>CM053596.1:27431525-27455655 GCA_028646575.1 Pseudocheirus occidentalis | reverse complement strand
TCCTCCTTCTCCTCCTTCCTTCTCCTTTGTCCCCTTCTTCTTTCTCCTTCTCCTCCTCCTTTCTTCCTTCTCCTTTGTCCCCTTCTCTCTTCTCCTCCTCCTTGTCCTCCTCCTCTACCACCTTTTTCTCCTTTTCCTTCTTTTCCTCTTTCTCCTCCTCCTTGCTACTTTTTTTATCAATTGCTTCAGATTCTTCCTTTGGGGGGCAAGCAGCAAAAAAATTTAAGCTCTTTCCCACAAGACAGTCTTTTAACTCCTTAAAGACAGCTAGTATTCCATGCACTTCCCTTCTGTTTTTCACTTTAGCGATTCCTTAGTTCCTTCATTTAATTGCATCAGTCTATGAGTGAATATTTATTAAGCACCTATTTTATGCTAGAGCAACTAAAAGGTGAATAGAACCTGGAGTCAGAAAATTGTTTGTTATTGAGTTGTTCACATTGTGTCCTTTGTGACCTCCCATTTGGGATTTTCTTGGCAAAGATGCTGGAGTGGTTCAATGTTTCCTTCTCCAACTCATTGTACTGATGAGAACACTGAGGGAAACAGAGTTAAGTGACTTACCCAGGGTTACTCAAGTTAGTAAGTTTCTGAGGCTAGATTTGAATTCAGTTCTTCCTGATTGCAAACCTGGTGCTCTAGCCACTGTGCCACTTAGCTGCCCTGGAGTCAGAAAGACCAGAGTTCAAATCTGACCTCAGACACTTATTAGCTGGGTGACCCTGGGCAAGTCACTTAACCACTGCTTGCATAAAATGGGAGAATGAAACAGCAAACTACTCTAGTATCTGTGCCAAGAAAATCCTATGGACATTTGGTCCACAGGGTCACAAAGAGTTGGACAGGATTGAACAACAGACATATGCGGCACTGTATTAAGCCCTGGAGATACTAAGAATATGATAAGCATATGACAGGAGTGTGTCTTGTCATCCAAGTTGCATTCTATAGGACTTTATTTCCTGCTCAAACCGCTGCGCATGACAATTTATATAATGCTGTAGATGCTGTCTGTTCAGGGGCACTATCCCTCCCTCTTCCTGAGAGCTATGCCCCTCTTCATGAAATAGAGTAGTTCCCCTTTCCCTTCTCTGCTGTGGCTCCTCTACAGATTATGGAAATCTTTAGCCCTTTCTCTCATCCCAGTGTTGCTCAGCCTACATATCTGCTGAGCCCATAGGACTTGGGCCCTCTTCCTTTCCTCCCCCCTTTCCCTTCTTCCCAGTTGGATTCCCTCCCTTATGTGCCCTGTGCCCCCAGGCAGGCAAAATCTGTAGCCCTGCCTAGGTGGATGCCTGGCTTCCTTCCTTTCATCCAAAATTTTCCCCACCTCCCCAGCAAGATGCCCTCCGGGCTGCATGCTGGGGCCCCAAACTCTCTGCTCCTCAGTGAGGGACCAAAACAGAACCAGGGCTGGGGAGGAAAAGTTGCAGCTTGTGCCCAGAGGGGCTGATTTTTCAAGTGTCAAGAGCTGTCACACATATTCTTAAAATTCAGCAACAGTTAAACTAATTACTTGTCAAATCTGTTGCTTTCATTTCAATCTCCCATTCCCCATTCCTTTTGAGCTCTTCTACAGTGGAAAACAAGCCCAGTCATTAGAAAGGGCTTTGCTCTGACTGTGGGATGAGAGGCACCTTCGTCCAGTCCTTCTCTCACCTTTTAGTTTATTTTGGAGGGGGAGGGAGTGTGGTGCTTTCTGATTCATAGGAACCCAGAAATGAGAGGAAAGAATCTTATGTCCTGAGTTCAAAACCTGACTCTGCCACTTATTCCCCATGGGGCCTTCCTTGGACAAGTTACTTAACATCTGTAGACCTTAGTCCCCTAAGAGGGAGTTGAAAATCTTATGTCCTGAGTTCATTATTAGTGTGCTTTCTCTCCACCCCTAGGGACAAGCATGCATATTCCCCCCTTCTCTATGAGGCAGCATGGGAAAAAAGATGGGCTCCAATCCAGTTCATCCCAACCCAACCCAATCCAATCGAATGTAATTCTTCTGACATGCATTTATTAAACGCCTATGATATACTATGCATTTAGCTAGATGCTGAAGATACAAAGACACCCTCCCAACTATCTATATATATGTATACACACATACATACATATACATACATACATACATATACACACACACCTCAAACTATTTCTCTCCTCAGGGAGCTTAAAGTCTATGGGGAAAATAAGGTGTACCCATAAAATTAAATTATAGATTATAAATTAAATTATAGGGGTAGGGAATGGGACTGTGATTTCATTTTCATAAGGAAGTTCCAGGTGAGGAAATCCCTCTACTAATACATCTTTTCTGAAATTTAGCTTCCTAGAGAGCTTCTTTACAAGCTCTTAAATGTTGTGACTTGTCCAGGATCTCATAGCCAATAAGAGATGATATTTGAATGCAAATCTTCTTGTGTTTGAGGCTAGCTCTCTCTTATCTACTACTTTATGCTGACTCAGAAACAAAATAGAAAGTGATCACCGGGGGAAGGGTACTAGTGACCAGGATGGGGGCAGGGGATAGTACCTTTACTAAGAATACAAAACAAATCCACAAAATCCAATATTTCCGTGTAATAATAATAGAAGCCAAAGAGAAATGACAGAGAGCAAACTCATTCAAAATAGCTATAAAATGCCTACATTGTCTTTGAGTCCATCTACCAAAACCACTTAATATTTATATAAGTACAATTAGAAATAGTTTTTTTCCTGGTTTTATGATATTTCAAAATTAAATTTTATTGCTTTCAATGAACAAAATATTGATTTTTCTCATACTCCCACCCCCATGTTCCCACTATCGGGAAAAAGGAAAACAAATATCCTATAACAAGTATGTATAGTTAAGCAAATCAGATTCTTCCCATGAGCTCTCTTTGTTAGTAAGTCCTTTCTCCCCTCTTCCTCTGATCCTGCTTGCTACCAGTTTCTCCAAAGATTGGTAGAATGGCCCCTGCCAGCTGGTGGGAGGGACATGAACCTTTAGAGACCAAACAAGCTACCTGATGAGAGAGAGTTCCCCTGGGTAGCTATCAGTACTGGGATGGGGATGGCAGTGGGGCGAGGGTACAGAGAGCCCTGCTTTTAGAACTGTGAAGTCATGCATTTTACTTTCTCTTTTTTTGGCATTTAAAATAGGATTTATGTGGAGTTGCTTTTGATTTTTAAAAAGGAGACATCTAGCGGGTGTAGCGGATAGCATGTTGGGCTTGGCATTGGGAAGACCCGAGTTCAAATCCTGTCTGAGATAATCAGTAGTTGTGTGACCCTGAGCAAGGCATTTAACTTCTCTCAGACTCAGTTTTCTCATTTGTAAAATAGAAATAATGATAGTACCTACCTGCCATGGTTGTTGTGAGGATCATACATGCTGTATATACATATATATGTCATCCTTTGCAAGCTTTGAAGCAGTGTGCTATACAAACATTAGCTGTTATTAAAAAGGACTGCACCATTTCTCGAAGGCTAATCAGTCAATTCACCCCCTCATGTTCTGTTCTAGGGCCAACTGATTGTCTACTTTCAGTATCTGTCCAAGATACTTTGTACTGATGGATCAGTTCTGTGGGTTTTCCATTCAGTTGTATAAAATAGCCTCCCTAAGGGCAGTGAGGTGACACTGCAGTGCATAGAGCACCAGACCAGAAGTTAGGAAGGCTCATCTCCCTGAGTTAAAATCTGGCCTCAAGACACTTAGAAACTGTGTGACCCTGGGCAAGTCATTTCACCCTGTTTGCTTCCATTTCCTCATCTATAAAACGATCTGGAGAAGGAAATGGCAAATCACTCCAGCATCTTTGCCATGGAAACCCCAAAAGCGATCATGAAGAGTCAGACATGAATGAAAACAGTTTGCATAATGGGCATTCTTCATCCACTTGCTTTTTCCTGTGTGGATGGTTAGGCCAAACCCTTTAGAGTGATCATGAATCTTGTTTAGGAGTCTGCAGTGTTCTGGGATTTGATGAAATTACTCCTCATACCTTCCACAAAAAGGATAAACTGGAGGGTCACATCATCCAAAGGGAATCCCTCTATGATTTTCAACTCCCTCTTAGGGGACTAAGGTCTAGAGATGTTAAGTAACTTGTCCAAGGAAGGCCCCGTGGGGAATAAGTGGCAGAGTAAGGTTTTGAATTCAGGACATAAGATTATGATTTAGAGCTAGCTGAAAGAGACCCTCAGAGGCCATCTAGTTCAACGCCCTTCTTTTATAGATGAGAAAAATAGGCCCATGGAGGTAAGTGACTTCCCCAAGGTCACACAGGTAGTAAGAGACAGAGGTAGGATTTAAACCCATGTCTTCTAGTCAATATTATATCTGTTAAGTTGTTGTTACTTTCCTAAGGATGGAACTGGATAATGTGTTTGAAGTCCCTCTAGCACCTGACCAGACTCCTTGTCAGAGAAAGAAGAATCAGGAAGAGTTTTCAATTCCTTATCTCTTTACTCCCCTAGAGGACGCTGAGATGGTGATGCCCTGAGATCTTTATATTTCTAAACAATGTTCCAGGCCCAGCAGCTGGAAAAAGTTCATCGATGTAGGAAAAATATTGACATTGTCCAGTGTGTCTGGAATAGGGGTGCTCTGAAATAAGATGTAGTGGGTCTAGCACTGGGCCTGGAGTCATTCAGATCTAGTCTCACACACTTATTATCTGTGTGACCCTGAATAAGTCACTTAACCTTGTTTGCCTCAGTTTCCTCATCTGTCATGAAGAGTTGGATAGGATTGAAAAATGACTTAACAATGACATGTGCCAGGCATTGTGGATACAAATATAGTATCCCTGCCCTCAAGGAACTTACACTCTAATCAGGGAAGATAATAAATAAAAGGGAGGTGAACAGGGGTAGGGGAGGAAAGGGAGCATGAGCATGAGAGATAGAAAACAATCAAGTCCATGGGAGAGATCCATCAGAAAGGTTCAAGAGGAGAGGGAGTCACTTTAACCAGGGGCTGTGACTGGGAGGTCAAAGAGGAGGTAGCACCAGAGACAGACCCTTTGGGTCTCCATTCCCTCCCTTTTGGGAGAGAATCCATTATAAACATTAGGTTACAATTATAAATGCATGGAGGTGGAAAATAATGATAGTCATTGACATGTTCCTAACTTTTCTGAATTCTTCATATTTACCTATTTTTGTGTCACAATACTTATTAAGGCTCAAACTTGATATCAAAGTAACAACATTGGGGTGGCCAGGTGGCACAGTGAATAGAGCACCAGCCCTGGAGTCAGGAGGACCTGAGTTCAGATCCAGCCTCAGACACTTAACATAATACTTACTAGCTGTATGACCTTGGGCAAGTCACTTAACTCCAGTTGCCCTGCCTTCCCTCCAAAAAAACCCCCAACATGATTATGTAGTTACTTTGCTTTTTTTTTGAGGGGGAAGGCAAGTCCTTCTGACTCCAGGGCTGGTGCTCTATTCACTGCTCCACCTAGTCACCCCAACAACATGATCATTTTTCAAAAGTTGCCAACACTGGAGGTCTTTAAGCAGTGGTTAGAAGAAGAACCAGTCAATCAACAAACATTTGCAAGTGTTTGCTTTTACATGACAGTAATCTCTGCAAATGTCCTCCCCATCCCCTACTACTTTTCCTATTGCTTCCCTGTAATAAAGGAAAACAAGCAAAATCACCCAATATGGTGACACCCTGTCTTTTTTTCAATTTATTTATTTATATTTAGTTTTCAGAATTCATTTCCACAAGATTTTGAGTTACAAATTTTTCTCCATCTTTCCCCTATCCCCACCCTAAAATAGTGCTCTCTTATATCCTTTCCCATCCCCATCCAACTTCCTAGGTGACACCGTCTGACAGTGTATACAACATTCTTCCCCACTGGCACCAAGAGGCCTGTTTCATACATAATTTGGACTCTGACTCCCAAGCCAACTCTTTATTCACTAGGCCACTCTGCCTCTTAATATTTGTCAAATAAAATTGTGTGATTTCCTGACTCTGCCTCAGTTTCTCCCTGTGTAAAATGAAGGAGTTGTACTCTTAAGGTCCCTTCTAACTCTGTAATCTATGTTCCTTTGATCCTAGGAATACCCCAAATGGCCCTACTTTTTCTTACTAGGGAACTTGGAGAAGAAAGTTGTTTCTCCCCCTGCTCTCAATGGACCCAGTAACTCTCATACTTTTCAACCCATGGACCACTCTCCTCCCCTCTCTGTCTTAAGAGAAGCTTTCTCCTGGCTAGTTTGATACCTAGTGCTGTTTTTGAGAAGACATCAATGAAAGGACGTCAGGATTTTCAGAAATAATATAAATAAATGATTAGTTCACACAGAGAACAAAGTTGCAGACACTGTTATGTTAGCATCATTGATAAGGGAAGAGACCAACATGCAGAAGCACCTGGGGGAGTGGAGTTTTTGAGGACTGTTAGTTTGAGAGCAGCTGTCCATGGTGCTGGCCAACTACTCCCATGGTTTCTGGCTTCCGACTGCATGTAGGCTCCTCTCTGTTGATTGTTAGCTTGCTTTAGGCAAGCTCACACTTCTTTGGTCTGCAGAAAAGACTTGGGAGGACTTCATTTCTGTCTTTAAATATCTGACTGGCTCATAGTATCCAGAGTTGAAAGAAATCATCTATAAAATGTCCCATTTTATAGATGAAGAAACTGAGACCCAGTCAAGTTCGAAGCCATCCAAGGCTACAGTTTTTCTTATCCTAAGTCTCATTTCTTTACACTATACTATACCACTTTTGTCAAATATAATAGGGATTAAAAACACACACACATTTCTTGGCCTCAGAGGGTAGACCTATAAGTGTGGATGGAAAATATGGGAGAAGGGAGAGATTTTAGCTTAGTATAAGGAAGAATTTTCCCAAAATTAGAATTGTCCAAAAAAATTTAATAGGCTGCCAGGTAGTGCCTTTTTAGTTCGTTGGATAATAGATTTGGAACCAGAAGGGACTTTTAAGGTCATCTGGTCCATTCCCATCATTTTATTTATTTATGTATTTTAAAATTTTATTGATGTCTTCTATGTTTAATTCCATGCTTTGCCTACCCCATGATCCTTCCCTTGTAAAAAAGAAAAGAAAAACTCCTTTTAATCAAAACCAAGAGATACAAAGACCATTTCTGACCAGGTACAAACTGTTTCACACCCAGAGAAACAACCTTTGCTTTCATTCCCCCCTCTCCCCTCCAAAAAAGAGAAAGCTGCATTTTTGCATATTTACTGTGGGGTCAAGAATTTGTCATTATAATTATATAGTGTTCAGTTTTGTTTTATTCTTTTCAATGCCCTTACTTATAATTGAGAAAATTGAGGGCAATGAGATTGCATGTCTTGCCCAAGGTCACACATTTTTTTTAATGACCTTAAGTCCATTGCTTGTTCCAATATAGTTTATTTGTCTTTTCAAGTGGAAGAGTGATTGGCCTTGTTTAATGGAGCCCCAGAGGGTAGAACCAGAATCAATGAGTGGAAGTTACAGGGAGGCAGATTTTGGCTCAAGATAAGGAATAATTTCCCAACAATTAGAGTCGTCCAAAAAATGGAATGGGCTGCTGCATAGTAATGCCTTTTTTTGTGGGGGTGGTTCATAATGTTATAATTTAGAACTGGAAGGGACTTTGCTGTCATTTTGTTTAGTCATTTTCAGTCATGTTCTACTCTTTGTGACCCCATTTGGGGTTTTCTTAGTAAAGATACTGGAGTGGTTTACCATTTTCTTCTCCATGAGGAAACTGAGGCAAGTGGGGTTAAGTGACTTGCCCAGTGTAATACAACTAATAAGTGTCTGAGGTCAGATTTGAACTCAGGTCTTCTTGAATCCAGACCTGGCACTCCACCCCACTGCATCCAATGGACTAATTTTGTTTCTTTACAAGATTTTTTTGGTCTTTTGTTTTTGTACCACAATCATGTCTACATACACCAGCCCTCTTCCTTGTAATTTTCCTTTCTTTTTCTTTTCTTTTTTTTGTCTTTTTGGAGGGGGGAAGGTAGGGCAGTTGAGGTTAAGTGACTTGCCCAAGGTCACACAGCTAGTACATGTTAAGCTAGTAAGTCTGAGGTCAAATTTGAATTCAGGTCTTCCTGACTCCAGAACTTATGCTCTCTATTCATTGCACACCTAGCTGCCCCATTCCTTGTAATTTTATGAAGAAAAAAACAGCCAAAGAAGACCAATGAACACATCAGTCAGGTCTGAGGGCATATACAATATTCCACACCCATGGTCATCCACCACCTTTCCAACTAAAGGTAGTAGGTTCACTTCCTTGCTTCTTCTTGGTGCCCAAGATTGTTCTTTATAATTATATAGAATTTTGTTTTGTTTTATTGTTCTATTTCACACCCTCATGGTAATAGATAACATTTATATAGTTCTTTTAAGTTGTGCAAAGCACTTTAATGCATTATTTCACTCAATCCTTATAGCAACCCCCTGTGGTAAGTGCTATCATTACACTCATTTTATGGATGAGGAGTCCAGGGGCCAGAAAGGCTGCATCATTTGTCCAAAATGACAGAGGTAGTAAATGATAAAGCCAAGACTGGGGCATCGGTCTTTTGATTCCAAATAAATTGTACCACATTGTGCCTCAGAAGTCTGATGACTACTCTTTGGGGTTAGGGAATTCATCTTTTACATAGAGGTTGAATTAGGTAATCTCTAAGGATCACATTAATTCTGATGTTCTAAGATTCTACTCCTCCAATGCAGACTGAGCAACTATTAACACATAACCTGAACGCCATAATACTTTTCATCTTCCTTAGTCCTTTCTGTCTGTCCATTCCCAGAGAGAATACACAGTCCTGTGTCTCCCTCCTTTCTATGGAAGATTAGGAAAGGAGGTTCCAAACTTTTCCCTGGGTTTCCTGGGAGAATATAAGAATCCCCACTATATGAAAGTATTTTCATGCCTAATAGTGGAAGTTCTGGGTCAAAGAAGATGGACATTTTAGCCACTTAATTTGTATAATTCTAAATGGCTTTCTAGAATGGTAGTACTAATTCATAGCACCATCGATAATGCATGAATATATCCATCTTTCATCAACTATCCAACACTGATTGTTCCTATTTTTTGTCATCTATGACAATATAGGAGGCAAAACCTTAGTGTTGATTTTACTTTCTCTTATTATTATTGATTCAGAGCATTGTTAATAGTTTGCAGTTGTTCTATTGAGAATCATTTCTTTATAACCTTTGACCACTTATCTCTTAAGGAATGACTATCAAACTCTTATCAGAGAGAGTTATTTGATATAAATACTGTTTCCTAATTGACCACTTCCTTTCTTATCCTAGCTGTGTTAATTTTTTTCAAATTTTTTTAGTTTTATGTAATCAGAATGTTTTTCTCTTTTAAAATTGCCTCTCCTTTGTTTAGTTATACATGATTTACTTCTCTTCTAATTTTCTTTTTTGTAGCATGTTCTTTAATATTTGGGTCATTTATCCATTTAGAATTTATAGTGAAGTATGGTATAAGATGCTGGTGTAGACCTTATTTCTGCCAGATTGCTTTCTAGTTTTTTTGAGCAGTTCTTATCATATCGGGAATTCTTTCCTAGATAATTTGTTTTCCAATTTATTGAACATTATTATTGAGTTCTATTATTTCTTAATCTCCCTGGATTCTCCCTCTGCTAGGTAATAGTCTGTTTTATCGATCTATTTTATATTTCAAAACCAATACTAAAAAATCTCAATGGCTGCTATCTTATAATACAGTTTGAGGTTTGGAAATGCTATATCTCCTTCATTCCTACCTTCTCCCTCATTATCTCCCTTATTCTAGATCTATTGTTCCCCAAAATGATTTCTTTTGTATGATTATATCCAGTTTTATCAACCATACCTTTGTTAGTTGGGTTGGTATGGCATTAAATTACATTAAACTTGGTAGTATTGTAATTTTTATTATGTTGACATGGCCCAGGCATGAGCATTGGACATTTATCCAGCTATTTAACTTCTTCTTTCTTTAAAGAGCTTCTTGCAATTGAATCTATACAAATATTTAGTGGGTTTTAGAAGATTGACTCACTTTTTTTGGGAGGGGGGAAGGCAAGGCAATTGGGGTTAAGAGACTTGCCCAAGGTCACACAGCTACTAAGTTTGTTGAGTGTCTCAGACTAGATTTGAACTCATGTCCTCCTGACTCCAGGGCTGGTGATCTATTCACTGCACCAACTAGCTGTCCCTTGACTCACTTTTTAACATAAGAACTATCTAACAATGGAATGAATAGACAGCAACTTGAGGAAGTGAATCTGAGTTGGAAGGGACCTCAGAAGTCTTGAAGCTAGGAAGAATGTAAGCTCTTGAGGGCAGGAAACATTTCTTTTCATCTTTGCATCCCTTAACATAACACCTGTCATTTAGTAGAGAGTGAACAGATCCTTATTGGTTGATTGAGTCATTGACTGATTTGAAAGTTCAACCCATAACTTAATAGAAATCCTTCGTACAATATTCCTGAGAAGTGACTATCCAACCTTTGCAAGAAGACCTCTAGGATGGAGAACCTATCACCTCCTGAGTATATGCCCAGTAGTAGGATCTCTGGGTCAAAGGCAGTTTGTGCATAGGCACAGGTGAGTCACTTTTCTCATAAAACATATTGTTTTCTAGAATAGTCAGACCCATTTACAGCTCTACCAATAGTATCGATAGGCCTGTCTTCCCTCAGCTCCTCTTTTTTTTTTTGCTTTTTGAAGGGCAATGGGGGTTAAGTGACTTACCCAAGGTCACATGGCTAGTTTTTGTGTTAAGTGTCTTAGGTCGGATTTGAACTCAGGTGCTTGTGTCTCTAGGGCTGGTGCTCTATTCACTGCACCACCTAGCTGCCCTTCCCTCTTAAAAATTTTTTTTTTGTCATTTTTGTCTATTTTCTAGGCATCAGGTAAAACCTCAGGGTTGTGTTTTAATTTGTATTTCCTTTATTACTAATTCTACAGAGCATATACTCTCATAACTTTCATATGTTAGGGAAGAGTTTGTGGTTCTTGCTTGTTCCTTTCCTTTGACCACTAACTATCTATTTGGCATTGATTTTTTATGAATTCATTTGATTCTCACCCTATGGGTTAAACTGAAGAGATGCTATTGTCCCAGCTTTACAGGTGAGGAAACTGAGTCACAGGAACTGGGCAGGGTCACATAGCTAGTTAGGACCATATTTAGGTCTTCAAGCTTCTGGCCTTCATCTAGGCTTCCCAGTAAGTTTTTTTGTTATCCTTTCACCCTCAGCTTTTTAACAGGGGAGCCCATTAAAGAGTCACAGATGTCCCAGTGTGCGAAAGTATTTTGGTTCTTCCATCCAAGTTCCATGGTATTCCCAACAGGGCACCTGCTGTATATCTCTGATCTGTTTCTTTAGCTGGTATTTCTGTGGCCAGGAGTTTGGGAATACTGTGTTCTGATGGGGAGTGAGCTTTCCCACAGGTTCAGATGCTAAGGGTCAGGGGACACGATGAGCCTGGGCCTCTGGAAAACCTGCAGTCAGTTTTGGTTGGCATCTCAGTTGTTACTGGAGGTGGGATTGCAAGTCTATTGGGACCTTTGGGGTCTGTAGGTCAAGCAGGGACCTTTTTGAGTCAGGAGACATGAGTTTGAATCCTTACTCGCTATATGTGACTCTGTACAAATCACATAAACCTTCGAATCTTGGTTTCCTAATCTGTAAAATGGGATAGCTACATTTGTATTCCCTATCTCACATGGTTGCCATGAGGGAAACACTTTCAAAATCTTAAAATGTTCTATAAAAATATGAACTACAATGATAAATCTCAGGGCAGAGATCTCATTGTTGTATTTGGGGGCCATCATCAATTTTATTTTTTATTTATTTTTAAAATTAAAATTTTTTTTTTGCTTTTTGGAGGGGGGAAAGCAGGACAATTGGGGTTAAGTGACTTGCCCAAGGTCACAGGGCTAGTTTTGTGTTAAGTGTCTGAGGTCAAATTTGAACTCAGGTCCTTCTGAGTCCAAGGGCTGGTGCTCTCTATTCACTGCACCACCTAGCCACCCCCACCATCAATTTTATCATCAGCAAGCAACTATTAACCTAAATAGGATTGAAACAGTGCACACCAGTTTGACATGGGCACGACTACATTATTCCCCATCTTAAGAAGTTTCTGTTGCCCCTATTATGCTAACTTTTCTGCTTAGGGCTCTCTTTCCAAACATTTTATATTAATCCTCATGAAACCAAATTGGCCTATTCACTGTTCCCCATTCACAATATATATATATATATATATATATATATATATATATATATTTTTTTTAAAGGCAGAATTCAGTGACTTGCCCAGGGTCACACAGTTAGTAAATGTCTAAGGCTAGATTTGAATTCAGGTCCTCCTGACTTCAGGGCCAGTGCTCTGTCCACTGTGCCACCCAGCTGCACCCTGCCCCTATTCACAGTATTCTGTGTCTTGCCTCCATCCCCCTTTTGGAGTACTCTCCCTCCTGACTCTTAAGAATCCTGGCTTCATTTAAAGCTCGGGTCAAATGCTACTACCTCCTACCAGATACTTTTCCTCATCCTCCTCACTTGTTAGTGGGATCAGAGAATTTACTTGGCATCTACCTGGTACAGAATTTTGGGTTGATTCTCCGTTTATTTGTTGTATCTGCCCCAGTGGAACGTATGTTCCTTGAGGACAGGGACGGCTTCATTTTTTGTCTTTGTACCATTGTGTCCAGCGCATTGCTGGTCATGTAATAGGTGCTTTGTGGGTGTTTGTGGCATTGAATTCAAGGGAAAAGTGAAGGATGTGGAAAATACAGGGATAAGGAAACAGGAGAGGAAGTGGTCAGTAAGGTTAAGTTAATTTCTCCCTTTCTCCTTTCTTCTTTCTTCCTTCTTACCTTGTTCTTCACCCTCTCCTCCCTCTCTGTCCTTTTCTTCTCTCTTTCCTCTCCAGCCCTCCAACCTTTCCATCTCTTTAATTGAATCCCTTTCTGTGGGCTCTACTTGGAAATGTAAAAGGTATGAGATAAAAAGGCTAATGTATCCTAATTATAGCTTAGGCCTAGATCGATAATGGCAGCTGGAGGCACGTTGTGAGGCCAGAGTGGAGTGGGCTCTGCCAGGCAGACTCGACCCCGGGCGTGTGCACACACAGACACATGGGCCAGGCTGGACTAGGCTGGGCTGCCAACCACACGCCAGGTACTGAGGAGGAGACAGCAGCTGCAGAGCTGGGGTCCAAAGGGGAGACCATCTGAATGGATGCTACCTAGGAAAATTCCTTCCTTCCCCCATTCCCCACTGGGAAGGACACAAGAAGGGAAATTTGAATGCAGAGATGGCAGGCGTGTTGTTCTAATAGATAAGAATTGGATGGGTTGTCAAAGGAAAACAAAGAAGGGATTCTTGTTTCAGTTATAGGTTAGGCTAAATGTCCTCTGAGGTCCATTCCAGCTCTGGGATTCTAAGACTCTGGTTTGAATCATGGTTGTGCCCCTGATGTGACTTTGGGTGAATCATTGTGTCTGGATCTCAGTTTCCTCATTTTTCAAACTAGACTAATATGCTCTGAGCTCCTTTCTGGCTCTAAATTCTATGGTCCTATGATGCTGTGAAATACCTCCCCAGCCCACAAACTCTCCAGCTGCCAGACATTTGGGTTCAGGCAGTTCCCTTCTTCTACTTGCTCTAATGATGTCACTAAATGGGCACTTTTAGCTGTGATCTGAAATGCTTTCTCCTTCCTCCAATCTCAGATGGTCCTTTGCACCTGTCTGTAATTTATTCTTCATTATACTGTACTCAGCTGCCAATTCTTTGGATTTTACCTCCAGCCCTGTTGTATGTCTGGCTACTTCTGTCTGCTGACATCACCACCGCTTCTTAGGTCCTCTTACTCGGACTATTGAAAAATAGCTTCCAGCTGAACTCCAGCCCATCCTCTACACACACAGCTGCTGTGTTGATATTCCCAAAGCACCCATCTGACCATGGCACTCCTCTGCTGAGGAAGCTCCCTCTCATCTTCAGGGGATAAGTGTTTGCTCCTCTGACATTTAAACCCTCTGCAATCTGACTCCAACCTGGCCTTGCTGGTTCTCCTATCTGACATTATCTTATTTCTTTATGCCTTTGTACAAAGTATCCTCCAGGCATGGAGTGTATTCCCTTATTCCCTCTGACTCATGGATTCCCTGATGGCTTTCAAGGCTCACTTAGGGGTCAACTCCTCCATGAGACCTTTCTTGAGCCCTTAACTTAGAGTGGTCCTATTCCCAAATTACTTTTTCTTTCCTTTGTATTTACTTGTATGCATTGTTTTCCCTCTAGTAGAATGTAAGCTTCTTGAGGGAAGGGACTGAAACTGATTGTTTTCACTTGGCATTCCCAATACCTGGAACATAAGGTCTTTTAAAAGTGCTTTTTACTTTAATTATTAAAAATTAATTTGTATTGATATTTTTTTTACCTTCATATCACTCAAATTTCCTCCTATAGCCCTCCCCTTCCCATTACTCCTTCCAGAGGCTATCTCTTGTAACAAAGAATTTTTTGGGAAAAAAGAGGGAGAAAAAAAATCAGCAGAAAAGGATTGATACATCAGACAAATATGACCATATATGCAGTGTCACATATCTGAGGACCCTCACCCCACTCTACCTCTGCAAAAAGATGTGGTCAGGAGGGCCAGTATCTTCTCGTTTCTCTGGGGCCAAGCTTGTTCTTTGTAATTTTGTGATTAAAAAAAAATTTTGGTGGTCATTCTTTCAATTTACATTGCGATTACATAAGTTGTTTTCTTGGTTCTGCTTCCTCCACTTTGCATCAGTTCCTGAAAATCTTTCTATGCTTCTCTGTATTCATAATGTTTCTTACATCACAGGAATATTCCATCATTTTCATGTACAACAAATTGTTTAGCAGTTTTCCAATTATTGGGTGCCTATTTTGTTTCCAATTCTTTAGTACCTCACAAAGGGCTGCTTTAAATATGTAATGAGGGTATTGAGTACATGTATAAACTCCATTAACTTGCTAAGATCATGCCCTCTTCATGAAGGATTCCATCTTAGCAAACTTGGCTGGTGTTAAAAAAGATGGTGATGGTGAATGGTGATGGTGAAGAAAAAGGTGGTGATGCCCATTACGAATAGTTTTCTTTTTTGAACTACATTTTTCCAATTAACATGGATTTTTTTCTCTTTTTCCCCACACACCCCCACTGGAAAAAAAGAGTCCCCAAAACCTTGTAACAAATTTGCAAAGCCAAGCAAAACAAATGATCTCTTGTCATGTCAAAAACAAAGTATGTTTCATTCTGCACCCTGAGTCCATCATCTCTCTGGAAGCCTTCATCCTGAGTTCTCTGCAGTGCTAATTGGTCATTGCACCAGAGTTTTGAAGTCATAGTAAATTCTTAATAAATGTTTGTTGAATTATATTATTAAGTATGTAGTACTTTATATAAACCCCATGGGAAAGTCATATGGTGTAGTAGACAGGGCTGAACTTCGAGTGAAGAGAGGCCTGGGTTTGAATCCCACTACAGGCTCTTGAATAGTTATATGATCATAGGCACATCATGAAATGATAGATTTTCAAAGTTAGGCACTTAGAGGTCATTTAGACCAAACTGTATTTGAAAAAGGCTATTGTCTACCCCACATTTGACACGTGTCAACTGGTCTTTGCTGGAAGATCTCGGGTTAGGGGACACCCAAGTCTTTCTAAAACAGCTTATTTAACTTTTAGATATCTCTAATTATTGGGAGGAGGGGTTTGTCTTGACATTGAGTCAAAATTTATCTCTTGGCCACTTCCATCCATTCCTCCTGAGCCCATTTGCTCTGTAGAATTTTATCAAGTCCATGAGAAGTCTATATTTCCTTGCTTTGAAGTCTTCTTTTCTAAAAGGCAAGAGGGATGCCAGACCGTTACTCAATTTTTCCTTCTCTCTCACAAAGTCTGAGACGGAGTGGTTGCTTTCCTCCAAGATTTCACTCAGCAACTACTTACTCCTCATTAATGAGAATCCAAAATATAACCACCTTTTTATTAGTTTCTACACTTTATGAAGGATGAAATTATCATTAGCGAGTCGTTGCTTTGATTTTAACAGAGAGAGAGAGAGAGCTACAGAGAAATACATACAACACTGTATCACCACCATATCATGTCCCTGTGCCAGGTTTGTTTGAATTTTTACTTTGTTTCTTGAACTCATGTATCAATGTTTTCTTTCTGTCCAAGTGGTCTGTAGAAAGAATGCTCCAATGACAATCTTATTTCTCTTTCTGTCTCCATTGATCTTCACATAAATGCTTTCTACTATGTTTCCCCTCTCTGGTTCCTGGATTTCTTGCATATGTTCCCTTTTCTCCTTTCATCTACTCCCCACCCTAGTTCAGACCCTTTTCACACTCTTCACTTGTCTGTGGTTTGTTTCCTAATATTGGTCTAATAATAAACCTAATAATGGTTTCCTAATATTGGTCTCCCCATGCCAGGTCTCTCCCTACTCCAATTGAAACTGCCAAAATGATTTTCCTAAATTACAAGTCTGTCATCCCCCATACTTCAAGACTCCAGTGGCTCCTCATAACTCTTAGCATCAGATGTGTATTTAAAGCTCTTTACAAATATGGCTCCAACACATTACACATGACACTCCACCATTCACTCTTCAGCCTCGCCAAATTCATCCTTACATACTTTCTCTTCAATCTACATACTTTCCCACGGGCTCTCACCCATGCCTATAACTTATTCCTTCCTCATCTCTGGCTCTTGAAACACCTTTATCCTTCAAGATCTTACTGAAGTAACACCTTATGAATGAGACATTTTCTGAGTTCCCCCTCTAGTGGTTGACACCTTCCTGCACCCTGATATTACATCAATTTCTTGGATATGTTTCATATACACACACACACATTCTGTTTTTGTGTCTCTGTTAGAAGGTAAACTCCTTGAGGGCAGAGACTGTTTTGATTTTATCTTTGTAACTCCAGCATCTAACACAGAGCTTGGCACACAGTAGATACTTAATTAATGCTTACTGATTGATTGGATTTCCTCATGAGTATACCTTCTTAATATACAATATGAGTTTACTCATTTTGCTCCTCTCACTTTACCCATCTTGTTTTTTTTGAATGAGGTATATCCTTACATAGCCTTATTCCAGTCATGAGTATCATCCCACTAAATCTCAATAATAATTATGAAGTAGAATCTTGCTTGTCGCCCATACATTGTACTTGTATGTATAGACATCTGAGGACATGTTTAATTATTGGCTCCTTTCTTAGATCTTGTCCCTTTCAGGATATCTCAACTATTATTCTCCTTATATTTTAGCTCTAGTGGTATGTTAGGTGCTAGAGTTACAGAGATAAAATCAGAACCATCTCTGCCCTCAAGGAGCTTACATTCTAACAGTGAAACCAAAAGACAGTATGTAGATAAAAACATATTCAAAACAAATGATGAGTATATAAGTAGTTTTCTTCTTTTCTTTTAGTTTGAAGTTCTTTTGATTAGATTTGTAGGACTTTAGGAAAATTCTCACTACTTTTTCTAGGTGTACTCCATCCCTCATCAGAAGTCTGTCATTTCTACATTTTGAGCTACAGCTAGAATTATTACTTTTTCATTCAGTGGCTCTTTATTGAAAATTTGTTGTGAGAAAAGCACTCCTTTAGGCACTGGGAGAAAGACAAAGTTTACATGGTCATTGCTTACTTTGGAATTTACTGTCTAGTAGAAGGATTCAGCAGGTGAAAATTTAGTAGCAAAGGTGGTATTTTTGTTACTGTTGCCCATAGAAAATCAAGAGATCCAGAAGACAAGGTCAGGTTTGGGAAATGAACAGCTAGGTTAGAAGATAGTATTTGATCAGGTGATATATTAGTTGGCTTTCCTAAAATGAACTTTTTCTATTTCTTTTAAAATCGTTGTAACAAAGGACAGTAGGGGGTATGTGGAGGGATATGTTGAAAAATGAAGGTGGTGTAAAATAGAATATAGCCATACATGTGACTTTGGAAAGAAAATGGTCTCTGAGAATAGGGATTTAGATTTCTGAATGTAGCCCAGAATGTAGAAACGACAGACTTCTGACAGTCCTGTTTTCAGCAAAATAAAGAAAACGTTTCCCCTTGTGACTTGGGGTTGCCATTAGGATCATAGAGTTAGAACTGGAGAGATCATGTAGTCCAATCATCTCATTTTACAGGTGAGGAAACTGAGTCCTAGAGAGAGGAAGTGACTGACCAAAGGTCACAGAGCTAATAAGTAACATAACTGAGATTTGAACCTAGTTCCTCTGGTTGGTTCAAATGGAGAACATCCATTCTCTTTTGACTATGTCAGGAGTAGTATGAAGGAGCAGTTTCTAGGTAGAACCCATCCCTTCTTTCTCTGAGGGTCTTAGTCTGTGGTGACGATTAAGGACAGAGGGAGGACCCAGCAGAGAGGAAAAGGAGAAGTCTCCTCCAAAGGGAAAGCTGCACACAGACCCTTTGTCTGGGAATTGAGCTTTGGAAAAATCACTGGACACCTGAGATTTGATTGAGCAATTGATTTGTGAAGATTGAAGAAGAGGCTATTTGTGGGGAGATAAGATAGCTGGGTTTGAGTATCTAAAAGACTGTCACAAAGCAGGGGGATTCGCTTTGTTCTGCTTGGTCCCAGAAGGCAGAACTCCGAGCTTTGGGCAGAAATCAGACACGGTTGATTGAACATCACAAAAAACTTCCTAACAGCACTATCCCAAAGTGGAGCAAGCTGCTTCAGGAGGCTTGTCAGTACAGAGCTTTAAAGTGGAGGCTGGATGATGGTCCCTTTTGGAGCTGATGCCTTTTTAAGTACAAGTTGGATTAGCCAGGTGGTCCCTGAGATTCTGTGACTTTTGCTGAAGTCCACGTCTGGGGTGATTCCGAGGCCAGAGTATCAGAGACATGATTCCATGAAGACACCATTTTTTTGAATTTTCTTTTCCTTTGAGATTGACCTGGAGGTGGGGGATATGGGAAAATAGGAAGCTGCTTCCCACAGATGCTTTGGGGGCTAAAGTGGTTGTCTGAATTCTGGTCCACCCAATCCAGAAAGTCTTCATAGGAGTTGAGAAGGTTTGAGATGATTGAGAAGGAAGATGGCCAGATACTTAAAGACATGAAGTAAGTCCAGGGACTGGAGGAGGACAGTCAGATCATTTATCAGTGTCTGGGGTTGGGTTCATTAGGATCAGGGGCTGCCCTCTGGTTCTGGGGAAGGGGCTAGTGATAAGACATTGAGAAGCAGGATAGAGTTAGGAGACTGGTATGAAGGGGAGAGAATCAAACTAGGTAATTGATACAAAGTACTTTATAAACCTTATGGACTTAGTTACTGCATAGAGTCAGGAAGCCTTGGATTCCATTCCCTCCTAAGACACTGGCTCTGTGACCCCCAAGTATTACCTTACCTCTCAGCTTCAGTTTCCTTAGCTGCAAAATAGGTAGAATCATAGCACCTGCCTGTTGGAGTTATGGCTCACCTAAGAACAGTATATATACAATCTTTTGTAAACCTTCAAAGGATAGAGATAAGAACTGGAAGACACCACTCTCTGATGAGAAAACCCTTGCTACCATTGCATGTTGGCACCTTCTTTACAATTTGTAATCTTTAAGAGCTGCCCAGAGCACTGAACACTGGCACAAGCCAGGCCCTATCAGAGATGGGATTTAAACTCTGATCATTATGTATGTCACTTCTCATCCTCCTCCTCCTCTTCCTCCTCCTTCTCTTCCTTCCTATTAGACTGAAAGCTCCATGAGGGCAAAGCCCATCTTATCTAAGCTTTTATCTCCTCCAGCACCAAACACAGTGCTTGGCACAGGGAAGGATGTTTGCAGAATCGAACAAGCTTCTGAGTCATTCCTCTAGGACAGACTTTGTACAGGGCAGTGTGTCCTTGGGTTTAGGGCGTGCTGCCTATTTCCCACTTGAGAAAGTACAAGCACTGTCAGGCTGCCCATGTCTCTTTCTCTCCCCAGGATGCTTTGCCCCTGTTCCAGGGATCCTTATTGGGGAAGATTAGAAGGACCAGGCAAGGACAGTAACCAGACAAAGCTTCTCCCATTGCAGGTCCCAGAGAGGAGATGCTGGGTGTCTGGGCTAGTCAGCCAGTGGGACTGCATTGGTATTACATCAGCCTTGGAGCACATTACATAACAGAAGTGTGAAAAAGGCTTCCAGCACTAACATCAGGAAATCAATCTTACAGAAGCAATGAGAGGAAGAAGGAGAGGGAAATAATGGAGAGGGAAGGAAGAAGAAGGGAAAGATAGAAGAGAGGAAGAAGGGAGAAGGAAGAGGTAGAAGAGAGGAAGATGGGAAGAGTGGGAGGTGGAGAAAGGGGAGAGGAGGAGGGAGAGAGGAAGGGAGAGAGGGAAAAGGAAGAGAAGGTATAGAATTCAGGGGGCAGGGAAGATAGGAGGGGAAGAAGGATAAGGAAAAGAGCAGAGGGAGGGCAGTGAGATGGAGAAGGGAAGGGAGAAAGTAAAAATGGGGAGTGAGGAGGAAGGGAAAGGGAAGAAGAGAATGGAAAGGAAGAAGAAGGACTGAGAAGAGGAAGATGAAGAGAAGGGAGAAACAGAGAGAAAGAAGGGAAGAGGGATAGAGGAGTAGAGGAAGCTGGAAAGGTGAAGAAGGCAGCAGGGGATGAAGTGGAAGAGACAGAAAAAAGGAAGGCGAGAGAAAGGAAGAGGAAGAATGGAATAGAGGAGGAGGGAGAGGAGAGGAGAAGTCAGAAGCACTGGGTGTACCGGTATTGACAGCAGAGCTTGTGCAGATCAGGCAGAGCAGTGAGATAATCAGAAACAGGGAGATAGAGTCAGGCCAATAGGAACTCCATCCCTCAGGGATTTTCCTGGATTCTTGCCCCAAACTATCTCACTGTTTCTGGGAAAAAAATACATCTAGTTTAGGGCCTATGGATTGATGATCAGTTGGCTCTGATGTCTGTGTTCCCAAGGCCACCCCTGATAGACAGTCTCAGTTTCTTGTATGCAGCCCTACATTACGGCTGTAAGCCCCCTTCTGGTACCTCACCTTTTTGCCAATGGACTTTGGGCATCATTCAAAAAAACCTGCCAGGGGGCCCTACTAGTTCCTGTCCCCAACTTATACTTTTTTATGCATGAGTGCCCTGTTTTTATTGCTTTTTAAAAGCTATTCCTTTTTTCATATTGATATTGTTTTTACATGATAGTCATTTGTGAATACATATAGCTCCCCCAACACTTCCCAGCAAGCCATCTCTTGTAACACAGAATAAAAAGAGAGACAAGAAGAGCCGTTTAGCCCAACTAACCAAATTCATGGTCTTCCGCCTCTGCGAAGAAGATAGGGAGGCACAGTTTCTCATCTCTTCCCTAGCTTGTCCCCACTTTGAAAGCCTGGGGCTTGGCTGTTAACCCTCTTTCCCTCTGCACTTCTCTCTTCATCCCCGACACACTCTAGCCTGGGATAATGAGCGTTCTCTCAGCATGGTCCTGCCATACGCTCCTAAAAATCAAAGAAAATCAGCATTGGGAGGGACCCAAGGGAGAGCATCACCTAGACCAGTTGAAGACCAGAGAAGGAAAGTAATTGCCCAGAGGTCACACAGTAAGTAAGTGGCAGAGCTAGGATTAGACGCCAGATCTCCTGGATCCATTTACTTTTATTTTTTAACCACTGGCCATTTCAGGCCAACTTCTCTGATTTTGTGAGCCCTGGTTTTAGGGCTGGGCTGAATCCAACTCTAATCTGTATCTGTCTAGAGACTGGCCAGCTAGAAACCAGAGAGGTACTTTGGACTCCCCGGTGTATGTGTGATGCTCCTTTCTCACTCTCTTCCATCATGTACACGTTTCTATGTATCCTTCTCTCTTTCTCTCTTTTTCTTTTTGCTTTTTTTGGAGGGCAATTGGAGTTAAGTGACTTGCCCAGGGTCACATGGCTAGTTTTTTGTGTTAAGTGTCTGAGGCTGGATTTGAACTCAGGTCCTCTAAACTCCAGGGCTGGTGCTCTATTCACTGCACCACCTAGCTGCCCTAAGTCCCTCCTATTTTTTTTTTTTTTTGTTGTTGTTGCTTTTTGGAGGGTGGAAGGCAGGGCAATTGGGGTTAAGTGACTTGCGCAAGGTCACACAGCTAGTAAGTATTTCAAGTCTTTGAGGTTGGATTTGAACTCAGGTCCTTCTGACTCCAGGGCTGGTGCTCTATTTGCTGTGCCTCCTAGCCACCCCACAGTTCTATGTATCTCAAAGACCATTTTAGAGGGATAA
This sequence comes from Pseudocheirus occidentalis, assembly GCA_028646575.1. Taxonomy (NCBI): domain Eukaryota; kingdom Metazoa; phylum Chordata; class Mammalia; order Diprotodontia; family Pseudocheiridae; genus Pseudocheirus; species Pseudocheirus occidentalis. The sequence continues at coordinate 27,433,347 of CM053596.1, read as the reverse complement.
GTGTTTCCTACTGTACTTAACAGCTGTACCACACAATCTAGCCTTGGTTTAAATACTATTTTACTTTGGTTCTTAAATGTTTTGGTTTGTGTGTTAAAAAATTTTTTTTTAAATGAAGAAAACACATTTGATTGATGTGTGCTATATTTTGTTCTTACAAGTATTTACAGATCACCTCCAGTCTTTGAGAAGGTGTCTTGTAACAAAATAAAACAATTAAACAAAAACTAATAATACAGTGATCTTATCGGAAAATGCCTGAAACATTCCACATCTGTGGCACCCTGCACCTCTCCATTAAAAAAAAGAACAAAAATATTTTTTCTCTCCTTCTCACCATTGACCCATTAGAAAAAGAAGAAAATCACATTCCTTGTGACAAATGCACATAATTGAACAAAACCAAACCCCTCAGTAGCTGAATACAAACATATCAGGTCTCATTTAGCACGCTTTCTCCATCGCCTCTCTGACATGGATACCATGTTTCATCGTTGGTTCTCTGGAGTCATGAATGATCTTTGGATTGATCTTACAGCTTTCAAAGTTATTCGGTTTTTACAGTATTGTTGTTGTATCAACTGTTTTACTCATTTCATTCTTCAAAATCTTATCTTTTTGATACCACATTTGTATACTACAACTTACTTATTCATTCACTAATTGATGGGCATCTCCCTAATTTCCAGTTGTTTATTACCATAAAAAAGAGTTGCCATTAATTTTGTACACATAGGTCTCTTCCTCGTTCTTTCTTTCTTTTTTTTTTTTTTGCTTTTTTGAGGATGTTAAGTGATTTGCCCAGTGTCCCACGGCTAGTAAGTGTTAAGTGTCTGAGGCTGATTTGAACTCAGGTCCTCCTGACTTCAGGGCCGGTGATCTATTCGCTGTGCTGCCTAGCAGCCCCTCTTCCTCTTTCTTTAATATCTTTTGGATATAGACCTAGCAGTGATATAGCTGGGTCACAGGATATGCACTCTTTGTGTACAATTTCAAATTCTTTCTAGAACCATTGTACCCATTGACAAATTTACAAGGTCCATCAGTGTGCCTGCTTCCCCACAGCCTCTCCAACATTTATCACTTCCCCTTTTTGTCACCTTTGCCACTCTGATGAGTGGCAGGTGGAATCACTTTAATTTGCATTTCTCCAATTCATATTAGGTGTATGGTGATTTGCCTCTAGTTGTACATAATTATGTATATAAATTTCATCTCCATAACTAAAGTAAGTAAAAAACTTACTGGAGTAAGGTGAAGCCTGAGTTTACATCCTATCTCATAGTACTTGAGATGTGACTTTAGATGAATGCCTTAACCTCTCCAATGCTTGCCTTACTTAAATAGTCATGCTGAATTTGGGAGTAGTGTTCCTTGACTACTCCCAAATTCTGCTTGACTATTTAACCCACAGTGAGACCCAATTCAATAGCTACTTACTTAATTAAAACATGAAACAACATCACTTTCAAGGAAGGTCATCAAATGGTAAACATTTTCACCACTCGTTCACAAAGGGTTCAAATCTCTTACACCGGGAGGAAAGTCAAAATGTAATTCCCCTTCAAACCTCTTAAGACTTAGCATATGAGAAGAACACAATCACTTTGCAACTTACAGTCTATGTAGTGGAAGCTGGTAATGTAGTTCATTCTGCTTTTTGGAGTCTTTCCCAGCAGTCCCTCTGGGGAGACTGTAGCCATCATCACAGTCCAGACAGGATGCGGGTGGGTATTCAGGACGCCATCACCATTTCCGCATGTAGTCTTTCTCTCTCTCTCTCTCTCTCTCTCTCTCTCTCTCTCTCTCTCTCTCTCTCTCT
>CM053596.1:27389076-27431025 GCA_028646575.1 Pseudocheirus occidentalis | reverse complement strand
GAGAGAGAGAGAGAGAGAGAGAGAGAGAGAGAGAGAGAGAGAGAGAGAGAAAAAGAGAGGCGTACTAAATTCTCAATTAGCAGCCGGTTAAAAAGGCACCTTACAATAACAATTAGAAGACACTTTCCTCTTTTCTGCATGATATATCGACCAGTCTTCTGTTTAAGTATAATTATACATATAAACATACACACACACACATATATCTCCCCTCTATTATAAGTATGTGTTTTTGATATATATAAGAGACTCATGCTGTAGAGGGGATGCACACACACACACACACACACACACACACACACACACACTCCTTTATCTTTCTGGGCCTTGTTTCCTCCTCTGTAAAAGCAGGGCGAAAGTCCCTTCCAGCCTCTAAATCTGCAATCCTGTGTTCAACCTGGAGAAAGTGCAGCATAGTGGGAAGATGGGAGCAGGGGGAGGAGATGAGGGATATCTTTAAATATACGAAGGGCTACCAGGTGGAAGAGGGATTTGTCTTTCTTGGCTCCAAGGGTAGAACCAGGACTAGTGGGTGAAAGTTTGCAAAGGGGACTGTTTCCAAATGTTCAGGGCTGCTTTGAGAGGCCATTCCTTGCCCCTTTCCTGGCCCAGGCCTTCAGGCAGTGAGTTCTTGGATGGCCACTTGTAGATGGTTTTGAAGGAGGATTCTTGCTCAAGGACAGGTTGGCCTCAACAACCCCTAAGGTTCCTCCCAGATCTGAGCTGATGGTTTTTGACCCTTTAGGGTCATACTGGCATTTAGGGTCATGACTGGCATTTAAAAGCCAGTCTCTGCCCACTTGCCACTTTATGGGTCCATGGCCAGACTCTCCTGGTGGCAGCATGTGGTTAGTGCCGTTCACATGTCCCAAGTGACATCTTTTCCCACACCTAACGTATGATTCTTTCCTACCAGCTGGTGACACAGCGGGTGGAGGCCTGGGCCTGGAATTGGCAAGGCCTGAGTTCAAATCCAGCCTCGGACCCCTACTAGCAGTGTGACCCTGGGCACCTCATTTAATCTCTGCTTGCTTCAGTGTCCTTAACTGTAAAATGGAATCTTCTAGACCTACAAGAGGCCTTTGCAGACCTCCTTCATTTTAGTATTCTCCATCTGTTGATTACCTCTAATTTGCCCCGTATGTGGGTCTTGTTGATAAGTATTTCTCTGCTTGTTGCCTTCCCCTTTACTCTGTGAGCTCCTTGAGAACAGGGACTATCCCCTTCTCTTTCTTTATGTCCCCGATGTGTGCCTGGCGCACAGTAGGCACTTGACAAATGCTTGTTGACCTCAAAGTTAGCAGCTGCATCTTTGCTCTTCTGATGACTTTTCAGGCCAGTGTTAGTCACTGGGATGGTTTTCTTCCCATGGTCATCCTGGGGCACCCTTGCTTCTCCCTCAGATGACCAAAATGCTGGATCTGCTAGAGGACTTCCTGGAGTATGAAGGCTATAAGTACGAGCGGATAGACGGTGGGATCACGGGAGGTCTTCGGCAAGAAGCCATCGACAGATTCAATGGTATTCTTTGGTTTCTTTCTGCCTAGAACCCAAGACTGAGCAATGTTACCCTGGCTTTCCCCTCTTCTTTCTCAAAAGGGAGGTTTTATGGAGCCCTAGCCAGTAATGGTATTGGTTGGGAGTGTGGGGAATATACCCCAAGACTTAATGGTTCCTTTGCTGGAGGGGCTGGAGGGAGAATTTTCTGAAGGGTTCTAGTGTATGTCTCTGTGCATGTATACATATATGTGTGGGTACATGTACTCGTGCATGTGTAATGTGAACACGTGTGTGTATTTCATCTCGAGTTCAAAATATAGCAGAAACTTAGACTAATGTGAAATCTGGAGAAGAAACAGAGAGGTTGTTTACTCATTAGCAGGGCTTTGAGAAGTGTTACCCACACACTAGAGAGGCTGATAATTATGGGTTTACAGTAGTGCTCATTTTAGTGATCATAATGTTACAAATGTCTTTTCACTTGTTCTTCTAAGATTTAACAATAGCGCCCCCCCCATCCTTATTATTGTGGTTAGCTGAGCTGTGGTGGTGGGTGGTGGGCAGCTGAAGCTCTCCAGGCAATGATGGTCCCACCCTGAGGGACTACCTGTGCCCACCCAACAAAAGACCATGGAGAATGAAGGCCAGGCCAGAGTTTTTAAAGGCTGGTCCCTGATACTGCTGTGGCTGAGCTGTTTGTCTTAAAGGAGATCTCTTTTTGCCAGAAGAGCATCCTGGCTGCAGGGGTGTGGGGTTTCTGGGTGGGTTTCCCTGTGTGTCTGTGTTTGTGTTTCCTTGTCTTGTGCTCTGCACTGGCCTTGAAGGTCAAGCTCTTAACTAATGAATCTGTGTCATGAGGTGAGGGACTGCTGCATCCTTAACATCATCTTCCATTGTCCCAAACCTGCGTGGGTCAATGGCTATGAGGTTCTGGCAGTCAGAGGCTGGAGGACCCTGACATTATCTACTAGGATTGAGATGAACTGAAAAACAGTTTAATTTGCTAGCTCTATTTTGCCTACAAAAACACAAACTGAAGGAAGCAATCTAAAGAGGGTGGAATGCCTTTAAAAGAATGAGAGGAAGTTCTCTAGCATGTTTGGGGGGGTGGTTCCAATATGGAGAATGTATCCAAAAGGAGCTTGGCATGGGAGGATGTGGATGTGTTTGCCATCTGAACCCATAAAAGGAATGCTTGATCATGAGATTGCAGACCCAAGATCAGAGTTTAATAATCTGTATTGTGCCAATGGGCTATAAAGAAGGAATAACTATTAATGAATGTATTAATTAGGGTCCTGTGTTTAAATTCTACACCTAACTAAGGACTGCTACATGAAAAGATTGCCTTGGCTGACTTGGGCTAGAAAGGATCTCTCATTCTTTTCTCCTCTCCTCTTCCTCTTCTCCTCCCTTCCCCTTCTAGTAAATCCTCAATTGTTCTCTTCCCAGCAGGTACTAGTGGGCTGTGATAAATTAATGAGAAAATTAGAATGAAGAAATAAATCCACTTCAGTTGATGATGCAGAAGAGTTAACTTCTTAGTTAAGGGAGTTAACTGGGGAAGGAACTTGCTGAGAATTGTTAGCTGACTTCCTCCTCCTGCCCCAGACTCCCAGCTAGGTTGCCATTTTGCCTTGGGGAGTCTGTCTATATCATTCAGGATTTATCACCTTGCCCTCTCTTACCTTGTAATATGGGACTGATCTTTTTCCTCTCTAGCTCCTGGAGCCCAGCAGTTCTGCTTCCTCCTCTCCACCCGGGCTGGTGGCCTGGGCATCAACTTGGCCACTGCTGACACTGTCATCATCTATGACTCAGACTGGAATCCTCACAATGACATACAGGTCTGTTGACTTGCGGTCCTCCAGGACTTTGCTCTGGACTGGTGGACATGCCACCCTGGAGTAGAGTCGTAATGTGTGAGTTCACAGTCCTGGTAGAGGTCCCAAGATGCTTTATGCTATTCTATGGAGAGATAGTGGCAGCCTTGAAAAGGCTTCCCCTTCAGGGGCTCCTCCTCCTGATGACCACAAAGGGTTCTTTGCCTAGATTTCTCTTGCTTCCCTTTGCTGACCTCTCTCTTCTCTCATCACTCTGGCCTCCCTATCCCAAAGTTTCATGGTCAGAGAAGATGGCAGGATCCTCCCTTTCTGGGTGAGTCCTTGCCCAGATGACCTGGGGCTGGACCTGTTGGGGGATCCCATCTGACCTTAGGTCAAAGCATCATTGCAGCATCAGCTGTGAAGTCACAGACAGAGGGGGGCTGCCAGTTTTGGGAGGGAGAGGCTCAGCTATCCAGATATTTAAGGAAAAAAGTCTGGGCAAGGTGGGAGACCTTGTAAAGGTCCTGGGCCAGAAAGAGAAGAGCTCTGCACTGGGGAGTCAGACCGTGGATTTGTTCCCCTTAGCTCCAAGTCAAGCACACCACTTAAAGTTTCTGTGACTTGGTTTCCTTGTCTATAAAACAAGGGAGTTGAACTTAATGTCCGAGAAGGTTTTCTGATCCTGAACACCAACAAGCATTTATTAAGCACCTTCTTTATGCCCCCACAAAGACAAAAATGGAGGTAGTTCCTGCCTTCAAAGAAGTCGTTGGAGGTGGGAGTGTGGGTGGGGTACAGGACAGTCCAAGGAATCACAGATGGTCAGAGGTGGGAGGGACCTGGTAGGTCCCTTAGGGCACCTCTCCCCTCTGTGTCCCTCCCCTCCCCCTGTACTTCATCTTTCTGTGCCCCTCCCTCCATTCCCCCCCCCCCCCCACTTTACAAAGTTGGGAAGCCAAGTCCAGTTCAAGGACCTAGGTGCCCAAGGCCAGGTAGCTAATTTAGTGACCTCTTCCCACCATATATCAAAGGTCTCGATGTCTGCTGGCAGTAAGTGAGAAGGGGGATTCTGGGCACAGAGTTAGCACATGACAAGGATAAGAAGAAATGTAGGTTGGGAGTTGGCATGTAGGGATCATGGTTGAGGCAGAGGCTATTGAAGGAGGGGATGGGAGAATGAGGGTGCCATGAGAGGCGAGGAGCCAGGTTTTCATAGGTACAAGGCTAAGGACCAGGCACGTGGTAGCAGGAGTGGAAGGTGAGGGGAGAAGGTGGGGCTTATGGGCAGACACAGACACTTGCCCCCCCCCCCCATAACCCTTCCCCAGCCACTACCATCCACCTGCTCCCTCCCTTGTCAAGCCCAGAGGTTTAAACAGTCACAAAGATAAACTCACCTGCCAATGCACTCAGGGGGAATTCATAGTCAAACATTTGCCCAGGCTTGTGCCCACACTTCACACTGATCTTCTGAACCTCGGCTTCCTCACCTGTAGAAGGGGCAGGATGATTCATTACCTGCTTCATATGGTTCTTTTGAGGATCAGATGAGATTGTGGATGGAAAGCGTTTGAAGGCCGAGCCAACGTGCACTTAGTGTGTTAGTGTCTGGGTCAGGATTCAGACCTGGGTGTTCGGATGCCCAAGTCCCATACTCTGTCCTGTCATGATGCAGAGGGGAGCTAGGGGGCGCCAAAGGCACAGAGCTTTGGACATGGTGTCAGGAAGACCCGAGTGCAACTCCTACCTCAAGACACTTATCGACAGTTGGCATTGTTGTTGTCCTTCCTTTGTCCTTGAAGAGGACCCTGGCATCATGGAGATGATGACGTGACTCGCAGTTGACTTGGATTTTCAGTGAGGCAGGGCTGTGTGAGGTCACTTACTCCTCCAGAGCCACCTTGGTCCAGTGGGCAAAAATCACTTACCTCTCTGTGCCTCAGTTGTGAGGGTCAGATGAGACATTTGTAAAGTGCTTAATACGCCGCCCTGTGCATAGGAGGCGCTATATAAGTGCTCATTCCATTTCTGTGCGTCCTACACTCCCATACCATTTCTCCCAGCGTTATAGCACACACAGATATGCCCCTGGTGGTTTTTATTGATCTCTTTTTAAAACCACTGTCCCTTCCCAGTAACTCCTCCCCAAACCGTGCCTTCATCATAACCACTACGCGTAGTTACGTAGAACAAATTCACAGACTGTATTTGCCTGTAAAGGTATGCCTCACTCTGCACCTGTAGTCCACCACCTTTCTACCAAGTGTCAGGAGTCATGATTCACTCTCCACGTTGGTCCGCCCCTGTGCCCACATGTCCACACATTTGCCCACCCATTAGCTATTTCCTGAGCCGTGCTTCTGGCCATGAATAGCGAATGACTGCCGCCCACAGGCCTTCAGCAGAGCCCACCGCATCGGACAGAACAAGAAAGTGATGATTTACCGCTTTGTGACGAGGGCCTCGGTGGAGGAGAGAATCACCCAGGTCGCCAAACGCAAGATGATGCTGACACATCTGGTGGTGCGGCCCGGCCTGGGCTCCAAGTCTGGGTCCATGACCAAGCAGGAGTTGGACGACATCCTGAAGTTTGGGACGGAGGAGCTCTTTAAAGATGATGTGGAAGGTAAGTGCGTCTTTGGGACTAAGCTGCAGGTTGCTCCTGGGAGTGATGCCTCTCCTGGGCAGAACTTCTGCTGTCCCGAATCCCAAATGGCTCCCTGGGGGTGGCTAGGTGGTGCAGTGAATAGAGCACCGGCCCTGGAGTCAGGAGTACCTGAGTTCAAATCTGGCCTCAGACACTTAATACAAAAAACTAGCCATGTGACCTTGGGCAAGTCACTTAGCCCCAACTGCCCTCCAAAAAAAAAAAAAAAGCAAAAAAACAACAACCAAAAAAAACAAACAGCTCCCTGACTGATCTGCTTCATTGAGCTGAAGGGGCTTAGACAAAATGATCTCCAAAACCCTTTCAGATCTAAATCGAAGGACTTGTGGTCCCTTGATGTCTCTCTTTAAAAAAAATTATTTTATTAAATATTTCCTAATTACATGTAAAAAAATTTAACAATCATTTTTAAAAATTTGAGTTCCCAATTCTTTCCTTCCCTCACTCCTCCCAGTGTCTCTTTTTCAACTAACCCCAAGGCCATTTTCAGTGTGCTGTAGGCACTCCATTTCATGCATCCACAACGGTGCCATTTATGTGTGTCTTCTCAAAATTAATTTCAGTATGTTTTGATTACGTTGAATAATTTTATGCTCACAGTACAATTCCAGGCATTGCTTTATAGAATTACCACTTTCTCTCCCTCTTTTAAATGTTTTATTATTACTCATCTTGCTTTCTGAGGAATTGCCAATGCCCAGTAAAACCTTCCTTTGTAACAAAGAAGTATGGTTGAGTGAAATAAATCAACACAGGGGCTGTGTCTGAAAATTGTATGACTCGTTGTGTACCAGTAGCCCACCGCCTCCTTGCTGAGAGGCAGGAGGCCTTCTTTACCATCTGTACAGTGAATCGTTGAGATAAGATGGGCTTTGGGGACCTTCCAGCTCTGATGCAATTATCCTTTCATTATCAGTCTTTTGGAGTCACGGTTGGTCACTGTATTGATCAGAGCACTAATTTTGTTCAGTGTTATTTTCTGTTACATTATCATGGCCATTTTGTTCTTTTGGCTTTGCTTGGCAATAATTCATCCAGATCTTCTTATGTTTCTCTGATTTCCTCATACCCATCATTTCTTGTGATGCAGTAATATTCCGTTACATTTATCTGTCACAGTTTGTAAGTACTTGCTTTCCTTCCAGGTCTTTGCCAATAAATGTTGGTATAAAATTAAATATTAAAAAGTTAAATATTAAATGTTGGTATAAAGTCTTTGACTCCCTTGGGGAAAATGCCTTATAGTAGTAGTATCATAGGGTCAAAGGGTATATATGGTTTAGTGACTTTTATTTTAAAAATAAGTTTACATTGTTATCTAGAATTGTTGGGGCAGTGTGGTCCTCAGCTCTATCAACAATACAGTTATACAACATGGCTCCAATGATGAGCCACATACTGCAGTATCTTTGAGAGGAAATGCCCTCTGATCTGGGTATCTCTGTCATTCATTCTCCCCTTTTTTCTGCCAGATCTAACATCTGGAAATGTCTAACATCCAATATTTTCTTTTTTTAAACTCAACTTCATTTTATTTTCAGGTTTATATCCTCTCCTTTCTACTTCCCACACTCTCACCCCTATTAAGAAAGCAAGAAAAACAAAATACCCATTGCAAACATGTATAGTCAAGAAAAATAGTGCTCACACTATCTACACCCAAAGAAAAATGTCTCAGTCTGTAGTCTTCAGTCTGTCACCTCTCTGTCAGGAGGTGGGTGGCGTCCTTCATCATGAGTCTGTTGGAGTTGTGTTTGGTCATTGTGTTGATCAGAATTTCTAAGTCTTTCAGAGTTGTTTGTCTTTACAATATTGTTGTATTGTATAAAATTGTTCTCCTGAGTCTAATGGTTTCTCACTGGCATCTCAGTCTCCCAATCATCAGGGCCAGAAAAAATTCTTTCATTTTTCGGACCTTTATTGATGCTCATATACAGCAAAAAAACCTCCATGTTCAGAACTGGTAAGGATGGGAGGTCACATGTAGTTGAGTCAAGACAAGGCCTTCTAGAGCTTATAGGGAAGGTGAGACATTCCCTGATTCTAACGAGTACATTGCCAGTTTTCATGATGAAAAGACTAAAGAATTACAGAGATGCTATTTGCCAAGTAAAAAATCCTATAAGCTGAGCAGTTGGTAGGTTTGTCTACACCAGTGGTTCCCAATGTTTTTGTTCCATGAACCCCTTTCAGCCATAACAATAAAAATAATTGTGAACAACCAGGGTAATTTAATATGCTGCTTATACTATTCTTCACAATTAAGGAATTCTTAGCCTTTGGACCATTGTCATGAACCACCAAAGGAGTTTGCAAACCCCTCAATGGGAACCACCGGTCTACATCATACTAAACGGCTGGCTGGCTTAAGGATTTGTTGAATGGAATTGACTCATTTGGATGGACATGGCCTTTCACTGGCAGGAAGGATTGTTTCTAAGTAGTTGAGAGATTCCTTAGGCTGAGCCATAGGATTCATACGGTCATACAATTCAGAGCTGGAAGGGGCTTTACAAACCATTGGTCCAACCTCATTTTCTACGTCAGTGCCTGATGCATGATAGGTCCTTAATAAATACTTGTGGATTGATCCATAGGAAACTGAGGCCCTGAGATATTTAGTGGGTCCTCAAGGTGACACAGCAGAGATTTGAAGTCAGGGGGCATCAGTTCAAATTCATCCTCTCTGGGGATTTTGATGTCTACCTGTAGGACCTTGGGCAAGTAACTGAACCTCCACAGGCCTCAGTTTCATCATCTGTAAAATAGAATGAGTAAAACACAGGCTCTGCCCTCATGGAGCTTCTAGGGAAGATAAGACTTCCTTGAGATGCTCTTCCAGCTCAAAATCTGAGAGCTGCCCCCCTATTTTGCCCCAAAGTCTGCCTGTAGCAACTCCTGCCCGAGCCAGCCTTGCCCGATGCTTTGTCTCCCATTAGGCATGATGCCTCAGGGTCAGCGGATCAACGTGCCCGAGCCCGTGGCGCCCGCCCCCGATGTCCAGGCCTCCAAAGGTGGTGGCACCTTAGCAGCTGGGGTGAAAAAAAAGCATGGCAGCACCCCACCAGGTAGGTAGAACCCTGTCCTTGACTGTTGGACAGGCCCCTCCGTGCCTTTTCTGGACTCTGCAGTGGGCCTTGCCTGGAGTCCCTGCCTCAAAGTCGAATGATTCCATGAGTGAAGCACCTGGTCACCTTCCCTTTGGTCCCTTCCTCACCCTTTTAATTTAATCTCCATTGGTGCCTTCACTTTGGGTGCCATTGACATTGGCTCTTCCCCATGCCTGGAATGCCTTGCCCCCCTTACATCCTTGTAGTCTCCTTGACTCCCTCCAAGGCTCAGTTCAAATCTGACCTTCTATAAGAGGTCTTTCCCAGTGCCCTCAGCTGCTCAGGCCTCCTCCTTGGCCCATGTATATCCTGTTATGTCCTTAGACCTTTAAGTGGTGGCTCCCTCATTAGAATGTGAGTTCCTCTAGGACAGGGCCTGTGAGTTGAGGGTTTTGTCCTATTCTTTTTATCAAGCACGCAATAAGTGTTTAATAAATGCTTATTGACTGACTGCTGACCCCTCCTGGACTCTGCCAAGGACCAGTAGAAGCTACTTCATTTTGTCCATCTAACAGCCGTTAGTCCCATCCCAGATGCCCCAATCCACCCTCCAGGACATTGCTAGGGCAAGGCAGGGTTTTATAATCAAGAACAAATGACATTCATATCATGCTTAAAACGTAATATCTCATTTGAACCTCACGCTGACCCCATGAGGTAGGCATTGCTGTCCTCATCTTACAGATGAGGAAATTGGGCCTCAGAAAAATCCTTGGTGTAGTGGATAGTACCCTGGACTTGGATTCAGGAAGACCCAAAGTCTCAGTCTCATTTCAGACACATACTAGCTTGTCCTGGGTAAGTCACTTCACTTGTCTGTGCTCAGTTTCCTCATCTGTAAAATGAGAAGGTTTGACTCATGGCCTTCAAGGTCCCTTCCAGCTCTCAATCTGTTTTCCTAGATTCTTTCTCTGACAGTTATTAAGTATTAGAGGTAGTTTTGTGGACTAGGTCTTTCTGACTCCAAGTTCAGTGTGGCACCCACTAGGAGACATTGCCTTTTTATTGGAAAAGATGGATAATTTCTACTCCCCCTACTCCCAAGTAGAACCATCCCTTGTAAGAAATGAGTACAGTCAAGGAAAATGAATGAACACATGGTACATGTTTGGAGAGGTATGCCTCACTAGGTACCTGTAGCTCCTCACCTCTCTGCCAAGAGGCTGGAGGCATGCTTTACCAAATGGAGACATTTGTCACCCATACATACCCATCTCCTTTCTCATGGCAGCTTAGTGCTTAGCACAGCACCTGGCATGTAGGTTTTTTGGATTGGCTTGGATTGCAAGAGTAGGTCAATAAGGGACTCATTGGCTCTGAATTTGATAGGTTGTCTGACTTCTGGAGTTCCTGAAGCCTTCTGCCTCCCTCCAATAGGGGTTCTCAGAGCCTGGCCCTTTCTCACTGGTTGCCCCTCTCTTGTGTGCCAGGTGACAACAAGGACGTGGAGGACAGCAGTGTGATTCATTATGACGATGCCGCCATATCCAAGCTACTGGATCGGAACCAGGATGCCACAGATGACACAGAGCTGCAGAACATGAATGAGTACCTCAGCTCCTTCAAGGTGGCTCAGTACGTGGTCCGAGAAGAAGATGGAGTGGTAATGAAGGATACTTTTCTGCCTTGTGGGCTCTCCTTCCCTCCAAGGCTGGCTGCAGCCTTGGGCTATAGAAGGAGGGAGGGGGGGCCAATGAGACCTCCCTGGCCCCTTCCAGCTCTAAATCTGTGAACTTGGGAGTTCTTGGCACACAGCACTGAGGGCATTCGGGGTGGGCACTCTAGAAGCACCCTAATGAGATCGCATGCTCTCTAGGAGCGGGGTGAGGGTAGTGGTAAGAGGAATAGCTGGTCTTAGAGTCAGGACTTTGAATCCTGGTTCTGATCCTGACTGGCTGAATGAACATGGGCAAATCCTTTTGCTTTTTTGAGCCCCCGTTTTCACATCTGGAAATTGGGGGTAATACTGTTTATATTACCTATTATGGGGGGAAACAGCGTATGAACAAATATATGAATAATATGTAAAAGTCATATAAATACGATTTATTATTATAATAGTCTGATTGGAAAGGTGAAGAATCTAAAAAAAAAGCTCTTCAGAGTACAAGGCGATCTATGCCTTGTCTACTGTGAATGGCACAGTCTCTTGTTGGCCATAGAATCAAAGGACCTGAGTGCAAATTCTGATTCTGCCACTTACCCATTGGGTGACTCCCCCTACCTCTCTGGACCTCAGTTTCCTTATCTGTAAAATGAAGAGATTAGACTAACTGGCCTCTGAAATCTCTCCTATCTCTGTCTATGGTACTAAAAAAGTGGTAAAACAAAATTTGAACCGGGCTTTTTGAATGAAAGTTTAATGATCTTTCCACCGTACCAAGTGAGCTCATGTTCAGGCATTAGTTGGAGCAGATGGCTTCTGAGGTTCCTTCCGGCATTTAACCTATGATCATGTGATCCTCTGAGTTTAGGGATGAGGGAGATAGGGGAGAAACAGAACAGTCAGGAAAGGATCATGGAGGAGGGAGGGATCTTAACTGGGTTGGAGAAGAAGGAAAGAAATAAGAAAGGAAGGGAGGAATTGAGGGAAGGGAGGAGGGAGAAAGGGAGGAGGGAAGGAGGGAAAGAGAAAGGAAGGAAGGAAAAAGAAGGGAGGGAGGAAGAAAAGGAAGGAAGAAGTGAAGGAGGGAGGGAGGAAGGAAAGAAAGGAAAAAAAGAGAAGGGAAGGAAAGCTGGAACAGAAGGGAGGGAAGAAGGAAAGAAGGGAGAGAAGAAAAGGGAGAAGGAAGAGAAAGAAGGAAGGGGAAAGGGAGGGAAGGGAGAAGGGAAGAGGAGAGGGAGGGAGGAAGGAAGGAAAGATTTATGGAGCCCTTACTATGTGCCAGGCACTGTGTTAACAGTAGGGATACAAAGATAAGCCAAAAGAATGACAGTTGGTGCCCTCAAGGAGCTTACCTTCTAATATGAGAAGACAGCATGCCAAAGGGACCTGCAAGTAGGGTGAAGGAGGAGGTGAATGAGGAAGGTCTTTGGCTTGAGGCTGTGGTTTTGCATCCAAAACAGCAGAATAGCATGAATGCAGGCTTCCCTGCACCCCTCCACAAGATGGTGGCTCTGGAGGAGCTCCCCAATGGAGCACGGCCTGGTGGAGGGATATCCCAGGGTGAGGAGGGCCTAGGTGTTGGAGAAGGTTCTAGGATCTGCCAGCAGTAGAGGAGACATAACTTTGAAGTCCAGAAAGTCAGGACTTCCAGGGCCGGGACAGGGGAAGAAGAGAGTTGAGGTCGAGGTCAAGGAGGAGTGGGGCTCTTAATGGCCACCCTTCCCAAATACAACCCACAACCACCCCAGACCCTGAGGGATGCCAGCTCCCCCAGCAGAGGGGCTTCAGCCTGGCTCTGCTTGCCATCCCAGACTCTGTTCCCTGCTATGTTTCCAGGAGGAAGTAGAGAGGGAAATCATTAAGCAGGAGGAGAATGTGGACCCTGACTACTGGGAGAAGCTCCTTCGTCACCACTATGAGCAGCAGCAGGAGGACCTGGCCCGAAACCTGGGCAAGGGCAAGAGGATACGAAAACAGGTCAATTATAATGATGCTTCCCAGGAGGACCAAGGTATGACAACTGCCCTGGGGTCAGGGCTCAGGGTGGGTGGAGGGTCTCCCGGAGAAGTTCCTGGGACTGGCTGAGCTATATTGCTCCTCTGAGAAGGGGAGCTTGGGCTTTTTTTTCTTAGGAAGTAAAGGGACGCTTTTTGGTAACAAGCAATAGTGACATGAGAGCTGGAAGGGCCTTCTGGTCTAACCCCTTCCTTTGTCAGAGGAGGGAATTAGGGCCAAGAGAGGCTAGTGACTCAGCCAAAGTCATAGTGTCCCAGCTGAAACTGGAGCTGAGGGCTTCTTCCTCTAGACTCAAAGTTCTTTCTCACTCATCTTTGTTGTTTTTATTCCTGTCTGATCCTTTGTGACCCCATCTGGGGTTTTCTTGGCAGAAATACTGGAGTGGTTTGCCATTTCCTTCTCCAGCTCATTTTACAGATGAGGAAACTGAGGCAAGCAGAGAAGTGACTTGCCCAGGGTCACACAGCTGCTAAGTGTCAGGAAGATGAGTCTTCCTGACTCCAGGCCCAGTGTTCTTATCCTCTGAAGCACCAGCTGCCTCCCCTCTCATTTTAGGATAGGTTAAAAAGTACTTAGGGCTGACTCCCATGCCCTGTGGGGTTTGGCGACAGTGACGGTGGCTGAGTGAAGTCATTTGGACTGTGCTTCTGAGAGGAGGAAGGGATTATGACTTGAACAGGCTCAGAGGCCAGACTTCTCTGTACTGTAGTGGCTTGAAGCAGTGGATAGATAGGGCACTAGAGGGCAGTGGAAGGTCCTAGAGTCAGGAAGATGTGAGTTCAAATCACACCTCTGACGCATCCTGGACGTAGTAGGTGTCGTATGAGCCACAGCTGTTATTACTGTTGGGAAGAAAGCCGCAGATGGAGAATTCTGGTCCTGCTTTTTGCTGCCAGTTTGAGTCCTTTGACAAATTCTAGGGGAAAGATCAGTGGATTTAGGATCAGAGGTTGTGGGCTCCAATCCTGGCTCTCTGAATGTTTGGGAAAGTCATTTCTCAGGCCTGATTTTTTCTTAATTTGTAAAATGAGGGGTACAACAGGACTAGATGCATTCTAGGGCTCCTTCCAGCCCTAGACTTCAACCCGTCTATCAAATGGAGGGGCAGGACTTAGGTCTCTCCTAGCTCTGACATCCTGTCAATCAATCCACAAGCAGCTACTGTGTGTCAGGCATGTACCGAGTCAAGATGAATGTATGAAGCTGAGAATGAAGTAGCCTCTCTGCTCAGCGAATTTGCATTCTATTAGGGGAGCAAAGTGTCGTTTGCTCCGTGGGCTTTCTGTCCAGGTGGGGCCCCAGGGTGCTTCCTGCAGCCTGCCCTTTGGCTGGTCTTCATGGATGCCTTGTCCCTGTTGGTCTGGCTCTGGCCCAGCCGGAAGCCTCGGTCCCTGGAGAGGGGGCGGCAGGTGTGGCTGGTCGGGGTCACTGCCTGTCCCCTTGTTTCCCTTCTCCCCGGGTACGACAGAATGGCAGGATGAGCTCTCGGACAACCAGTCGGAGTACTCCATCGGCTCCGAGGATGAGGATGAGGACTTTGAAGAGAGGCCGGAAGGTCAGAGTGAGTTGGGGTGTTGGTGATTCCCTGGGAATGAGGGTGATCCGGATCTGCGCTCCTCCCCCTAGCCCACTCCACCGAGGCCAACGCTGGGCAGCCCCGAAGCAGGATCTCAGCAACCAGGAGGTCCTCAGGGAGATGGGGGCTGGCTGAGAGCACTGACTGGAGCTTGGATAGCTCCATCCAGACTTGGTACAGCATTCATCCATCTGTTAGTGCCATCACCTAGAGGCAGGGGTCCTGGGAGATGGGGCCTCCTGAGCTCTGGGATTCCTGCCTTGATTTAGAGATGGCAGCCCCCGGTACTCTGTGTGTGTGTGTGTGTGAGTGTGTGCGTGTGCTAGCCCAGGATCTAGGGCTGGAAGAGCAGGGTTCAGGAGTCTCTTGAGTTTGACCCTCCCTGATAGATCTCCCTGGCTGGTGACTGTCCTTTAGGTGGGAGGAGACAATCTCGGAGACAGCTAAAAAGTGACCGAGACAAACCCTTACCCCCTCTGCTGGCAAGAGTTGGAGGCAACATTGAGGTGAGGGTCCTAAATGTCTCAGGTGGGGAAGTTTGGGAAACTCTCATTTCCTCCCTCCTTCCCCTTGCCTACCCTCTCTCCTTCTGCTTCCCCTTCTTGTGCTCATCTGTCTCTCCCTACACAGGTCCTAGGGTTCAATGCCCGGCAGCGGAAAGCCTTCTTAAATGCCATCATGCGCTGGGGTATGCCCCCCCAGGATGCCTTCAACTCTCACTGGCTAGTCCGGGACCTCCGAGGGAAAAGCGAGAAGGAATTTAGGTAAAGGGCCCCTTAGCAATCTGCTGTGGATGCTGTCATCTTGGCTGCCCACAGGGTACCTCCTCTTGGGGTACCCTGCAGGAGTGAGCCAAGGTCTACGGCTCTAGACAGGATGGCATCACCAGCCCTGGAGCCAGAGAGCCTGGGTTCAAATCCCACCTCCACTCCTTGTGTCACTTTTCTGATCTGGGCCCAAAAGAGGGGATTGGGCCACATACTCTCAAAGGCCCCTTTTCGGCTTTCAATGTGACCATCTAGGAACCATGTCAAGCTCTTGCCTCTGTGACAACGTGGTCTTGGTTGGCCTTTCTTTTTCCCTGATCAGCTGTAAGCTCATGGAAGGCAGAGACTGTTTTGATTTTGATTTTCTATCTCTAACACCCAGCACAGAGCCTAGCACATAGGAGTGCCTTAGTGAAAGCCTGTTGATTGCAATATACAAAAGGCTGATGTCCTGAAGACCCTGGCCACATCTTCCCGTGTTCTCCAGAAGTAACTGACTTTGAAGACCTCAAGAGGCTAGCTGGGTGCTTGGTTCCTAGCCTTAGCTCTGCCTCTTTAAGAAGGGCGTTTTCTGCCCTGAAACTGCTGGTCCGAGGCAGACTGTTTTCTGTCCCATGATTTCTCCCTAATAAAAATTCACCCCAGGTGTGAGCCCTGCCCATTTCTACCTTTGGGGCAAATCCCTCAGCAGACTCTCATCTTGCCACGGGCTCCCTGTTGTCCCTAGGGCCTACGTGTCCCTCTTCATGAGACACTTGTGTGAGCCGGGGGCCGACGGGGCAGAGACCTTTGCGGACGGTGTCCCTCGGGAGGGGCTCTCCAGACAGCATGTGCTTACCCGGATTGGAGTCATGTCACTAGTTAGGAAGAAGGTGGGTGAGTAGACTTTTACACGGGGCCCTTCAGGGACATCTGTCCTGGTTCCTGGCCCTGCTGAGGAGAGGGCTTGGGCCTGGGGGTGGGAGAGCCAGCCTCCTTAGTGGGGGTGGGCCAGAGAGAGAGGATGATCAAGAGGAATCTAAGACGGAGGGTAGGAAGCCGGAGCTCCAGAGGAGACAGTCATCCCCGTGCCATAGAGTACTGTAGAAATGTGAGTTTTCATGAATAATAACAGTAGTGATTATTATTAGAGCATTATGTTAATACTTATATATAGTGCTTCAAGGTTTGAAAAGCACCTTACAGCTGTGATCTCATTTTATACACATCACAACCCTGGGAGGAAGGTGCTATTATTGTACCCATTTTTACAGATAAGGAAACTGAGATAGACAGAGGATAAGTGACTTGAACAGAGTCACACAGATAGTAAGTGGCTGAGGCCACATTTGAACTTGGGTCTCAGCCCACTAGTCACTGGGCCATCTAGATGCTATTATTGTGAGGGCTGGATCTTGCCCCAACCCTCTGGATTCCAAATATTCCTTGGATGGCATTGTGGGCCAGAGAAGGAAAAGCAGGGGGTTCATTCTTTCCATACCATCCTTCTGATTCCCCAAAAAGATCTTTCTCCACAGATTTTAGTGATCTCTGTTCCTGTCTGGGCCCAGAAGACCCAGAATTGGAGGGAATAAGCTTGTCTAAGTTTGATCCCTGGTTGTCAGGGCCTGGTCTGCTCTTTGGGAGGAGGGAAGAAAACACCTGTGCTGGGACGTTCTGTCCTGTCCTGATTTGTCCTCTCTTAGAGGGTCTTTGGAAACCAGTTGTGAATGTGACCTCCTTGGCCTTAGGTCCAGGAGTTTGAGCACGTTAATGGGAAGTATAGCACGCCTGACTTGATTCCTGAGAGCAAGAAATCCAGTGAGATTGTCTCCTCGGACCCCAACACCCCAGTCCCAGCCAGCCCAGCCCATCTTCCTCCTGGCCCTTTGGGGCTACCAGGTATGTTAAACCTTGAAGGGGCCAATTTGGGGCCTGGGAGGCAAGGGGGTGGGTAGGGAACTCTCTTTTGAATTTGGCACTTTTCCACTTTCATTTCCTGTCTTGAAAGAACAGACAATTTTGACAATGAGATTGTTCTTGTCCCAGGACTGTATAGTCTAAGGACAATAGAGAAATAATGCCCAGATGAGGGAGACAATCAGACTACATCATGACTAAGACCACGTGGGCAGTTTGTATTGGGTTCTGGGTACCATGGGTCTATGTCTGCATCTATGTCTATGTCTATGTCTACGTCTATGAATATGCCTATGTCTACATCTATGTCTATGTCTATGTCTACGTCTATGTCTATGTCTATGTCTGTGAATATATCTGTGTCTACATCTACATCTGTGTCTTCATCTACGTCTATGAATATATCTATGTCTACGTCTATGTCTATGTCTATGTCTATGTCTATGAATATATCTATGTCTATGTCTAAAAATACATATATGTGTATGGCTATGTTTACATCTATATCTGTATCTACGTCTATGCCTATATCTATCTATCTATCTCTTTCTATCTGTATGATGATAGATAGATGATGGATAGTTTAAGATGTCTCCAGGACCTCTAGTTTTAACTTTTTTCCCTCAAATTCACCTTCTCTTTCTTTTACCTTCTACCCCACCACCCCAACTCCCCCCAGCTTTAGAGAAAGCAGGAAAAACAGAATCTTTGTTCCAAACACATACACTCAAGCAAAAGCAATTTCCATGTGGTCACAAATCTGTGTCCCTATCTTCCCTCTATCTGGAGATAAGCAGTGTGTCCAGCATGATTCCTCCACCTTTAGTCATTGTAATGGTCAGGGTTTTAAGTCTTTCCAAGTGGGCACCATATTTTAGGAAGGACATTGATTGATATGTATGGGGAAATTTCCTAGAGGAGGGGAACCTAGTTGGTAAGGAGCCTGGAGATGATGCAGTTTTAGGATTGGCTGAAGTAAGTGGGGATGTTCAGTCTTGAGAAGAAAAGACTCGGGAAAGATGCAATGGCTGCCTTTGAGTGTTTGAAGGACTGTCTTGTGGAAGAGGACAAGCTGTTGTGTTTGACTGGAGAGGACAAAAAGCAGGAGTAGCCTTGGGGGGAAGGGGCTAAGAGGTAGATTCAAGCTTGATGTAAGGAAAAACACTTGCTTCCAAGGAGGACCATCCCAAAGTGGAATGGTCTGCTGCAGGCAGCAGTTAGTCCCCTTCCCTCTTCTGGCTGTGAGAGACTTGGTTTAAATTATGGAATCAGCAGGACAATAAGAACCATGATCATCAGCAAAAAGAACTTTCATTGAATTGGGAGAAGATTGCATTTCCATCAGCAGGAGTTGGAGGGGGCAGCCTGTAGAGGAATCTTCTGACTTCCCTGGTCCCTAGAGATTGATTAATGGTCTTTTTTTGTTCAGATCTGCCACTGGGTGGGCAACCTAGAGAGTCCATTAGGCAGACCATTGCAGATGAGAGGGCTCGGCTGGTCAGCCTGGGTTCAAGTAGAGGACCTTATCTGTCTATGAACAGATGTTCATAGTTCTATTGGCTGACTTCAGATTGTGCTGAGGGAGAGGTAGGGAAGGAAAGACTGAGGTGGGGAGAAGAGGAGGAGAGAGGGAGGAGGGGGGAAGGGGAGACAGGGAGAGGGGAGGTGGGAGAGAGAGAGTGAGAGAAGGAGACTGGGAGAGAAGAGAGGAGAGAGAGAGGAGGAAAGAGAGAGGAGTTAGGTCTTTGTTCACCCTGTCTGTATAAAGTTTTCTGCCAATTCCATCTCTCTATAGTCCACTCTCTGAACAAAGGCCCCTAATAGGCTTTTAGTTCTCTGGCATGGGGTTGCAGGGCAGACATTTACATATGCAAAGACTTTCTGACAAGTTGGAGAATTTTCGACTGTAGTGGGGCTTCTGGCACAGCTGGTGGTTTTGCAGAACAGCCTCCAGGGTCGGCTCTATGAGGTCTGCGTGCCATCCCTGCAGAGTCCCAGTGCTGAGAGGGATAATCTGGTGAGAGGGAAATAAATGGGGAGGGTTTTTTCTCCTCCTTCCCCACTTCAAGTACAGCAGGGTCTGCCCCTGTTCTACCCAGCCAACTGGGGATTCTCAGAGTAGAGCTGAGCCAAGAATGGAAAGTGCTGCCCATCTAGTGGCCACGGCACTTGCTCTGAGTGGGCTGCTGCCAAGATTCCCTCACTCTCCTCGCAGCGGTGCCATTTCCTGCCCAGCCAGGAGCACCAGAGAGCCACTCCTGTTTCCCACCCACACTGGGCACTATTTCAGCCTGGGTTGCTATTGGGATTTTATTATGTATTAGAATGTTCACTCGGACAGCTGAATGGAAGATAGAGCAGAGGAAGGGGAGACCTGAGGCAGGCAGACCCACCAGCAACTATTGTTATAGTCCAGGTGTGAGGTGATGATCTGCACCAGGAGGCAGGATGACATTAGAAAGGAATGTATATGACAAATGTTACAGGGTGAAATCAGCAGCCCCTAGCAACCCATTGGATATGAGGGCATGAGAGAGGGTTGGAACCCAGGTGACTGGGAGTACCCTTGACAATATTAGGAAAGTTTGTTAGAGGAGAAGGTTTTGGGGAAAATGTAGTGATTTCTATTTTGGGAACTCAGTGTTGACTTGGGAGGCAATTGTCTCCTTGACTTTTGGCTCATAGACATAGACTTTGGCTTGACTATGAACATGGCGAGTTTCACCAGGAAGGTCCATGCTGGTCACCTGGGGATGGGCAACCTCTCTACTCACACTAGCCTCAATGGCTTTTGGATTTCACCTCCCTCTTTTTATAGTGAATTTAGAGGGAGCCCCATTTTCTTTTACCCTTCTTTTTACTCCAAACAATGGCACAGCCTTATTGGCACTGTGTGTTCTGGGAATCTGAACCTCCCAAAGCTGGAGATGTGAATACATGCATACATGAATATATACATACACATGTATATGCACACACATTCACACAGATGTGCATGATTGCATGCACATACATTATAACGCTTCACAAACAGCACAATGGATATCATACATGCAGACATATGTATACACAGTTATAACAATATATGTATGCAGACACACAATATATATGTATGCATAAATGTGTGTATAGATGTGTGTGTTTCTATACACACTTAAACTGCTATGGAACTTTTGCTTTGAATCCCCTTCCCCCAACCAGTCTAGTGTTTTATTCACAGTATAAGCAGAATGTTTTTGGAATGAATGAATGAATGGATGATTAGGGAAGATGAGATGTGTAGTATATGGCAAGACAAGTTAAGCAGAAGGAACTGGGAATATTTAGCCTGTAGAAGAAAAGACCCAGGAGGACAGGCTAACAGCTTCTCATGGATATGAAGGGATGGAAGGTGATGGAGAAGAGGAATGAGATTTCTCTGAACTGGCATCATCAACAGGCCCAGCCCCAGAGCAGTGTCTGGAAGCAGTCACTTTAGGTCTGAAATCAAGAAAGGCTTATTGCAATTCCTGCTGTCCCAAAGTGGAATGGACTTGCCTAAGGAGGTCTAGTGCCTTCTCCCTCAAGGGAGGGGCTCAGGGAAGAAGCAGGACCATCATTTGTCTGGTAGGTTATAGTGGGGATTCCTTTCCTACCTGTGCTGGGCTGCATGACTACTGAGTTTCCTCCCAGCTCTAAAGGTCTGTGGTCCAATAGAATGTAATCTCCCGGAGATTTGTGTGTGTGTCTCCAGGGCCTGGCCCAGAGGTAGGTCCTTAATTGATCTGATACTCATTGATCAATTCTGTGATTCATGAAAAGTTTTAAAAAGTTTAATTGGTGCCTTTTTAAAGTTACAGTCATTAGAATCCTCCCCCTGTTAACAAAAGAGAAATAGTGAAGCGAAACTGTTTAGGTCTGATGGCACATATACACCATTCTATCACTGTAGTTCCCCCACATTTTGACTAAGAGGAGGGAGGTATGTTTCATTATTTGCCCTTTGGGACCTATCTGTTACTCAGCAAGCATTTAATACATGCTTACATGTACACATACAGAGAATGAAATAATCCTACGTTCCCACTGGGGAACAAGCCATACATTTGTAAGTATGTGATGGTTACTACATTTACTCTGATTCAGCTGCCTTTTAAGAAGGGTATTTTTATTTTTGTTTTGTATGTATATTATATTATTTTATATATTTATAATTAATATAATATACATAATTATATTATATGGTATTATATATTTTATTTCTATTATTGTAGTTGCTGTGTAAATTGTTCTCCTGGGTACTGCTTTCTTCCTTCTGATTCAGTCCTTCAGAGTCTTCCCAAGGTCTCTTGGGATTGTCATAAAATGCTGGGCTTTGTCTCTATCTGTCAGGCAATGCAAGAAGTTGGGGAGGCCTGGGAGAGGGAGATCTTCCAGCCTGTGGAGCTGGGACAAGGCTGTTGGGTTGAGTATGGGGACAGAGCCCCACCGCTCTGTGGTCATTTTTCAGGTATTCTTGTTTCAGACAAAATGGAAACCCAGCTGGGCTTCCTGGATGAAAAAGAGCAAATGGAGCAGAAACCCCCCAAAGCTCCTGAACTCCAGGTAGGAGAAGGACCTTCTGGAGTCCTGGGTGATGGGTGGTGGAGGCAGGCTTGAGTCTAGGGTGCTAAGAAATGGCCTTTGGGGAAATGAATCCATTGGCAACTAAACTCTCAGTAAGAAAAATGGCTTATTTCACCTCCCAGGGATCCCTGCTACTCTGCCCTTTAGAAGGAGGGATTCTGGTCAATCTTGCTTTCTCTCATCCTCCTTTGCTACATCTCTCAGGGTCTGCATATGATTTGGGGCTACTCATTTACCCCCTCTGGCCTCAGTTTCCTCACCTGTAAGCAGAAGGCTGTGGACTAGAGACCTTCAGGCTTTTATGAGGGGAGGGGATCTGGGAAGAGTCTTAGACCAGCCAGGCAGGAATCTGGGCTTCTCAAATCTCCTACTTCCTGGGGGAAGCAGACGGCTTATGGGTGATGTGTCATGTAGCTCACAGTGCCTTCTTTCTTCACTGCACAAATACCTAAGAAGAGACAGCATGGCACTTTGGATAGAGTGGCAGGAAGATGCAGATTCAAATCCTACCGTAGCTATATCCTGGTTGTGTGACCCTGGTCAAGTAATTTCACTTTTTTTGGCTTCAATTTCCTTATCTGTAAGATGAGAGGTCCCTTCCAGCTCGGATACTATAATAAGACTGAGGTACCTACTACATGTATTATTTTCACCCCCATTTTACAGATGGGGAAACTGAGGTTCAGATATGTGTTTTAAGTTACTTGTCCATTGTCACATGGCTAGGAAGTATCACAGGCAAGACTTGAACCCACAACTTTTTAAGCCAAGCCCAGTGCTCTATCCATTTTGCCACACTGCTCCCATGTTAGTCTGAGATCCTAGTGCAGTGATTTTCAATCTGTAGGTTGCGACCCCTTTGGAGGTCGAATGACCCTTTCACAGGGGTCACCTAAGACCATCAGAAAACACATATTTTCCATGGTCTTAGGAACCGAGACACCACTCCTCTATCCATCTCCAGGTGGGTCCGCCCACATGCAGACACGCCCACATTAAAGGGTCAAGGCATTAGGAAGGTTGAGAACCACCGTCCTAGTGGATTCTTGATGCTGATGATGCCCAGGGGACAGTGGGGGAATCAGGGGGATACTGTGGATGGCCCCCACTGTTACATCTGGATTGATGTAACAATTGACCTGAACTCTTCCTCGATGTCCAGGTTCCAGGAATGCCCTCTGACAAAGGGGATGGTGAGGAGAAGCCGGAGAACTTGGAGAACAAAGAGAAAGCCCGAGAAGAGAGGAGGGAAGACAATGAAAAGACCGACCCCTCCATGGATCAGCTGCTGAAAGGTGCCCTCCTGCCTGTGAGCCCAGTCCTTGTTCATCCTACATCCTAGAGAGGGCTGCACACAGCCTGGGACTTGACCAAGGCCATCCAGTCCAGATTATGGGCAATAAAGGTCTTCTAAGCAGGCCAGTGTGGCCAGGTTTAGACTTCTAGGCTTCCTCTCCCGTTAGCCCCTCAGGATAAGATCCCTTCTGGTCCTTCTGTTACTCCCAATTTCCCTCCTTTGTGCCTTCTAGAGGATGCTCTCCCCGAAAAAGACAAAGCCCTGGAGAAGGTGGAGCTAAATATGAACCATGGCAGAGGGGACGACAAAGATTTCCGGCCAGGTACAGGGCCCAGGATGGGGAGAGGGAAGGAGAGCAGGCAGAGAGCTGGGGTAGAGGCCTCCAGAAATACTTGCATGCTCAGGGTCTCTGTGGGTTTACTTGACCTCTCATGATTCCCTGTGGGTGTCTTAAGCATGGTCTGGGCAGGAATAAAAAAAGGTTGGGGAGAACCATATGTTGTAGGAAAAGCACCTATGGGACACCAGGGGCATCCTGAAATTCTGTCCCTGTCCTCTTCAGGGATTCATTTATACTCATTCCTTTTAGGCTGATGGATTGTGCACCTCATTCTGGTTTTGGGGGATGAGGAACACTTAGAAATTTTTTAAAATGGCTACATTTCTACAGTGCTTTTAGGGCCTACAAATCTCATATGATGCTCATAGCAACCTAGTGAGGTAGATGCTAAAATTACCTCCATTGTGCATATGAGGAAACTGAGACAGGTTAAGTTATTTACCCAAGGTAACATGGCTAATACATGTTAGAGGTAGGATTTGAACTCATCTTCCTAATTCTAAATCTTGTGGTCTATCTACTTGCCTCTATGCAAGTAAGACTCAGGTCACTTTTCTGCTCTTAAACTTTCTAGGGCTCCCTATTGCATCCAAAATAAAGTTTAAATTCCTTTTCTTGGCAGTTGAGACCATCTGAATCCATTGCCAACCTACCTTTGCAGCCTTCTCTCCCATTCTTGCCCTTGTGCTGGACTACAGTCCACTCACACTGGTCTATTCTGTCCCCTGTGTAGATGTGTTTTCTCACATGCCTTTGCTTATGCCATTTCTGAACCTGTTGAATTTCTACTTCTTTAAAGCCTAAGTCAAATGCCTTCCGTGATTTCTTCCAGTCAGTAACTGCCTCCCCTCCTCTACCTTCCCTCCAGATTTCATCTAGTACTTTGCCCCTTTCTAATGCACTTATCATGCAGTATCGTCTTTTATGGTCTACGTGTGTGTTGTATGAAAGGCATTGTGGCCTAATGGATAGAGAGAGAGCTTTGAAGCCCTGGGAGACCTGGAGAGAAGGTGTCTATCAGTGAAATCACAGGTTCAATCTCTATCTCCATCCCTCTGGGAGCAGGGGCTGAGTCTTACCTGAACTTGGCATATTTCTCACAGCCCTAAGCACAGTGTTCTGTCCACAGTGGGCTCTTAACATATGTTGTTTTTTTAATGTGATTTTGGGATTCCAAACTCCAGGTCTGAGCTGAGGTCAGGGGAACCTGGCTGGGAGCTTTGCAAAGCCCTAAGTCTGTAGCATCCACATGTTTTGTTTTCAAGCCCGCTAAAGGGAGTCCCACTTTCCAAAGAGCCTTTGTGTCCATTCCCTTACTTGGTCTGGCAATTGGTGCTGACTGATTCCTCAGATCCTGGGGACAGCCAGTTTGTGTCCTGGACTCCTTGGTTCATATCTGTGCTTTCAATTCAACAAGCATTAATTAAGTACCTGTTGTATGCCAGGCTTTGTGCTAAGGGATTGCAATACAAAGAAAGTAAAAAAGTACAGTCCCTTTTATTGGAGGAGACAACATGCTGATAATTATGTACAAAGAAACTATAGACAAGATAAATCAGAGACAATCAATAGATAATTAATAGTCAGTAGAGAGCAAATAGGGAGACACAAGAATTAAGAGAGATGGGGAAAAACTTCCTGCAGAACAGTGGTTCTCAACCTTCCTAATGCCACAACCTTTTAATACTCACATGTGGGTGTATCTGCATGTGGGCAGACCCGCTTGGAGACAGATAGAGGAGCAGTGTTTCAGTTCCTAAGACCATCGGAAATATGCATTTTCCGATGGTCCTAGGTGACTCCTGTGACCCCCGAAGGGGTCACGACCCACAGGTTGAGGACCACTACTCTAGAAGGTGGGATTTTAGCTGGTGCTTGGAGACCAAGGAAGCCAGTTATATGCTGGAAAGTGTTTAACAACCAGCTGTCTAGGAAAAAAAGTACCTATGATGCATTTTGCATTAATCCACATTTTCTCTGTCACTTTCTTAAGTCTAGGCAATCAACAGAACAAGAAATCAAATCCTTAGTAGCATTTACCAATTAGCTCTGGGGGTGGTTTAAGCTCAAGGGTGGGGTGGACAAGGAGATTAGGCCCTTGCAAAGGCAGCAGAGAAAGGAGATGGAATGATGATTTCAAGGAACAGGTTGTGGTCAGTTTTGTATAACCTTAGATAGTTAGTCTGAGGAATGTAAATATTACACTGGGCAATGGGGAGCCATTGAAGGATCTTAACCAGAGGAGTTACACAATCAGACCTGTCCTCTGGGAAGAATATTTTGGGAATAATTGGAAGCAGAGAGACCAGATAGGAGGCATAGTCCAGGTGACAGCAGATAAAGTGTCCTTTGTTGCTGTTTAAGGGGTTCAGGGACCCCTCAAGGACTGAAGTACCCGACAGGGTCATCTGGAATGAATTCAGACTCAAGCATTCCTTAACTCAAGGTGGTAAAGGTTTGTTGTAATGCCAGTATGGTGAGCTTGCCACTTAACAGAAATGATGCTAAAACTTAAATAGGAAAAGTAGTGGATTAGCTGGAAGAGATGCTGATTAGGTGATAACTTACAACCTTGGTCATTGGCGTCATTCACTACAGGAAACCAGGGGAAGGGATTTCTCAGGGGTGAACTTTTGGTCTGTTATGTCTGTAGCAAGATAGCCTTAAGAGTTGATGTCTATAGCTTGACCTCTGGATTGAATATGATAACTTTGGAAATTAATACAAGATAATTCTATGGTTACAAGGTAGTCCTGTTTTTTACGAGAGAATTTCTTCAGAGGTCAGCTTGTTCCTGTGATGGGGAAAGATAGTGTGTTTTACTGGGGCCCACTCATGAGTTATTGCTTGGCATAGAGTTTTTGGGCTGGGGAGAAAACTCAGGGATAGTGTTATGAAGCTAGGGAATCTTAGAATTGGGGTCCAAGCGCAAGCACCCAAACACCCCATCATCCTTGACACTTTGTGTTGTTAACCCTTTCTTCCTCTGACAAAAGATGGAAACGAAGGGGTTGTTTTTTCAGATTCTCATTTGCAATGTGGTTTTCTGTTCTGTCAGAGGACTCCAAGGTAGAAGAGAAGGAAACAGCAGAATCCCAGCAAAATGGTGACAAAGAGGAAGACGAGGAAGGGAAGAAGGACGACAAGAACGGGAAATTTAAATTTATGTTTAACATTGCCGATGGGGGTTTCACAGGTAATGGGAGGGACTGTGTAGACAGAGGGATCCTGGGGGCAGAGGGCTGGAGCTGGAGTAGGGGGAGGCATTTCTCCTTGTCCTAAGGAGAACAAGTTCCCAGTTAGGGCAGCGTAGGGGACCCTCAGGATCTCAGCACAGGCTAGGAGTGCAGAGCCGTATTTCAGGGATAACCCATCTTCTGTGAGCACAGAAAGTGGGATCCTTTAGGGGGAGAAAAATCATAGAAACTAGGGCCATAATTTAATTCCTTTTCCTGGTCTCCCATTAAAACTGCCCTGGTCCTGTGCCTTGGTCTCAACCCATAGGCTGCAAATCTCCACTTGGGCTAATTACATGAACTAAAATTTCAAGGAAAGTTAGTCAGCATTTTAAAAGTGCCTACTGTGAGTAGAGCACTATGCTAGCTGCTGAGCAGTCATATTAATAAATTCATTTCTAAAGTGCTTTAAGGTTTTCAAAGCAAGTCCCTCAGAGTAGGTTTTCCAGTAGGAGTATAAAGTCATTTTATAAGTCATAGGGCAGCTAGCTAGGTGGTGCAGGAGATAGGGTGCTGGACCTGGAGTCAGGAAAACCTGAGTTCAAATCCTGCCTCAGAGACTTACTAGCTGGGGGACCCTGGGCAGGTCACTTAACCTCTGTTTGCCTCAGTTTCCTCACCTGTAAAATGCATATAAGAAGAGCACATATCTTACAGGGTTGTTGTGAGGATCAAATGGTGCTTTGCAAATGCTCGCCATTTATCATTATTATTTTTTCCCCCTTGTGTGGGAAGCTCCCAATGTGGAGCTTTCCTCCACCAAAGAATATTGGCAACTCTTTTCTGACTCCTAGTCTTAGAGGGCTGCCTTAGGGACATGGAGAGGTTGAGTGGCTTGTCCAGGACACATAGCCAGTATGTGTCAGGGGCAGGACTTTTGAATCTTATGTTCTCCTGACTGCAAGGCTAGTTCTTTATCAACTACACCACACTGCAAGTATTATTGTCCCCACTTTACAGATGAGGAAACTGAGGCACAGAGCATCCAAGTGACTAACCCATGGCAAGGTGTTAATGGCTAATAATGGCTAAGTGTGCTACTCCCCCCCCCCCCCGCTCCCTTCCCTCCCCCCCTTTCCTTCAGGTAGCCCATGGACCTTGTCACAGGGGATTCCCAGACACGATGTTTTGACCCCTTAATAATGACTTTAATGGTGGGAACTGGAGGCACGATGACAGGTTACCCCAATGGGCAGATGCTTTGGGTTGAGGGCGGTGGAGGGGTTCCCAGGTCCCTCGGATCACACACTGTAGGCAGCTACATACACTGCCTATGTTTTGGGCTGGCCTTATGTGTTTCCCCCTCCCCATGGCTGTCTCATTTCTCTCCACCCCCTTCCTTTTCTCTCCTGTGTCTTGGTCCTTCAGAGTTGCACACACTGTGGCAGAATGAGGAGAGAGCAGCTGTCTCTTCGGGGAAGATCTATGATATTTGGCACCGGCGCCATGATTATTGGCTTCTGGCGGGTATTGTGACGTATCCTTGGTGACTGGGAGACAGACAAGTGCATCCCAAGGGGGATGGCCTGGGGAGGCTGGTCATGGCAGGAGGGTGGAAAAAGAAGGAAGGAGGCACAGTCTTTGAGGAGCGATATTGACAGACTGGAAGATGTACAGAGGAGGGAGTGATTGGGATGGTAAAGGGACATGTCTTAATGGACATCACCTGAAGGAACTGGGATGCTTAACACAGAGATGAGAAGACTCAGGGAAATCGCTAGCAGAAGATGAGACTCATTCTACTTGGCCCCAGAGTCAGGACCAGGAGAAATTCGGGGAGGTATGGAGAGGCAGATTTTGGCTTTGCGTGAGGTCAAACTTCTTAATAATTAGGGCTGTTCAAAAGAAGATTGTAGATTTATAGTTGGAGCAGATTTCAGAGGGCATCTAGACCTACCCTCTATTTTGCAGAGGAGGAAACCGAATATTGGAGATTTTAAGTGTTTTGCCCAAGGCCATACAGGTAGCAAGGAGTGGAGGATTTGAATGCAGGCCCTCTGACTGCAAATTCAGAACTCTGGGCAGCCTTAGAAGGTAATTGGCCTGATGGAGAGCTTCAAGAAAGAGCTGAATGGTCAGCGGTATGGTAGAAGGGACTGATCATGGACAGATTGGAGTCAATGGCCCCTGAGAACCTACTGATCTCTCACCAAGGTGTCCAGCCTGTTTCCTCCAAGGCCAGTTACCTACCAAGTTCAGTTTCCCTTAACGTGTTTCTTGTGCTCAGGCATGGCTACGCCCGCTGGCAAGATATCCAGAATGATCCACGTTACGTGATCCTGAATGAGCCCTTCAAGTCTGAGATCCACAAGGGCAATTACCTGGAGATGAAAAACAAATTCCTGGCCCGAAGGTTCAAGGTTGGTCCCCCAGCGTTGATGAGGGAGGTGGTATAGGAAGCTGAGGCCCAAAGAAGTTTGTTTACTTCCTGAAATTCACACAGCAAAATGATGGCAGAGCAGGGGGATGAAGATCTAGGGGTCTGGAATTCCAGCTCAATATTTTTGCCCTGCCTCATACTCCAGAGCTCATTCTTTCTACTCTATTGAGAAGGTAAAAGAGTTGAAAACGATGTCAGAACAATCATTTAAAGAACTGGAAAATGAATAGAAAAAGAACATTTCTGAAGTGCTTACTTTTTTGCCAAGCACTGTGTTGTGTCAGGGATACAAAAAAATACAAAAATGAGCCAGAATCTGCCCTCAGGGAACTTACATTCTGTCAAGGGGAGATTGCCCATATGGTGGCCAGGGAGAGAGAGGTGTTTTGGTTTGGAAAGTTACAGAAGATTGACACATTCCAGTAGTAGTGGTGGTCTTGATTTGATTTTAGTTCTGGAAATCTGGGGGATGGAGAAAAGGAGAGCCCAGCTTGGGGGATGGGAGGTGGAGATATGCAGGGGGCTGGCAAGAAATAGGCCGGGAAGGAAAGTGAAGTGTGGCTGGGGCTGCCTGGCTATGGTGGGCTATGTGAGGCTCAGCAGTCAGGCAGGGGCTAAATGGGAGCAGGAAGGCACCAGGGTGACAAGAGAGGATGGAAATGATGTGATGAATGACTCTCTTCAAATATTTGGAGGGCTATGATGGAAGCGCAAGCTTTGGGGAGCAACTAGACTGCAGAGAAACTTGCTTTGGGGGATTCTTTAGTCAGCCATCAGGTCCACCTCCTGCCCCCTCTCCCCAGCAACCTCCCATTACATTTTCCTCCATTCTGGAGGAGAACCACTGCAAATAGCTGAAGTGATGAAGGGAAAAGGGGAGAGTCAGTCTGTGGCGATGGGGACATGAATAAATTATATTGCTAGAATGGAAGCTCCTTGAGGGCAGAGACTGTCTCACTCTTTAGATTTTATCCCTAGCATATGCTTGGCATAAAGAAGGTGCTTAATAAGTGCTTGATTGATCAGCGAGTATTTATTAAGCACCTCTCTCTCTTCAATCACTTGGATCCATCCCCTTCTCTCCACCCACATAGCCACCCCCAGAGCTCAGGTTCTCATCCCTTCTCCCTCAGACAATTGCAGGAGCCTCTTAATGGATTTCCCTTTCTCCAATCTCTTCCTTTTCCAATCCATCCTCCACATAGCTGCCAGGTATCTCTAAAGCCCAATCTAAACACATCACTCCTCTGCTCAAGAATTTTCGGTGTCTTTTTATTTGTCTTAAGAATAACACAGCCCCTCTGCTTGCTGGTTCTAGTTCCCCTTTCCGAACTTGGATAACCACCTGCCTGCAGTCTTGCTTGCTGTGTTCTTGTTTCAGAACCTTGGCTAGCACTTTTCTCCATGCTTAGAATGCTTTTCTACCTCTTAAGTTTTAACTTACTTCAAGGCTTAGCTTACGTGCCTCTTCCTACAAGAAACCTCCCCTTATTCCTCTCTCCCTAGCTTTTCATCTTTCCCATTTAATCCCTCCATCCATCGTTAGATCTCTCTCCCAAACAAAATAACTTTTATTTACTTCTCTCTCTCTCACACACACACATACAATTTTTAAAAAATTGGACTTGTGTTTTCCATAGTGCAGGTATCTCCCAGCGAGAAAACTTTCTCTCCCAGTACAGATCAATATCTGTTCCACAATTTGTATTTTTAGAAAACTGCCTGGGGCACTGAAAGATTAGTAATTCAGCCAGGATGTGTCAGAGATGGTAATCCAGGCTTCCTATCTTGGAGGCCACATGTCCTCACTCTTCATCCTCATAGTAGATTGTAAGCACTTGGAAGGCAAGGACTGTCTCGTTTTTGTTCCTCTGTGTCCCCAGCATGGGATCTGAATGAATGTTTGTTGATATTGAAATACAATGGTGAATAAGAGACTCTCTGCCCTTAGGAAGTATATAGTCCAGTTGGGAAATAGAATACAGGGATGCACATATGGACACATACAGAGGCACACCCATAGATATAGACAGAAATTCAGACAAAAAGACATGCATACAGACACAGACACAGACAAGCACATAGTTCAGGCATTTTCCAGATTTGTTTGACTGTTCATGATCCCATTTGGGCTATTCTTGGCAGCAGTTTGTCATTTCCTTCTTCAGTTCCTTTTACACATGAGGAAACTGAGGCAGACAGGGTGAAGTGACTTACTGAAGTGACTTTGTGCCCTAGCACAAAGCTAGGAAATATCTAAGGGCAGATTTGAACTCAGGAAGATGAATCTTCCTCACTTCATCCATGGTGCTCTATCCACTGTACCACCTAGCCGCCCCCTCCACAAATACACACACACACACACACAAACACATGTGGACACACACAGACATCCCCCATAAACACCCCCCCCCTCACACACAGAGTTCACTAATAGCCCTATTAGGCTATACCAAATGCACAATGAAAGGTACAAGCCACAAATTCCATGGGAAGTCAAGGAAGGGAAAGGTCACTGTTAACTAGAGCAATCAGGGAAGATTTCTTGGAGAAAGTGGGGATTGAGCTTAGTCTTGAAGGCTGAAAGATGGGGTTGTGACATTTTGCTTTGGGTTAGGGAGGAGAAGAGAATGAAAGAGGCATGATTATCTGCCTCAAATTTCTTTCTCTGCTGTTCCAGCCTGGTCAAGTTGGCTGGGCAGATGAGGGAGACTAGGGTTACTGGAGAGAGGTGAAGGGGGAACTCAAGGAGGGATCTTGCATTCACACCCCGTTCCCCCCCCCCCAATCTCATTGCAGCTGCTAGAGCAGGCACTGGTGATTGAGGAGCAGCTTAGGAGGGCTGCATACCTCAACATGACCCAAGACCCCAACCATCCAGCCATGGCCTTGAATGCCCGTCTGGCAGAAGTGGAATGCCTTGCTGAGAGCCACCAGCACCTGTCCAAGGAGTCCCTGGCTGGGAACAAGCCTGCCAATGCTGTTCTCCATAAGGGTGAGTGGCCTACCCCAATCTTTGCTTCCAGAAGAAATGCCCTCTATCGATGTGGGTTAGTACCTTAGGAAATTGCCTGGAACATTGAGAGGTTAAGTTTGTTTTGTTTTGTTTTTTAGTAGCTAGTTGATACAGTTGATAGGCGCTGGACCTGGAGTCAGGAATACCTGAATTCAAATCCATCCTCAGACACTTCCTAGTTATGTGAAACTGGGAAACTTAAGCTTTTTCTGCCTCAGTTTTCTCATATTTAAAATGGGAAAAATAATAGCATTTTCCTCCCTTGTTGTGAGGATCAAACGTGATGATCTTTGTAAGGTGCTTTGCAATCTTAAAGTATTTTATAATTGCTAACTATTATATATATATATATGCTAGCTATTATATATCATATATATTACATATATATAATTTTAAAAATTTTCTTTTGTTTTAAATCATCTTTATTTTCCCATTTACCTCTCCCCCTTTGCCTTCCCAGAATGCTGTTTCTTATAATAAAAGAAGAAAAAGTGGGGGGAAAACCCAATTCAGCAGAATTAATTGGCATATCAGAAAAGTCTGACATTTTACACAGTGTTCTAAATCCATAGCTCCCCCCTTGCAAAGAAGGGGGGCGTGGAGCACCTCCTCATATTTTTTCTTCTGGGCCAGGTTTCATCAAAACTGAAGCTTTGCTTTAGAACTGAAAGGGACCTCAGAGGCCATCTAGTCCAACCCCTTTATTTTACAGATGAGGACACAGAGGCCTAAGGGATTGAAGTAATTTGCCAAGAGTTAGGCAGCTAGCAAGTGTCTAAGACAGGGATTGGAATCAAGGCTTCCCAAATCCTCTATACTGTGTCGCCTCTTGGGTAGAATCAGGAGCAATGGGTACAGACTATAAGGAGGCAAATTTAGTGTTGGTATCAGGAAGTCTTGCTAACAATGAGAGTTATCCTAGAGTGGAGAGGAATGGGGGGGTTGTGCCTTGAGAGGTGGTAGGCTCTCCATCACTTAATGTCTTCAAGTGGAGCCTGGCTAGAAAAGGAGCAGGTTGGACTCTATGGCTCCTGAGGTCCCTTGTAGCATCTGTAGATGCTTTGAATCCTAACTTTGGCCCTATGCTGCCTGCTTTGATACAGAAACAAGATGGCTTAACTGCTGAAGAGGGAATGCTGGTTTGAAGGTGGATTGGACTAGAGAAGAGGTTTCTTAACCCGGGCTCCAGGAATTTGTTTTTTTTTTTAATGGGATGGCTATTTCATTATGATTTGTAATCCTTTGTAATCTGCTGTATCCTATTTTATGCATTTTATACAAAACACTCTTTGGAGGAGGGGATCATAGGCTTCACCAGATTGCCCAAGGATACCCATAACACCATAGAGGCTAAAAATGTTTGGGTTAAGTGGTCATTGGGTTCTTTCCCAGTTATGGGTTACGATGAGATAAGCTCCAGCCCTGAATGGAGGGTGGGATTGGATGGGGGTTCATGGGAGAGGGAGAAGGGTGGGTGACTGTCCTGGGCTTTGGGGGCTGACTTTTTGGTGCAACCTTCTCAGATTCTCTCAGCCCCATCCCCTCAAACCCCTGCACCCCCAACTCAAAAGAAAAAGATGTTAGAGGATCAAATAAAGGGAATTTCCTCTAGACTCCATTGTGTCTTGAAGCATTTATTAAGCACCCCCCTTGGCCTTTCCTCATCTGCAAAATGAGATGGTTGGATTAGATGGTTATTATCGTTCTCTTCCTGCTCTAAATCTATGTGCCTATAATTACTCTATAATTTGACAGTTCTTAAGAAGACGTGAATTCAAATCTGGCTTCAGGCACTTACTAGTTGTATGACCCTGGTCAAGTCAGTTTCTTCATCTATAAAATGGGAATATTTATACAGTGGGATATTTACAACACCTAAGGACTGCTGGGAGGATCAAATGAGGTAATAATTGTAAATGCTCTCCATAGATGCCAAGCTATATAATTTTAATTTTTGACCATACATTTGATTTCATTGATAGAAGAAGTTCCCACTGGGGAAATTCCCTCTACCAATGCAGGCTATGGGATCATTGATTTAGAGCTGAAAGGGACCTGCAAGTCCATTTAGTCTGGCCCCCTGATTTGAAAAATGAGGAAATTGAGCCCCATGGAAGTGAAATGACTTACCCAAAGCCACATAGTTGGCAAGCCTCAGAAGCAGAATTTGAATCCATGCCTACCAGGCTCCCAAGTGCCATTCTTTGTCTCAGTACTTAGTACTGGGACTGGCATATAGTAGATAAACTTAACAATAAATGCTAGTTGACTAACTGACTTGATCCATTGTACCATCTAGAGAGTCACAAGTTACAAAGGAACAGAATAAGTTTGACTAGATTAAGGACATTTTATTAGCACATTCCACCTCCCCAGAGTGCCAGATCTAATGTCAGTCAGCCAATAAGCATTTATTAAATGCCTACTGTGTGCTAGGCACCATGTTAAGCACTTGGAGATACAAAAAGAGGCAAAAGCAGCCCCTGCCCTCAAGGAGCTCACAATCTAATGAGGGAGACAACACATATATAAATATGTACAGACAGGCTATATACAGGATATATGGGAAATAAATATGAGAAAGGTTGGGAAACTAGAATTGGGAGGGATTAGAAAAAACTTCCCAAAGAATATGGGATTTTAATTGAGACTTGTAGGAAGCAAGGAGGCAGAGATGAGAAGGAAGAGTGTCCCAGGCATGGGGGACAACTAGAGAAAATACCCCCACTAAGAGATTAGTGTCTTTTTGTGGAATAGCCAGGAGGTATCACTGGATCAAAGTATGTGTTGGGAAGTAAGGTGTAAGAAGACTGGAAAAGTAGAAGGGGGAAGGTTATGAAGGGCTTTGAATGTTGAACAGAACATTTTATATTTGCTCCGGGAGGCAATAGGGAGTCACTGGAGTTTATTGAGTTAGAAGGCAGGGTGAGAATTTTGCTTTAGGAAAATCAGTTTGGTGACTGGAGGATGGACTGGAGTGGGGGAGAGACTTGAGGCAGGCAGACCCCCAGCAGCTATTGCAATAATCCAGATATGAGGTGAATGAGGGTCAGCACTAGAGTGATGGCAGTGTCAGAGGGGAGAAGGGGGCATATTGGAGAGATGCAGCAAAGGTGACATTGGCAGGAGGTGTTGCAGATGTGAAATTGACAGACGCTGCAGAGGTGAAATTGGCAGGAGATGGTGCAGAGGTGAAATTGACAGGCCTTGGCAATAATTTGTATATGGGTCTGGTGGTGAAAGAGAGTGAAGAATCCAGGCTGACTCCCCGGTTGAGAGCCTGAGGAACTGGGAAGATGTTGTCCTTGACAGTAAGAGAGAAGTTGGAAGGTGGGGACCATTTGGGAAAAGATAATGAATCCAGTTTTGGGCATGTTGAGTTTAAGATGTCTACTGAAAATTCAGTTCAGGATGTTGGAAAGGCATTTGGAGACTTGAGACTGGAAATCAGAGAAGTTAGGACAGAGTAGTGAAATTTGAGAATCATCAGCATAGAGACAATAATTAAATCCACAGGAGCTGATGAGATCACCAAATGAAGTAGTATAGAGGGAGAAGAGAAGAGGGCGCAGGACAGAACCCTGAGGGATACCTGCAGTTAGAGGGCATCACCTGAATGAGGATCCGACAAAAGAGACTGAGAAGGATCGGTCTGATAGGCAGGAGGAGAACCAGGAGAGAAGGGTGTCCTGAAAACCTAGAGAGAAGAGAGTATCAAGAAGAAGGTGATCAGCAGTGTCAAAGGCTGCAGAGAGTTCAAGAAGAATGAGGATTGGGAAAAGGTCATTGGATTTGGCAACTAAGATATCATTGGTAACTTTGGAGAGAGCACTTTCCATGGAATGAGATCAGAAGCCTGATTATGGGGGGTTAAGAAGAGAGTGAGAGGAGAGAAAGTGGAGGCACTCATTGTAGGTGACTTTCTTAAGGCTTTGACCACAAAGGGCAGAAGTGCTATATATAGGGTGATGGTTAGGAGGGATGGTAGGATCAAGGGAGGTTTTCTTGAGAATGGGTGAGATGTGGGCATATTTGTAGGGAATGAGCCAGAAGACATGGAGAGACTGAAGATGAGAGAGTGGGTATAACAGAAGGGGCAGTTCATTGAAGGAGATGGGATGGAATGCGATCACTTGTGTCCAGTAGAGGGGTTTGCCTTGGTAAGGAGTAAGGCCACATAAGACGGGGTGAAGGAGGTGATGTTGATAGAAGGTATCTGACTGATACAAGATGAGGAAGAGGTGAGAAGAAGACTCTTATAGTAACTCCTCTCAATTTTTTTCCTGTAAAATATGAGGCAAGATTCTCAGCTGAGAGAGTCGGGGGAAGGGAAGCCATGGAAGTTTGAAGAGGGATGAAAAGGTTTGGAAGAGCTACTGTGGAGAGTGGAAGAATGAATTGATAAGGAAGGTATAATAGGATTGCCCATTTCAGTTTAAAACATGAATCTGTAGTGGACCCAGTTCGAAAGGTTGCTTGATTTTCTCTACAGTTGTTCAAATGACATATGTGTAGATGGTGGATAGTGGGAATGATCCAAGGTTGAAGTCTGGCAAAGTGCCACTGGTGATAATGATAAGGAGGTCAGGAACTCAAGAGATGAGGTCAGTGTGGAGTTCAATGGGTTCACCAAGGGGTCAAGAGGAAAGTGGGGAGAAGAGGAAAAGGTGGCCTGTGCCCAGGAACTGACCTAGAAGAGAAATGAAGGATGAAGAGATTGGTGCAGATGAAGAGTAGGGTTTGGTAAAGACAGGCAGAGGGAGAGGTGAAAAGCCAATAGATTATGGTCAGATAAGGGGATTTCAGAATTCTTGGAATATGGAAGGTGGTACATTGGTGTGTGATGACAAGATCAAGGGTATGACTATCTTTATGTGTAGCCGAAGTGAGGTGAAGTAGTAGCTCATGGGAAGTGAATAGATTGAGGAACTGAGTGGTTAGCTTGTTTGAGGGAGAGTCAATGTGTATGTTGAAGTCCCTGAATATAAAGGAAAGAATTGGGGAAGAGAGAAAAATTGTGAGTCACATACCAAACTCATTAAGGAAGGAAAAGGAGT
Organism: Pseudocheirus occidentalis; assembly: GCA_028646575.1. Lineage (NCBI taxonomy): Eukaryota > Metazoa > Chordata > Mammalia > Diprotodontia > Pseudocheiridae > Pseudocheirus > Pseudocheirus occidentalis. The sequence continues at coordinate 27,394,126 of CM053596.1, read as the reverse complement.
GATCTGAAGGTCTATAGATAACAGTTACCAGGCTTTTGATTGGATGGTAGTTATGAACTGCTTGAACCTCAGAAGAGGAAAATTTACTGAGTGATGGAGGTAGGGGGGAGAACCCCAAGGTATCAATGGAGAATAGCTCCCTCCTCTTTGACCAGTGAACCTAGGGGAATGAGTAAAAATATAGGAAGTACTGGAAATGTTGGCCAGGGAGACTGTCATTAGAGGGGAACCAGATCTTAGTGATTGCTAAAAGATGGAAAGAGTGGGAGAGGAAATGATTTAAGATAAAGCAAGTTTATTGCCTATGGAACAGGCATTTCAGAGGGTACAGTCAAAGAGCTGGGTAGTGTTTGAATAGGATTGTGCAGTGGGAGGATTGAGAGGGATGTGAGTAAAGAACTGGATGGTGAGGGATGGGGAATAATGTTTTCAAGGTGACCTGGGGGAGTCAGAAACATCCAGGTGTGTAGGGTATGACCAGGTGTGAGTATGCCCGTCATCGAGTGGAAGGCACAATTCCTCAGAGGAGGCTGGTGATCAGGCAGGACACAGACTCTGCATGGGATGGAAGGCTCATGCTCAGATGGGAGGCCCCTTTTCACTCCTCTTCCCTCCAAAGGTACAGCAGGAGATGGAGGTTGAATTTACACAGCAGCAGATGGAAGTCCTACTGCCCACTTTGCCCTACAATGTCACTTGGCCCAAGGGAGGGATTGGCATCTGTGGAGGCAGAAGGGAGGCTAGGATTGTGGTAGTGGGTTGAGGGCCCTTCTATCTTGCAGTACTGAACCAGCTGGAGGAACTTTTGAGTGACATGAAGGCTGATGTAACACGCCTACCCTCCATGTTGTCCCGGATCCCACCTGTGGCAGCTCGTCTGCAGATGTCTGAACGCAGCATCCTGAGCCGCCTGACAAACCGTGCCGGAGACCCCACCGTCCAGCAGGTCAGGCTGGCCCACCTGGGCCTGGAATCTTCCCCCATTATTCTTAACAGATGCTCCATCCAGGGGACTCTGCCAGGGGCCTTTCCCCTCCCTCTCTCTGGTTGTTCCCATCCCCTCTATCGCTGGGATCCAGCAGGCTAAGCTGACTGCAGGGTGAGGTTCTGGGTGGAGAAAGGAGAGAGGCAGCATTGAAACCTCAGTCCTCGCCCTCCAGGGTTCTTTCGGCTCCTCCCAGATGTACAACAACAACTTTGGGCCAAACTTCCGGGCTCCTGGACCAGGCGGGATTGTCAACTACAGCCAGATGCCCCTCGGCCCCTATGTGACTGGTAGGTTGGACGTATCTAGCCCATCCTAATGGAGAATTGTTAAGCGGCAAATTTCAGGGGACCACAAACGAAACCAAAGGACAGTAGGCAAGCCAGATGTTTTCTTTCTTAATAGATATTTAGCCGTTTTCAAGATTTTCCTCTGTTGCAGTTCTCATTTCCAACTGAGGTAAGGTGACCCTTATTTCTCTCTGCTAACCACATTCTATGGTTCCATTCTTCAGGGGTTGGTTTTTTTTTTAGGTCTTCCATCTAAAGGGACAGCCAGTTCTACTCCAGGTTGAGTTAAAGAGGCAAGGTGATCTAGAATATCTTCGATCATCATTAAGTTTGGAAGGAAAGCTAGGAGTCATCTGGTCATCTTCATTTTTCAGATGAGGAAACTGGTCCCAGAGATTTGCCCAAGGTCACAGGGAGTGAATGGCAGAGCTGAGATTCAAACTCAGGTGACGGGCTCTTAGATTTAGGGTTGCAAGGGACCTCAGAAGTGATCCTGTCCAATGACATTATTTTACAGAGGAGGAAACTGAGGCCTATGGAGGTTAAGTGACTTATGCAGAGGAAAGGACAAGAGTCAGGATTTGAACTAGGGTCCTCTGATCTCAGAAGAAGTCCTCTTTTGACTATCTCATACTGCTTCAATGTTCTGTCCTTTTGTGAGTCTCCCCTTCCCCCAAGTATCTGTGTCCCACTGTCACTGCCCTCAGCCTCCCCCTCTTTCCTTAAACCCCTCTTATTACCTAGCGGATCTTTTTTTTTCAAGGATCTTAAGCTTGAGATCTTCAGTCTCTAGTGCTATCTAGGAAGAACTAAAAACATCTGAGCAGTAAAGGTCTTATTTTCACTATTGCCCTGGTTTGCCAAGATCTTTGTACCTCTCATAAGAGAAAGGCAGATGTGGAACCAGACTGGTCACATCTGTTGCAGGAAGGATGGCAGGGCTTTCCCTAGGTCAAGTCTCCAAGGTAGTCCAGAGTCTTCAAGGCACTGGCTCCTTGTGGGATCCATTGGGTATCAAAGGAGCCATGATGTAGGAGTTAGCTTAGGAAGACAATTTTCACTGAATCTGCCCCTTGCCCAGCCCCACGCAACCTGGTGATCAACATTTATTAAGCACTTACTATGTGGTTAGAATCCTGTCCAAGTTCTACTAACTTTTTTTAAAAATTAAAACATAAAACAATTACATTCAAATGGATAGTTTTGGAGCCAGGAGGAGCTGGGTTCAAGTCCTGCCTTTGACATATACTGGCTGTGTGATCCTGAGTAGTAATTTACCTCCTCAATGTCCTCAAGCGATTCTCTAAAGATCATAAGCTGTACATTAGTAGAAGGGGTTTCCTTATTTGGGAGTTCCCTATGTCAGGGATATCACAGGTCCAGTATCTGTCCCCATTCAGCAGACTTTTGTCTGTGCCCAATATCTAGCGCAGTGGCTGGCACAGGGTAATCCATACCTGCCTCTTCATAACATTGGACATGCTTATGTGTATTGGCCACTGTGCTGGGCAATGGGACATAAATTAAAGTCTTTGCCCTTCCCTAGCCATCCTGACTACATATCCTTCCTTTCCTCTAAAATTCATCATTCACATCCCAAATCCCCATTTATTCTTCTTTTACATTTCCTTATCTTGAAACTTCTCCAAATTTCTCCTCCATATCCCACTACTTCCTTCTTGTGTGACTTTGTCCCATCACCTTTCTTGGCCTTAGTCTCCTCATCTGTAGATATCAGACCATAACAACAGTAGCAATAGCTAGCAGCACTATGGCACTCTACAATTCGAACATTTTCCCTCATTTGATGCCTCCAGGGTCCCACCTAACTTTCTGTCTAGGAGTCTAGGAGCTTACTTTCTTTGTTTTCTTGCCTAGACTTTTATCATAGCTGCGCTGGTGGCTGAGGTCTTGTTTTGGCCTCGGCTACATAGCCTGGTTGGGACTTTGCCAAACTAGGTCTTGGCCTGCTAAGATCTGAGCCAAGATGGCACTCATTAGGTGGGGGTCACTGACCTCTTGCTCTATTCAGTTTTGCTGGGTGAGGGTACCTGGGAAAGTGATTCATGAGAGGGCCCTCTGGTCCCCAGCCAGGATAGATCAGTCAAGGCTTACTCAAGCTCAATGCTGATCTTTGAGCTGGAAGGCCAGATGGGCACAGAGGTAGGAAGGACAGCAGTGCCACGTGCCACAGGTTAGGAGCTGGAGGGATAGACCAAGTCGAGCCCTCATCAGGTGCTGTTGTGTTGAGACACATTTCTGGGGGAGCACTGAATGAAGTAGTTAAGTAACCAACCAGCTGGTGGGTTTGTTCGTGACTCTTTGTGGCTGTTTCTGTTCATCTCTGTGTTGAAATGAGGTCTGTCGACAATTCATCACTGCTTGTTTAGACTCATGTTTTGTTTCATCCATGTGGATGGGGGCTCGCACCCATGTGCCTTCGTTTTGTCTCTCACTCCACCCAAACCCCCCATGGATTCTGGGAGAGTTAAATTCTATGGAGAAAGGTGGATGCCTGCAGGCTCTGTGGGAGGGAGGGTTGGGTGGTGGGTGGAGGTGGGGGGGATCGCTGAGAGCCATCCATCCCCCAGCTTGGAGAGAGCAGAGCTCACATCGGCCTCTTTCCTCTCTGGACCTCCATGTTTGTCAAGCCTGGGTCTCTCCAATGGAGCACGGTGTCATGGCTGGAATCAAGACAGTGGAGTTCAAATCTTGCCTCTGACACTTTGAGACCTGTGTGACTTTAGGAAAGACCCTTAATCTTTCTGAGCTTCAGTTCTCTCATCTAGAAAATGGGTATAATAATGTCTGTCAAATCCCTCCTGTGAGACTTGTGAGCCTGTGACCCCGTAATGACCCTAATCTCTCCGAAGTCATCTGGAAACTGGTCCTACTAGAGGAATGCTTTGGGCTTCGGTGGAAGAATGTAGGCAAAGCACTTTCAGTGTCGTTATTATCATGGAGCTGGGCTCAGGTCAGAGGCAGCTCCATTGGCTCACTTTCTGCCTAGAAATAGCTACGGGAAGGCAGTGCTAATCCTCTGCCTTCTTCCTTCCTCTTCCTGAGAGATAAAATTCTGGCAAGAAAAAAGAGCCCTAGGCTATAGGTCCAGTGCCCTTTGGGGCCAGTCATCTTTCTGTTACATAGTGATTTAAAGCTTGCCAAAGAGTTTTCGCCAATGATCTCGTTTGATCCTCACTCAGTCCTGTGGACCCTTACAAATATTCCACGCTCCTTATACCCTTCTGTCCCCTCCCCCCTACCAAACAAGCGCATTCAGAGATGTGGAAGTGGTTTACCCATCTTCACTCAGCTAAAAAAGGGTGGCTGTAGGATTTGAATTCAGCCCTTATGCATCTAGGTGTGGTGCTCTTTTCCCAGGACACTATCCTGCTTCTGTAAGCTTTAACTCTTTGGTTAGAAGAGAGACACTGGGGGCCTGAGGACATCCAACTGTACTGGGTAAGGGGCAGCTATAGGGATCTTTGTTGGAATCTTGGCAGAGGTCAAGTGAGAGTGATATCCTGACTCTTGGGGCAATGGACAGTCCTTGTGCCCTGGATTTCTGAAGCATGAATAATGCCCTCTAAGGCTTTAAGTCAGGGCTTTCTCTCTCTGTCTCTGTCTCTCTCCATCCATATGTAGCCATTCATTTGTCTATCATCTCTCTCTCTCTCTCTCTGTATCTAGCCATTCATTTGTCTTTCTATATTCATCCATCCATCCATCATCCATCCATCCATCCATCCATCATCCATCCATCCATCCATCCATC
>CM053596.1:27369013-27388576 GCA_028646575.1 Pseudocheirus occidentalis | reverse complement strand
CATCCATCCATCCATCCATCATCCATCCATCCATCCATCATCCATCCATTCATCATCCATCCATCCATCCATCCATCCATCCATCCATCCATATGTCCATCTATTTATCTAATCTTTCTTTCTCTATCCATCTATCTATATCTAGCCATCCATCTATATTCATCCATCCATCCATTTATCTAATCTATTTTTCTCAATCCATCTATTTATATCTATCCATCCATCCATCCATCTATCTATCTATCTATCTATCTATCTATCTATCTATCTATCTATCTATCTATCTATCCATCCATCTGTGATTTAGAGGTAGAAGGAACCTTAAGAGATTAATTAGTCCAACACCTCATTTTATGAGGAGACTGAGGCCCAGAGAGGGGAAGGGATTTAACCCAAGTCACACAGCAATTTCAGATGATCATAGCCATAGAGCAGGAGGAAACCTTAAAGATCAATCAATAAGTCCAACCTTATACTTTTACATATGAGGAAACTGATGCCCAGAGAGGGGAAGTAACTTGACCAGAATCTAGTTAAGTGTCTGAAGTGGGATCATCTGGGAATGTTCTTCTGAGGGCAGCCCCTGAGCGTCATCAGCCTTGGTTTGGGGAGCCCTCTCTAAAGTCCTTTCCTTCTCAGCAGCCAGAGAAACTCTAGGAGCTGGCAGATAAGTGGGGGGAATTCAGGGTAGTTAATGCCTCCTTTTCTGTGTCCTTATAGCCACGCCCACTGGGCCACCTGCCAGCCACCCCGACAGAAAAGGAGCTGACTCCCTGAAAGATGGTGCTGCTTTGGGACGAAAGGGGAAACTCAGCGATGTCATCTGCATTGAAGACTAAGTCCCAGCCCTCATGGTCCAGATGCCCAGAAGTGCCACCATGTCATATCTCAAGTGTTCTTCAAAAAAAAAAAAGAAAGAAAAAAAGGAAAAAAAAAGAAAAAATAGAAAAACAAATAGTAACTTAAAAACAAACAACAAACCCATTTCCAGAACTTCTTAGGAGGGATTCCATTTATTTGTACATCTTTTGCACTTTCTTATTGAAGACTCGAAGAGTTTGTCTTGATAAAAGTTGAATGAATTATGAAGGATTATAATGTTAACAGTATTTATGTCTCTGTTTTTATCAACATGCATAAAATCCAGAGGGAAAGCTCACTGGAGCCCCCATTTCTAGACTCATGGACCCTCACCTGCCAGTTAGGACAAGGCTTGATTTTCTTGTGTGGCCTCCTGTTTGGCCCCTGACTCTACTCACCTTAATTGTGTTTGAGCAGCTGCATGCACCTTCTGTCCTCTTCGCTCCTGTCCTCCTAGTACCACCTCAGGTGAAAGGGACCTAACTTGTTGGACCACAGGCTGCAGGCAGGGGCCGGCCCAACCTTCTGGCCACTTTAGCAGAGTTCTGGCCTGGTCTCATGTCTTGTCCTGGCCACCACAAAGACCTGCTCTTGGGATAGGGTTAGCAGGATGCTTTTTTTTTTGCCATTTCTGCAAACTCTCCTACCTGCCAGTGACCCAGAGGCAACTTGATATGTCTTAAACTTTGCCTGGAAATGCTCTCCTGTAGGAATGCTGATGGAGAAAGGGTTCAGATCACCAGACTTATGGCCAGTCCTGAAGACCCAGGGTTCTATCTGTAAGAAGGTGTTGATTCAACAGGCCAAAGCCCCTTCAGATCCTGGCCCTGCTGAGCTTGCCTCACATGCCACAGCGGTTCTTCACAGTGATACTTGGAGTCACTCTCATGGGTGGTAGAGAATCTGACTACAGGGGCTGAGGCTTCAGGGTCTTAGGATAAGAGGAGGTTGTATATGTCCAAGGGAAAGGCATGGAGAGATACCATTTTTTCCTGATGTTGCTGGAAGGTTAGTATTGATTGACACCAGAAGGTTGAGGTCAATTTTAGTTAACTTCAAGGATCTAAAAGACTGTCAGATGGAGGAGGGAATGGACTTATTCTACTGGGCCTCAGTGGGCAGTGAAACAGTGAGGAGAAAGAAGTTATAAAACGGTGGATTTGGTCCTGATGTCATGAAGAACTTCCCAGCAGTTAGATCTGTCCCACAGTGGAATGGGTCACCTTGGGAGACTGGGGATCCCCCTCACTCGATGCCTTTGATGCCAGAGGATCATTTGTTGGGGGATTCTATAGAGGAGGTTTATCTTCAAATATGAGTCAGGCTATATGGCTAGTAGAGGTCCCTGAAAGGGGTAAGGGATTGTAAGGTTCAGTGATTCTAGGAAGGAGGGGCTTGGCAGGTAAAGAATCATCAGGTGGGGTAACAACAGCAAGGATTCTTATTGGCCTGCAGCAGTTTAGATACTTGTCTGTTTTGAGGCAGGGGGGAAGATCCTTTCCTCCATATCCTATCCATCCTGAGGGCTGGAACATGCTGCCTCTAGCTCCAAAAGGTCCTTTTCTGCCCCTTTCAGCAGCCAAAGTCTTTACGTATGAAAGGGGTCCTAGCTTACATCTTGCTTCCCAGCTGCTAATATTCTTCTTCAAGGCTGAAGTGAATCTCTCTTCCCAGGTGAGAGAGGAAGGGGGTGGGCCCTGTGGGAGTAGGCATTGGTGCTTACTGAGGAGAAGGGAAGTAGTGGACATCAGAGTAGGTCCTTGGCCTTGCTTCTAAAGAGATCTCTCCTTGGAAGAGACTGAAGGGAGCTGATTCCACTTCTGATTGAGGGTGGGAGGGGCAACGACAGTCATGGCAGGTGTTAATGGAGTGCTAGCTAGCTGTGTATCAGGCATGTGTTGGGGCTGGCAATGCAAATATATAAGTAAAAACAATCCTTGCCCACAAGGAGCTCACATTAGAGCTCACAGCTCTATTAGGAAGGATACAGCAAGTTCTTGTAGGGAGTCAGCCGGCTATAGCATCTGCTGTTGATGTGACCTGGAAGGAGTGATTGCCCTTGGATCTGGGCCTGGTTCTGCCACTTATTGGCTATCTGGGTGACCTCTGCCAAGTCACTTTTCCTTGGTCTCTTCCTCGGTAACATGAGAGGGTTGGGCTCAATGATCTCGAAGGCCCCTTCCTAAATCCCACATTCAGGATCAAATCCTGTGCCAGGATAGCACACATGGTTGGGGGAGACTTCCCTATTTACTGGATTAGGGAGAAGCATTTCAAGTTTAGCCAGAGGCACCCAAAATTGCAATGTATGCAGCAGATTAACCAATCTTGACTGCCTAAAAATGGTGTCTATGGGAAGAGAAGGCCATTTTAAGTCTATAGTGATTCATGGGATGCTATTTCCATAGACGTTATGTTCTTCAATTAGTACTTCCTTCCTTGAATGCATCCTTGGCTCAGGCTAACAGGTGTGTGTGTGTGTGTGCGTGTGTGTGTGTGTGTGCGCGTGTGTGTGTGTGTGTGTATGCATATGCATGCCTACTTCAAGGCCACTCTACCCTATGAACATTTTTCTTCCTTGGCCAAACATTAAATGTCATGCTTTCCCCATCATTCTCTGGAGGCAGAGCTCTTGCTAGAGAGTTTAGAAGTTGCCAAGTGGCCTGAGATGACTACATTCTCTGCTGCCTTCAGACCAGTGCCCTGGCCTCACCTCATGAAGTCTTTGGTAGATAGCCTGAAAGGGCTCAAAGACCATTGGCGCCATGTTGGTCTGGGGGGTTGTCCACTATTTCCTATCAGGAGGAGCAGGCTGTCCTTGACTCAGTGAGTGAGTGGCTCCCCAATCAGGATTGCTGCTTATTTCGAGTGTGCTCTTCTTTTCCTTTCCCCTTTCTCCTGTTCTTCATCTACCCTTTTTATTTGTCCACCTCCCCTACTTGGTGTTGCTTTGCCTAAAGTCTCCTTAGTTATCACTCTGCTCTATGAGGGCCTTCAGAGCTAATGTGATCCTGTTCCCTGACCTTCAGTGGAACCACATGCCCACTTTGATCCTAGAAGGGACCCTCTGGGGTGTGGTCATCAGTGACCACATTCTTTTCCCAGACTGGTGTTTGGCAAGTGGAATCCCTTGGGGTTGTCTGATTGACCAGGTCTGAAGGGTCTTCTCATTTTAAAGGAGGAAAAACATCATCTTCTGTCCAAAGTAGGGGGAGAAAAGTAAAACTGTTTTCTCTATCTCTTTACTTGTGTCATTTTCAGCCACCCATGCAAATAGAATTTGAGATCGCCAGTTCCTGCATGGTGTGGTTATAAGCCTATCTTGGGTTTGACTAAGCCCTTCCTTTCTGTAAACCTCAGTCTCCTCATCTTTAAAATGAGGGGATTGGACTCAGTGGCCTCTAATGTTCCTTCCAGCTCTAAATCAATGAATGCTCCTGTGAGGTTTCTTTCATGGTAATATTACTTAAATTAATGAAGTCTTGTGCTTCTATAAGATCTTGGAGCTGAGAGTATTAGAAGGTTTTGTTGACTCTGTGTGTGTGTGTGTGTGTGTGTGTGTGTGTGTGTGTGTGTGTGTACACTTTGTCAGGCTGTGATAGTTATTTTTGGATCTAGGGAAAGTCAGACCAGACACATCTTTCCTGCTCTCCCAATGTATTCCATGTTTCTATTGGCCCTTCCTTTCCTCCCTTGCCAATCTGTCTCCATAGACCATAAATGGATACAATGAAAAAACTCTTGCTTAATCTTTATCTTTGGGAAGAATTTCCCCAGAACCTCTTTCCTTTTCCAAGTTGGCTTTTATTAGGGACTTGGCTGGTTCTATCCCTCTAATTGTGACTAGTGCCAGGCTTATGAGAAGACCTGGGAGACTCAAGGTTGAGAGGGTGGACCACGCTAATCCCTAGGACACCACCTTCCCAGGCCCTTGGGATGTTCATTCTGGTTAGGCAAGCAGGAATATTCCTTTTTCTCTATGTTCCCCAAATCTGGGTTTCTCAATGATGTAAAAAGGCATATTGCAGTTTGAATGAAGAGAATTTGATTAGGAATGAAGGAACAAAAGGAAGAAGGTAATGGGTCGAAAGATGACCTGGAAGTCAGGAGGAACTGGGTTTAAATAACATGTGTGAGCCCTGAGCAAGTCTTTTAAACTCCTTTTGGCCAACTAGACCTTCAATGAGAGTTCCTTATGCTAATAAAATCAAAAGTCTGGTCTCTGTCCCTATATTAAGCACCTATTATGTGCTAGAAATATAAGGAAGATTGTTCTTCTGCTCAAGTAGCTTATGTTCTAGTAGGGGGAAGCTGGTATGGGGAGCAGTGGAGCCTGATGGTGCTTTGGAGGAATGGGGCCTGAAGAACAAGGGGCAATGGGTCTGTCCATCTTAGGGAAGTGTTTGGTGTTTCCAGCTGAATGTAGAGGAAGAGCTAGGCTGGGCAGAGCCTCTAGGAAGCCAAAGGATGGATGGGCAGAGTCCCTAGGGAGCCAAAGCAGTGTAAAGATGCCAAGGAAAGTGGCCAATGTCTGGACTTCTCTGCCTTAGTTTTGCAGAAGAGCCCCAAACTTGGTGCCCAGCCAGGATGTTGCCAGGGCCTTGGGGCAAAGTATCTGCACCTTGAGCTCTCCTGTCTAAAGCATATTTTGTCGAGGAAATTGGCGACCCTCATGTTTTATGTAACCTGATGTTTACAGCCCAAAGTCATTAAGTTTTTGTGTTGAGAAATTTGTCTTAATTTCTAGATTTTTTTTTTAAAGGGAAAAAAGTATTTTTTTAGGTACGATAACCACAATGGATTCGCGGGTGTACGTGTTTGTGCTTGTGTCGAGTAAGTAGTGATTTGAGACCTGACCCTTCCTCTTCCCCCCTGGCCTCAGGGCTACTCACAGGAGACTGTTTTGCCAAGCCCCTGGAGCCAGGAAGCTGACCAAACATCCTTGGCCCCTTGGCTTAGGAATCTCTCCAGGCCTCTGCTTCCCAAGGGGCCTGGTCTCCCTCCTCTATTGTGTAACCTGGGGCAGCCAGTGTTCAGAAGACTGTTCATTGGTCCGATGGTTTTTTCTTTCTTTCTTCTTTCCTTTTAACCACCAAATGCTTCATTCCCAATGAGGTTTGGGCATCCCATATCTGGGCCTGTGTGAATGCTGGTGGGGTGGGATCAGGCAGGTTCTCTACCCACGACAGAGCAGCTCAGAGCTCCCATGGCCATCTTGCCACCATGATTTCACATCTGTTCTGTTTGCTATCTTTAGGCGCACAGCGACCAGACCTTTTGTAGGAGGGTTGACATACTGTAGCCAACACAATCACATCTACTTTGTACTCTGTGTGTATTTGTTTTTGTTTTCTGTGTTTTAAATAAAGCCTTTGAGAAAGGAATAAATCGAGAGTTTGGCTAAGTATCTCAACAACTTGGAGAGAAACCCCCAAGGCTCTCTCAGGGGAAAGAGATGGTTCTGTCTCAACCTCATTGTTCCCTCCTCCCCTTCCAAAGGATCTGGACTAGATTTATCCAGAGCTATAACCAGAAGTTTTTGTGCAGGACAAATGGTGCAAAACACACCTTAATTTAATTGGGGGAGGGTGGTAGAGACTCAGCAATGTCATTACACCAATGATGGGGGAGGCTGGGGAAAAGAAGCTGCCATCGGCAGTTTTTTTTAATATGAACTAATTAGTCTTTCTAAATAGATTATTAAATAAGCTCAGTTATTTCTGTTGCCGGAAGACTCAAATCTCTCTTAGCACTTCTCTGAATCTGATGCCCTAGGTTCAAGAAGCCCTAACCACCTCCCTTTAGTTATAGGGCTGGTTTTGTCTCAGTCCAATGTGGCAAAGGGAATAAGGAGATGGATGTAGCAAATTATATTGTCATGGTGTGTCCAATGTTATGAAGGGGCAGGTATGGACACAGAGTGGATGTACCTAGGTCTTGGGTGTAAGGTAGATAACTGAAAACATAGGGACAGCCCCCTCACCAAGACGGATACTCTTCAACTCTTTTTGGTCAAGAGTAGGTGGTTTGTCTTCTTCCCGGGAAGGTAAAAGCCATTTCAGTCTGTAGGCTGAATTGACTATGGTGGTATAGGAGGGGACAGGGTGGGGAATGTTTACAGAAGGTCCAAACTGTTGTGGTGTGAGACCAGGAGATGGGTCAGGCAGTCCTGGACCCTCCCTACCTTCCAAGACAGGATGTGGGTAGCCTCATTCTGACCCTCATTCCAGGGGCGTCTACTGAGAATAAGGAAGTTATTTCCACCAGCCCCCAACTCCAGTGGGGCTTAGAGCCCAGGCTCTTGGGGGAAACTAGGAGTAAGCCACCAGAAACAGCAGGAAATAAGGCTTAATATTTTATTTTGTCATTCCATAAATACAATGGCTGTATCTCAGTCCATATCTTCACTTAGAAGTGTGATGTTATGTGGAAATCTGTGCCTAGATAGGTTATGCAGTTAGCTTAGAAATCAGTTTATATTTATGTATATACATATGTATGTATATGCATACATATGTATACACATATAACATTTATTAGATATAAAAACCAAAACCAAAGAAAAATAAAAGCACATTATTTACATGACATGAATTGAACAGAATATGGGAATGCACCCCTCTTGTTCCTTGGGAGACCAAGGTTTTGAAAGGAGTTGCTGTTTTGTAGGTGATGCTGAGTGGGAGCCCATGCGTCCCATTAACTTCATGACTGGAGAACACTGAAAGGTGAGCCTCAAGCAAGCTCTGGCCCCTAACCCTATCTACCCGTCCTGTCTGTGGCTCAGCCCAACTCTAGACTCACCTGCCTCCTCGGCTTTTACTCCAAATCTGAATTCTGAGCTTCTTTATTGGAGATCCATAGACCTCTCAGATTTCAAGGGCTCCATGAATTTTGATGGGAAAAATATGTCTTTATTTCAATATAACTGATTTCCCTTGTAATCTTAGACACTTTATCTTTGCATTTAAAAAGATTCTGAGAAGGGGTCCAAAGGCTTTACCAGGCAGCCAAAGGTAGGGTCCAAGACAAACACTACAAAGGTTAAAAATCCCTGATTGAATGGCTTTCTGGAAAGGGAATTTGTTTAGGTTCAGACACTGAATAGTATTCCCCATTAATAATGCACACCCAGGCCTAGACAAAGGAGAAAGAGTCAGAGACTGGAGTCAGCAAGACTACAGAGGAAGGGACGGTGGCAGAGGACTCTCCCTCCCAAGCCCACCTCCCTTAAGACTTTCTAGGGGCAGAGCTCTGGCCCTCTTTCACCACCTGAAGGAGTGTTCAGAGGGGCACTTCCTCTGTGTTAGCCAGATCAAAGGAACGGACAGAGAATGAGCCAATGAAGGCCAGAATGCCAAAAAGGCATTCCACTCCCCCTTTCCCAAGGCTTGCCTTCCCCCAAAGCTTGAGTACTTTTATCCACTGGCCTTTTGGTCATTTTAAGGGGAAGTGGAGAGGACAAGGCCAATGTGTATATATCCATCTCTAGGACCAGAATTGCAGTGTTAAAGTTGGAAGGAGCCATCCCCTCTCCCCTAAGCTGAAACACTGCAGGAGACTTGTTCTTTATAACTGACCACTTCTGTTGGCTTTATGAATGAGAATATTTAAGAAATATTTAGATTTATATTTAGGAAACAATAAATATTTCAGAATAGTCTATATTCAGTACTGTATCTCCCAGAAATCAGACCCCCAATCTAGACATAACCAGACCCCAGAGTTATGAAATATTTTTTTCCTGGTTGAATACCCTGTTCTGTCCTGACACCCTCCCTCCCCTCCTCAGGATTCTCACTTCCTTCTCCTTTTGTGCTTTCTTGACCCTTGCTTCCTCCCTGGGCCTAAGCTGGCCTGCTTTTAAAACCTTCTGAGCATGGTGGGAAGAGTGCACCTCCTAAGCCTCTGCACCTGTACACATGGCTGAGCACAACCCGAGTTGGTGACAGCAGCTTTCCAAATCCCAACCCAACAGGCTCCACTTGACAAATGTGCTCTGCACCCCTGGCACCAGCAGGGGACGCCCTCCTCTCCACCTTGAGGCCCATTCTGTTCTTGCTGATAGAGAAGTTTACCATTTACCATTCAGGTAAAATGACCTGGAAGCTAGCTAGAGGCTGGGTGATGTCACCTAATTACTTCAACTCTCTGGGTCTCAGTTCTTCATAGGTAAAAGGAGTTTTGTTTAACCCAGTGAAACCAAGGAGGTTAGCTTTGATCAAGAGTTCTTAACCTGAGGTCCAGGAACTTAAAGAACAAAAGAAAACACTGATCACTGTATTTCATATTTCAGAATAATTAGTTTCTTTTGTAATGCTATGTATCTTATTTCATGCATTGGAAAAACAGTCTATAAGCTTTACCAGACTTCCCAAGACATTAAAAAGAGGTTAAGAACCCAAGGCTTAGTTGGTTTCCAAGGCCCTTCCCAGCTCTAAATCCCATGACTCTTTTCAGATATAAGTTGGCCATGCAGGGAGGGATGTGCATCCCTACCAACTCTCAAATTCTATGACTTTGATCCTAATGGTGGACATAGCCAATGAACATTGGAACCTCCATTGGGCTTTCCCTCAGTACTTATGTTTTGGAGCCATTATCAAAGATTTTTTTTGGGACTTCCATATTCTCACATCTTTCCACGGAGTCTATTGCCAACCAGAGGCTGGGTTGGGGGTCCTTCCTGGCTCAAGCTCCTGCCATAGCTGCTGTAATGGTGTCAAATATTGGCCAAGGCATGCCTCTTTGGCTGGGGAAGCAGGAAGCTCTCCTTTTTGGCAACAAATACTATTGAAAGGGGCCATCTCATGGAAGAGAGGTTAGCTTTGTAATGCTTGGCCCCAGAGTGAAGAACCAGGAGACAGATTTAGGCTCAATGAAAGGAAAGTCTTGGGAGACCCCTCACCAGAGGTCTTTGATGACTACTAATTGGGTGTGTTAGAGAGAGGCCTACTGTTCAGGACTGGGTTAGGCTAGATTGCTGAGGTTCCTTCCAATCCTGAGATTCTATAGATTCAGGCTGGTCAGTACAAGGAAGTAGAGATGACTTCCTCCTGGGAACAATGAAAGTCCTGGGTCTTCCTCTATCCTACCTCTGCCCATGGAGGAGGCTAGCCTCCCTTGTCCTGGAGAGGCCATCGTGGGGCCACATTGGATGGTGCTGGTTCCTCAAAAGTCATTAAATAGGAGAATTATTGAGTTGGCATTGGAAGAGACATGGGCATGCTCAGTTTTACAGAGCAGGAAATAGGGTCCGAAAGGTTACAGGACCCTTGACCAGGGTCATTAGTCCCTATCCACCCTGAAGTGTGTGGAGTACTCTGGGAGGCTTGTGGCAACACATAAAGGCATTATGGGTTGTGATACTAGAATCCAGGCCCTCTAAGGAGTTTAATTCATGCTGAGTCCATCCTTTGCAGCTCTCATCACCTGTCCCTGGGTACCCAGGATGGTGCAAGGCTCCCAGTCCCTGCAATAAGTCAGAGTTTGTGTTTGGGCTGACCCAAAATGTCCGTCTCCGAGGCATGTTTCCTTCTTTGTTTCAGTACTTCTAGTACTTAACACTACCAGGGGGGTACTCGATAAATGCTTGCTGATTGACTCATTAATTGAAGGACACAGAGCTAATCTGGGCTCACTGTGTACCCTGGATCATCACCCTCATTCTGCTTAGCCCTTCAAGGTAGAGTTGGGAGCAATGTTTCAGAGAGGTCACTCTCTAAGAGCTGGAACAAAGGGTACCTGGGCTACCTTACCACAGCACCTCACAGTTCAGCACCACCCCTCTGGCCCACCCTTAAGGACTACTGTAGTCACTGGGTGACTGATGGGCCAGGCAACAAGACAGACTGAGGTGGGTGGGTGGGTGGGCATGAACAAGGAAGTGAATACCTCAATAACTTAAGTGCCAGTTAACTTCAGGGATGGTCTCTAGCCTCAGGTTTCCCCCTCCCTTTCTCCTAATCCCAGTGTTTAACACAGTGCCTGATATACAGAGAGCACTTAATGACATCTGCTCTGATTTACAGCAGCCCACAGTGACTGAGGAGCTCCCAAAGGTTCATTCCTTTTTTTTTATTCTCCCCCTTCCCCATCTCTAGGAAGGAAGGGGTCACTGCTTGTTACTACTGGTGAGCTGGGATAAACTCCTCAGGAGAGGCCAGAATAGTCTCTTAAGGGAAGGATTGAGGGCCAGCCTCTCTCCTGTTCCTGGGCATATCCAAACCATTTACTAGTGAAATGTATGGGTTTTAATGAATTCATGTGGCTTGGTTCCTGCCAGTTACCATGGGCAATATTACTACCTCTGCCCAGCTCCTTCTGACCTTTTAGTAGGCAAGAGAGGAGGATTTCTCAGAACACCAGCTTCTCAGAAACACAAAATGGGAACAGATACACTCCAGACATGGACAATGCCCAAATGGCCACTGGCATTGGGGGCAGGGGAAGGGATGAAAGATATGGCTGAAGGGGAAACATGATTTCCCATTGTCCTACATTCTTTCTTCTGTCAGAATCTCATGACTTACTGTGGCTACCAACTCCAGTCTGAGGACTGGGGGATGGACAAAATCAACCCCGGGGGTGTTCGCCAGGTGGCTCAGATCTTCCTTATTTCCTGTGAGATTTGGATTTTCACTGCATTGTGTGTGTGTGTGTGTGTGTGTGTATGTGTGTGTGTATGGAGGTGTATGTGTGTGTTGTTTTTAGTGTGGGGTTGTCTTGGGTAGAATTCAGTCTCTGGCTACAGTTTCAAAGGTAGCAAGGAGTCACATCCCTGACCTCAAAGTGTATACTTCTAAGAATGAGCTGGCTTGCTGCCTGCCTGGATTCTAGCCACCCTACTCCAGGCCAGGCCATGGAGGGGATATAAAGTACCAGGTGCCCCCAGGGTCTGCAGAACCACACTGAGAAAGGGGGACAGGGCTTGGGCGCAGGTGAAAGCTAGGTGGGCTATGGCTACCTTGGAGGGATATGTGAAGTCCAGGAACTCATCTGCTTATAGGGAGTCTAGAGGACCAACTCTGTGTGGATAAAGAGAGCATAGGTTAGCAGAAGGAGCCCTGAACTGGCAGTCAGAGGACCACAGTGACTAGGCCCTTTCATGTCACTTTACCTTGTCAGGCCTCAGTGTTCCCATCTGTAAAAGGGGGTTGGACTAGAGGACCTCTATCTCTTCTGTCTGTAGGAGCCCAAGGCTTGGTCTTTCTATCCTGGGGTATTATCCAATCACCCCAAGTCATCATTCAGTCTCACAGAAGAGGATGAGGTGGTAGTGGGATCTAGGAAATGACATCAGTTTTGGTGAAGGACACTTCAGAGGTGACCATTCTCTCCTACTATTTTGGAGATGTGGTTGCTGGACTTCTTTTTGAAACCCTTCCTCCCTACGACATGATGTATGGGAAACACATCAGAGTCTCCTTCCTAAACGAGGGTCATTTCTAAGAGGGTTCCTCAAGTACAAATCTCATTTTCTCAGATGACTCTGGATCCACTGTGTTGACTCTAATTGGCCCCAGGTCAAAGGAGGCTGAGGTTAGAGATGTACTTTAAAACTAAACTTCAGGGTCAAGAGAGAAGAGATCTCCATGTTCTCCTAAAATCTCAAATCAAGCCTGAAACCTGTCGGGTAAGCCTTCCCAGAGAAGTAAGAGTGTGGGACAGTGGTGGGGTGAGAGTGGGAGGAAAGTATTGTTTGAGTAAGCCCTACAAACCTGGGTCAGTGCTCTGTTGAGAAACACACAAAAAAAACTGACAGCTATCGCTGAGAGAATTCTGATGGCAATCTGCACTAGCTGTGGAGGAAAGGGAGAGGATATTCTGGAAACTGTCTTACTGCCCATCTCGTCAATACAGAAATTCAGGCTATCATGAGAAATTATGCTTCACAAATACCTTGTGTGTGTGTGTATATGTGTGTGTGTGTTTAAATAGAAAAACAACAAAGTGCTCGCAGACACACATGGATGGGAGCTTTTCTAGGTAAAACTCACCACATCTCTGATCAGACAACACAAACCAGTTCTGGGCTAGGACTTGGTTGAGGGAGCCTCCTTTTGACGAGGCAGAGGAGGAGGGAGGGGAAACCTTGGTTGTCTTTTTCCAAGAGGATGAGCTGAGCAGAGATGGCCTGCAGAGGGCGGAGAACATGTTGGAGGAGCCTTCCTCACCCGGACTGTTTCTTGAGCACGAAATAAATTTTATTATAGTAAAGCAGCGTATGTTGTCTCACAGCAACATCTGAAAGATCTTTCCTAGGACATCTCGACATGGATTCTTGGATGCAAAAGCACAGGCTTCACCTTGCTTCAATAACAGCTTAAGCAAGCGAACAGGAGACTAGGAAGGAAACAGTTAACTGTCCGAGCAGATCCAGGTTGGGGAAGGAGGGAGGAAGGGAGGATTAGGATCGGTAGTCCTTTTTGCTGTAGGGTTTATTGCCCAAAATACTATCAATCTCATGGATGATGGAAGACGACAATTTGGGAAGGACCTGCAAAGACAAATAGCCTCTGGGTCATACGCAAATAGGGTGCTGCTGGGATCTCAAAACATTTCCCTTAATGTTTCATGGAATCAGGGTACAGAATATGTGTGACCGAGAAGTAGTGTGTGGAAACTGTTAAGAAAGTTTGGAGGGCACAGAGGAAGTATATGACTCTTAGGGAGCAGGGAGGGTGAGATTAAAAGGGCAGGTCCCATTGAGGTCTAAACTTTGGCCTGTGTTTCTACCTGCCCCCCCAAAAATGCCCCCTTCCTTCTGCTGCTGCTCAGCCAGCACAAACCCTCAGGACCTGTGAGAGAAGCCCCATGCTTCTGGCTGAGAGATGGGGAGGGGGTGGGAATGAAATGCCCTAGAATTTTTCCCCAAATCAAATACAGGACACAGTCTATAGAAAGAGCTTCCTGAGAAGTGTCTAGTAAGCCGATCTTTCTTGTCATTGGCTGTTGGGTTGTTATGGTGCCTGCAGCACACAAGGCTCCAACAGCCCCATTACCTTGGCCTCGTGGGGCTGGAAGGCTGTCCAGTGTTTTTTTCACTGAGACCCAAGGAAAGCTTTTCCTGCATCTGGAAAGGGAGCAGGCTGGGGAGATGCTTCTATGTTAGCCCTTAGCTCTAAACTCAGCCTGCTGCTACCCAGCCTGAGCCTCTGGAAACCCTGCCCTGTGACCAAGTAGTTATGAAAGGAAGGAAACAGGAAGTGTGAAGAAGGCTGGGGATGCCGCTGGACCCCAGAGCGTGGCCCCAGTCTCCCTCTGCCCCCCGCTAAGCAGCATGACACTCACCTGTATTGCACCAATGTTCTCCATTAGCTGGTCTGCATTGGAGGCACCTAGCAACACGGAGCTGACGCCCTCATTCCTCAGACACCAGGCTGGGGGATCCCAAAGGGGAGGATAAGTCAGTTTAATTCAACAAGCTTCTATCAGACACCTGCTATGCCAGGTGATGGACATAGAAAAATGAAAGCAAAGCAGTCCCTGCCCTCAAGGAACTTACATTCTATTGGGAAGAAGTTCCCTGACATTCTTCCCATCAGCCATGGAGCCATGAGGACTGGACTTCACAAAATGCCCTTCTGGGGCCTTGCTGGCCTGACTGCTCAGTGGTCGGCCCTTACAGGCCCATCCCAGCCAAGTTTCCTTTTACTCCTTCTGTCCCCGCCATCTTCTTTTCAGCCACCCTGCTGCAGTGTATGCTCTGGCCCTTGCCCCCTTCCCAGGGATCAGATCAGCTCTGTCACTGTCCCAGGAACGAGGGGTCTACCTACCCCACAGTGCAACCTGCAGGCCTAAAGGCCCTTTCCATAGCTGGCCATTTCATTATTTTTTTTTTGTCTCCAGTTATCAGAAATGGCAACTCCTCCAAGGAAGATTGTTTTTTCTTTTGTATTTCCCTGCAAGTCCTTAGCATAGTGCTTAGCACAAGGTAAATGCATAATTTCTTTCTTTCTTTCTTTCTCTTTCTTTGTGTCTTTCTTTCCTTCTCTCTCTCTCCCTCCCTACCTCTCTCTCTCTCTCTTTCTCTCTCTCTCTTCATCCCTCCCTCGTGGCTTTAGGTGTTGCAGTACATAGAACGTTGTGCCTAAAATCATGAAGACCTGAGTTTAAGTCCACCTCAGCCTCCTCCTGGCTGTGTGGTTACTTAGCTTCTATCTGCCTTGGCTTCTTCATCTGTAAGATGGGGATAATCATAGCACCCACCTTCTAAGGTTGTTGGGAGGCTCAATTGAGATCATATCTGTAAAGCCCTTTCCACAATGCCTGGCACACAGGAGGTGCTTAATAAATGCTTGTTCCCTTCCCTTCCCTCCTTCTTTAGTAAATACAAAACAGACACACAGCAAAAACACAGTAGCTTCAGGGAGTGGGGTAGGGAGGGCACTACCAATAAAGGGATCAAGTAAGGCCTCAAGGAGGTACCCACTGGACCTTGAAGGAAGGCAGAGATTTCAAGAGGCCCAGGTGAGGAGAGAGTACTTTCCAGACAAAGGTGTGGAGGTAAGAGACTAGATACCTGGGTACGGGGCCAGCTGAATGGATGCAGAGACGGGAGGTAGAGCACAGGAGGGGCGAGCCCACACAGGGACGAGAGCTGCTGCTTTGTCCTAGAGGTGGGAGGGAGGCCCTGGAGCTTTCTGGGCAGGGCAGCAGCACCCTTGGCCCCTGTTCTTCAAGGACACCAGTGTGGTCAGGATGTGCCAGAGGGGTCGGCTGCCTTGTGGGGAGGGTGGGTGCAGGCTGTGCCCAGAGGCCCAGGCTGCTTGTCTCCCTCTCTGAGCTTACTTCCCATCTATTCCAAATGCACTTAAAGATTTCCTTAGAGTATAAGTGTCTGGAGGGGAGGGGTCATTTTTGTAGCTTCTTCCAGTCCCCAGCATCCAGTGTGCAGTGCTCAGCACACGGGAAGTGGATGATAAGTGTTTGTTGAGGAGACTGTTTCAAGGTTGGGACCAGAGGCATCAATGTCTGAGATGTGAACAAGCCTCCCTGTGTGCCCCCTGCTGGGAAAAGACTACCTTTCCCCCTGAAGCTTTTATGGGATCATAGACTTGGACTTGGAAGGGACCCTGGAGACCATCAAGTCCAACTCCCTTATCTTACAGATGAGCAAACTAAGGGTGAGCGACCGAACTGCTCAGAGTGCCACCGCTAGCGAATGTCTGAGGCAGGATATGAACTCAGCTCTTCCTGACTCCAAGTCCTGTGCTCCACCCACTGTACTGCCCAGCTAGGATCTTGGGTTTTCATCCAGACTGCTCTGGATTTCACCCACCTCTGACCCAAAGCCCGTCTTGTTCCCCTTGTGCTGCCTCCTAGACACCTTGTATTCATTTTGTATAGATTCTGCATGTACTTATGTGGATGCTGCCTCCCCCGTTAGGCTGGAAGCTCTCTGAGGGCAGGCTGTTTCATTTGTGTCTTTATTGCCTCAGTACCCAGCGCAGAGTAGGCCAAGTTGAGTCAAATCAACCAACATTTATTAAATTCCTATTTGGTGCTAGGCACAAAGCTGAGCTCCAGGGATTCAAAGGAAGGCAAAAAATGGCCCTGCCCTCCAGGAGCTTACAGTCTAGTGGGGGAGACAACATGTAAACTGCCAGGTGCACATAACATACATAGAGAAGCTGAGGGGAATCTCAGAGAAGGACTGGGAAAGGCATCTTACGGGAGGTGAGGTTTTAGCTGAGAAATAAAGGGAGCCAGGGAAGTTGGGAGGCAGAGATGAGGAGGGAGACCATCCTCAGCATGGGGGTCAACCAAGGGAAATGCACAGAAATGGAGGAGCAGCAAAGAGGCAGGTGCTGACAACCGATGGGCCATGGGGTTAGAGAGAATGACAAGTGGTAGCCTGAGAGGCACGTGGGTGGTGATGTGGTGGTAATGGTGGTAGTAGTGGTGGTCACAACAATGGTGGTGGTGGTGGTAACAATGATGGCAGTTGTGGTGGTGGTGGTGGTACTAGTGGTAACAACAATGGTGGTGGTGGTGGTAGCTGGGAGAGGATGGCTCTAATCAAACAAGAAGCACTTCTTTGAGCTCTACAAGGATGGAAACCTGGGGAGGCACATACTGGGCATGATGAGTCCCAAGGGGCAGGCTGTCCTTGCTCTGCTTGGACATGGGCATCCGCCCTCAGCCCACCCTCCCTCTTACCGATGGCCAGCTGCGGGAGTGTGCAGCCCAGGCGCTCGGCGATGGCTTGGAGCTCCTTCAGCTTAGCCTGCTGGCGCCTGCCCTCCTCACTCAGGATCTTGTCCTTTAGCCACTGGTATCCCTGGGATGAAGGCAGGAGAGAGGGAAGGGGAGAACACAGCAGGTCAGGAGGGGCCTCCCACAGCCCACAGGAGAGGCAACTGTGGGGTGTCTGCCTCCAATGTGCTGCTCCCAGCTGAGTGTCCAGCTCGTTTCTTCCTGCTTTTCCCTCTTCAAGGTCTGAGGCTGCCTCAAGCCCTTTCCAGTCTAACCCTCCTGGCCCTGTTTCTAAACCCAGACCAGGATACCCTATGCCCTGCTCTGGGCATCTGTGGCATTCCACAGCCCGGTCTCCCTTGTTCCAGAGGGCCATTGAGGAATGGACCAGGGATCAGAGGCCAGAGTCTATTACCCCCCTGAAGCACATGTGGGTGGTCCCCTCTCTAGGGCAGATGAGGGCAGCCTCCTGCACAACTTCCCTGAGTTTTGTGGGACTGCAAGCTCAAGGCAAGGGACATGCATCTGCTAAGGGGGAGCCAGGAATGAGGCCTGGACAATGCTTCCACTCTGCCCCACCCCGCACCCCACTCTGAGTCATTCAAGCCAATGCCACAATGGCTGTGAGCAAGACACCATGTTAGGTACCAGAAGCCTGCCTTCGAGGGGCTTACATGCACAAATCAAACTTTGTCACTCTCAAAATGACAGGATATCAGTGGCTTCTAAGACATTCCCCCCCCCCAAATCTATAATCGTCTGATCTGAAAGTTGGGAAGGGAGAAAGAACTGAGAAGCAGGAGAAGGGCAGGAAGAGGGGGTCAGGGATGGCTGAGCCCTGAAGGCGAATGAGGGATGGAGACCATGGTGGGGAAGGGAGGGGCAGGAGGACTGGACTGGGCAGGTGGTTAAGGTGCACGAAGGCAGGAGGAGATCTGGTGCTGAGCTTGGGCTCCTGCTTGGCTGGGAGGTCCAGGGCACAAAGGGCACTTCTGTGAGGTAAGGCAGTGAGATAAGAACCCACGGGCTGAGTCCAGCTTGGGGAAGGCTTGACCTGTTAGCATGAGGTGTGTGTGTTATTGTCAAGACGGCCATGGAAGGCTTTGGCAGGGGACAGACATGGTCAGGGCTGTGCCTTAGGATGATTATTTTGAGTGAGAAGTGAAGAGAGCCAGCTTGTATTCACATAACACTCTAAGGTTTGCCAAGAACTTTTCATAGATTCTCTTGTTTTTCACTTCAGCCCTGGGAGGTAGGTGCTAGTACTGTTCCCATTTTATAGCTGGAGAAACTGAGGCAAACAAAAATTAAGCTACTTGTCCGAAGTCACAGAGTTGATTAGTGTCTCCCAAAATGAGCAGATTTGCATGGCGGTGAGATTTTAGTTGAGAACTGAAGGGAGCCAGGCAAGTTGGGAGGCAGAGACGAAGAGGGAGACCATTCCCCCTCCGATGACTGGGAGCCATAGACCCTGACCTCCTCCAGCCCTGAACCTTTGCTCATGCTGCTCCTTCTGCCTGGAATGCCTTCCTTCCCTTTCTCTGCTGACTTCCTATCCAGCCCTTGGAGACTAACTCAAATGTTGTTTCTTCCAAGAAATGTGCCCTTACCCTTCTGGGCAATAATGACTTTTCCTCTCAGGTCTGCACTTCTCAGGTTCTCTTACCATAGAATATGCACTTCAATTGCAGAAGTTTATGTCTCAGCATTTTGGCAGCTCTTCAAAGGCAGGCACTGACTGGGGCTTGTCAAAGCTCTGTCTCCTCCAGAGCCTGATATAAACTCAGCACACAGCAGGTACTTAATAAGAAAAGATTCTTTCATGATCCTAGCACCTAACACCAAGAATACAGTAGAGACTCAATAAATGCTTGTTGCTTGACTGAATACTGTGTGTGAAGGTGCTTACAGGAATGGCCATGTCCCCTGGGAGGGCTTTACTCAGATCACCTTGAGAACAGCAGCTCTGGGGGAGGGCAAGTTTCCTAGCCCAGTGAGGGCCAACCCCTGAACTTGGAGGGCTTAGTGATACAAAGACAGATCGTCCGTTCATTTACTGCCCAATGGTGGCCGTGGCCCACTCTTTGGGAACGCATGCAGGACTTCTGCTGGCTGCTGAGCTCCAGAGGGCAGAGAACTGAGGGGGGTCTGGTCAGAGCTCCTTGGACCCAGTCCCTTCTTGTTGCTCCCCAACTCAGGACTTGCTTTACCTTTAGTGAGGCTCGTGAGTAGGGAGGGATCCCACTGTCATATTTTCCAGAAACAATGCCACATGCGAGAGGAGACCAGGTCATTGCACCCACACCTGTGACAGAGAAAAAAACACAGGTTCTATCTATCCATCTATATTTCTATCTATTCATCCATCTATCCATCCATCTATCTATCTATCTATCTATCTATCTATCTATCTATCTATCTATCTATCTATCTATCCTACTATTCAAATATCTATCAGTCCTTCTATTTATCCATCTATCTCTCCATCCTTCTATCCATCTC
>CM053596.1:27342883-27360892 GCA_028646575.1 Pseudocheirus occidentalis | reverse complement strand
TTATTTTACAGGAAAGAAGAGACAGAGCCCAAATTACAGATAAGAAATGGAAGCAGTCAGTTGTCAGAACCAGTTGGCTGGCTGGCAGTGGGGTGGTAACCCACATGGGCAATGGATGCTGCATTGCCTTGTTCTTGCGGGGCACAGGGATTCAGTGTGAGTGGAAGTCTGGCTCCCAATGCCATGGGCTTCTTCCAAGTTTTGCCCAACTCTAGTGCTCACTTTCTGGGAGAAGAAGGATACAGTCAGTGACCTCTCCATGGAGAGATCAGGTAACATGGCAAGGGGGTGAACCAATCAGCAGGCAGCCCAGCAGCTGGAGAGGGCCAACCAAACAACCAGCAAGCCTACGGGGAGTTTGCCGTAGGGAGAGCTGGCACTGGCCAGCTGGCCATCTGGCAAGAAATGCAGACTTACCAGCTTCCACGCTACCCTCTGAACAGAGACACTGGTCTTGCAAATGTCAAGGTCTTGGGAAAATGGGGGTGAAGGCCCGGACTACACGCCCTGGGGGCCGCTGACTGTTCATGCCTGGTCAAAGCCCACCCGCTCACTCCTCCAGCCAGTGCCCCCTGAGTGCAGCAGAGATGTGATGGGGTTTCACTGCTATCCCTCCCCCCAAACAGGGAGGAGGTCCCCAGGCAGAACCTTCACCTGAGGAGCTCTCTAGCAATACAAGCACGCAGGGCTGAGGGGAGGGTGGGGCGTGGGGGCCGGCATGCAGAATAAGGGAGGGGAAGAGAGGGAAAAAGGAATGAAGTGACCACATGGACCAGGGGAGAGGAGGAGGGGGAATCTAGGAACTAAGAGGCTAGCTGGTTTTTTCCCTTTACTTGCAAGATGTTTTCAGAGGGCAGTTCTTTTTCTTTATGCATTTTATGGAGAAGTTTGTCATCAGGGGGGTAAGGGAGTAGTGTAAATAAAAATACAGAATCTGTCTCATAAAATGCCACTTGGACACAGAAGTCAATAGTCGGACTGCGGGTACTATGTACCTTCTATGATGAATGTTCTTGACTTGGAAGAACTAAATGGGTCCCCTGGTGATAAAAGAAAGATTTAAAGAGACCAGAGTTTATAACTGCTGGAATACCGTAAGGCACGCTATGACAAAGGGGGGCAGGCGAGGAGGAGAGGGAGGCATAAATCACCTTGCAAAGACCACTTGTTTTAAGGAAAATATATAGTTATAAATAAATGGATGGGGAATGCCTGAGAATCACATCTGTGAGGCCTGATTTTCTATGTTCCTGAAGCAGTAAAACAACTGAGGAGGGGGGAGGGGCCTGCAGTGGAGGAGAGGGGCCGATGGGTGGGCTCAGAGAACCAAAGACCGAAATAAACCAACCCAAACTGGCCTTCCAGCACTGAACACTGCTCCCCAGACATGAGAGAAGATGCCTGACTCGCTCCACCCCAAAGCAAAGGACATTAAGACGCCCAACAAAACACAAACAGGACAGATTGGAGGATTAGTTTGACCCCGCTTCACTAACAAGATGTTAACTTGGGGGAGGGGGGTTCAACGTTTCATGCAGTCAAGAAACACAGAAGGTGAGCACAAGGTTGGATGTAGAACCAGAGAGGCAAAGACAGAACCTCCGTCTGTCCTCCTAGCAGGAGATGTTGGCAGAGGGTCTTGAGGAAGGGGGTGCCAGGTGGAGAGATGCCTGGGTCTCTCTTCCAGCAGGAAGGGGCTGGCCCTCTACCCTGCCTAGTCACCCTGTTGTTTCCAGGCCTGGGAAATACCACCTTCCCTGGCCAAACCACGGACATGGAAGGTTAAGAAGTGTCTCTGTGGCTTGCTGGTTGGCTCCCCACGCTGAGCCTGCCCCACATAGTCTCTTGACCTTCTGGTGTTGGGGCTGCGGGATCAGCTACCTCCTTTCAATGTGCCTCCATCTCACGGACAGTCAAACCTGGGCCTGGGCAGGGAGATGGCTGTTGGCATTTTATCAAGAAGACCTACCTTCCATGGGAGTGTTAGGGTCGGGTCTGTTGGCAAACACCACATCCACGTACTCTAACTGGAGCCGTTCCAAAGAGGCTTTCAGACCTAGAGAGGAAGACAGCAGCACCATCAACAAGGCCTCCATGGAGGGCTTGGGACACCTGTGCAAGGTGCCCAGAATTATTTTGGCCGATTGAAAGGCGGAAGAGGTCACTGGGTTAATTCTACACAAAGGCATGGTGGGGCTCATCAGGCTATTAGCAAGCATTTATTAAGAGCTTGTTATGTTTTGGGCACCATGCTATATAGCAAAAACAATAAAAAATAGAGAGAAAAAGTTACATAAGGTAATGCAGCAAAGTGGAAAGAGTAGGGAGAATTCCTAGTGCAGTTTGGTGTTTGAGTGCAGATGTTTCAACCCCAAAGTCAGGAATGCCTCAGGCCCCACTGCTCTTTTCCCAGAAAGCTTTTTTTAATGGGTATGTTTTCTTTTTTTTTAAATTAAATTTTATGTTTTTTTTTTTGCTTTTTGGAGGGGGATGGCTGGGCAATTAGGGTTAAGTGATTTGCCCAAGGTCATATGGCTAGTAAGTGCTAAGTGTCTAAGGCTGGATTTGAACTCAGGTCTTCCTGATTCCAGGGCCAGTGTTCTATTCACTGAGCCACCTAGCCGCCCCTTTATGTTTATTTTTAGTTTATATCATTTATTTCCACAAGATTCTGAGTTACAAATTTCCCCCCGTCTTTCCCCTACCTATCACCCAAAACAGTGACCCCAGTGTATACCCCTCCCCCATCTGCTCTCTCCTATATCCTCCCCCATTTCTCCTCTGCCTTTCCCTTAGGGCAAGATAGATCTCCCTACCCCAGTGCCTATATATCTTATTTCCCAGTTGCATATAAAAAATTATATATATATATTTTTAAACATTTGATTTTAAAACTTTGAATTCCAGATTCTTCTCCCAGGAAGCTTTTACCTACAAAAATCTAAGGTCAGTGGGTAGACCCCAATATCCTTGTGATGTAAGGAAGGAGAAGCACTGACTTATGATTTGTCCTCAATGGATAAGAACTCAGGAATGGAGGAAACCCAAGTGGGAATTCAGGACTCTCGTCTCCCAGGGTTTTGGTCTCAAAGACAAACCTTGCATGTGTTGGGGGACCCTCCTTTGTGGGGACGTGCAGCTGTCATGTTTCCTTGTCTATAGGAGAAGGTTTGGGGAGGAGGATCTAGAAAGATGGGGAAGTTTGGCCAGAGGAATTGGGTATGTTTAGCCTAGAGACAGGGAGATCTGTTGGGGAGCTGTAGCTGTCTTTGAGTATTTGAGGAGCTATATCACAGAACAGTAATTAGACTTGCTTTAATTGACTCTGGAGGGCATAACTGGGAGCAATGTGGGAAGGGGAGGAAGGGAGGGACAAAGAGGTCACTTTAGCAAACTTGATTAAATGAATGGAAAACATACTAACAATTAGAGTTGTCAAAAAAAAGTTGACTAGAAGAATATCAACCAACCAACCTAACAAAAGCCAAAAGGGAATGGGCAGCTTTGAGAGGTAGTAAATTGCCCATCACTGGAAGTCTTCAAGACAACTCGGGAGGCCCACTTATCTGAGTCTGCAGAGGAGATTCTTGTGTAGGCATTGGCTTTGGGCTCAGTGGCCTCTGAGGGCCTCTCCAGATCTGAGATAGAGGGACTTCAGGCACAGGGTAAGAATGCATGGCGGAAAAGGCCTTCCAGAGGGGGTGCTGCAAGACCCCTTTCCATGGACATGGCTGAGAATAGGACAAATAACTCACTATAGTAGACTCTTGTCTCTTGATTCGTTATTCTATAGGTTCAGCTATGAAGTCAGTCAAACCATCTCCCCAGAAAAATCACTTACCAATACTGGGTGAGTTTTAGTTCTATTCCCCCCAAAGAGTGCTAGGGTTCGATGATATCTTAAAACCAAAAATCAAGCCCCAAATCTGAGTTTTAAATGAATTAGATGTAGGGGAGTGGGTTGAAGGGACTTCAGTCTCAATAAGTCAACAAAGCAATGTAGCAACTGAAAAAAATCTAAAAGCTTCCCCTTTATGCGTTGCTTCCCCCCATTAGAAATATAAGTTCCTTGAGGCCTCCATACTTTGCATAGTGCCTGGCATACAGTAAAAGCTTAATAGATGCTTTTTCATTCATTCATTCATTCATTCATTCATTCATTCATTCATTCATCAGAGGTAGCATATCCAGAACGAGGGAGTTGAGACAGTATTCAGTTTTGGGGGCCACATTGGCAAGTTCCATTGTATACCAAGGAGGATGACCAGGAATGGAAATCATGCTATATGAAGAATGGTTGAAGAACCAGGGATGAGGCAAAAAGGGTGCGTGTGTGTGTGTGTGTGTGTGTGTGTGTGTGTGTGTGTGTGTTGGGGGACAGGTGGGGAGAAGGGCATGAATATAGTATTTGGAGGGCTATCATGTGAGAGAAGTATCAGCACTGTTAATGGGGAGCAATGAAGCTGACTGAGGCCCTGTCTAAGGAGAAACTTCCTAATAATTAGAGCTATCCATTAGCGAAGTAGTTCTCAACCTGTGGGTTGCAATCCCTTTGGGGATTGAACGACCCTTTCACAGGGGTCACAGGGGTCGCCTGATAGAATCAGAAAATACATATTTCCGATGGTCTTAGGAAATGAGACAGGGCTCCTCTATCCGTCGCCAGGCAGGTCCGCCCATGTGCAGATTCACCCTCATACGAGTATTAAAGGATCGCGACATTGGAAAGGTTGAGAACCACTGCATTAGTGGATGAAAGTCTACGTGTGTCATGGGTTCCTTACTTACTGGAGGGCTTTAAGCAGAGCCTGGTATGGGAGAGAGGACTCTTGGTAAGGCCTGTGTCATACCAGATGGTCTGAGAAGTCCCTTCTACCCGAGGTTCTTGTGATTCTCCATGGAGGAAGAGGACTGGATTACGTATGTGAATCTGAGTTCTCTACTAAAGAGGCTACAGCAACCACCCTGGATCTAGCGGTCAGAAGACTTGGGTTCATCCTGGCTCAGCCACTTAACTGGCTGGGTATTTGCCAGTTAGCCACCCCTTCTTGCCAAGTCTCAGTATCCTCATCCGAAAAATGGAAACAATGATCCTTGTACTACTTACTACCCAGGGTAGTTAATGAAGATGGGATAAGAGAGCACCTGTGGGGAGCACTTTGTGACCAGCAAGCCCTTTAAAAAATGTGAGCTATCCCTCTTGCTCAAGGATTCTTTGGTCTGTGGTCTGTGGATTAATGGAGGTGGCTGTGGGCCTTACCTTCTATTATGTGCTTTCTGGACAGGCCTCTCTCAGTCTCTGCTCTGAAAAACAGGTCAACAGCATGTATGAATCACAAATCCAATTTCCTCTGTCCCCTTACCCAGATTTTGCACTGTCCATGAACATAAACAGAGCCTCCAAGGGGCTTCTAACCATGCCTGGATCCTCTAAGGAGCCTCCCCCTCCATCCTGCCCCTGCAGCTGCCTGATCCCCTGAGCCAGCAGGCTCTCATTCCTGGAGGTCTGATTGGGGTCTCCCCTCAAAGGATAGAATCCAGGATGACTCTGATTGTGGCCTTACTGATCATTGCATAAGACTGAAGGGTGACAATGGGATTGGAACCAAAGCAACAAACAAATAACTCAAAAAATAAATGAACCTACTTTCCACCCCAGAAGATTTTGGTTGTAATGACCAGGCTAGATCGTCTGTAAAACAGAAGAAAAGGTTATGCTCCTATCATGAATGTGTGTGATTACATACATACATACATATACATACATACATACATATACATGCATACATACACACATATGGATCAGTCACAGTGCCAATCCCAACCATCCCCTGTCACCACAATCTATTAATCAATCTTTAAAATACAAGAGGTTGACTCAATTCTTTGGTCATACACAGGATGGCCCATTTACAAATGGCCTTACTTGTAATCACCTCTACAAAATGTGCTTTTAAAAAAAATATGGAAGTTGTTGAAGAAACACAAATGCTTTCTTCCCCAACAAGGGATGATCAGGAACCACACAGATGGGCCTTGGATTTTAATGGCCACAAATAAACAGGGTCCGAGTTGGCATCTGGCACCTTTCCAGTTCAGAGGATGCACTGGAGACTGTTTGACTAAACCTCTGGTACCTAGTGTTATGTCCATGTTGTGGGGCATCTTAGGAAGACGTAAGCAAAGGGCCAGGGAATGCCCAGGAGCAGCCTAGTTAAGGCTGGAAGGATTCCTCTCTGGGTTAGTCTCAAAGGGCTCAGTTCTTAGAGATCCTCTACAAAGCCAAGGGAGGGATCTTGATTTAGTTCAATGAGAATTGTCAAAGCTCCCCAAAGGATTAGGTCAGCACAAAAATGTCCTTTGGATGGTAGCTATTGCCTTCCCCTTGGGGGCTGTGTCCCCATATGAAGCCAAGGGCAACCAGGAATCTTAAATTCCCCAAGTCAATACTCAGGGGTCTCTATCACCACCATGGCTGGTGGCGTCACCATGCTGCTTCCAGAGAGCACTACCTACAGCCTAGAGGATGACCTAATATTTATTTCCATATGTATTCACCTAAGACATAATCATGAGATTTGCTAATAAGTGCAATTTCCTTTAATTATGGAGTGGAGAGGAATTTATTTTAGGATCAATTATAGCAAAGAAACAACCTTGATGGGACCCGAGAAGGGGTGTAAATAATTAGAGCTGTGGCAGCTTCTTGAGGAACAACGGCTGAGATTTTAAATGGCACTTGAGAGGGAAAGGAAGGAGACGAGGCACAGCATCCTAATTACTTGTGACATTTCTGAAAATAAAGACGCATTAACCACTGTGCTCATTTGCCACTTCAGATGAAATCACATCTAGTGGTTTGGAGGGTCTGAGATACTAGCAAACACCCAGCTAGGTCACAGCATGAAAGGAGGGCAGTGGGCCTTGAGAAACTCCAGGTACATTCACCTGAAGACAGATGTACAGCTGTGGGCAAAGGAGAGACAGAGGAGAACCCTGGCCTGGCTTGGACTGAGTATGAGTCAGCTGAGATGGAGAATGGCGAAAGGGATGGATATCAGCTATGGGGATCTGAGGCTACATCTCTCCAATTCAGTGCAATGCAATGCAATTCCAACTCTCACTTTATGGTCTTATGAGATTAATTCAATTCAATTCCAGCTTTTAATCAATGATCTGATGAATTCAATTCAATTCCAGATCTAATTCTATGACCCTATGAATTCAATTCTGACTCTCAATCAACGATCTTATGAATTCAGTTCCAGACACAAATCAATAATCTTATGAATTCAATTCAGTTTCAACTGTAAGTCTATGATCTTGTGGATTTAATTCAATTCCAGCTCTAAATCAATGATCTTATGAATTCAATTCAATTTCAGCTGTAAGTCTACGATCTTTCAGCTCTAAATTGATAATCTGATGAATTCAATTTAATTCCAATAAATCTTTGATTCTATGAATTTAGTTCAATTTCAACTCTAAATCTATGATCCTAAGGAATTTAATTGAGTTTCAACTCTACATCTATGATCCTATGAATTCAATTAAATTTCAGCTGCAAGTCTATGATCTTATGAAAATGAATCAATTCAATTCAACAAAGTTTTTTTAGGTACCTACTACACACTAGGTCCTGTGCTTGGTATCAGGAACACAAAGCCAGAAACAAAATGGTTCTTACTCCCTAGGAACTCATATTCTACTGGGGGAAACTGCAGGCATACAGATACAAGACTTCATAAAGCATCTTCAAGGGGTGGAGGTGAAGGACCTTAACAGCTAATCAGGAAGAGCTTCAGGTGAGAGGAGGCCCTTGAACTGTGGCTAGCTAGAGGGTGTCACAGTGCACAGAGCACTGGGCCTGGAGGCAAGAAGACAGGAGCTCAAATCTAGCTTGTACGACATGTATGCCTCAATTCCCTAATCTGTAAAATGGGGGTTCTACCAGCCTGTATCTGGCAGTGTCGCTGTGAGGCTAAAATGAGATGACGTTTGTAAAGAGTTATATAAATGCTAGTGACTTTTATTATTATTACTGAGTGGAATTAGATATTCTAAGAAATAGCAGTAAGGAGGGAATTAATAGGACAAAATGTGTGCAAAGGGACAGAGGTGGGAGATGGGTCGTTGTGTGCGGACAATGTGGAGCCGCTATGGTTGGGTAGAACACAGACGTTGTGTAGGGGGGCACCAGGAAATCTGTGCAGGGAAATAGGCCAGAGTTAGACTGGGAAGTGCTTTAGATGCCAAACACTGGCCCAAAGATGAAAACAAAGGAGAAAGTCTTTGAATCGAGATTCTGTGTGTCAACTGCCAAAGAGGGGAGCTTTCAAACTGAATGGAACCCCTAAGGTAGGAAACTCCATAAGGGGAAAGTATGCTAATACTCTAAGAGAGTCTTTTTTTTGTCTCCGGGATATTACCTAACCAGGATTTAGCCTTTTGGAACCACCCTCCAGGAGAGTGAGCTCCCCAATCCAAGGAACCGCTTTGTTTTGTCTTGGGAGTCTCTGTGCCCAGCACAGTGACTTCCTTGCACACCAGTAGGCACTCAATAAATGCTGGTTGAATTCCATCAAATTAATCTTCTGTGATGGTAGAATGTGGTAAAAATCCTTAATGAGGTTTCCAGACTAGTTAGCTCAGGAGACCTGTTAGGACTTCTCGGTTCCCTTCCATAAATGCTAATGCTAAGTGAGAGGCAGAGGATTGTGGCTGGAACAACGTCTAATTGAGAATCAGCAGAGACTTCCTTTCCAATCCTGTTTCAACACTTACAAATCATGTGACCAGGGGTGAGCCTCAGTTTCCCCATCTGTAAAATGGGGATTACACCTCCTATATGACTTACCTCCCAGAGCTATTGTGAGGAGTACATAGCATCACGTCTGTAAAAGCACTTTATACACCTTAAAACACTATACACCTGCTATTACTATTAATAATAAATTGTCTCTTCATCTTGGGCAGCGGCCCTTAAGAAGTTAGCTGGGGAACTTCCACCCTCCCCAGTGAAACAAAGAGTCACCATGGTGATGGGTCTTTATTTGCTTTGCTCACCATGGGAGGATTTCACCATTGGCAGAGGTGCCCACCCCTTCCCCAAGAAGGAAGAAGCCACCTCTATCAGCATCTCCCATTAGAAAAAAAACCCCAAAAGACAACAACCCTCAGATTTTTTCTGAGTTGAAGGTAATATGCCTGCACAATGAGCTGGCCAGGGTATCCCAGGGGCACTCAGCTTAGCAATTAGGAAAAAGGAGAAAGGAAATTCAACTCTCCTTCCTGCCACAAAGCAATTTGGAGCTTGGGCGCCTCAAGGCAACTCTGAGGTCTGTTTGTCCCAGGAACTGCAAGGCTGGGTTTCCAGCCTGTCTCTAAGTTTTATCCTCCAAAAAGTTGGCCTCCTTCCAGGTCTTTGGAACAAAGTGGGTCTGCAGACAGACCTTCTCTGCTAGATGGGGGCAGGGGAAGAGTGACCATAGAGTACACAGGCTCCTTACCTCCATCCTTTCTTCTTAATGATATTTCCCAATACAACTTCAGCTCTGCAAAACAAGATTGGAAACAGGGATTTCATTAAGCCATTAGGGGAAATCAGAGAAAATTGAAGCCAGCTCAGTAATGACAACCAGATGCACGAGTACTTTGCATTATGGTAGTGCTGATGCCATTTGAGGGTTGGTAGCGATGATCATGAGGGGCTCCAGTTCTTGCCTCTGTTGTTCTAGGAGGGGGAGAGGGAGAAATGCGGCATCAGGGCACTGAATTTCCTAGGGACTATATGCCTTCAAGTAGCTACCTGGATCCATTCTAGGGAGGAGAGAAATGGAACTGGCCCAGATTTACGCCCAGGCTCAGAAAACCCTGGCCAGGGCACGGCTTGAAAGTGAAGTTGTTTGGTCCACAGTGCCCAGAAACTCACCACCAACAACTAGGCTGCCTCCCTTGGCCGATTGTTTCCAGACAATTACATCTTTTAAAAAATGTAAATTATTCATGCAGTGGCAGCATCTGCAGTGAAGGCTCCGGTCCTCTTAGTTTCCAGAGACAGCTATCATCTCTGTCAGAAGCTGGGGCCAAACTCAGAGGGCTGAGAACTAAGGTGATTCGGCTGTTCATTGCAAGGGTATTTGGGGGTGGGTGGGTGAGGAGTGGTCCTTTTTTTAAATAATAAGAAGAGAGATGCTGGGTTCTGGGTGCTTTTTCCTGCTCTGTATCACTCTGAGTCCCCAACCAAACTTGGACAGAACCAGGTCAGCTGGCAGGCTTGCTGCCAGCTCGCTGTGCCACAGAGGCCCCAAGGGAACTTTGGGGGATTTTGGGGAGGGTTGTTTCTGCTGGTAACAAAACGATCTGGGGTAAAAATCAAGAGATAGCTCAGGGTCTGCATTTGGCCTGGCTTGTCCTGGCCCCAAACCTGCTGGAGTTCCCCTTGGCAAGTCATTTTGTACATGTTTTGCATACCCTTTCCTGGTCCCTCACAGCTAGTCTATAATGTCTCCACTTCAGAGTCCATACCATTCTTTCATTGCTCAGAGTAGAAGCTCCCTGAAGGCAGGGACTATCTTTATTTTTGCCTTTGTGTACCCAGTACACCTAGGAGAGTATCAGGCAAGTCAGTTTTTTTCATCTGTAACATGAGAAGTTAGTTGGTCCATTCCAGTTCTAGCTTCCAGCCAGGATCCTTCCATCTTGTGAACTGCTGGTGAGATGAATAGAAACCAGCTCAGATGCTGTACCTTTTTTCTCTTCCTTTAATCCAGGGCCTTTTTTTGCTCTCCCATACCCCTGGTGAAGACAGTGGACCCTTTCTCAGAAATATATTTTGAAATGCAAAAAATAAAATACGTAGGATTTCAAAAGAAACTAATCATCTAGAAATATAGTCATCCAAATATTAAAGTGAACAGACCCTAGGTTAAGAACTCTGATCTGGTCCCTCCCTCTGTGTCTGGGCTAGGCTTAGAGAAAGTTTAAATGGAGGCTTAGAGAAAGTTTAAATGGAGGACCAAATGACAAACGAGGGCCTGAGGGTGTATTCTTTCAGGAAGCATGGCCTAAGCCTTTTTGCTCATGCCGGTAAATTGGTGACATCGAGACAGGAGTGGAGACGTCGCAGCTCTTTGGAAAGCTTCCCAAATGAGCATCTGTTGAGAGGCTGCAGACAGGCTGTCCCAGCCAGAGAGAGTCCCCATTGCCCCGGGCTTGGGCATGGGACCAGGGTTCATGTGCCATCAGCTTCTCTGCAGAGGGTTCTATTCATTATTCATAGCCAATGCCAGTCCATGTTTGTTTCTGAAGGAAGGCAAGGAGCCTGGGGGCCGCAGTGGGGGTGGGGGAGATGGGGAGGGCAGCGCTATATTTTCCTATTGTGAAGTTACCACTGATGAGAGAACAGGTTAGTTTTGAGTTGGGGGGCAGGGGATCAGAGATCCAGGGCTAGAGGAGGCATTAGAGGCCAAATCCAACCCCTTAATTTCACAGATGAGAGAACTGAGGCCTCAAGTATTTTCATCTCTCTAGTATACAGATTCCAAACCTGATTCCAAACCTGCCCCAGACACTTCCCAGCTGTGTGACTCTGGACAAGTCACTTAACTGCTGCCTGCCTCAGTTCCCTCATCTGTAAATGGGGATAACAACAGTGCCCACCTCCATGGGTTGTTTCCAGGATCAAATGGGATAGTATCTGGAAAGTGCTTAGCTCAGTATTTGGAACAAAGTAGGGACTTAAATAAATGCCTGTTCCCTTTTCCCCAGGGTCACACAGTAGAGTGACTAAAGCAAGATTTGAACCCAGATCTTCCTGACTTGCTAATCCCTCATAGTAGACTGCAAGCCCTTTGAGGACGATTGTGCCACTTTTCTAACCTTTGTATTTCTGGGACCTGGCACAGTACCTTGCATGTCGTTAGGGCTTAATAAATGTTTCTTGAACTGAATTGGGAGGGAGGCCCAGGCTTAGGGGTTTGGAGTCAGAAGGGACCTTAGAGGTTGTCTGTTCATAAACTCACAGATCCAGAGAGGTTCGCTAGCTTGGATGACCCCTTCCATGTTCAGGAACCCTGAAATTCCCTCATTTGATCACAATCTTTTATGAATGAATGGACGAAGCATTTATTAAATGTTTATTTTGTGCACAGATGGGATGCAAATAGAAAATGAAGACAGTCCCTGCTCTCAAGGGGCTTACATTCTAATGGGAAAGATACCACCTATGGACAGTTTAGGTCCCACGGGGCCATAGGGGCAGGGCAAGGCTTTATCACCAAGGGCTCGTTCCCCAGGATGACGGCCGCAGACAGAGAAGGAGGTGTTGCTAATCGAGGTCCTGGGCTGTGTCCATTGGGTCCAAGGGAGATGGCAGTCTGGGTGGTGGTGGGCTGACTTGTCTGGCACCTGCTGTTGCCCATTTCTCCCTCAGGGTGCCTTGCAGTTTTATCCCCCTGTGGGTGGCAGCTGGCTGGTAATAGGTGGGGATGGTGGCCCCGTTTCCATAGGAGCTGCCTCTGGACATGATGGCTGTGAGGGCTGGCAAGAAAGCGGGTCTGGGGAGTGTTGCCCCTCCTAGGGCTCTTGTGACTCTGATTGTTGGTGGCAGTTGGCTAAATGGCACAGAGGATAGAGTGCTGGGTCTGGAGTCACTTCAAATCAGCTGCAGATGCATTTTATCTATGTGACCCTGGGCACGTCTCTTAACTTTCTCTGCTTCAGTCTCCTCATCTGTAGAATGAGCTGGCGAAGGAGATGGCGGATCTTTGCCAAGAAAACACTAGACTGGGTCACAAAGGACCAGACATGACTGAACAATAACAATAAAAGGGCAGTTAGCTCAGCATCTGTTGCTGGTGGTGCTAAGGTGGCCCCTTCTCCACAATGATCTCTCCCCTCAATGGTGACTGCAGGGACTGGGCTGGAAGCAGGCCTGGTGGTCTGGGGTGGGGGCTCCACTGTCAAGGCTCTTGGGTTCATGGTTTTTTGTCATGCCACACTTCCCTCTGCCTTAAGACCTCACTACCTCCAGTCACTGTCCTAAACATGATCTCCAGCTCCTCTACCTTTCAGTTCTTTGCCAGGTCATCAGAGCTATTCCTCTCCTCCCTTTCCTATCTTGTCCCCTTGGGTAAACTTGTCCTACTCTATGTTACCCTCTCCTCTTGAATCCCCTGCCTCCTTGACTTATCACCATTCATTCTTCACAAAACCCCAGTCCCGGCCTGGGGTTACTTCTAACATCTCTCTTCTTCATTCCTACGTGGATGCTCCTGAATAGAGCTGGAGGAAATCACAAAAACTGGGTCTACTACAAAGCTTTGTTCTCTAATGACAAATGGGCCCTCACTGCAGCAAGGCAATCCTTCCTAATCAATCTGCCATCCTTTCCACAGTGGCTGTTCTAAATCTTGTTTCTCCTCAAGACTCCAAAGGTATCTTCTTTCCATCTCCTCCTCTCCATCCTGACTCATATGCCACTAAATAACACTGAGGCCTCTTCTCCCCTCCTGCTCACCTAACATCATTCAGACACCATCCCCTAGAATCTCCTCCTTACTCTTGTCTCCAAGGAATATGTGGTCCTTCTCCTTGCCAAGGACAATCCCTCCACACCTCCCCTCCATCCCAGACCCTCCCTTTCTCTCCAGCAGACCATCACCACTTCTCTGTAATCCCTTCTTTCTCTCTAGTCTGTGAAGCCTGCTGTCTCTCCTGCTGCCTACAAACAGACCCATATCTTCCCTCTCCTTAACAAAACCCTCGTTTGAGCTAACCATCTCCATTTTCTATATCTCCTTGAGAAAACTATCTACATTCAAAGCCTCCCACCATCTTTTAAAATTCTCTCTAATCTGGCCTCTGACTCACTCCACACAGGTGAAGCTGCTCTTTGAAGATACTAACGATCTCTTCATTGTCAGATCTAATAGCCCAGCCCTAGTTGTCAGCCTTCTTGACCTCTCTGTAGCCTTTGACACTACGGATCACCTGCTTCTCCCTGGCACTCTCTCCCTTCTAGGTCTTCCTGACACTTCTCTCCGCTGGTTGTTCTCTTGCAAGTCTGGCCTATTTTCTTCTGACCCGTCCTTTGCTGACCGTGGGTGTCTCCTGTCCTAGGCTCTCTTCTCTTCCCTTTACATGAAACACCTTCAGTTTGTGTGTACGTGTCATGGATCTGCATAACGTCCCCTTCTAAGAATCATGTTTTTACAATGCACAAAACAAACGACTTACCAAGGAAATCATGTACACTGAAATATATCTATCAAACTATTTCTAAAAAGCCAGGTTCACAGACCCCAGGTTACCCTCTCAGTGGTCTCATCAATTCCCACGGCTTCAATGATCATCTCTATGCAGATGATTCCC
The DNA here is from genome assembly GCA_028646575.1 of Pseudocheirus occidentalis. Taxonomy (NCBI): domain Eukaryota; kingdom Metazoa; phylum Chordata; class Mammalia; order Diprotodontia; family Pseudocheiridae; genus Pseudocheirus; species Pseudocheirus occidentalis. Next base: position 27,346,519 of record CM053596.1, on the reverse strand, counting down.
AAACTCAGCGGCCGTCTTCCCTCCGAGCTCCAGGCCCATATCACCAACCGCTTTTGGGGCATTTCTTGAACTGCTCTCTCTCAAACTTGGCATGTTCAAACAACTCATTATCTTATCCTTCCTTTTCCTCAACCTCCTTGTTATTATGATGGCCACCACCACCCTCACAGTTAGCCAGGCCCACAGCTCTTGCTTACACGCACCCCACCAATCCAATGTGATACCATAACTTGATGCTGGCATCTCTCCTCTGCATCCCCTACATCCCCTGTTTCTCCTTATTCAGCTGCCTCCCATTTGAGGCCCTTCTCATCTCCTCTCTGAACTACTTCAGTAACTTCCCGAGCAGTCTCTCCTTAAAGCTCTTTCCACTCTAATTCACCCTCTAACCAGCTGTCAAAGTGGTTTTTCTAAATCACACTTCTTCACAATCTGGCTCCTTCCCACTTCTCCACACTTCTTACACGACTCCCCTCTTCACACACTCATGAACCATTTAAGATAGTGTATTTGCCATCCTTTGGACATAATTTTCCATCTTCCAACTCTTTTGTCTTTTTAATGGTTGCCTGCTTGTCTTGAATGCTCTCCCCCTGTCTTACCTCTCCCCACTGGCTTCCCTGTCCTTCAAAACACAGATTGGACAGGACTTCCTTCAGGGGGCCTTTTCTGGAAACCCCCCCACCTCTGATGCTAGGACCTTCTTCCCCTCATGATTATTTTCTACCTATTCTGATGTATCTTGTACCTGCCTTTCACATTTGTCTTCCCCATTTAGGATGTGAAATCCTTCACGGTAGGGGTTGTTTTTACTTCTCTTTAAATTCCTAGGACTTGGCACAGTACCAGGCACAGATTAAGTACTTGGTGAATGGTTAATGAGTTAAGTACTTGGTTATGGCTAATGGGTTAAGCCAAGGAGAAAACATGGTGCTTGGCATCACAGGGGGACAGGGGTGGAGGCAGTACTGTTTCCAGTTCATTACTAGCTGTTTGATGTTGGGTAATTCACTTAGACTCTCTGAAGCTTGGTTTTTCCAGCTATAAAATGGTAGGAGTGGACTAAATGGCCTCTAAGACCCCTGCTAGTTCTAAATATATGATATTAAAGACTTGGAAAATGGAGCAATGTTGAAAGGATAGCCAGTGGGCTATGGTAGTTGGACTGTAGAAAGGAGTGATAGGAACTAAGATTTAGCCTGGTAAAGGACTTTAGAGGTCATGCACTCCTTTATGTTGAGAGTGACCAATTTCAAGTGACCAACTGGGGCAAATAAAGAAAAAAGAAGCTATGGTAATTTTCACAGGCTCATGGAATGGGGAGTGCCAGACTCTCATTAGCCGAGGTCAGGCCTCCTAGAAGATGGAAAGAAATCTTGTCTTATTAACAACACTATGAAGAGAAACAACAGGGCACTTGGGTCAGGAAGAGCTGGCTATGGGACTGGCTGAGGCAGCCATCCGAAGGAGACGTGCAAAGCAAGGATCTTTCTCTTTCTGCATTATGTCTTGTGTTGTAAGTGTCTGTAGCCCCAGATTGTGGGTAACAAGGTGGTGCAACAGAGAGAGGGCAGGCCTTGTAGTCAAATCCAGCCTTAAGACACTTGCTAGTTGTGTGACCCTGAGCAAATCACTTCACCCTGTCTGCCTCAGTTTCCTCATCTGTAAAATGAGCTGGAGAAGGAAAATGGGAAACTACCATCTTTGTCAAGAAAACCCCAAATGGGGTCATGAAGAGTCAAACAAGGCTAACTGACAATAACAACAATGCAAACCCAGATTAGCTGGCGGCTTGGTGTGGGGGGAAGGCAGGGCACTTCTATGTGAAATTGGTAGAAGCCTTGGCTGATGAGGCTTGGCTAGAGAGACCCAAATGGAGGGAGATCTGGGACTGCAGAAAATGTGCAGCTATCTTTCTTGCCCACTCATGGAGGAGTTCTGCCCAAAGACTGCCATTTTGCCCAAAGTCACTGGAAAACCAATGGCTTTGCTGGGTTTCCTGACTCCTGGCATAAGGTCCTACTAGAGCCAACATCATGGTGCTATGTGAAGACTGAAAATAAAAATAAAATAAATCACCTGGCAGGACTGAGGCTTCCCATCCACTATAGGTTAAAATGCTACAGGCTATGCAGATGTTTGCAAGATTTAGTTCTGGAAGGGATTTCAAAGTTCATGCTCTGCCTTATACAAAAAGGCAGGGCAGTGCAGTGGATAGAGGGTTTGATTTGGAGTCAGGATGATCAGGGTTCAAATCCATCTCTTTGGCCACTGTTGAATCACTTAAGTTCTTGGTACCCCCAGGAAATCTACTAAGACTATAGAGGGAAGGATTTTCCACACTGATCATTTCTTGTACTAATGAAAAGCTCTTCACAACCTGATGCCCTCCTACCTTTCCAGCCCTCTTCTACTTCTCTCCATGTGCCAGAGCACTAGAGTCTCTTTGTGGCTCCTTGCAATATGGCACCCCATCTCTCGACTCCACATCTTCCCTTTCACTGGCTGGGAATGCTCTTCTTCCTCATCTCTGCCTCCTGGCTTGTAACAGCAATCAGTTTAGCAGATACTTAGCACTTAGTAACTTAGGGCTAAGTATGGAAGGTGTGAGCCCTGTCCCCTGTTGAGAGGGCGTGAACTCCCCTGATGATGTGGCAGAAGGGGATTAGCTGGGACAGGAGGCCAATATATGTATATAAAGAAGAATTCTAGAGCCAGAGAGACAGAATTGGAATTTCCAGCGGGAGGAAGCAGGATTGTCTCAGCATCTGGGAGCTGAAGAAGTGAGTTGGAGTTTGAGAGAGAGAAAGAAAGAGAGACAGAAAGAGAGAGAGAGACAGACAGAGAGAGAGGGAGACAGAGAGAGAGACAGAGACAGAGAGACAGAGGGAGAGAGACAGAGAGAGAGAAAGAAAGAGAGTTTCTCTCCCAGCATCTGGAAGATGACTGAGACCTGAGATGGAGTTTTCCTGAGATCAGAATCTGGTGAAGGCCACCCAGAAGGCCGATATTCCTTCTGGGTCCTAGGGCCAGCTGAATTGCTGAAGGACTGAAGAAACATGACCAGGATAAGACTTTGTTTGTTCATGGCCTGCCTGATCCTTGAGTACCAGGCAAGAGAAGTGGTGAAGGGTTTGAGATGTGCTGGACCCTGTGAACTTCAGCGTGTGCCAGGGATTGCCCTGAGGACTGGACAAGGACCTGGGAGCTGTTTATCTCTGAGGACTGGATGAGAACCTGGCAGCTGTCTGCTTCTGAATCCAGGTGACTGGTGGATTCAGGAGGGAGCTGGGACCATGGAAGGGGATCCAGGGAATCAGAGAGATTACCCAGAGTCAAGATGAAGAAAAGGCCTCCCCTTGGACAAAACTGAGGTTTGCTGGACACCAAGGGGTGGAGGGTTTGTGTAGTTTTTAATGACTGTACTAGTGATTAATGATAGTAATCAGGAATCTAGTTCAGTGACTGATTAAGTTAATAGTTGCCCCATGAGTGGAAGATTGATATATTGTGAATTGATTGAATGAATGATTAAGTGAGGACGGTTTTCCCCTTAGGGAAACCAGATGATTATTCTTTTGTTCCTTGTTCTAAATATTGTGGCCACTGTAGTGAAAACTGTGTGGCCATTCTAAT
>CM053596.1:27299568-27318869 GCA_028646575.1 Pseudocheirus occidentalis | reverse complement strand
TGGGTCAAGAGGGCTGTGACATTCTCTGATCCAGGAGAAGCCTATATGTATATGCCCTGATGTGAGGCTTTGCTTTGGGGCTCACTTTGAGAAGAGTTGTGTGATTTGGCCAGATGAGACTCCGGGAAGCCGTTGAGCCCCCCGGCTTTGAAAACCCAGATGTTGATGCTTCCCTCTCTGGTAACTTGAATAGGTCATGGATGTGATGGTCAGATGGGCTGCTGATCTGTTTCTTGGTCTGTTTGTAACTTGTGCTTGTAACTTGGGTTTGTATTCTCTGGAGTTCAGGTGCTGACTTTTTCCCCAGAACTAGGTAAATGATATATTTGTTTGATTAAAGAAAGGTTGCTAACCCATTTTGAGTTGCTTTCCTTTAGTAAAGCAGATCTAAGAACCTGTGCTCGCAGCTGCCCTGGGTATGCTAGGGTGCTTGCTGATACAGGGACGGAAGATAATGAGCCTGTCATAGAGGAGGCTCAAGTGAGGAGGTTGGAGGCATCCCCAGTATCCGAAAGGCTATCAAAGTGGAAGAGGAATTGGATGGGTCCCTACATGGTGCAGAGGGCTGGGAGTCAGGAAGACTCTTCTGTCTGCCCCTCCCTGGCACATAGGAGGGGCTTAATAAATGCTTGGTGACTGACTGACAGCTAGGCAGCATAGATGGAGAGAAGTCATGAAGATATGAGTTCAAAATGTACCTCAGACTCTTCCTAGCTGTGTGACCCTGGGCAAGTGACCTCACCTCTGTTTACCTCAGTTTTCTCATCCCTAAAATGGGATTAATGAGAGCACCTCCCTCAAAGGGTTATTGTGAGGATCAAATGAGATATTTATGCACGATGCATTTTGCAAACCTTAAAGCCTCATTCAAGTGCTAGTTATCATCATCATCATTGCCATCTTCATCATCATCATCACCATCACCATCATCACCATCTTCATCATCACCATCACCATCATCATCATCATCATCACCATTACCATCATCGCCATCATCACCATCATCGTCATCTTCATCATCATCATCATCATCATCATCACCATCTTCATCATCACCATTACCATCATCGCCATCACCATCATCATCATCTTCATCATCACCACCTTCATCATCATTATCATCACCATTACCATCATTGCCATCATCATCATCACCATCATCATCATCAACATCATCGCCATCATCGCCATCATCATCATCATCATTATCATCATCATCACCATTACCATCATTGTCATCATCGCCATCGTCACCATCATCGCCATCACCATCATCATCATCACCATCTTCATCATCATTATCATCATCATCACCACCATCATCACCATCATCATCATCATCATCACCATCATCATCATCATCATCATCACCATACCATCATCACCATACCATCATCACCATCATCATCATCATCATCATCATCATCATCACCATTCTTGGTCCTGGAAGGCAGAGCCAGGAGTGACAGGGGGGAAGTGCCAAGGGGCAGATTTGGGAGGGATGTCAGGGAGCCCTTCCTAACAGTCATAGTTCTTCCAAAGTGGAACGGGATGACCTGGAAGGGAAGAAGTCTCTCCCCCTCTGCGGAGGTCTTCAAGCTGGATGGCCACTTGCAGGGGGCTTTGCAGAGGGGCTCTCTTTTAGGTAGGGGTTGGAGTGATGGTCTCGGAGGTCAGTTTAGCTCTTTGCCTGTGGTCTCTGCTGCTTGGTCCTGGGTAGCAGTTCAAATGTCCTGGTTTGCCCTGGCCCAAATCATGCAGTGGGTGACCCCCTACTATGTCTCTGGACCCCCCAATCCATTCTTCACATGGCTCCAAAGTGTGTTCTAGATCACCAGAACTAGAGCAAAAAGAGACCTCTGAAGTCACTGAACCCAAGCCCTTCAATTTACAGATGAAACTGAGGCTTGTAGGGAGTGACTCACGCAATGAGTAAGTGTGAGCCCAGGCTCTCCTGGCTCTGCACACAGGCCAAGGCACGTCTTACAGCTCACTCCCCAGAACCATAAGCTCAACAGTTCCCCACTTGACTCCTGGATCAAATTCCCACTCCTGAGCTGGGTGGTGTCCACTGTTTTGGGCCAATGACTCATTTCCTTTCTTTCTAGGACACTGTGGCCTGGCCAAAGCGGATTGCTCCCCATGCCTAGAATGTGTTCTCTCCTCACTTACAAATCTCAGAATTGCTGGCTTCCTCCAGAGGTCAGCTCAAGCATTACCTCCTACCTTTTCTTGATCTCTCCCCCCACCCCCAGGACCTTTCCATGGTTGCCCCTCCCCCTGAGACTACCTTGTATTTATTCTGTTCATACATACAGGTGCACCTTCTAGATCAGTGCTCCTTGAGGTCAAGGGCTGCTTTGTTTTTGTCTTCATGTTTCCTGCACTGGTTGCTAAACCCTTAAATGCCTTTTTATATCAATCAAGTCCTCTCCTGGATCTCAGTACAAGGAGGAGCACTCTTTTATTCATCCAGTATAGCCCATGAAGGGACAGTCCCTGCCCTGGGCCCTGAAAGTCTCTGCTGAAGGCTCTTCCTAGAACCCTAAATATAACTAGATGTAGGCTTCCTGACCTTCTACACACTCAGAGATGAAAGAATAGAATCAGGTGACCTGGATGGGAGTTGGAGACCCCACTTCATCCAACTTGTATCCAACAACCTGTCTGACACTTGGCCCCCTAGACCTTGTTAGCTGACTTCCAGCAAAGTGGGGGAGCCTGTTCAACCAGAGGTGGCCTATCCCTTAGGGAATTATTACCATAACCATCAGAGGGAGTTTCCCCTGATATCAAGTTTACATCTGATTCTATGTACCTCCCATCCCTCTGTTCCTAGGCCTGTTCCTTGGGGCCAAGCAGAACAAAGCTAATCCCCTTTCCATGTGACAACCCTTGACATATTTGAGGACAGCTATCATGCCCTCTTTAACCTTCCCCTCTGCTAAAGACTCCCAGCTCCATTCTCAAGGGCATGTACCTGAGGCTTCCCATCCTGTCCACACACTTCCTTCCTGAAAAGGTTAAGTCTAGAACTGAACACAAGAATCCAGGTGCAGTCTGACCAGTGGGACAATTGCCTCTTTAGAGGCAGCTAGGTGCACAGTGCATAGAATGTTGAACTTGCAGTCAGGAAGCTTGATTATGACTTTGAATCCTGCCTTAGGCATTTACTAGCTGTGTGACCCTGGGCAAGTCACTTAAGCTCACTGTGCCTCAGATTCCTTACCTGTAAAGTGGGCATAAGAGCACCTACCTCCCAAGACTATTGTAGGGATCAAATGACACGACAGATGTAAAGTGCTTTGCAAACTTTAAAGAGCTATGTAAAGGCTATTGATAATGGAGATAATGATGATGAGGCTAGGTGGCACAGTATGTGCAGCACTGGCCCCAGAGCCAGCAGGTCCTGAGTTTAAATATGGCCTCTGACACTTATAGCCTGTGTGACCCTGGGCTAGTCACCTCACTTCTGTCTGCCTCAGTCTCCTCATCTGAAAAATGGGGATAATAATAGCACCCACCTCTCAGGGCTGTCACAAGGAGCAAGTGGGATGTTTGTAAAGCGCTTTACAAACCTTAAAACACTCTATAAATGCCGGCTATCAGTTCTTATTGTTTGTTACTGAACTTGAAAAATGAAAAAACAAAGCTATGCACATGCAGGGTAGTGTTATTGCTGGGGTTAGTTAAGCCATGAGAAATCCAAAACAGCTTTTGGAAAGGACAATGGACTGAGCCCATCGCCAGTCCCCAGCTCACCCTCAGACTAATAACTATGAACAGTCCCTAGATGCTGACTCACCTCAGGGGCCCATCTGCTAACGAGGCAGCCCGGAAGGGAGGTGAGAAGAGGTGACCTCAAAAACAACAAGATCTGACTAGTAACCGGTAAGATCAGTCACTTCATACTAGTGATACTCAGAATACGACGACAGAGGACTCATGGGACACGATTACTCATTAATGGCCACTCATCTTTGGAAACTGGACTAGGCTCCATGACCTTGCTGGGATCGAGAACTGACAGATACCCAGAGTAAAACAAGGCTCCTGGTGACTTCTTGGAGCGTCTCTCCCTATTCAGAACACAATTTCTTTGATATTTGGTTTTAACCATTCCCCCTTCAAGCCCTGCCACTGACAAGATGATAGGAAAGGGGCAGTCCTGCTCTTTCACGATGTGTGTGGTTCCCAGGGAGCAGGCTTCCCTATCATCCAAGGAGTGGAACAGCGTATTTTTGGGAAAGCAAGTGTTTTGTAAACATTAAAAAGCATTGTAGATGCATGAGTTATTGTTGTTGTTACTATTATTACCTTTAGCCACAACTGTGGGGAGGCTATGCAGGCCAAAAAGGAGGTCACACACTATCATTAAAGGTTTATCCCCCTCCATCTTCTTGGGAAGAAAAAAACAATCAATTTCAATAAAAAATCACAGTTGAAGCATGAGGAACATCCCTCGTCCTTTTCTCTTCTCCTCCTCAGCCCAATTTCATTAGTCTTTGGAAATCTATCTTTGGCCTGGAAAATAATCTAATGCTACTGTATTAAGGACTGGCCTATCCCTGTTGACCAGAAATCTTTCTTAATTGGCTCCTGCACTTTGCCAATTCAAAGCTCATAGATGCTCTGGCTGATTCCCCTCAAACATGTCCCATTAAATTCCGTTGTGTCATTTTAGCACCAAATGTATTTTGTAGCATCCAAATCCCTGAAAGTTGGTTAAGCCCCTCATGGTACAAATGGGAGCTCTCTATTAACCAGAATATTTGATCTGAACTCTTTGGAGGTTGTGGTATTCAGTGGACATCAGCAGAAGGACACGCAACTGCTCCATTGGATTCCTGATCTTACTGACAAGGGATATTCCCAGTAATGATGCATACCTTTCAGTATGGCCTCTAATAAGTTCATCTCAGAAGGCCAGGCTTTGGGGTCTTCCTGGCCTCCTCCAGACATTGTTAGGATTATCAGTGGAGCACAAAAGCTATTCACATATTGGAAGCTACAACACATTGGAAGGATATTATTGTTAAAAAGATGGGCCTTGGTTTCAAGGTCATTAAGAGCCCTCCTATGTAATTTTCCAAAGGCAATTGAGCCCAGTGTCTTGAAGATCTGGGTTCAGATCCCACCCCTGACACACATATGACTTTGGGTAAGTTATTTAACCTGGATTGTAAATTGTGCAGCAGGTGCCAAAATGCATTGGAAGATGGTTTCCTACTTGCTAATTCATCCTACCAGAGAAGTTGATCCTATTAAAAAATCCAGCCCAAGGTGCATAGGGGGCATGAATAGTCTAGATCACACCACTAACCCAGAAGAGTAGATGTATGATTGGAAGAAAAAGAAGATTGCTCATGGGGGGAGAGCTAAGGTACAGCCCATATTTGCCTGATATCCAGGCAAGAGGAGCATTAGAGCAAGAAGAAAACCCTGAGCTCTTTGGGTGGGAATCCACAGAAAATCTTTCAGCACCAGCCAACAGACACAAGACAAGAAATGTTGTGAGAAGGCACGGGGAGGCTGCTGTCTGCTGCTGTTGCTGGAGGGAGGGCTTGCATGGAGGAGGTCACACACACATCAAACTATTCATTAAAAACACCCTTTTCTCCAAGCCATGGGAGATTACTGGGGCCTATGGACCAGCAGCCTCAGCCTCAATTGAGAATCTGTGGCATGTGTTGATACACAGAAGGAAAGCTTGGGAGGGGGAGGGGAAGCGCAAAGGCACTGACATATGGGTCCTTTGGGGATTCTGACAGAATATTCTTATCTTTAATTCAAATGGTAAAAACTCCCCATCCAAAAGCACATCGTCTTCAGGACAGATTAAGTGGTGCTCAGCACTGGTGTTTAAATAGACAGTTCAACTGGATCAGGGAGAAGGACCAGTGGCATAATAGTTTTGAGCGTGTGTGTGTGTGTGTGTGTGTGTGTGTATGCGTGTGTGTGAAAGAGAGAAGAGAGAGGAGAGAGGAGAGAGAGACAGGATGGAAGTGGGGACAGAATGGGGTAGGGAGAAAAGGGGAGGAGAGGGAGGGACATGCATGTGCCTTCATGCATGTGTTCGCCTAATCTTAAAACAGAAGCCACCATCACAAGTCTGGAAGAAATAATCAATGTTAAATCCATGGACAGTGCCCTTAGTATTAAATCCCCTTAATCCAGCAGTACAAACTATGTAATCCTGCTAAACTTCCCACAAACCAGCTTCTAATTCTATCACAGCCATTCAGGAAATTTGAAGACAATTTTAACCAAAGGGAGCATCTGGCTCTCTGTCTCTTGTCTCTCTCATCTTGAGAATGAAGGACAAACAGCAACAATCCCCCTTCCCCACTGTGTTTTCACCTTGAAATGGAAAATGTCCTAAACTTGGGTTCCAGCTCCATTTCATGCCATTCCACAAGTGCTTATGAGGTATCTGCTGTATGCCAGACATTGTACCAGATGCTGAAGATACAAAGAAACATGAAACAATCCCTGCCCTCAGAGAACTTACTTTCTACTGAGTGGGAAACATACATGGAAAAGCAAACAGAAAATACTTACAAAGTACCTACAAAGTAATTTCAGGTAGATGGGAGTGAACTGACCACTACAGGACACTGACCACTGGGGCACTGACAATTGACCATTGGGGTGTACTAACCATTGGGGACACTGACCATTGGGGTGCACTGACCACTGGAAAGCAATGACTAGTGGGAGTACTGACCATTGGGGGTACTGACCATTGGAGAGCACAGACCACCGAGGAGCACTGATCATTGGGGAACACTGACTACTACTGGGGACACTGATGATTGGGAGGCACTGACCACTGGGGGGCACTGATCATTGGAGGGCAAAGACCACTGGGGTACATTGACCATTGGAGGGCACAGACCACCGGGGGGCACTGACCACTGGGGGGGAATGACCATTGGAAAGCACTATCTCTTCTTCCTTAATCAGGTATACATCGAACCTCTCTGGACACTTCCAAGTTGTCATGGGACCACCACAATAACAACATAATATTTCTCATTTACATATATCATGTTAAACTTTAAAAAATATTTCCCTCAAGACAGACTATAAGCTCCTTGAGGGCAAGAGCTAATTGGCTTTTTGCTTCTGTCTTCATAGAACCTCACCCTGTGCTTACTACGAAGCAGACAAGACGGATCTCTGTTGGCAACATGAATGGGATCCACCAAGTACCTGTGAAAGCTCTCCCTGACGGGCTGATCTAGCCAAAGCAACAACCACAACCATCACAGCTAGCACTCATAGAGCACAAATACTGGCTTGTTTAATCCTCACGACGCTTTTGGAAAGCGGGCACTATTATCATCCCCATTTTACAGATGAGGAAGTTGAGGCAGTCAGGGGTTAAGTGCTTTGCCCAAGGTCACATAAATAGTGTCTGAGGCTGGATGTGAATTCAGGTCTCCCTGACTCCAGTCCCAGAGCTCTGTGCACCATGGTGCCCCCTAACTTCGTGCCTATGCCAGGGCTGTTCTCCCTCACTTTGGCATCTTAGAAGCCCTAGCCAATCCAAATTGTATTTACTGTAGATGCATGTTATATTTACTTTTGGGGTACCCCTTGCTTCTCCTGGTTGTGGCAGGGACCTTTTTCACTTTTGTTTCTGGGTCCCCAGGCCCTCACATAGGGAGGACCTTGACAGATGCTTCCTGATTGATTTCTGAAGAACTATTCCTAGTTCTAACTACTCAGAAGCACCACACACAGCCGGTCCTTGGCAGAACTTGTTGCTGCCCATTCTGCTGAGAGTCCTGAGAAGTGTGTGACACAAGGAGATTCTGGGGAGCGTGAGCCCGGTATAGCAGGTGCTTAATAAGTGTTTACTGACTGACTCACTGACTCCCACATGTCTCTGTCCCATCATTATCCCAGGAACTGATTTTCGAGCCAAACAGGGCCATGATGAAAATCCCAATTAAAAACGAAGCCCTGTAGGTCGGCGTGCTCTAAACCCACACAACGCGGCTTCTGGAACCTAGTAGAAGTGATTGTAGGAAGCCTGCTCACGCTCCCCCAGCCCTGGGATATAATGAATGTCAGAACTTGGGCGAGGTGATCACAGAAATCCTCCACAGAGGGAAAGTCCTCAGCTTCATACGTGTTTCTCAGAGCATCTTGGAGGAAGGCGGGCATCGTGAAGTGATATCGGCAGAGAAGTGAATTCTGGGGAGATTGGGGCAGAGCCAGAAATCGGGGACGCGCGGCTTCTGCGTTAAGAGGCAGGCCCTCCGCCGGCACGCCGGCTGGCCTCAAGGGCATGATTTTTCAGTGAATTAAGTACTAATTGGCTATACACTATACGAGTTCAATTCAATATGCATTTAGGAGCCTACGTTGAGAGCTGGAAGGGGTCTTATAGGTCAACAAGGGTCATCCCCTCTTTTTACAGATGAAGAAACTGAGGCACAGAAAGGTTCTAAGATTTGCTTGAGATCAGGGATGATTCAGTGCTTGAGGGGGGATTCAAAGGCAGGGCTTTTGGACTCCGAGCTGCCTAGCAGCGGTTAGAGCACTGGGCTCGGAGGCAGGAAGATGCCCTTTGTGAGTTCAAATCTGGCCTCAGACACTTCCTAGCTGTGTGACCCTGGCCAAGTCACTTCACTGCGTTGGCCTCAGTTTCCTCATCTGTAAAATGACCCGGAGAAGAAAATGGCAAACTGTTCCAGTATCTCTGTCTAGAGAATCCCAAATGGGCTTACGGAGAGGCGGATACAAGTGAAAATGACCCTGTATGTACAGATGTAAACAGATAAGAGCCCTTGTTCTCAAGGACCTTACATCCATCCTAGTGGTAGAACACACAGACATGTACACAGGGAAGCAAATACAAAGAATATTCATAAATTATTTTTTGAGGGGAGACGCACTAACAAAAGGTTTCATGGTGGGGGTGGTGGCGAGGAGGAATAAGCCCCTGCTATGTGCCAGGCGCTGTGCTGAGGGCCTTACAAACACTATCTCGTCTAATAATAACAGCCAATGTTTCTATGGTGCCTGCTTACGTGCCAGGCACTGTGCTGAGGGCTGTATATTTATTACCTCATTTGATCCTTCCAACAACAACTCTGGGAGACAGGTGCTAATATGCCCATGTCACAATTGAGGTAATTGAGGCAGTCAGAAGTTAATTGACTTGCCCAAGGTCATACAGCTTGGTAAGTGTCTGAAGCTGGGTTTTAACTCGAGGGGTGGTTCTTTCCGACTCTAGGTCCAGTGCTCTGGCCACTGCACCCACCAACTCGCTGCCTCACGCTCCCTCTTGAGCTGAGATCTGGAGGAAGCTAGAGATTGTCAGAGATAAATGTGAGAAGAGAGAACATTTCAAGGATGGGAGACAGCCTGTGTACAGGAATGAAGAGAAGAGATGGTTGTGTGTGAAGAACACAACAGGGTCAGTTGGGCTGCACTGCTGGGCACATCATAGGGAATAGTTTATAATGCAGCAGGAAAGGCAGGTTAGAAGTATATTATGAAGAACTCTAACTGCTAAACAGCATTCTGCCCCAGAGGCCAGAGGGAGCCACTGAAGTTTCTTGAGCAGTGAACTGATATGGATGGATCTCCATCAATCAACATACATGTATTAAGCACCTACCATGTGCCAGGAGCAATGCTCACAGCAGCGATGTGGAGGGTGGGTTGCAAGACACATGAGATATTTCTGTATTTGAAGGGCTGAGGGGAAAAGAATGAGGGAGAGAGCAAAGAAAACTGGAGAGTGGGAGAGGACAGGAGGAGGACCCCAGCTTCTGTAACAGAAGACAATACTGTTTGCTGATGGCAGTTTTCCCTGGCAGACTTCCTGGCATCAGCAGGACTTAATGCTTCAACAATTTGCAGCGGTTAATTATTTGCATTGTCTCAGCCCAGCTCCCTCAGCTGTATCCCAGAGGCTCCTGAGTGCAAACACACACACACACACACACACACACACACACACAGACACACACACACACACACACACACACACACGGCTGCCAGAGGGATCAGGATTCTTCTTCCTTATCCTCACAAGCCATCAGGCCCGTCCCTAACCTCATAGGCCGGCAGCAGGGCCCCTTCTCTTCCCTGGGAAATCAACTGCTTCTAATATCAGTGCAGATGAACACATCTCCCAAGGCCTGGCCACCACCTACAGCCTCACACTGCCCTGAAAACATCTCTCAAGGCTTCAGCACCATCTGCAGCCTTGGGCTGCGCTGCTCCCTCTGCTGGGGAAGCAAAAATAGCTTGCAGCTTCTATTTCTGTGGAAATAGCAGACTTAGGCTATACCCACCCAAGGTCTCCAGCAGGGCAGCAATTCAGAGAGGAATGAGAGGGTGAGCTCCCCTTAGGGAGGGTTCCTCTAAAGCAGAGGTGCTTGGCCTTGTTTGTGGGTCATGCACCTCTCTTGTGGTCTGGGAAGCCTATGGACTCCATCTCAGCATCATGCTTTTAAATGCATAAAATGAAATGCAAAGGACTGTAAAGGAAACCATTTACACTGAAATATAATTATCCAATAAAAACAAGGTCACAGACCCCTTAAGAAACTGCTCTAAAATCTCAAAATCACAGAAGCCTCAGGCTGGGTGTTTCTGGGTGTGGGCAGACATGGCACTGGGCATGGGGTTTGTGGCTCCTGCATATTAAAGAGCTGGGCTCTGCCAACCCTGTCTTCCTGGTCTGCTTCCTTATTCCCAAGCTGAAACTGTCCCCAGAAAGTCTGTAAGACTGCCTTCACTGCTACTGTATACAGTACTCAGTACTATGATATTGTAGAGTGAGTGTGTTCTGATGGGTTATGGACTGGGAATGTCCCTTACAGGCATTCCTGCTCAGAAGCAGCGTCATGGACTTGGGTTACAATTCTGGTTCTGCTACGGAGGAAGTGACTGTGTGCTCCCAGAAGGACGAAGCATCTATCAGGCACCTACTGTGTGCAAAGCAGGTTCCCATGTGCTTGGGACACAAATAGTAAAGTGAGATGGTCCCTGTTCTAATGGGGGTTGTTGTCTGTCCTTCCTTCTCGAGGAGGTGATGCCACGCCATGCAAGTGAATGGGACTGAAGTGTGGCAGGGCTGTGCAGAGTCACCGACCTCACTGTCTCCTCCGGAGCCACCTACGTCCGGTGGCCAGACACAGATCAGGACCCCTGGTGAGGGCCTCCTGGCGAGGGGAAGCACTAATTTAAAGGAAGAGACATTTTACTGCCCTGGACCTTCGCTTCCTCATCTGCCAAATGCCGGGGCTGGGTGAGATGATTTCTGAGGTCACTTCTAGCCCCAAGCCTATGAGACACGTGCTCTTATGGCTAAAAAAACAGAGGCAGCAAAAGGGCAGAATGAACGGAGCTATGACTTCTGGGACAAAGAGGAGGGAGGGAAGGAGGGGAGAGAACAAGCATTTATTAAGCACCTACTGTATTCCAGGTACTTTGAAATATTATCTCATTTCATTTCACAACCACTTGAGGATATAAGGGCTGTTACTGTCCCAGCTGAGGAAACTCAGGTTAAGTGACTTGCCCAGGGTCACACAGCTAGTAATTATCTGAGAACACAGGTCTTCCTGAGTTCAGGCCCAGTGTTCTATCAACTGCCCCATTGGCTGCCTCTGATGGGAATAATAATAGTGAGCATTTATGTAGCACTTTATGGTTCGTAAAATGCTTTATAAATACTATTTCATGTTTTCCTCATGATGACCTTGGGAGGTAGGTGCTAATGTTATCCTCATTTTTCAGATGAGGAAACTGAGGCAGATGGTAGATCTGCCACTGAGGGTCACATAGCTAGTAAGTATCTGAGGCTGCATTTGAACTCAGGACTTCCTGACTTTCCGTCAAGCCCTCTGTCCGTTGAACAAACAAGTTGCTGGTGGAACAAATTCCTTTTTATTTAATCAGTGGAGCCCAAATAATTCCAAATGGAAAATATCTTACTTCTTTAGGCGAGAGTAATCCATTGAGTGTACTGGCGTAGGATATGGGGAAACAGCAAAAGATTAGGAGGTTCCTGGTAGCAAGGGGGTCTAGATGTGCTCATCTGTCAGAACCTATTTGCTTCAAACTTTCATCATCTCTAATACGGACAACTACAATCCTGTTCGTATTGATCGCTTTTCAGTTCAACTTAGATGCCAGATTAGATGTCCTCAAGCACAATTCTTCAAGGCAGTCCCCTCCTCAAAAACCTTCACTGGCTCTCCTTTGCCTACAGGATATAGGCCAGATTCCTCCTTCTCATGGCATTCTATGGCAATGCAATGAATCCTTCCAGCCTTTGTCTGTGCTGGTCCCTCTAATGAACCTTCTACTCCAGTCAAACCAGACCAGTCACCATCCCCAAACATGCCAGCATGGTAGAGGGGAAAAGAAGTCACGTCAGAGTCCCAGCTTCTTTGGCTGGTGACCGGGGCCCAGCGAGTGAACTGTTCTAGGTTTTGGTTTCCTTATCTATAAAATAAGGGTGTTAGATTAGGTGCCTGTGTTTCCTTTGCTCAAAATCTGTGATCCAATGACCTTAGTTTTCCCACCTCTGTGCCTTTGCTCTTATTGTTCCCTCTGCTTATTAGAATTCTGCTCCCTAGGTCAGGTGGTTGTTGTGTTTGTCCTTCGTTCTCAGAGAGGACCATGACATCAGGGAGATGATGACATGACTTCTAGGTGACTTTGCTTTGAGTGAGGGAGGGCTGTGCAAGGTCACCAGCCTCACTGTCTCCTCCAGAGCCATCTGGGTCCAGTGACCTGAAGGGCCAGGGTCTCCCTAGGTCAAGAACTTGCTTCAATACCAGTTCCTTCCCAGATGAGCCTCAGCCAAGAGGTGCTCCCCCTCTCCTCTGGCTTCTCTCAGATCTTTGATTCTACCTTTGGCTGGTTTTCCCATGTTCCCTTGCATTCCATCTGCCTGTGGGCCCCCCCCCCCACAAAGTCTTTCCCCTCTGTCTCCCCTTCTCCCATGCCATGGTCACCTCTCTAGTTCTGGCCTGTCTCTGTAGTAATTCCCTTGTGTTGTTATTGTTCATTCATTTTTCAGTCCTGTCCAACTCTTTGTGACCCCATCTGGGGTTTTCTTGGCAGAGATACTGGAGTGGTTTGTCATTTCCTTTTCTAGCTCATTTTACAGATGAGGAAAATGAGGCAAACAGGGTCAAGTGACTTGCCCAGGGTCACACAGCTAGTAAGTGTCTGATGCCACATTTGAACTCAGGAAGATGAGTCTTCCTGACTCCAGGTCCAGCCCTCTGTGCACTCTGGTGCCACCTTCTGCCCAGTCCTCTTACTGGTAACCCTGTTCCTGGCACTGCTCCCCTGTCCCCCGATGTGTCCTTTACAGAGCTGCACATTTAACCATCCTGAGGCATAGGTCTGGCCATCAAAAAACTTCAGAAATTGCCCATTACCTCAGGAGCCAATAGAAACGTCTCTCATGGCCTGGCTCAGACCTTCCTTCCAACCTGGCTTCCCACACTCTTAACCTGGCCAAGCTGGATTGCTTTGTTCTCCATTCCCAGCATGCCGCTCCTCACCTCCTGCATCACTTCAAGTGGGGCAACTTCACTGTGTGTGACCTCATCAGAATGGGAGAACTTGGAGGATATGGCCTTTCACTTTTTGTCCTGTCAGTGGCTAGCACAGGGATGAGCTTATGGGGGAGAGAGAGAACAGACCCAGTATTTCACTGGCAGAGTGAAATCCTCAACCTTCTCTATGACTTGGAGTTTTAGTGAATCTTCCTGCCCCAAGCCTTCTTTTCTTTCAGAGATCAGCCGAGGTGGTCACCTCCTTTGGGAAGCTACTCCAGATGCCCTGCTAAGGAAATATTCCCTCCACTCTCATTTGCCCTTTGAGTTCTCTGAGTTGGGCTCTCTTCTTTGCACCCCTGTCATGCCCTGCCTTGTCTTATGTTCATCAGGTGCTCATCTGCCCTTCTGCCTTCTGGGACCCTCCCTTCTGGCCCCTGTAGAATGGAAGGTCCTGGAGGGCACAGATGGCATCCCTTCTCATTTTTGTGTTCCCACAGCAATCAGCACAGCAACTTAGGCACAGTAGACAAATGGCAAATGTTTGTTGGATTGAAGGTCTTCTTCTGTCCCCTTCCCCCCAAGCTGTGAATGCTTTGGGATGGTTCATGTTCATTGGTGCACTGCTAATTACCACTGAGTCAAATATAAACTCATCCATTTTGCATTCAGGGCTCCAGCTGCCTCTCTGGCCATGTTGCATGTTCCTACACTCTGCAGTCCTGCTAGCCCGGCCTTTTCAGTGTTCCTCATGCAGGATACCATCCCCCAGCTCTAAGCCTTTGCCTGGTTGGTCACACCCCAGCCTCTCCTTTCCTCTTTTTCAGACTCCTTCATTTCCTTACAAGCTCAGCTCAAGTTTTATGTGAGTCCTCTCCAGGTCCCTGCAGTTGTTAGCACCTTATCCAAAGAGTCTTTTATATAATATACATGCAGGCACACATACACGTACACACATGTAATATACATATGCTTCCATATAAATACACTATACTATATACTTTCATGCAAATGAAAATTTATATATAAAAGTATATATGCATATATAAAATATACAAGTATTTATATGTAATCATATATATACACACATACATACATACATAATGGTGCTGTGAATAGAATGCCAGGTCTAGAATCAGGAAGACTCATATTCCTGAGTTCAAATCTGACCTCAGATGAACTGTGTGACCCTGGGCAAGTCACTTTACTCTGCTTACCTCAGTTTCCTCATCTGTAAAATGAGCTGGAGAAGGAAATGGCAACTCACTCCAGTATCTTTGCCAAGAAAACCCCACATGAGATCACAAAGGGTCAGGTATGACTGAACAGCAACAGTGAAATGGATAGAGGGCTGTCACTGGAGTCAGAAGTCTCTGACACACAATAGTTACATGGCCCTGGCCAAATAATTTAACCACTCAGGACTCTGGGAAACTCTCTTAAGACCACAAACCTCAGGGAAGGTGACAACCTGCATGGAGAAAAGGGGAGTTCCCTATGCCAATGAAGTCACAGGTCTGATTCCTTTCTTGGTCTGTCTGTCTGTTTCCTCTTCCCTATCTGTATGTATTATATGGTATATAAATGGATATATGTGTATATTCACATGTAAATGTGAAATCATAGACTGGAAGGAGGTCAGTGAATCTAAACGGTGCCTTTTATAGGTGAGGAGCTTGATGCACAGAGATGGTAGTTGACTTGCCTGGGGTCCTACAGCTAGTAGGTATCTGAGGTAAAATCTGAACTCAGATCTTCTTGACTCCAAAGCCAGTGCTTAATCTACTGATCCCTCCCATGCTGTCTCACCAGTTAAAAGGTAAACTCTATGAGAAGAAGTTACTGTTCTACGTGTCTTTGTATTGGGGCTAGGGATGAGCCCTAAGATTCCACTGATATAAGAAACTCCTAGACAGGAAAACTTCCTGTCCTGATGCAGACTGGAACCTTCCCTACAATTTAATGTCCTTTAAAACGGCTTAAAGCTCTCAGAAGTCACTGGGTGGACTCGATGCCAGGTCTTCCTGGATGCGAGGTCAGCTCTCCCTATGCTATACCATCCTGCTTCTGATACACAGTAGGTGCTTAAAAGATGTTTGCTGATTGGTCCCCCTACAGGGTCATTCTTTGTATACTTGGGAAGTTCATTATATTCTGGCAAGGAATGGAGTATTTTAATATCAAATATACTTGTTGGTAAATGGTTCCTACATATGTCCTATTTGCACTACCAATTTTAGTTAATTAGTATGTAA
This sequence comes from Pseudocheirus occidentalis, assembly GCA_028646575.1. Classification (NCBI taxonomy): domain Eukaryota; kingdom Metazoa; phylum Chordata; class Mammalia; order Diprotodontia; family Pseudocheiridae; genus Pseudocheirus; species Pseudocheirus occidentalis. The sequence goes on along the minus strand of CM053596.1, from coordinate 27,303,067 downwards.
TGAAACATGCTTATCACTGAGTGTACACGCACTGCTTGGACACCTTCCCAGAAAGGCCACAATTACTATGTGGGATGATCTATGCATAATCCTTCCTTATCCCAGAGTCTCAGAATCCCTGCTTTCCTTCAAGGCTCAGATCAGGGGCTGTTTCCTCCAGCATTATCATATTCAGTAACAACCACCACCACCAACATTTACATGGTGCCTTAAAAGTTTACAAATTGCTCCACACATACATACATACACAATCACATGCGTTTATGCACATTCGATCCTCCTCTCAGTGGCTCCGTGTTGCCTTTATGTTAGACATGAGGAAAGAGCCTCAGAAAAGTTTGGCGACTTCCCCATCTGTGGTCACATAATCACTAAGAATCAGAGCCGGAATTGGAACTCAGATCCTCTGGACTTCAAGTCTAACACTCCAGTCATTTTGTCATGCTGACTCCTGACCCTCTCCCCACTCTGTTGTGCAGGCATTTTAAGGTAAGTGAACCTAGTAGATTTAAGAATAGTTTGTCGAGTTGGATTATTTGTCAGATGTCTCATTCTCCCTGTTAGACTGTAATCTCCTTGAGTGCAAGGAGTGTTTCATATTCCTTTGCAAACTCCCCATAAAGGTAAATGCTTGCACATAGTGGGCATTCAATACATAGCTGATCCCTGACCAAATGAATGAAAGGATGAATGACTTGGAGGTGTCAAATGACATATGGGTTCTTGGTGAGTCCCAAGAAGTGAACAACTAAGAGATTGAAGGTTAGGTATAAAATCTTGTGATACTGATCATGCAATTTAGCATTGATCTGCTGCTAATGCATCCAAGCACTTCCTGAAAGGGGGCTTCTCATTTCAGGACGAGTCTGGGCCTGTGGATCAAAGAGAAGAAAACCTTTTCCCAAATGCTCAATGGTCAATTTTTAAATGAGTTTCAGTCAAAGGCATAAACACTAGATGGTTGATTTTGATCAACAACTTATTTCCAGGCTATTATCCTGCCTCCGTTGTTATTTGCTGTTGTTAAAATGAAATTGCTTGTTCCTGCTGAGATTAATCAGTGGAGAGGCTGTCCTCAATTAAAATTTCAGCTCTGTGGCCATGGAAATGTCACTAATCAGAATGCCACTGAAATGGAATGTGCTGGGGCTAGATGCTAAGGATCTGTGTTTCTAATCTCAGGTCTACAAGTGGGGGAGACTTATACTTTGGCACTACCCCAAGCTGAGAGCCTTATTGCCTGGGGCACCATGCAGGGGGGCACCCCTTATACTTTACTTTTCTCTTTCCATCTTTTCCTCCTTTTCTTGTTTCTTCTTTTTTCATTCCTTTCTTTAATTTTCCTTCTTTAGATCTTTTTTTCTCCTTCCTTCCTTCCTTCCCTTTTCCCTTTTGAAACTGGGATGAATGAAGGCAAATTAGTCAAGCTACAGGAAAACCAATATCTTGACAAAATCAACTCAGGCAGGCTTATCTGTGTTATAGTCCTGCTGACTAGATCTGAGTGTTTTCCTTGGGTACTTTGCAAAGGGTGTCCCTTGAGCCTGGAATGCGCTCCCTGCTCACTTCCATGACTTAGAATCCCCTGTCTCTCTATCAGAGTCAGCTGACATACACTCTCATCCCCAGAGTAGCCCCTGCATTCCCCAGTTGCTCTTGCTCTGACCTTCCTCAAATTACCCATGTCCTGAGAAGAGAAGGGGAAGAACATGGAGCCACTGATAGGAGGATCAAATGAGCATATATGCATGTGATTATATATGTATGTGTGGAGCAATTCGTAAACTTTTAAGGCACCATGTAAATGTTGGTGGTTGTTGTTGTTATTGAATATGAGGAAGTGTCCAATAAAGCATCATATCAGAAGTCTCTCTTGTTAGGAAGAGGCCCAGGAACATTCTTTAGAATCTTCAGATTCTTTAGATCTTTAGATTCTTTAGAATTTTCAGAATGTGCTTTAAAGTGCAGCTCAGCCTGTTCCTCAAGAAGAATTTTGCATATCTTTCCCTTCCCTTCATCAATAAGTAAAGCTTCTAGGTCAGGGCTGAATACAGAATTGTTTGCACAGAGAAGTGCCTTCTTTTATTACTGGAGAAGAAAATCTAAGGAAATCCTCCCTGGAAAAGTTTTTTTTTTTCCAGCGCAGTTTATCAAATACCATTGAAGGGTCTAGCATATGGGGAGTACTACGCTAAGTGTTGGGCACAGAAAGACAAAGATGAAATAGTCCTGCCCTCAAGGAGCTTATGTTCTACTGGGGTTGAGGTATACCATAGACTCTTAGAACTGGAGAGGACCTTGGTGGCCACATCACTAAGCCATGGTAGAATAAGACTGCCCTCTACAACAGTGAGACATGGTCTTGTGACCTCTGCAATCTACTGAGGGAAATCTGTTCGCTATCTCCAGAGGCAGCTCATTCCATTTCTGAAGGGGGCTAATTGTACATTGAGCCTAGATTTGCCCATGTGTAACTTCCTCCCTTATTGTTAGTCCTTAACCCTTTTGGGCAAAGCAGGACAGGTTTCTTCTCTCTTCCATATGACACCCCTTCAAACCCCTGGAGATTTTGATGATTTTTACCTGTCTCCCAAGTCTTCTCTTCTCAGGATGTGGGTAATTTGAGGAAGGACAGAGCAAGAGCAAATGGAGAATGCAGGGGCTACTCTGGGGATGAGAGAGTATGTCAGCTGACTCCGATAGAGAGACAGGAGATTCTAAGTCATGGAAGTGAGCAGGGAGTGCATTCCAGGCTCAAGGCACACCCTTTGCAAAGTACCCAAAGAAAACACTCAGATCTAGTCAGCAGGACTACAACACAGATAGCATGAAATGGAATAATGTGATTTAAGGGTAGAAAGGTAAATCCAAGGCAGACTGTCGAAAATCCTAAATGCCAGGCTTGGAGGCAACAGGGAACCATGAAAGGTTTTTGAGCAGGGGAGGAATACAGGGCTTTAGGAAGATTATTTTGTCAACTTTAAAGAGGACAGATTGTAGTCTTCTGTTTGTCAGTTGCAGGGATGGTTCCAAGGACTAGGGAGCTCACAAGTTGGATGAGCTGAAGCAAAGTGGATCTGGAGGTAGAGTTTGAGAGTTCAAAATCTGTCTCTGCCATTCGCTATCTATGAGGCCTTGGGCAAGTCACCTAACTTCCCTGAAGCATTAGTTTCTTCAACTGTAAAATGTAGAGATTTGGACTAAATGACCTAGAATGTCCCTTCCAACTTGGAATCTATGATCCACTGAAATGGCTCTTACCACCAGTCAGCAAGAGTAACACTGAAAATGAGAACACTGAGGAGCTGCAATTATTCGGGCTTTGGCCAAACCCATTCTGGAGACCAAAGCTATAACTGCAACTTGCCAGCTGGCTGTCCCCCATGCCAAAGCTCTAGGCCCAGAGGTGCTTCCAGGGCCATCAGATGATGATCTCATGGAGTGATATCTCCCCTCCTCTCCTCTCCCCTCCCCTCCTCTCTTCTACTCTCCTCTCCCC
>CM053596.1:27272319-27299068 GCA_028646575.1 Pseudocheirus occidentalis | reverse complement strand
TATTGGGGGAACCTGGTTGTTCTACGACTAGATTGTTGAGGGTTCAGTTACATTTAGCTGCCCCAGTGATGCTGCTGGGGCTTTGCACAGATGTCACAAGACCACAGATTTACAGTTAGAAGGGACCCTGGGAGTCCGTGAGCCCGACCCTCTCATTCTCTAGTAGAGTCAGCTAGATAGTGGATAGACCACTGGACCTGCAATCAGGAAGACCTGAGCACCATCTGGACTCAAACACTTACCAGCCGTGTGACCCTGGATAAGGTACTTCATTGTGGTTTGTCTTGGTTTTGTCAACTGTAAAATGGGGACAATTATAGCACCTACCTCCCAGGGCTGTTTGAGGATTATATGAGATAATCACTGTAAAGCACTTAGCACACGCCTATACACACAGTAGGTGTTTAATAAATGTTTGCTCCCTTCACCTCCCCAGGTCAAGAAAGTGAAGCCTGGGAGGGGTTGTGAGGCTCAAATGAGGCAATCGTTGTAAAGTACTTAGCACAGTGCTGAGCACACGGCAATGACTACACTAGCTCTTAGCTATCCGGGTCACATAGAGTAAACAGCATAGCAAGGATTTGAATCCAGGGCCCATGACCCTCAGCCCAGGGTACTTCTCAATGTGACCATTGTGCCTTTCCAATGAAAGCCCTTTTGGGATAAGGAAAACTCCATCCTTCCATACACTAAAAAATCACATTATATAACTTCAGCTCACTTATACAGTGACAGTCAGTTGAGAAAACTAGGTCCATATAAATAGATCGTAACAAAAATGTGAAGCTGTCAGAGGGGGAAGAAGACAAAAGGGAAGAAGAGGAGCTTGGGGGAAAAGAAGTAGGAAGGCACTGCCATCTGTCTTAGGGGTTCCCAACTTGTTGGGCAAAGGTACCCCTTTGATAGCTCACTGCCTGTCTCCTAAATGCGTTCTCCATTTGAAATACTCCTTTTCCTGTCCCCCGCGGCTGACAATGATGTTCTATTATGTTTAAAACAGGCTTGGGTAGAGTTTGGGCCGGGTACGCTGAAATACTTGGCCCGTGTTCTGTGCCCGCCTTTCGTGTCTGCTTTCTTTTCGTCTTGTTTTGGGGTGAATTGTGGGCCTGTCTCTCTCATAGTCACCACCCTCTACCACCAAAGGCCTTGATCACTAAACCTGGTTCTATTAGAGACCCTCTATATTCCATTTTGAGGAGTCCTTCGCTGGAGTTAATTATTTTCTTTTTTTAAAACTGAAATATGGTATTTAATTTGAGCACAATAAAAATGGAAAATATAATTTTGTAAGGCTCTATCATTTCCTTGAGGTGCATGAACTTTCCACTAATGACCATTATGTAGCCTCTGTGACTTCGAAGATAGTCTTTGTGAGTATCGCCAAAACAACACAATTAGCTAAGCTTTTTTTTTAAACTGAAAACAGCATTTATTTTGAGCAAAATAAAAATGGAAAATCTAATGTTGTAAGACTCTGTGATTTCCCTGAGGTATGCGACCCTCCACTGATGACTAGTGGAAACTCTTTGGGACTGAGAAGATGGTCTTTGTGGCTTTCTGTAGCAAAAACAATTCAAGACTCTGCTTGGTGGTAAGTTTCCCCAGTGGCATCTAGGCCATCCCTCAGATGTGCCACATACGCTGTTCACCACTCGGACTCAGATAGATTCCTGCTTGGTAAGACTCTTCCAGAGCTCTGAGTTTGCCTTTGAGAATCCCTTGGTTGGCTCCACAACAAGAAAAGCTATTATTAGTGTACAGCTCCGGTACAGGTAAAAAGGGAAAAAACCCCAGTGATAATGCACATAATTAACCTGACCAGGTTTTCACCTTTGTGACTCCCCAAGTACCCAGCATGATCTGTACACATCAGGCATTTAATCAATATTTCTTTTGTCTTCCTTTTTAGAGGAAATGACTTGCCCAAAGTCACACGGCTAGTAAGTGTGTCAAGTGTCTGAGGCTGGATTTGAACTCAGGGCCTCCCTGACTCCAGGGCCAGTGCTCTATTCACCGCACCACCTAGCTGCCCCCCCCATCTTCCTTTTTAAAGATATCCATAAAGATTTTTATGGATATCTTCTGCTTTCATGTAATCTACATTGGGCAGCTAAGTGGCACTGAGGCTGGAGTGTGGTATTAGGAATCAGAAAGACATGAGTTTGAATCCTGTCCCCTTCACTTACTAGTTGTGTGACCCTGGACAGGTCACTTAATTTTTCTGTCTATGAAATGAAGATGATAATAGCATTTCTTTTTCAGGGCTGTGTTGTTATGAGGATTGAATGGGATAAATTATGTGAAGTGCTTTGCAAACTTTAAGACACTGGAGAAACATTTGCTATCCTTATTATCCCTTGCCCTTCTGACAGAGAAGGAAGCAACACAATGCAGTGCAAAGAAAACTGTCTCTTGAGTCAGAGGAAACGGATTCAAATCCTCCCTCTGAGCTTCCTGCCTGTGTGACTCTGACCAAGTTGCCTAGCTTCCCTGATTCTGTTTCCGCATCTGTAAAATAAGTTGGACTAGTTGATCTGAAGGTCTCTTCCCACTCTAAACCCACTGAATTAAAACAAAAAAGGATAAAAATACTTCATTCAAACTAATCACCATATTTAAGTCTGACATGATATTCAGTGCTCTTCTATACCTAGAGCCTCTGCCTTCTCTTTCTGGGCTACCTCCCTTCCCCCTTTTCTACACAAAAAGCAGAAGATGCTTTCCTATATTTTTCCTTAGAGGCTAACTTTGAGTGTCCTAACTTTGCAACATTAAATGTTGCTGTGTTCTTTGTGTTTACATTATTGTAGGCAGTGGACATATTGTTCTCCTGGTTCTGCTTACTTCACTTTTCATCAGTTCATATAAGTCTCCCCATGCTTCTGTGTATTCATTATATCCATTATTTCTTATAGCACAGCAACATTCTGTTACATTCATGCGCCATGGCTTATTTCGTCATTCCATGTAGGATCTACTTTGTTTCCAATCCTTCGTTACAACTAAAATTTCTTGATATAAGTATTTTGGTGCATACTTGGCCTCTTAGATACTCTTTGGTGTACACCTCACATTGAAATCTCCTAGTCAAAGGTATGGACATTTTAGTTACTTTCTTCCAATTGTAAACTGGTGTCCAGAAGAAGAGCTAGACCAGTCCATGCTCTGCCGGCTGTGTGCTAGTGTCTATCTTTCCACAGTCCTTCCAAGGTGCCTGTTTTTTTGTTATTGTTGCCAGTTGGGTGGGTGTGAGATGAAGCCGTAGTACTATTTTGATTTAAATTTTCTTATCATTATTTGGAGCAATATTCTATACGTTTATAGTAACTTCTTGTTGAATACAGACGTGGATCAGCCTTTCTGTGTTATATTAGTTATAAGGACACGTCTGATCAGGGAGTTCTTGCATCCTTTATGTGAGGCTTGCGATGGTGATTCCAATATGGTTATCTAATGGCTATGGTCCTTACAGTTCTGGAGACGGTAGACTCCAGAAGAGAAATCTTTTTTGAGACAAAAGATGGGTAATATGTGCTTCTACCTCAGGCACATCCTAGAAGGGCAGGGGTGATGAGTGTGTGTAAGCGGGAGCAAGTGAGTGAGAGGATTCCTGGCTTAACACTTCTCTCTGCTCACGATAATTCCAAATCTAGGCACAGTCAGATCGCTTAAAGCCCAGATGATTTTGTCTATGGTGTTTCACCTGCTTAGACAGATCATCACCACACACCTAGGGTTGGAAGGAAACTTAGAGGGCATCTGATTTATCCCTATGACTTAATGGAGGTAGACACAGACCCAGGGAGAAGTGAGATGTCCAGGGTCACACAAGTAGGGAGTGGTGGGGATGGAATTTGAACCGAGGTCCCTGAATTTTAAAGCAGTTCAAGGACATGGAGTCAGATAAGTGGAGGAGCTCAGTTCCTGGAAATGGAACCAGATGGCCCCTCCTTGCTTTGTGGCCTCACAAATCTGCTTAGGTAACAGGTTAGAATATTGTCTCTTGGCTTTAGGAAGGAAACATCAGAGACAGTGTGGCACAAAGAAGTATGAGCTGGACTTGGAGCCAGGGAGACCCAGGTGCAAATACTGCCTCAGGCTCCTACTAGCTGTGTGATCCTGGGCAAGCCACCTCACCTCTGGGGCCTCAGATTCCCCCCTTGTAAGATGAGGGGGTTGGAGTCAATGGCTTACAAGATCCCTTCTAGCTCTCAATCTATGATTTCTTTGATGAGTAGGTTAAGTCTAATGCTGGGTTTGGACTTAAGTACACACAAGGGCATCCAGCTGGTGCCTGACGCTCCTCCGATCCATCCAATCTGATAGCTGATGCTGGGCAAAGCCTTGTGCCTGCCCATTAGCACAGCTGCAGTAATTGTCTGTGTTCATGTGGCCCGTTAACTTCTGTGATCCTGGCCAAGTACTGATGTAAGGATGGCATGGGATTACTGGATTTCTGCTTTCTATTTTCTGCTCTGGATGCTTACAAGTGACTGTTTGGATTAAAACAACAACAATCCCCAACCTGGTTTTTAAATCAAGTGCTGATGAAAGTAGGAGGAAAAAAAGAGAAAGACCTCTTTGTCCAATACAGGCTTAGCCTAGCTGGTTAAAGTGTCACAGAGCCAGAGAGGACCCTCCTGTCTTTCTGTTCTACTAGGCAGCCCTTATCGAGATGCATTATCTTATTTTATTTTATTAATATTTAAAGCCCAAGTTTTGCCAGAATCCCTGTCAATCCATTGGGGGAGGGCTGGTAATGATGGGACTGCTTTTATCTTGGATCTTTAATAACCACAGAAGCAAATCATAGAGGTCCCCCACTGCCAGCCTATTTCCAGATAAGACAAAACCACCTATGTGCAGCAAGATGGAAATGCCCAGATACAAAGAGGTCTCAAAGGGTGTTAACAACCTTTGGCATCTCATCTGTCAAAGCAGGAATTCTTCCCTCCTCTCTCCTCTTCTTCCCCTCCCTCCTCTTAGGAACTGACAGTTTGCTACTGTCCATTATTTGGTGCTTTAGGAGCTTGATCCAGGAACATTCCCCTGAAGAATTAAAAAAAGAATAAAACTTGTGCTGTTACAGAACATCTAATTGGGCCAGCATTGGTGGTGGTGTTGCAGCGGGGGCGGGGGTGTGTATGTGTGTGTGAAGGCAGAATTTTGTGGATGATCTCTGCAGGGTGGAAAAGAGGACACAAAAGATACAACCAAGGAAGACAGTTCGAGGAAAGAGGCACAGATTTTGCCCTTGAAAGAAATCTGCTTCTCTAGAAGTAGAAGTTCAGTTGTAAGCATGTCAGTTGTCCCTTCTCCCTTTCTTGCCAGCAAACTCAAACGCTTATGAGTTCTGCCATCTAATGGAGTCAAAGCAAAGTGACATTTTAAAAGCCTTCAGTACATGTTCAAATAATGGGGAGAAACACTGAACTGGTTGTTCTCAGTGGAGAAAGCTTGGGAACAGAGGCAAGACCTGGTTTCTCCATCGGGAGAGAAAAGTCAGGAAAATTCATGTTAGCCTGGGCAGACAGAAGGTGAGAATCTAGGCCTATCCTCAGGCAGAAGGACGTCTGCTATACATAATACAGGGGGAGTGAAGGGGAGCTCAGTGCAGAGATGCACTGGGCATCCTTACAGTAGGGGCTTACTGGAGAAATACAACTGCCAGATGTAACCATTTCCATGCAAACTGCCCTAGTCTGCCCTTCAACAGAAGGTGTGATGCCCTAGAACTGTCCCAGGTGCTGATTCCATAAACCACACCAGCCACCAAGATGGCTCTGACTCAGACCTATCTCTTTGGAAAGGGTGCTTGGATTTGTCAGCAGGAAAATCTAAACCTACAACCTGACAACCCAGAAGTAACAGAATGCTTTACCAGCAGCTTTTAATACACAATGACCTTGTTCTCAGATTTACGATCTAACATAATCAATTCAGTGGCTAATTGCCAGATGACACTTTAGATAGCAGCAAACTAGAAGTGAAGGGTTAGGAACTGTAAACAAGTCCGAAGGCCCTGGATCTACTGCTGTATTTCTAGTGTCAGCATGAGCTTATTCTGAGAGACTATTAACCAAGACATTTCCATTAATTTATATTTAGTCAACACATACTAATAATTAAGCTGTTCCAACCGATTCATTTCTAAGTTGCAAGAGACAAAGAAAACACCAGATCCATCCCCAGTGAGAATCTTCCCAGAAGCCACATCTGCTTTCTGCAGAGAGCACAGTGAGATGAGAATTCGAGGAGCAGATAACAGAGCCTACACATGTGGGCAGAAGCAATTTTTGAGAAAGTCCTTTGCAGGAGAAGAGGGGAGCATATCAGAAAAGGCAATGAGAATAAGAAGCTGCCTACAAAGACAAGGGAACATTTGCATTACAGTAAATATCAAAGGGCCACCATCTCTCCTGTTTGCCTCTGTTTCTACAAATAGAAGATCAAGCTTGAGGGAACTGGTACACATCTCTTTTATCTAGCCTGCACATACATGGGTCCAAATGATGACTTTTTATCAATGAATTCAGCACCTTTCAAGAAAAGATTAGGCTGGGGATACATGTATCAAGTGAAAACATTTCTTGATAAATGGAAGAAATTCCCTCAGGCCTGGGCTCCAACCATTGGCTTTCAGTAACTCTGATGACTGTTTCTGTCCCATTCTGGATCAGGCATATTCCTGTTACTGCCTCCCCTTATTTGAGCCCCTTAAGAAAAGTGAGAAAGTGAGCCCCTTACCGATACTTCATGCCTGTCCTCCGGGCAGTACAGTTGTCGAGGGAAAGCCCATGCATGCGGAGGAAGTCCTCCATATTCCTGGCCTGGGCTGCCACCCGTACCTCTCGCAGGCGCTGAAGTTCCACCGCATCTGTCTGGCGGACGGGGTGCAGGGCCCAGTCCGAATGATACCTACTGCTAACGCTCCTCAAGCTCTCGCTGTACGTCATGGACAACATGGTACCACCTGACTGGGGGACCTGATGATGTTCTAGATGTATGATAATGAGAAAAAACAGATTCCCCTCCAACCCAATTCCCCAAAGCACCATGCATCTGGGGTGGGGTGAGATGGGGATTTGGCTATCTAGAGGCAAAGATAGTATCCTCAACGAGATTCCTGCCATTGAAGGTGGAGGTGAGCTCCCCACTGCTGTTAGTCAACTAGGTAAAATGGGCCCACCTACTAGAGGGCCATATCTACTGACAGTATTGACAAGATTCCGGATTGTGGCATGGCTTGTCTTCCAGAAAAGGAGTCATTAACTAGCCTGCCATCAGACCCTGCTCTGTTCCTGCACAAGCAAATCAAGCACAGGCAAAAGCTGCATTCCAGGTAGGAAGCTGCGAAATGAAGCTAAACTCAGAAGTGCTCCAAATAAAAATGGGAGCATGCAAGGCACTCATGTCCCAAGGAGACTTAAAGCAGATGCGGCTGTCGCTCAGAGGCAAACTTTCAGTCCTTGCCTTCTACTTCTGAAGGTGTGTGAAAGCGTAAAAACAAGTGCTGCGATGGCTACTTGAAGAAAACTTGGCCAGTGTGCTGCATAACCCATTCAGGATGCTGGCTTCTGTTCAATTCAGTAATATCTACTCAATCAATCAGCCAGGGCCTACTGTGTGCCAGATATTGGGGCCACGGTGTTCCAAATGTTGGGGATTTAAAAGTGAAAGGAAGGAAGGAAGGAAGGAAGGAAGAGTCCTTGCTAACACAGAACTTATATTTTATGGGATGGAAGGGAATACTTGAATGATTGAAGCTGACTGAAATATACAGAGGCCACTGATGTATCATGGAGAGTAGCCATGGTTCTAGCTAGACACACCCAGTAGTCATGCTTCACCAGGAGACGATTAATACAACCTAAATGTTAGGAGTCATTGTGAAAGAAGGGTTATATAAGAAGGCCAAAAGCACATCTGTGAGGTATCCAATAGCTCACATTGGGTAAAAATGAGGAGGATAAAACTGTTTTAATACACTCAGATTAAGAAAGATAACTTAATAACTCAGGTTACGAAAAATCAATTTTACAAGGCCAGGATTGGGGAAATGAGGCTAGAAAGCAGTTTGTCTGAAAGCAGTCTGAAGGTCTTAGTGGGCTGCAAGCTTAGAATTAGTCAGCAGTGTGATGTACCCACTAAGAAAGCTAAATATAGGTTTGCACTATATCAAGGGCAGAAGTGTCCAGGAAGAAAGAGGGAAATAGTCTTGTGGGGCTCTGCCCTGGTCCAACCACATCTGATACTGAGTTTGATTCTGGGTACCAAATTTTTAGGGAGGATATCAGGAGATTGGAGAGCGTCTAGAGAAGAGTATCCAGGGTGAGGAAAGAGGCTTGAGTCTAGGCCAGATTAGGATTGGTTGGTTCAGCTGGAACTGTTTAGCCTGATGAAGAGAAGAAGGACTCAAGAAGGCCATGATAGCTACATTCAGGTACTTGAGGGGCTGCTCCATGGAAGAGGGATTAGATACTCTATTTGACCCCAAAGGGCAAAATGAAGAGTGATGGGTAGAATTTTCAAGGAGGTAAATTTAGATTTAATTTCAGAAAAAAACACAAACTTTCTAACAATGAGAACTGTCCAATAGTAGAAGAGAAGACAATAGGAGATAATGGCTTCCCTTGGCCAGAGGTCTTTAAATAGAAGCTGGATCACCACTTGCTGGAATTGTTGCAGAAAGGATTATCGTTTCGGTAGGGGTTGGATTTGATGGCCTGGGGGGTTCTCTTGCTACCCTGAAATTCTGCATCTCACCATCAGGAATCTCAGAGTTGTGTTTCAGACGCATGATGCTGACAAGAGTGTACCATGGCCACACGTGTGTGGATGTGGACTTTCCCAATTTGAAGAGGGGCACAAAAGAGGCTGAGATCAGTCAGTCAGAGAGTGGGAGGAGGAGTCCAGCCAGCCAGGGATGCAAAACAAGTACCTTTATGGCTTCTGGTTTAGGAAGATGGGACTCATAAACTCATAGCTGAGTGAATGAGTTTGGGCCCCAAAGAGAACAACACACTTCAGCTCACACCTAGCTTTTAGAGGTGTTAATGTAGTCACTCCAAGGGCAAACCTATACTACTTTTTTCATGGTGCAGAACTCCCAAGTGGGTGTTAAAATAATTTCTCCTATTATAGTCTTTCCAGTAGTATGCCCAGCAAGAAAATAATTCTTATTTCGTGTTGGTGTAGATGCTGTCATTATTCTTGTATTCATCTACTTGTTAAAAGAAAACCAAAATACCCGAACCTGTACATTAAGCATCTGTTGAGGCAGTGTGGCATGATGGATAGGAAACTGGCTTTGAAGTCAGAAAGAACTGGCTTCGAGTCTTGTATCTGACTCACACTAACTATGTTACCATGGCTAAGTCCACTGCCCTTCCATTGCCCTCAGGCAAACTCTTTAAGATCAATTGTTGATCTGCATTAGGGGAGGGGGTTTCTATACTGGGCAAAATGACATGTCCTTGTTGTGTTAATGTATCCATAGAGCCCAGCACAGTAGCTTCTGAGGGGCAGATGTTTAATAAATGTTTGAGATTTTTGAACAAAAAACCAACACAAGGTTATCCGCTTTCACCCGACAGGTTTCAAAAGGAAATGACAGATCCAAATGAAGTGGGGTAGGGTGACAGGACACAATGTTGGGTACCAGGGATATGAAAATGAAATCTGCCCTTGGGGAATTTGCAGTCTCACATGGCATATTGATAGTACATGCATATAACTAAATATGATATAAAGTAGAACAGGGTAAGGATAAAGGAAACATCTGGACAAAATATTATAAGAAATGTGGAGGAAGGCCTTGAAGGAAGAAGAGAAGTGCTGGCCTTGAAGTCAGGAGAGGCCTGGGTTCGAATCCCAGTCCTGTCTATTTGTGTCATCTTGGGCAGAGCCATGTCTCTGAGCCTCATTTTCAGCTGTAAAATGGGGATAATAATGATACTGGCAACACCCTCTTACAGGGCTCATGTGGGGAAAGAGCCCATTGCAAACCATAATGTGCCATGCAAATGTGTGAGATTATGATGGGAAGTGATGGGTGTGAATGACTGGAGAAGGCTCAGGAGGAGGGCAAAGAACACTGAATGGAAGAGAAAATAAATGGAAGCTCCAAAGAAGCAAATTTAGGATTGATGTAAAGAGAAGCATTTTAATAATGAGCTGTCCACCCCCAGGTGCAAAAATATTTATAGCAGATATTTTTGTGGTGGCCAGGAATTGGACATCAAGGGGATGGCCATCCATTGAGGAATGACTGAACAAGTTGTTATATGAATGTAATGGAATACTATTGTTCTATAAGAAATGATGAGCAGGTGGACATCAGAAAAACCTGGAAAGACATGATGTTGAGTGAAGTGAGCAGAACCACGAGAACACAGTGTACACAGTAATAGCAACATCATGCGATGACCAACTCTGATAGACTTAGCTCTTCTCAGCAATGCAGTGATCTAAGACAATTCTAAAAGACTCATAATGGAAAATGCCATCCACATCCAGAAAAAGAACTATGGAGTCTGAATGCAGATGGAAGCAGACTGTTTGTTCTTGTTTTTTTGTTTCGTTTTTCTTGTGGTTCCTTCCATTGGTTCTAATTTTTCTTTACAATATGACTAACGTGAAAATATGTTTAATATGAATGTACAAGTGGAGCCTATAGCAGACTGCTTACCATCTTGGGGAGGGAAGGAAGGGAGACAAAATTTAGAACTCAAAATCTCATGGAAGTAAATGTTGAAAAATAAAAATAATAAATTAATTAAAAATGAGCTGTCCAGAAGTGGAATGGGTTCTCCCTCTATTGGTCTGTAGACAAAGATTTGTAGACAGCTGGTTGACCAGCTGTCCAGAAGGTTGGACAAGATGGTCTCTGAGGACCTCCCCAACTCTGAGATTCTGTAATTCAGAGAATTCCAATTTGTCTGGAACCCAGAGTACAGTGGGCAGAAGAGGGGCAGCATGGAATAGCAGATGGAGTGCTCATGGGTTCAAATCCTGTGTCAGACACTAGCACAGTACCTGTTATAATATACCTTATATTTATATACCTTAATAAATGTTCATTGTTTATTGATTGGTTACTAGCTTTGCAACCTCGAGGAAGTCACTTTCATGACATGTCTCAGTTTCCTTATGACTAAAATAAGAGGGTCAGATTCAGTGGGCTCTAAGGTCCCTTTCACCTCTAAACCGATGATCCTATGAAGAGAGTGAAGTGAAGCTCAAAAAGTGGGCTGGAATCTGATGGGGGTGGGGCTCTGACTGCCAGACAAAAGAATCTGAATTGAATTTCAAAGGCAATTGGAATCACTGTGAGTTCTGGGGGCAGTCACTGCCAGTCCTGTGTCATAGGCAGATAATTTGGATAAGGAGTTGTGTGAAGTATGGATTTGAGACAGAAGGCAGGGCAGCGCACCCGGCCAATGAGGAAATTATTGAAGTGTATCAAAGTAGGCTATAGAACCGGGAGCCCTAGGAGAGAAACTAGCCAAGGTGCAGAAAGTGGGAGGCAGTCAGTCTCTAGCATGATGTCTGCCTTTTTTCCTGGCCAGGCTGACTGTTGCTTTTTTCATGACCTTTGAGATCATGTCTTCTTTTTGGGCGCAGAGTCATCACTTTCATCAGGGTCAGCTAAAGGGGGAACCCTAGAAATCTGGAAAAGAACCTGGGCCAACTGAACCATAGGCAGCAGGAGGAATCACCTGGGCTCCTGCCTGGGAAGCTAGTTCAGAAGGCTTACCTGGAAGGTGAATTAGCTGGAAAGATACTCTGGAAACCTGACCACTCCTTTCCTCTGCAGTGCTGGGCCACACCCTGGCAACTTGTCCACTTGGCTCAGTCTCTGGTGTAAGTACATGAATAACTGACTAGAAATCTGGCCTTCCTCAGCTTGGACAGCGACACATGGTTAAAAAGCATCTTAATCACTCCCACCCCCACTCCCAATGTGTTAGATCCGAACTACGGACCCAGAGTTGGGAAGGTGAGGGTTTCAAATCCTGCCTCGGATAGTAGCTGGACAAGTGACAACCTCCTCAAGACTGTCCCCTCATCTGTAAAAGGAAGAGGTTGGATTCACTGGCTTTTAGGGCTCCTTCCAGCTCTGAATCTATGCACCCGTAAAGTTATTTCACTTCTGATGGAGGTAGTTTGGGGCTTATTTGCCATAAAGATCCTCTAATAGGTTAAAAAGAGATCAGAGAGCATGGAAAAGCTCTGAGTTCCTTGCAGGCAGAACTGGAACTAAAGATAGGCAAAGTAGGAAGAAGCCCAGGCTATATGTAAGAGACTGTAAGGAGTCACATTTTGAAATGGCTTTTTATGAATGCACATTTTTTAATGGACAGAAAATTTCACTCCCAGGAATGATGGTATATATGTTGATAAGCCAAGTGGCATGTATTAACATAAAAGCTCCATACTTTTGTTGGAAGAGCCCATCCAGAGGATACAGGTATTCAAATGCAGAAAGACACCCTGGCCTGGGAGGGTGCGGTGGGTGGTAGTAAATAGAGTTGATACAATTCTCTTGTCCCAACCAAGGGAAAAGGGGCTGCAATTTTGAGTCAATCAATTTGGTTCAATGAACACTTAAGCACCTAAAATAAGCAAAGTTCTCTCCTAAGTGCTGGAAATACAAAGATGGAAGTGTCTGCCCTCAAGTCAAATAGAATCCTAGTGGGCATTAGATTTCAATTGAATTTCATTCAATCCCCCACTCCCACTGTGGCAGGCACTGTGCTAGGAAGGAATAGTTCCTTCCCTTGAGTAGTTTATACTCTTTGAGGGAAGCAGGAAAGAAGGAGAGTCAGGAAAATCTAGTGAGGTGGATTTTGATGGGAGCTTGTCTATGTGGAGGAGGGGGTTAGGGAGGTGGCATTCCAAGTATAAGACAGCCTGTACACAGGCTCAGAGGTAAGAGATGACAGTGTGTCACTGGCTCCCTGGATATCTGAATCATGCTGACAATTCCTTTCTCCACTGCCATCAACTCTCTTCCCTCCCTCCTCTGCCTTCAAACTTCCCAGCTTGGCCATTCAGGGAAGTGAAGCCTTGGCAGAGGCAGCTGCCGCAATCACATCCTGAAGCCAGCACTCTCTTCTGCAGTGTCAATTGGCACCAGGAAAAAGTAAATGAATTTTCCATTTCTCTGTGCCTTCCACAGCTCTCCTGCTGACTGCTGAAGACCTCAGCCTGGAGAGCAAGGCAGATGGGTCAGAATATGGACTGCAGAATGCTGCAGGATTGGGGCACAGAGGTGCCTTCCTGGCTAGCCTGCTGGTTTGCCCTAACTCGAATAGGAAAAGGATATGGTTCTTCTGTGCAAAGGAACACTTGGGGAAGGTGGACAGTACAGTGCACATGGGTGGGCAGGGAGTACAGGAAGTGTCTGCCTAGGCACCTGCTATCTGGCATCCAATGGCTCTTATAGAAGGAGTCAACATGGCAGGCAAGAGATCTGGAGCTGGAGTTGCAGATGACATTCTGACTCAATTCAACATTAATACCATTGGAAATAAGACCGTAAAGGACCCCAGAAGCTAGTCCAGTCACCTCATTTTACAGATGAGGAGACTGAGGCCTGAAGTATGTTAGAAATAATCAGAAGACTGGGATTCTGACCTGATCCCCCAATTTCAAATCAAGTCTGTGCCTTAGGAAGACTATTTCAGCAACTGGATGAAAGCTAGATTGGAGAGGCAGTGTAGACCAGCTAGGAAGTGGCAAGGGACAAGGGAATGGCCTTTTGGGGGCCTATACTTTATTTTTATTGATGGCTGCCTAGTTCTTCACCCCTACTTGTTCTGAGGTAAGTTTTTCTTACCTGGAGCCCACATTTCCCACAGCTCTTTTGCTGGCATCTCCTGGCTGTTTTGCCTGAGAGACACAGAAGACCATATCACCTAGCATGAGTGCACTGCCATTTCTTCCAAAACAAGGGCTCTGTCCAAGCTTCAGTCCAAAGCTCTAAAGACCCATGGGTCTTGTTTTCCTGATCCTCTGAAATGTAGGTGTTCTTTCCCTCCTTCCTGAAATCACCTTAACTTTGTAATTAACTGTGTGCTCCATGTTTCCTCTAGGAGAAGTTCAGGGAGGGCAGGGACTATGGGGTGGCGTGTGTGTGTGTGTATGCGTATGTGTGTGTGTGTGTGTGTGTGTGTGTGTGTGTGTGTATCTCCAACACTTAGAGAAGCACCTGGCACATAGTGCATACTTGTTGAATTGAACTGAATTTCATAGTCTAAAGAAACACTTGTGAAATAGGGCCTTTCCTACTGCAGCCCAGGGGCAAGATGGCAAACTGAGCAAAAAGCTATGAATCATACCTTTAAAGAAAAGGGGAGCCCAGAATGGAGCTGAGCAGGGCCCTTCACTGATGTCGGAATTAGCAAGAGTAAAGGAGTTCATGTGATTTGCCTTAAGCAGGACTGGTAGATAACTAGGCTTAGGTCAAAGTTCCCAAGGAAGGCTGAGGCATCTGTGGGAGAAAGCCTTGTCTAGAAATGGCTCTACAGACAAGAACACCACCACTTGAAAGATGAGTTCAAACTTAGGATGGAAACTCAAGACTCCTGCTTTCAAAGGGCAGTGCCAACTGGACTCAACAGTTTATCTGTGTTTCAGACACTGTGTCAGGTGCTAGGGATAGAAAGCCCAACATGAACCTGTCCCTGCCCTCAAAGAGCTTATAATCTATGGGAGGGCTGCAAGGAGTATACAGCTAAAGAAATACCAGATATAGGCAAAAGAAATAAAGAGTAATTTTGCTGGGAAAGAGAAAGGCGGGCTGTTAAAACGGACAGAGAGCTGGCCATAGAGTTAGGAAGACCTGAGTTCAAGCTCTGCCTTTGACAGAAATGGCTGTATGTTCCTGGGCAAGTCACTTCCCCTCTCAGTGGGTTAGTCAATGTCTCTAGGACAGTAAGTTTCAGAGAAAGGTGCCAACCTGCATTGATGAAGTTTCCTTAAGCAAAACCTCACCATGCCAGTGAAACCACAAGCTGGGGTCAATATTTTGGAGAAGGGAGAAGCATTAACAACCTGTGAGAGCCAAGGTCAAGTGAGGCCTCTTCTGAAGGGTGACATTGGAGCTGCCTTGATGGGAGCTGGAGATTCCAAGAGGCAGAAGCGAGAAGAGAGAGTATTATAGGTATTTAGGAGAGGGGCAAAGGCCCATGGTGGGAGATGGAATGTCAGATGGACAAGGAAGCAAGTAGCCCAGTAGAGGGCCTTTCTGCTGTTCCAGGCATGGGAGTTCTCATTTCCCTCTCCAATCTCCATCTTCTAGGAAAACCTGTGAAACCTGTGTAATGGGCACTTCTTAAATAGCAGTGCATGTCTCAGCCCCAAATGCAGAAAAATGGGAACCAAGAGCCCTCAGTTTACCCCTGGGCTCCTGCTCCATGTGAATGCCAGTAAGGCTGAAGAGGGTGGTAATTTTTCCTGAAAACCAGGGCATGTCTAAGATGTGCCACTTTTCCACCCAGACATAACCACATAGAAATCAATAACCATTAGCCTTCAAGACATTGCTCATAAAAGGACAGCCCTACTTCTTGAAATAAATGCTAGGCTCCAGAAACACTTAAAAAAATCCTTTCCCACCTCTCAGGAAGCACACACACCTTCTAGTGAGAATGACTTGTGGGCAAGGCTTGGGGGGCAAAAGAAGGGGGGGATGATGAGAAGAAGTGAAAGGTTAGAACTCAGATTTCATATTTAGGGAGAGGGTAAAGGACTAATATATTAATATATTCATTTTAATGCAAAATTCAGTTCTGCAGACAAGTAACTCCTCAGCCTGGTGTATAGAGCCCAGAGCAATCTGGCTCCAGCCTGATCTCATTTTACTCCCCTCCACCTGCCATATTCCTGCTAAACTCGCCAGCTTGCAAGCTCCCCAAGTCCTTCTTCCATCCCCCCACCCTCAGTGCCTTTGCAGAGGGTTACCTAACCCAATACTAGAATATGCTTCTACCTCAGAATCCTTGGCTTCCTGAGGCTTAGTTCAGATGCCACCTCCTACAGGAAGCCCTTCCTGGTCCACTTGGTTTTCATTACCTTCTCCCTCCTCAAATTAGTCTGTTCTGTGTGTATTCATTTTTTTTGGTTTCTGTATACCCAGAATCCCTACATATGTCAAAAGCATAATAAATGCCAGTTGAATTTAGGTCTCTGTTCTTCATTTGCTCACCTTATGAACAGCACAGACCAGAATAACTTTTTCTGTTTTTAAACCTAGGATCAATGGAATTTCTATAGTTCTTGTGGAAAGGGGGACATAGGGCAGAGGATATGTGAAAAGGAGAAAATGAATGACTCTAGCATGGAGGAATCAGGGTCGAAAGAGGTACTGAGAGAAAAGATGGAGCTGGGTTGTGAAAGATAAGGTGAGAGTAGAGATGTGGAAATAGTCTGAGGCTCTCTTCTGGGGTACCCAGGAAATGCATGCACAGGGTAGGTGCTCAATAGATATTGAACAAATAAATAAATGGGTAGATTTAGTCCAATTTAAAAGAAGAAACTTTAAAAGGGCTGCTGGTCTAGAAGGCAGAATAAGAGCACTAGAAACCCATTGCCAGCCTGATATTTTACTTTCTTGGCAAAATGGGACCTGTACGTACAGGGACTTTTCTGAGTGTGAGTCCTGTTCACAGGCTCAGGGAGGAAGCATTTGAGTAGTCAAAGTATAACACAAACACCAGTCTCACAATGTACTGTTAGTATAATATCATTCATTGTCTTTGCCCCCACCAACAGGCCACCTTTTCTCCACTGAGTCCCAGTACCTCTATGGGTATTACCTCAATGACTCAACCCCAGGCTACCTCCATTTTCCAAAGCAAGAAAACAATACAACAAAGCCTGTGTCTGATCACCTCTGATGCAGGCAAACCAAAGTCAAAACCAAATGACAAAACCAATTAACCCCTTCCCCTGGTCCAAAGAAACAGTCTCAACATCTCTTGGTTGCTCCTTTGCCCTTACAATTTTCCGCCTGTTCCTGCGTCTGCTTCTTTTGAGTCTGTAGAATGGGAGGCAGGGGGGCTTGGAATTCCTCTTCCTGCAGCTATGGCTCACATAGTTTGAACTAAAAGGCTCACACGCCACCACGTTAATAAAGGTAACAGCTGCTGGGACAAATCTCACACTTGGAAGTCTACATTCTTGACCCTTTGCAAAGAGTTACCATCAGAGGCATACAGTGAGGGACTAAGGAGCTGTCCTGCTGAACTACCCTAACCATTATGGTACAAGAGGCGGTCACTTAAGAAGCCCACAGAAGTTCTGCAAAGCAAGGGAAGCGGCAAAAAGAATGGTTATCTTTCAGGGAGGAAAGCAGCTCATAAATGCAGCATGTCCATTCAGCCAAAAAGCAAAATGACCTTTGCTAAAGAAAAAAAAATCCAACAATGGGACCAGCTCAGCGGCTCACTTCTTGTCTCAGGTACAGCAGCTGCTTTGTCCCAGCCAGGAGGGTGGCTTTCCTAGAATGACTTCTCAGGCAGCTATAAGCCCTCACTGACGGACTCCCCAGCAAGGCAGCACATTAGTGAAGACCAAGCAAGGTTGATGGGAAATGCTGACATCTCTAAGACATAGGAGGGAGAGAGGGAGTGGGAAACAGCTGAATGAAAAGCAGCGCCAGGCAGCCAAGTCAAGCCCTCCTGGTAATCCCCCCAGCCCTCCTGCCCTCTGCTTTCCACTCCTGCACATTGCATTCTGTTTCTTCTATGTGAGGAGGCATTGCTAACCTTTCGGGATCTTCTTCCCTTTGAGGACACAGAAGGTCAGCTGGGCTTCTTACTTTTCGAGGAGCCAGAAGGATCTCCAAACCTCAAATTTTCTCCTGGGTTACCTGAGCTCATCAAGGATAATTAGAACCAAGCTTCCTGCCCGCCCGAGAGAGCTGCCAAATCCCAAACTTCTATTCCTACAGTCTAAAGAAGAGGACCCACCTGCTTTCTTGGGCTTCTGCTTATTAAAAAAGACAAGGTCTAGTTTATTAGGGGCTCACCAGAGGCTAGAAAAGATCTTGCGCATGTATTTTTCCCCCAATCAGGGGAGTGTCGTAGCTGAACGTCAGAAGCAATTGGTGAAAGAGACGAGTCCCCCAAGACTGAAGAATTTTGTAGCAGCAAATCCATTAGTCCTATTAGGGCATTTTCATCTCGGTAAACAGAGGCTAAATTATTCAGCAGCCTCTGCTTTCCTGAAAGCCTGTGAATGTGCACTTTCATGGTGTACCCTGGCATAGCTTGCCCAGAATAAGGCAAAGATAAGACCTGGATTAGAGCACAGCTCTGCCCATTTGAGGAGGGGGTGTAGGGGATGGGTTGCTCTCAGCACCGAATGTGTGGGGGTGCAGTAAGCAGTGATGAGTACAGATCATACGCCATCCTCCTCTATTAACAAAGACGATGAGCCTGCATCCTCAACAGGTCTGGTCAGTTCCACCTGCCCACAAAGACCAGACCTGGAGGGACAGGTGCTGAATAAAGCCTGAAGAGGTTTCTTGGCACGCAAGGAGATCAGCAGCATCCCTCCCCACCAATGGCTATTCTATTCTGTTAACAAGGAGTACTTCTATAGCACTTCAGAGAGAAGCCAGATAGCCCAGTGGACAGAGAGCCAGCCTTGGGGGTCAAGAAGACTTCAGGCAAATGCTAGCTGTGTGACCACAGGCAAGTCCTTTAACCTCTCAGTACCTTGAGGTAAGTCTATGAGATTGTAAGCTACAAATGGGTTGCCTATTAGCATTGGTGGAAGGAGTTCCCACACTGGAGGTTCTCCTGCACAGATGAACTCACAAGGTCAGACACATTACCTCCCTCCTTCCCCTCCCCCCCTCAAATGCATCTATACATGCAGGCTATCCCAAAAGTCTCAGTGCAGCTTTATACTATTAAAACTTACTTTAAGCTATTAAATAATAACTTTTTCAAGCTATCAAGGCTTAAAGCTGCAATGAGGCTTTGGAGGCAGCCTGCACACACTATAAAGCTCCAGGGTTTGTGAGCTCCGTTATAGACTCATATGAGCATCACAAGAACCCTGTTGATACTTCACAGATGAGGAAACTGAGGCATGGGAATGTTAAATGACTTATCTAGGGGCACACAGCTAGTATGTGCCTGGGGTAGGATCCAAACCTAAGTCTTCCTGACTTCAGGCAAGCCCTCCATCCACTATACCAGACTGCGTCTAATGCAGGGGGTTCTCAATCTTTGTGTGTGTCATGGATCCTTTTGGTATCTTGTGAAGTCAAAGGACCCTTTCTTAGGATCACATTTTTAATTGCAAAAAGTCTCCCCTCCCCCAAAGATATAGGATCACAAAGGAAACCAACTAGTTTGACATATTAAAAATGGTTAAAAAATCTTTTTAAAATGTCAAGGACTTTTGGTTCCCATTCTAATGGCATCCAATATGTTGATAAGTGTTACTGAGGGACATCTGTAAGGTACTATCTCCTTCACAGGATGTCTGAACACTGCGCCAGGTCTTCTGATTGCCCAGCTCAGGGGTGAGGAACCTGCAGCTTTGAGGCCACATGTGGACCTCTAGGTCCTTGAGCGTGGTCCTTTGACAGAAACTTGGATTCAGTCAAAGGGCCGCACTGGATAGACCTGAGGTCCACAGTGGTCTCGAGGCCACAGGTTCTTTACCCCTGGAGTTCAATGGTCTCCAACCTTTGTGGTGGTCACAGACAAAAGACTACCTGAAATCGAAAAATAGAGGCATTGGTCCACAGGCCTGGGGGACACGGGCCAAATCTACAGTGACAGGGCTCCAGGCAAGGAGAAACTCAAGAAAAAATGGAAAACCCAGCAGGAAACACTGGTACTACTGCTGCGGGTCTCTGATGCTAATGAGTAATATTCCTCAGTGGCTCCACCTGCTGGTGAATGAGGCAAAGCCATTAATTTAATTTTGTTGTTGGGGTTTTCTTGGCAAAAATACTAGAGTGGTTTGTCATTTCCTTCTCCAGCTCATTTTACAGAGGAGGAAACTGAAGCAAACAGGGGTAAGTGACTTGCCCAGGGTCATAGAGCTAGGACTTGTCTGAGCCTGGATTCGAGCTCAGGAAAATGAGTCTTCCTGATTCCAAGCCCAGTTCTTTGTGCACTGTGGTGCCCTCTAGCCAGCCCTCTTAGCATCACTAGTGATTCTGATCATCTTTCAGAGCACATTCCCTAGCATGACCTCATTGGATCTTTGCCCCAAAGTAGGCAAGGGTGCAAGGTGGGCTGGTCATTCAGTCCCCATTTTGACAAATGAGAAAACTGAGACTCAAAGTCATTTAAAAAAAAAACAAAAGATGCACTGAAGACCATGCAGCTAGTCATCACACAGTGGCAGAGCTTTGCATTTGGGCTTTAGATCTAACTTCCTGGCTCTATGGAGGAAAGGAAGACTGGGAAGGGGAAATGATTCTTGGGCTCGTCTGCACGGAGGTGGAAGGAGCCTCCTCAGTGATCTTCCTGGCTATCTCCACAGCCTGTAATCTCCCCCCTGGGGCCGCTATCTCTGCTTTCTCCTTAGCTGGATCTTAGGCTCTGTCCAGAGAACACCCTGGGTTCTGAGAGGCCGGCTTGGGTCTAATCTGACCCCAATCCATGCCTCCACTGTACATCCAGATTATCTCCATGCCACATGTACTTTTGCTCCCCACCCTTCTTGTATGTGGTCTTCCATTAGGGTGGGAACTTTCTGAGGGCAAGACCCATCATACTTGCCATTTCCTTCTCCAGCTCATTTTATGGATGAAGAAATTGAAGCAAATGGGGTGAAGTGACTTGCTCAGGGTCATACTTGCTTGTACTTGTATCCTCTGTGCTTTGCACACTGTAAGTTTTAAATAAATGTCCAATTCTCTCCTTTTACAGATGAGGAACCAGACTCTGGAAAGTTAAGAGTTAAGTGATTTGGCCAAGGTCACAAGAGGTGGCATCCAAACCCAGATCCCCTGACTCCAGATCCAATGTTCTGTCCATGACACTACAAAAGGGCAAGTCCCAGTTAGCAGCAGTGACAGAGTCGGGGCTGGGTCCTGGGTCTCTGGACTCCTGCTTCCCCATGTGATGTGCCTATTACTAAGCAGCTTCTGCTTTCCTCAAAGCCTATGACTCTGTAGTTTCACCTGTGCTCTGGCAAGTTTGCCCTGAATGCTCAAACCATGAGCTTCCCCACTCCAAGGATCAGGGTCCGTATGTCCCACAGTTGTTGGTGTGAGGAGGCAGATGGGATTTCTTCTAGACCTGGAGCTTTGCAGCTCATCAGTAACACCCAATCTCTGAATGCACCAGAGGGGTACTGAATGTTTAAGCATATTGTTTAAAGTCACACAGCCAGCACATCCCTCGTACCTAGGTCAGTCATCCCGCTCTCAAGGCTGGTCCTCCATCCACTAAGAATCCAGTGATATTTCCCTGGGTCTGCTCAAGGCAATGTTATATAACACCTACAGTTCAGTTTTTTCCTGGCCTGATTCCTGGAATACTTATATTTTTCACACAGATTCTGGGCTTTTTCTTTATGATAAATAAAAGGATACCAGGAAATTCACCAGTGTTAAACCACTGGGAGGATATTTGTACGTGGAGGGAATTTCAACAAGTCTCCTCTCTGAGCTTGGAGTCAGGAGGGCCTGGGTTCAAATCCTGTCCCAGACACTTACTACTTCTACTGTCTCTATCACTAGCTGGTGTTCTTATTGATCTTTAAAGTCTGTGAAACACTACACATACTGTATTTCATTTGATCTAGCTGTGTGACTCTGGGCAAGTCACATGCTATGTCAACCTCCGTTTCCTATAAAATGTAAATTTAAAAACTTTCAGCAAAATGAGGCGGTTAGATTCAGTGACCTGTAAGACTCCTTCCATCTCTAGATCTGTGATTATAATCCCAAGATCCTTGGATTCACATCAGCCCTCTTAACTCCGAGGACACAGAGTATAGCCCAGGCTTATTGGAGAAATAGCCACTTGGTCTCTGAAAATGCCCCCAGGACATTGACTCATTAACAGGGACAATTCACACGGGCAGACGGCTCTCAAAAATAAGCTAGCCATGATAGCATACCAAGGAATTCACATTCTAATGGAAACTCTGCAGTGCCCTACTTGAAATTTATAGGACCACTGTATCTCACGATGGTCACACCCATCTACCCACAACGTTGGTCTCTCCCACCCCTCTCCATGATCTATCACTAGCTACTAGCTTAGGAAAAAATAAAGGTCTCTGTTACCTGTAAAACTGGAGCTGTCTTTTGGGACTCCCGTATCGAGTACTTCCGATAGCAAAAGAAAGGAAAAGAGAGGGAGAGAGAGAGAGAGAAAGAGACAGTCCATAACGGACATTAACAACCAAGGAGTGTCAAGCACAGCACAGAAACCATCCCCATTATCACCCTCATCATGCAGGGCTCTCCTCTCTCTGCCACTGACTGGAGCACCTCAGACTTTCAAGGTCTGCCCTGTTTTTCTTTGGGAAGACAACTCAGTGGGCCCGGATAAGCTCTACAAGAGCTCCACCCAGTGTCAGATGGAATTAGAGGCTCACTATGGGCTTCTGCACATCTCGGTAGTGCCTGCCTGCCCAGTATGACTAAAAGGCACTCACTTTTGCCAGGGAATAAGAAATCTATCCCTGGTACATTCATCTTTTTAATACAAAATATGATTTTGAACAGACTGAATGCTTGTTAGGAGAAGGGAGGGGGAAAATCCCCAACCAATGCTTAAGTCTGCACATCAGAAAACAAGACACAACACAGCAGGACACAAATTTGCATTTTTCTTTGGTGCTTTGAGAGAAACAGTGGGGTTTTGCGAGTTAAGTGGGGAGGAGACTTTTTCATTTGGCATGAAAATGCTCAGAAGCTTCTATGGGGTTTGGGCAGCTCGATGATTGGACGAGGACACTGATTTTTATGGTATTCTGCTATTTTGACGGGGTCTTGTTCTCATCCATGGGGGCTCTCTCTCTCCTGCTTGAGTCTGTCACCCGCCCATACTTTCTAACCCCTGGTAATTCTCACCCATGACAGCCTGTAATTCTTCTATGGAGGATCTACCGGCCATGGTGGAGACTTTCTCTCTAGGTCTTTTAACATTTCATGGGTATCAGAGCAGTGCTCTGGTGATATTGGTTCAATTCCTTCAGTAGAATATCAGCTTGTTGGTCAATGGGTCAATCCCTCACATTTAGGGAACCAGCTGTTAAATGATTACTTAAAGATACTCTAAAAACAGTGGTTCTTAGTAACTTTAAAAAAATTGTCATTTTGGAGGGCAATTGGGGTTAAATGACTTGCCCAAGGTCACATGGCTAGTTTGTGTGTGTGTGTGTGTGTGTGTGTGTGTGTTAAGTGTCTGAGGCCAGATTTGAACTCAGGTCCTCCTGACTCCAGGGCCCCTCTTAGTAACGTTTGCCTCATTTTCTGTCTCTTTGTCACTATTATGGCTTACAGCACCGAGGGCCATTTTATATTTTCCTTTGTTTCCTGGACTGTCATGGTCAAAGAATGAATTCATCATTTGGTGACCACCTTGTTGGTGGCTGAGCCTCTCAACCCTTGGCTGGGCCAGTGCTCAGACAGCAGACAGTCTACACATCACTAGGCCCATTCATGAAGCCTTCCAGCAAGGGTAGAACTAGACTGAATTTATATTCTGCTGATCTTTGGGAACCCAGGACCACTTGGGCAGAGGCACTTGATAAAAAAATTTCAACTATTTTCCATTTTGGTTTCAACATTTATTTTTTTTTTTTAAAGAGAGAGAACATAAAATTCTAAATCTGAGAGTGGCACCATAATAAGGGGGTCAAGGAAATTAGGACAAGCTTCTAAGCCCCACATTTCACATGGGTTATCTTTTCATATTTCCTAAGGGCAGCAGGAAAGAGGAAGGCCTATGAGGTCATTATGTGTTAATGGTAGAAAAAAGATAGCCATGAACCATTTCTCTAACCACATGAAAAGTCTGTGGTCCCAAGCAGATCATTTGAAAGGGGAAAAATAGGGAAGGCACCATCTTATCTCACCTAAAATAATTTTTGTTTGTTCCTCACCCCCCCCATGTCTCCCCTCCAAAAAAACCCTTCCCTTTGAAAATAAAAGAGAAAATGTCTGCATATTCTCAATCAATATCACAGTGCAAAGTACCTTGTTTGAACTGGAAGATGGCAGTAAGGCGAGGAGGAGTTTGTATCTTAGGGAAGGTGGGGCCCTTTTAAGCTTCATGAGGGAAGGGAGGGAGCTACCCAAGTATTACCAGAAAGAGAGGAAAAAAGTCACCTGTAAATCATGCCTGGGGAGCCCGTCTGTCGTAGGGAGAGCCGCGCTGGCGAGCCTGTGGTAGATTCTGGATACATGGAGCCAGCCTCAGTTGTCAAGATTTGTGTTCTTTTTCAACTCTGGAAAAATTCTGGAGAGGGAGAGACAGAGAGAGAAAGAGAGAAAGAGAGAGACAGAGACAGAGACAGAAACAGAGAGACAGAGAGAGAAAGAGACAGAGAGAGGAGAGAAAGGGAGGGAGAGAGAGACAGAGACAGAGACAGAGAGACAGAGAGAGACACAGGGAGAGAGACAGAGAGAAGACAGAGACAGACAGAGAGAGATACAGAGAGAGAGAGAGAAAGAAAGAGAGAGAGAGAGAGAGAGAGAGAGAGAGAGAGAGAGAGAGAGAGAGAGAGAGAGAGATCAGAGATGGATAGGTAGCTTTTTGGTTTATAAACTTACCAACTAACAAAACATCAGAACATCAACAGACAGAATGTTGCTAGAGAGCAGGACTTTACGCCCTGCATCCAGCGCGATGCCCAGCACACACTGTCCCCTCCACTGGGCCTCTCTCCCAGCCACGCCAATTAACCAGGGGTGTTCCCCAAGCCTCTATCCCAGGCCCTCTCCTCGTCTCCCTCTATACTGCTTCACTTTGTGAGTTCATCAATGCCCATAGATTCAATTATCATCTGAAAGTGGAGGATTCTCAGATCTATTTAACTGGCCCTAACCTCTCTCTTGACTTACAGTCTTGTATCTCCAATTCTTTACTGGACGTCTTGAACTGTATTTCCTATAGACATCTTAAACTCAGCATTTCCAAAAACTGAACTCAGGCATAGTGCTGTACCAGGAGTGAGGAAGATCTGAGTTCAAATCCCAGCCTAGATACTTATTAGCTGTGTGACCCTGAGCAAGTCACTTAACCTATGTGTGTCTCTGTTGTTTTTGTTGTTGTTCAGTCATTTCAGTCACATCTGACTCTTAGTGACCCCATTTGGGGTTCTCTTGGCAAAGATACTAGAGTGGTTTGTGGTTTCCTTCTCCAGCTCATTTTACAGATGAAGAAACTGAGGCAGACAGGGTCAAATGACTTGCCCAGGATTACACAGCTAGGAAGTGTCCGAGGCTGGATTTGAACTCAGGTCTTCCTGACTCCAGGTCCATTCTCTGTCCACCGTGCCACCTAGCTTGCCTCAGTTTCTCAAATGTAAAATGGGGATAACATTTGCCTTGAAGGGTTGTTGTAAGGATCAGATGAGACAGTGGTTCTCAACCTTCCTAATGCTGTGACCCTTTAATACAGCTCCTCGTGTTGTGACCCCCAATGGTAAAATTATTTTTGCTGCTACTTCATAACTGTAATTTTGCTGCTGTTATGGATCATAATGTAAATATCTGATTGGCGGGGTGTATTTTCATTGTTACAAACTGAACATAACCCACAGGCTGAGAATGGCTGGGATGAGATAACAACTGTAAAGTGCCTTAACACAGTGCCTAGCACACATTAAATGCACATAAATGTTAGCTATTATATATAATTGTGTGTTTAATATTAATATATTAATCTATGGTTATGATTATGATTAACATATAATATTATTAATTATTTTTCATATTTATATTGTCATCATCCTCATCTTTACCTCAGACCTCCCCCCTTCCATCGAGGGCACCACCATCCTCCCACTGACCCATGCTCACCACCTAGTGCCAATCTCGACTCCTCACTCTCACCTCTCATGCCCCATCCTGGCACGATCTCCTGTACACTTCCCCCGGTCTCCTCAGACACTATAGCCATCCTGGTACAAAGCCCTCGTTCCCTCATCCATGCCCAGCCCATTCCAAGGCTGATGGCATTTGTCTTTGTCTCCCGGCCTCCGGTCTCTCTCCACCCACCCTGTTTCATCCTCCATTCTGCTATCAAAATGATCTTCCCAAAACCAGACCACATCCCCCCTCCCATTCGACAAACTTTGCCCAGTCCAATGGCCTTTTCTCAACTGGCATCCTTATTGATTTCTCTGGGGACTCTGATACTGTACTTCACCCTCTACTCCCGGACACTGCCCCCTCTTGGTTTTTGTGTCCACTCCTGGTTCTTTTCCTGTCGATAAGACGGCTCCTCAGTCTCTTCTGCGGATCTGTGTTCTGATCATGCTCACTAGAGGTGGGCTCTGCCACTCCACCTCCCTGGCTTCTGTCCCAGGACTTCTTTTCTCTTCCCTCTCTATTTTATCTCACTTAGTGATCTCATTAGCCCCCAAGGTTTCAGTTATTTTGCATAGTTATGCATGTTTTTTTCCGTTAGAATGACATCTTGGGGTGGCAAGGCGGCGCAGTGAATACAGGACCAGCCATGGAGTCAGGAGGACCTGAGCTAAAATCTGGCCTCAGACATTTAACACTTACTAGCTGTGTGACCTT
>CM053596.1:27237968-27271819 GCA_028646575.1 Pseudocheirus occidentalis | reverse complement strand
TGTGCTTTTGGCACTGGCCTTGCAGGACTGCGGTGAGGCAGGATGAAATGAAACATTGTGTGTCAAGCTCTTGGCAGATCTGGTGCTCTTCTAAGGGCGCTAGGTGCCCACTATGATTTTCTTCTCACTCACTCTCTTTGTCTTTTAGCAGGTCCTTGGCAATGGCACCATGGCAGAGATGGCTACTTTCTTCTCAGTATGTACAACTCAGAAGGCTGGAGGGATCACAGTTTAGAGTGAGAAAGAACCAGAGGCTACCTGGTCTGAACCCCTCATTTGACAAATAAGGACACTGAGGCCTAGGGGAGTGAAGGGACTTGCCCAAGGTCACACAATTAATATCAGAGTCTCCTGACATCAGAGCTAGCTCTCTCTTCACTATCCCATGCTGCCTCTGTATAAGTGAGAGATGTTTTCCCTGGAAAATGATGGGTAGAAGGATGGTTGTGTCAGCTGACAAGCATTTATTATGGACCATCAACATGCCAGGTACCATGCTAAGCACGGGAGATACAAGGAGAGAGAAAAGACCATCCCTGCCCTCAGGGTGCTGACAGTCAAATGGATTCAAGTTTTGGATTTCTCTATGAAGTTCCATTAGAGAATTCCTCCCCATCTCAGTGGGTTGACAAGCATTTATTAAGTGCCTACTATGTGCCAGGCATTGGGCTAAGCCCTGAGCATACAAAGAAAATAAAAAAAACGTGGTCCCTGCTCCCCCAAAGTTCACATTTTAATGGGGCAGACAACTAGGGTCATATAAGGTACGTGCAGAGTAGATCAGATGGCACGCGTGTGCATATGGAGGTAGAGAAGCAGGGGAAGGGAACCAGCATACATAAAGTGCCTACTATGCACTGGGCTAAGTGGGAAAGGCCTCCGGGAGAATGTGAGTGAGATACAAAGAAAGCCTAGTAACTCATGAGGTGGAGAGATGGCATCAGGGCACAGCAGGCATGGGGGGCGCCTAGTGCAAAGTCACAGACACTGCAGACTGGATGCATGAGAAGCACTTCTCACTTTCACAGACTGGGGAGAATCAGCAAGAGACATAAAGAGTCTGGCTTGCCTCTGTGAAACTGGGCTGTGTTGGGAGTGACCCTAGGCTTCTCCTAGAAGCAAGTGATGGTCTTTCAAAGTTTATTTTTGTCGTCGTTGTTGCTGTTATAAGCCTTTGAAGTATGGAGCATCATAGACTCCAGAGGATTAAAGTTTACAGGTGAGAGGTGCATGGCAGATGCGGGCCAAATGCCTCGGGTGTATCTCAGCCAAGATGGGCACAACAGGATGGGTATAAAAGATGAGATCAAAGATGTGTACAACTGTCTGACTGGCCACAGAACAAGAAAGATGCTGACGCGTGGAGAGTCCGGAGCTGCTCTTTTGCCCCCAGGTTTTAGCACAAATACATTTCCTGGTTCAGGGGTTTTTAACCTTTGTGTTAATGTCACAGACCCTTTGGCAATCTGGTGTAGCCTATGGACTCCTCTCGGAATCGTGTTTTTAACTGCATAAAATAAAAGTTGGATTACAAAGGAAACCAATTATTTTGACATACAGGTATCAAAATATTAAAGAAAAAAAGTTCACCATGGATGTCCAGGTGAAGAGCCCCTGGCCTAGCGGAAGATCCCAGGCATGTTGTGAAGACTGGAAGCGAAGGACACAGATGAGAGCTACTGAGCATGAATGGACAGGCTCAGACAGTTGTAATGTCATCTTCTGAGGCAGGGCTCACGTGGATGGAGCCATATCTGTATGGAGGGTGGCTTGGGGAGGCGAGAGAAGCAGAGGAAGAAAAGACGAGATTTGGCCATGGATTGGATGTGGGAGGAGAGGAAGAGTTACTGGGAACCTGGGTGACTAGAAGGACAGCGGTACCTCAACAGAAATGCGGACGTTTGAAAGTGGGGGAGTTTGGTGGGGAGGGAGATGAAAGAGGATGAAATAAGGTCTAGGCTGCAGATCCCAACCCATCCATACCTGCTCTTCCTATTGGGCTTTCTCTGTCCCAACCCAAACAAAAAGAGAGTAGGTGGGGCTCTCACTCACTGGTCACTGTCCTGAAGTGCTGGTCCTCTGAGAGAGACCTGTTGCAACCATCAGGTGATCTGAGAGACAGAGGGTGGATGTGCTGTGTATGTGTACGTACATGTGTGTGCATGCGTGTATTTCATCAGTGGCTCATGTACCAATACGGCTATTGGGGTAGGGACGACACAAGATCAGAATGAGAGACGTTGGGAGCCACTGGAGGGGCAGAGTACTGGGGGGAAAGGGTTGGGGTAATTGTGTTGGAGACAAGTCTAATGACTGGCTACCAGGGAAAGGGTGGGATGTGAGTGACCTTACCACCTCTGGTTGATTACATACCCCTTGGAGTCAGGGAACAACTCCCTACTTTAGAGACCACGACTCTAGCTTGTGGGCAGCTAGGTGGCACAGTGAAGAGTGCCAGGCCTGGATCAGGAAGACCTGAGTTCAAATTTGGGCCTCAGACCATTCCAAGCTGTGTGACCCTGGACAAGTCACTTTGGCTCAGTCTCCTCATCTATAAAATGAGTTGGAGAGAAGGAAAGATCAGTACCTTTGCCAGGAATACTCCAAATGGTATCATGAAGTCAGACTGAAATGACAGAACAAAAAAGTTCTAGCTTATCAAAATGGATTTAAGGTGAACAACAGGGACATAACTCTTGGCAGAAAAATCTTCTTGGCCACTCTTCTCATCATGAATTTTTTGTGGCCTTACCATCCCACCACTCCATTACAGTGAAGTAACTCTCATTTGGAATTAGCGGTCACCTGTCAACTCTTCACTTTATCTGCCACCTATTCAGACATTCATACATCATATGTTAGTGGCTGGATGCCATCTGGTGGATTCCTCTTTTTGCCCTTATCTACAGGAGAGCTTTTATGGAGATGGCCCCCTCCTCTTTCTCTAACAACCCCTTGGGATTCTTATCCTATGGTTGGAAGGAACACTGGGTTTCTCCTAACCAGAATCTACAGGAGAGTTTTTATGGAGATGGCCCTTTCCTCTCTCTCTAACAATTCCTTGGGATTCTTATCCTATGGTTGGAAGAACACTGGGTTTCTCCTAACCAGAATCTACAGGAGAGTTTTTATGGAGATGGCCCTTTCCTCTCTCTCTAACAATTCCTTGGGATTCTCATCCTATGGTTGGAAGGAACACTGGGTTTCTCCTAACCAGGAACCAGGCTCTTTGTAGCTTTGGGCAAATCCTAGCATCCATATTCTGGGCTTATCTGTAAAATGAGGGCCTTGTACTGGATGGTTTATGAAGCTCCTTCCTGCTCTATGTTCCTAAGCCTATAGTCAGAGATAGGATACACATTTGTCCTTTCCACTGAAATGCTCCAACCTGGGGCTTCACATATGGCTCTCCTTCATGAAATGGAGTCACAGCTGGGAGCAGGAACCCCTCAAAGATCCAGCTGAAGGATGGGATGGTGAGGAGAGAAGGGAATGGCCACCAGTCTCACAAAAGCACACGATGGTTTCAGCTAAGAGACAGCTCTGTGATAACTCACACCACGAGTGGCCGTGTCAAACAGAGGGGAGGGAGGTGCTGCCCTCTCAGGCAAGCAGACCTGGGTTCAACTCTGATCTTTGATGCTTGATAACTGGTCACTATCTTAATCCAAGCCCTTTTCAACAACTGTCCAAATGACAGAAATAACAATAATGATGATGATAATGCTAGTGAGCGCTTGTGACTATGTGACTTTCAGGCTTACAAAGCATATTACATTGTAATTCACAGCCTCCTGATTGGAGTCCTAGCCTCCTAACTGCGATGCTGGGTGAGTCATGTCAGTTTTCTGACCCTCAGTTTTCTCATCTGTGAAATGGGAGCAACAACAGCACCTCCCTTGAAGGCTGCTATGAATTCCAAATGAGAAAACTGAGCAAAACACTTAGCAAACCTTATATTGCTATGGCAATGTCAGCTGTCAGCATAATGAGTCCCAACCTAGGCTGTCTGGTTATGGGGCCAAAGCATCCAGATGTCTCCATTCCAGAAACTGGCTCATTTCCCACAGACTTAGATGAGGACTAGATTTATCTAACTGTGTTGAGAACCCAAAGAGAGCCTTCCCTTGGGACCAACGAACTTCATGTAAGTCTTACCATTCTTGGAGACAAAGAGATGGGAGCCCTCCAAGTGGTCTCCAATGGAATCATTAAAACATGACTTTGCTAAACTCAGATGCGAAGGGATTTTTCTATGAGTTGGCAATGTGGCACTGTGGAAAGGGGTTGGGTTTGCAGTCAGGGGGCCTAGAGTCGAATTTCACTTCAACCATTTACTGACTTTGTGGTCTTGGGCAACCAACTCCCCTCTCTGGGCCTCAGTGTCTCTGTAAAATGGGGGGTTGGATTAGGTGGTCTCTGAAGACCCTCTTTCTAGTTCTAGATCTATTATCCCATGTTGATGATGATGATAAGATTTATAATGGTGGGTGTCATTATTAGCCCAGTTTTACAGACAAGGAAATTGGGGCAAAGGTTAAGTGACTAACCTAGGGCCACACAATTAGTAAGTTTCTAGAGACCAAATTTGAACTCAAGCCTTCTTGACATATATAGACAGTTCAACGCTCTATCCACTGTTACACCTAGTGGTTAAGGACTCACATTTGAGTTTTACCATTTTGGCAAAGAAGGTTGGAGATGCATCATTAGAGATGGATTCTATGTGGAGATAATGGGTTTATGTAGGAATTAGATATATGATCCTGGTTTCAGCAGAGCGCACATTCTGGCTGGCTCAGTGAAGATGACCAGCTGTCACCTCTAACAACAATTTGTTGTTCAGTTGTTTCTCAATCGTGTCTGACTCCTCTTGACCCCATTTGGGGTTTTCTTGGCAGAGATACTGTAATGATTTTGCCATTTTTTTCCTCCAGCTCATTTTACAGATGGGGAAACTGAGGCAAACTGGGTTAAGCGACTTACCCAGGGCCACACAGCTAGTAAGTGTCTGAGGTCATATTTGAACACAGGACCAGTTTTGCTCACTCCAGGCCTAGCGCTGACTGCGCCATGATGCCACCTAGCAGCCAGGATCAATAAATACCGACATTTACATAGGCTACTTTTAAGACCCAGCCCATCTTCTTTTCTGCAGAAGGCTTTTCCTTGTCCCTCTCCTCTACGTTCTTCTCTAAGATTACCCTCCACTTGCACTGTATAGATATTGTACGTATTTAATTGTCTGCAAGCTGTCTCCCTGGATGAGACTGGGGGCTCCCTGAGGGCAGGGATTTTGCTTTTTTTTTTTTTAGCATCTTCAGTGCTTAGCACAGTGCCTGGCACAAGTAAGTAAGAGGTTAAATGACAGATTTAAGTAGGGCAGCTAGGTGGCACCATGTATAAAATACTGGGCTTGGAATTAGGAAGGTGTGAGTTCAAATCTAACCTCATCCCCTAACTAGCTGTGTAAGTCAGAGCAAATCACTTACTTTAAGCAAGCCACTCAATCCTTCTCAGTTTCCCCATCTGTAAAATGCGGACCACAGCATAACCTAACTATCAAGGTTGTCTGGGAGATCAAATGAGATGACGTTGGCAAAGTACTTTGTACGCCTTAAAAGTACTACAGAAATACTAGGCTAGCACTTATGAGTAGCAATATTACCACTAATAATGTTAATTTATGTCATTACATTTATTTCATTTATTTGATATTATTTATATCCATTATACTGTTATATGACTAAGTATTAATACAATTATTACTATTAATTCTAATAAATGCTTGGTGAGACTAAGCTACCTCATTGGCTATAAGGTTATAACGTGCTTTACACAACTCTCTCATTTGAGCCTCAAGACTGGTTCTGGGAGGCAGAAATGAGAGGCACTCTTCTTCCTGTTTTATGCATGAGGAAGCCAAGGCTCAGAGCTTTTCCATATTCCCACAACTGAGAAAGGTCTGAGGTTAGATTTGGACTCGGTTTCCCTGATCTCCAATTCCAGTCTTCTCCTCCTCAGGAAGATGAGTCTTCCACATAGAAGAGAGGCAGACACTGGTACAGTTAGGAGGTCCTAGAGGTCCAATTTCTCCTGTTTCTACCACTGGGAATAATGGATTCCCCAAAGGAGCACCAAATGCTTTCAGGGAACTGAGGAACATTAGGTTAGGGCCTATTTTAATAAGAGTGCCAATCGTGATTCAGAGGACTTTTTTTCCCTCTTTCCAGAACACTGCTGTGCTGGGATCAGCTAGTCTGACTTTTTTGGCTCCAAATACCTCTACGGGGGCTAAGCAGTATTCTAAGGTGAATGCTGAAAGGTACATGCACAGTCGAGAAATAAAAATAAAGGGGACAAGGAGTAAAGAGAAGAATTTAACTCCCCCCTCGTCCTTTCCCTCTGCCCTTTTTTGCAATCAATTAGTTGCCAAGGTCTTCATAATGTCTCAGATATGTCCTTTTGTCCCCATTACATAGCCATTGAGTGCCAGGCCTTGTCACCAGTCACCCAAATTACTGAAAGAATCTCCTAATTGGACTCCTAGCCTTCAGTCTCTCCACCATCTGATCCAGCCTCCACCCAGCTGCCAAGATAATCTTAAAGTATCAGGGTGACTGGTGGGGCCCCACTGCCTCTGGAATAAAAAGCCAGTCCTTTAGCTGCATATTTCAAGTCTCTTGGAATCTGGGCTTATAGCACATGACTGCCCTTCGTGTACTCTGGGTTCTGGCCAAAGTGGACTCTTTGCTGGGTTGTGAAGCTGGCGCACCATCTCTTGTCCCTGGCACCTTTGTACCAAGCCCTTTCTTCTCCCTTGGCCTCTTAAAATTCCCTTCAAGGCTCAGCTCATAGGCCACGTTCTTTGGGAGCCTTTCCTAATGCCTCTGCTTGCTTCCTTCCCAAATGATCATATCTACAGCTCCATTTGTTCCTTGTTTCCCTCTGGTAGAGTGGCAGCTTCCCAAGGGCTGGGAGTAGAAGAGAAAAAAGGGAGAGATGAGGAAAAGAGGAACGAAAGTTGTGAGTCTGGTGGGAAGTGGAAGTGAGATAAATGAGAATTAAAATGCAGACATGGAACAGAGGCCACCCATTTCTGCTCTAGCTCCTTCTAGGTGCTGGGAGGTAGATGTCCTGGATGAGGGAAGGGATGGCATCTTTCCTTCCCTTTGGGCCCCGAGTAGGAAGCAGCAGGTTTGCCCCCTTCCAAATCACCCAGGCTTTGCCGCTGCTGTCTCAGGGCTGATAGAAAAAGAGTGAGATGAGATGCCTATCACCCTCTTATTTCTCTAGGGCATCATGACAAGAGAAGAAAGTCCTCATACCGCCCCCAACACTCCCCAGGCACCTCCGCCATCCTCCAAAGCAGAAGATGCTTCCCAAGAGGTCCAAAGAGGTAGAATTAAAGGTTGTAACCTAGGTAACTGGCGAGTAAAGGGCAGGACTCTGACAGGCCCAGGTGGGCTTTGGACTCTGGTCTGTTTTTAGCATGATTTGCCCGGGAAATCAGAGATGAGTAACTGTTCCCCAGGGCATCATGTAGAGCACTTGGGAAGGTTATCTCGCAGAAAAGGGAGGTGAAGGGTGAGTCTAGGGACATGGGCAGCAAGGAATCTCCCATCTAGTTAGGAATTGGCTAAGGCAAAATAATAACTATAAAACCAACAATAATAATAGCCAGCATTGATATTGTGCGTTGAGGTTTGCCAAGTACTTTACATATGGAGTAGTCAGTAATGAAAACACCTAGCATTTATATAGCACTTTAAGGTTTACGACACACTTCGCAAATGTTACCTAATTTATAATAATAGCTAATAACATTTATACAGCACTTAATGTGGCAAGCACTTTATAATCTTCACAATAGCCCTGAGAGCTAGGTGCTAGTATTATTCCCATTGTACAGAGGAGGAACTGAGGCACAGAAAGTGACTTGCTCAGGGTCACACAGCTAGCAACTGCCTGAGGTGGGATCTGAGCTCGGTTCTTCCTGACTCTGATCCCAGGGCTTTATCTGCTCAGCCACCAAACTAGTTATACCTATGAGGCCATCAGAAATCACCCTCCACAATTAATCATTGCCTCCATCCCTGTCCATACCTAATTGCTCAAGCTGAAATAAGCCAAACTTTTAGAGCAATTATTGTTCTGTGGGTGAACAAAGAATCCCAAAGAAAAACACTCCTTGTCTGCTTCTGAATTCTGTCACTGAAGGAGCTTAAGATCCAAGGAAAGAAAAAAAAACCTTACTTCGGATTTGTCATAAGTTTTTTTACTCCCTAGTCTCTTTTCTACGTCTTACACTGAGGAGTGTCATGGATAAAATTAAAAGAAAAAAAAGATTTCCTAGCCATAATCTCTGAGGAAGCAAAGTAGCGGGTGACCCAAAGAACAATGGAGAAGGAGGCATTTAGCAGGAGGGGACCAACCTGTAATTGGAAAGGCAGGTTGTGGTCAGTTGTGAATGGCTTTAAATGCCAAACAGGAGTTTATATTTGATTCTTATTGTTGTTGTCCAGTTGTTTCAGTTGTGTTCGGCTCTTCATGACCCCATCTGGGGTTTTCTCGGCAAAAATACTGGAGTGATTTGCTGTTTCCTTCTCCAGCTCATTTTACAGATGGAGGAAACTGAGGCAAACAGGGTGAAATGACTTGCCCAGGGTCACACAGCTAGTAAGTGTCTGAGGCTGGATTTAAACTCAGGAATATGAGCCTTCCTGAATCCAGGACTGGTGCTCAATCCACTGAGCTCCCTAGCTGTCCTGTATTTGATCCTAAAGGCCACTATGTTTACTGAATAAGGGAGGTGACATAGTCCCATGCTTTATGAAAACCATTTGGAAACCACATGAAGGATGGGGTGGAGAGGGGAGAGGTCTGAGACAGGAGATCAGTTAGGAAGCCACTTCCATAGTCCAAGTGATGTGATGATGGCCCAGACCAGGGTGGCAACTGTGTGAGTGAAAGGACAAAGGTGGCAGATTGGGCAATTGCCTGGATATATGGGGAATATGAGAGTGAGAACTGCACATGACATTGGGGCTATAAATCTGGATAACTGGGAGAACAGTGATGTCCTTGACAGAAACTTTGGAAGAGGGAAGTGTTTAGAGGGAAAGATGATGAGTTTTGTTGTGAATGTGTTGAGTCTGATGTATTCCTTGGATATTCTATATGAGACATCCAAAAGGCCTTTGGGCTTTGCTAGGCAGAGGATTCCTGTAGGGACAGATGGTGGGCTCTCCATTCTTGGGTACTTTTCCCTGGAAAGTTCTTTGGTCTTACCCTGAGCCATTTTCAAAGCTTATTACAGCCACTTTCTTTTTCTTTTCTTAAAATTTTTTTCTTTTTTCTTTCTTAAATCTTGTGTGTGTGAGTGTGTGTGTGTATATGTATGCACGCCACTTTTAAGAAATTTCAGAGTTTGTTTTTTTTTGCTTTTGCCTTTTTTTGGAGGGCAATTGGGGTTAAGTGACTTGCCCAAAGTCACATGGCTAGTAAGTGTGTCAAGTGTCTGAGGTCGGATTTGAACTCAGGTCCTCCTGACTTCAGGGCTGGTGCTCTATTCACTGTGCTACCTATCTGCCCCCATTTTAAAGAAATTTCTAATCTCAGTCAATGCATATTTCTTGATCTACCACTTTTCTGGGCCTTTGTGAGAGCAGAGCTTAGGAAAAAGATTTGGGTTGGACATATAAATCTGGGAGTCACCATCATGGAGATTATAATTAAGCTCACGGAGTCTGATGAAGTCATTGAGAAAGAAGGAGCAGAGAGAAAGAAGAAAGCCCAAGACAGAACCTTGGAGGGGGAGCACCCAGAATTGAGAGTAAGACACAGGTGATGACAAAGCAAAGACTGAGAAAGAAAGGTCCGACAAAGAGGAGAACTGGGAGAACAAGGACATGAAAACCCAGAGAAGGGAGAGTATCTAGAAGGAGGGAGTGGTCAACACTGTCAAGTAGAAGCAGAGGTCAAGAATTAATAAAAAAAAAAACCCAACCCCTAGTAAGCACTTACTATGTGTCAGGTACATAGTAGGAGAGCTAGGGATATGAAAAGGAGCAAAAGACAGTCCCTGAAAAAAATCTAATGGGGGAGATTAAAGACTGAGGAAACCCCCCATCAGATTTGGGGCTCAGGAGGCCTGGATTTCTGCTGTAGCTTTCTATTTGGTCTTTATATCTTGAATCTCTCTGCTCCAGGCCATTCTCTACTCAGTTGACCAAGTGACTTTCCCTAAAGCCGAGGCCCAAGCTTTCTACTCACTGAACTCTAGGAACCTCCTGGTAGCTCTCTGGTGTCTGGCACTGAGAGCTCTTCACAGCTGGGCCCCTTGTTTCCTCTCCATGCTCTCTGGTCTAGCCACACAGGCCTACTCCATGTTTCTCACACATGACGATCCATCTCCCACTCCTAGAATTTCCTTTGGCCGACCCTCAGGCCCAGGCAGCTTTCCCTCCTCCCCTCTGCCTCTGGGGACTCATCTAAGATTCTCCAGTCGTTCTGATCCATATCCGGCCACAGGACCCAGATGGCTCTGGAGGAGAAAGTGAGGCTGGTGGCCTTGCACAGCCCTCTCTCCCTCAAATCAAAGTCACGTCATCACCTCCCTGATGTCACGCCCCTCTTCCAGAACAAAGGACAAACCACAGCACACACAAGACCTCGCCATGTGCGGGAGGCCTCTCCCGATCCCTGCAGTTGCTAGCGCCCTCCTTCTGAACCTGTCATCTATTTGGGCTGTGCATAGTTTTGTACATACGTCCTTGTGAGCTTGTCTCTCTTAGAGAACGTGGCCTCCACGAGGGTGATCTGCCTTCCTTGCGTCCTCAGGGGTTAGTACCTGACCTTGCTCATAGCAAGCTCTCAATAAAGATGCTCAAGTAACTGACTGGCCCGGCCCAGCGCCCAGCCAGTATACAGTAAAGGATAAATAAATGCTTGTTGGCGGGCCGGGAAGGAGTGTCTTTCAGTTTAAAGCCAGTGCAATAAAGAAGCCCTCTGTGAGGCAAAGACAGAGAAAGAAAAGGAAGGAGGTGGGGAGATCTCCGGAGCAAGAGAAAAGAAGGGCCGCTAAGAGCTACACGGGTCCCTGCGGGCTGCTGCCTGACTTAGCTTTAAAGAGTAACATCGGCTATGGCTTGTGGCATTCTTATTTATTTTGTTAAATATTGCCCAATTACATTTTAATCTGGTTCTGGCTCCACTCGAATCCCCTGGGCTTTGTGTCTGACTCCTCTGCCCTAGATGACTAAAACAGGGAGTCCCCCATCAGGAGATCTAGGGGACATGCAGAGGGCTCACGTCTAGCCTTAGATATGTATGAGCTGTGTGGCCCTGGGCAAGTCACTTAACTCCTGTCTGTCTCATGTTATGGTTGAAGAATGGGGATTAATAACAGCATCTAGCTTCCAGGGCTGTTGGGAGGATCAAATGAGATGATATCTGTGGTGCTTAGCACAGTGCCCAGCACACAGTAGGTGCTTAATAAATGCTTATTTTCTACCTCTCTCCCAACCTCCTTTCCTTCCCTCCCTTCCATCCTTCCTTCCTCCGATCCCTCTTCCCTCCCTCTTCCCTCCCTCCCTCCTTCCTCCCTCCTTCCTTCCTTCCTTCCTTCCTTCCTTCCTTCCTTCTTTCCTTCCTTCCTTCCTTCCTTCCTTCCTTCCTTCCTTCCTTCCTTCTTTCCTTCCTGAAAATAGGAGACCCAGCTATTTAAATGGCCTCAGCTTCTATGGGCTCTAATCCAGATCTGTGGCACATAAGTCTTTCAATGTGTTTTAGGTCACTTTCCCCATCATGACAAATAGACTGAGCTGCTTGCTAACTCAAGGTCAGATTTCTCCAGTACGATAGCTGCCTCTATCCCATCATTCTGTGATCAGACAGATGGGATGCTGAGGGCTCAGGGCTGCTACAGGTAAGGAGAAAGCTGAAAAGAACCTCCTGCTCCATTTAAGGAGACACCTGGTTGGAGGCTGTCAGCCCTTGGCTCTGTGCCCCATTCCTGGGAACACAGGTCAGGCCCCTACTGTGTCCCAGCAGCTGTCTGCTCCAGTTCTCAGCGGGGGGCCAACACAGGGCTTAGCACCATCTTCATGTCTGCTGTGCCCCCTTCCAAAAAGGAAGACAGCTTTTGAATGAAGCTTGAATGAAGACTGCATTTAGGACACTTGGGGATGCAAACACACACATAACTCACTCACACACACACACACACACACACACACACACACACAGCTGACCTGCCTGGAATACTGAATCTGTTCCCCACTCTGCAGCTACTTCTACCCAATGGGAAGTAAATGCATCAACCAGGAAACCAATCCCTCTGGAGACCTGATGCCTTAAAGAGAGGAGAGAGGCTGCAAACAGACAGACCGGCGGACGCTGCACAATCAGGCGCAGCACTCTCAGCCTTAGGGAACCATCGAGGAAAGGCAGGAAACCACAAGGAACTGTGGTAACCACTGTAACATGGGATGACTTGGGAGGCAGGAGGAGAGCACATCTCCTGAGCTCTTTCCCATTAAAAATAACAATAAAAAACATAAGGCCAAGCTACGGCAATGGAGAGGAGCTCAGTGGTCAGTGTGTGCTAGGGCGGAAGTGAAGAGATTTGAGTTCCCATTCCCGCCATCATTTGAGGACCTGTGTGGCCTTAGGTTAAATCACAGCCTCTCTGAATCTCTGTTCCCTCATCTGTAAAATGTGGGAATGACAGCCTCTGAGGTTCCCTCCTAGGCCAGATCTGCCCTAGGATCTCTCTAATTTACTAGCTTTGTGACTTTATGGCTCTGACTGTAAAATGGGGGAGGGTGGTTAACTAATCTGGTTGAAGATTTTTTTCCATCTCTAGATCTATGATCCTAGGTCTTACCCTCTGACCCTAACCAAAAAAACCTCTAAATTTTCTTTTTAGAAAAACCTAAGCTCAGATTGGGGTGGGGGCAATAAGCCCTTTTTGTACCATCTCCATAGGGTTTTTAGTGAAAGATCAGTTGTGAAGATATTCTGAACTTTCACAAGGTGCTGCTCTAAGGAAAATGTTTCATTATTATCAGAAGATTAAACTCAGATCTTTGCTGTTCAGTTGTTTTTTTCATTTGTGTCTGACTCATCATGACCCCAATCTGGGATTTTTTGTGTGGCAAAGATACCAGAAGTGGTTTACCATTTCCTTCCCCGGCTCATTTTACAGATGAGGAAACTGAGGCAAAGAGGGGCAAGGGACTTGCCCAGGGTGACCCAGCTAGGAAGTGTCTGAGGCTGGATTTGAACTCAGGGATATGAGTCTTCCTGACTCTAAGCCTGGCACGCTAGCCAATGTGCTATCTGGCCGCCCAAGCTCAGCTTTATCCTTGCCCTAGTCCCAACCCCTCATTTGACTGAGGAGGAGGCTGTGCCCAAGAGAGAGGAAGCTGACTTGCCTGCGATCACACAGCTAAATAAGGGCCAGCACTAGAAACCAGGTCTCTGGAATGTAGCCAGGGGTTTTAGTCTGAGGTCTGGGCATTCATTTTTCAGTATTTAGATAACTGTATCTAATCAATTTCCTCTGTAATCCTGTGTTTTATTTTCTGCATTTACAAAAGTGATGCTGAAAAGGGTCCACAGGGCTTCCCCAGCCTGTCCAAGGGGTCCTTGGCACAAAAGGGTTCAGAGCCCCTACATCTACCCCTATTTCTCTTTCCCCATACCACAATGCCCAGGTAGAAAGGACCTGATAGCAACCCGCAAAAGGTCCAAAAGAGCAATGGGGAGGGGGGCTTTGTCTGAGAAATCTGAGTTTCTTTCCCTGCCCCCATGGACACAGACTTCTGTTTTTTTTTTCTTTTTTAGGTATCATATAATGTGGGA
The DNA here is from genome assembly GCA_028646575.1 of Pseudocheirus occidentalis. NCBI lineage: Eukaryota > Metazoa > Chordata > Mammalia > Diprotodontia > Pseudocheiridae > Pseudocheirus > Pseudocheirus occidentalis. The sequence continues at coordinate 27,257,950 of CM053596.1, read as the reverse complement.
AGGCAGGAAAGGAAGCTGAAAGGGAACAAGCAAGCAAACCCCCAAAGTTACTGAAGGGCACACATTCAAAGCAACGATGCCAAAGACGTGCGTCTTAATAGATCCTAAGGAATCAACAGAAACCACTGCAGAGTTACTTTCTCAGGACAGTGCCTGGAAGGCTCTGAAGGTGCCTGCAGATTGGAAAAAGGCCATGCTATTACTTTTGCTTCAGGGAAAAGGAATCGCAGGAATGATCTCCAATGGGGCTGTGTACATTTCAGGGGGAAAAGTACCAGAAAGAGGTGGGATGTATTGGACAGTGGTTGGGGGACGCCCAACCTCAAATCCTTGGAATCTTGGCAGACAAACTGTGCTGGATGAGCTGGGATTCTAGGTTAATCCATCCTGGCTTTGTCTGCAGGAAAGCCCTTGAACAGCTCTCGGCCTCTTTTTGGTCCCCTGTAAAATGAAGGGGTTGGACCAAGCTCTTCACTCTGGAAGGCAGTAGTGGGTGGTGGGTGCTGACTTAACACTGTGACCTTTTAAGACCTGGCATGACTGGTAGATGTGGCATCTTGGTTAACTGAACATTCCATACGGTGTGTTCAGATCTTCAACTCCCAGAGGTTAGAATGAAGCAAGATAGCATTTTAACTGGAGAAATCAATTTGCTAACAAGCATTTATTAAACACATACTATTTACCAAAGAACTGGAGATACAAAGAAGAAACAAAAGCAGCCTCTGTCCTTGAAGAATTTATATTCTAATAAGCTAGTGGTAGTAGGGGGAGATAAGACATAAATTATACCGAGGCAGCCGGGTGGTGCACTGGGTACATCAGGAAGAACTGAGTTGAAATCCTACTTCAGATATTTACTAGCTGTGTGATCCTGGGCAAGTCACTGCCTGCCTCAGTTTCCCCAACTGTAAAGTGGGGATAATAATAGCACCTGCCTCCTAGGGTTGTTGTGTATATCAAAGTGATAACTAACTGTTAAGCACTCAGCTAAATGCTAGCTATCATCATCATCATCATCATCAACATCATCATTCGAATATAACTTTATTTTTCTTTGAATCCCATTTCATCGTCACCAAAAGACCAGCCATTTGCTAAAGTCTTGGTTAGCCAAATTTTCCAGTTATGACGACAGAAGGCCAAATAGTTTTTTGTTGTTTTGATAAGACATATGATTTCATGAGTTGGGGATCCCCCGGGGAATGATCCTTCACCACCAAGGCAGACTGGCAATCCTACTGACAATTCGAAATAACCTGGAGCAGCGAAAGGTGAAGGTGCCTGCCCGGGGTCACACAGCCAGGAGGCATCAGAGGGGTGTTTGAATCCAGATCTTCCTGATTCAGAGGCCAACCCTCCACCTCTTGGCATGCCAGATAAATGAGAGGAATGACTGATCGAGGCTTTTCACAGCACTTTAAAGTTTGCCATCTTCTTTTGACAGGTGGAGAAAGTGAGGATCTGAGGGATGAAGGCACTTGCCCATGGTTGCACGGTGAGCAAACATCCAAGGTGGGACTCCTGCCGCTAGATTTCCCCATTTGCCACAGAGAAATGAAGGGATTCGTCTGTGGTTACATTGTGAGTAGGTTTTTGAGGTGGAAACCGAACCCAGGTCTATTTGACTTTAAGCCCAGTCTAGTGTCTAGGGGCAACCAGCTTTTTTAATAAATCATAGGATTAGAGAACACTAGATCAAGAAGGACCCTTAGAAACAATCTGGTTCATTGCCCTCACAGGAAACAGGCCCATGCTCAGGTACCCTATGACCTCCCAGGAGGCTGCTATGTCGTTTACCTCATAAAAGTCAAAGTCAAATCACAAAGGTCAAAGTGACCCTCCTGGGAAATCTCAGATCCTGTAATATCTGCATATAGATATCAATATATGTATATCCTATCCTCATTACATAGCAGAAAGGCTCATGGGATCTTGGAAGAGGTCATTACGGCCATCTAATTAAACTCTTTCATTTAATTAAGAGATAAAAAAAAAAAACAGACCCAGATGGGAAATTACTTCCTCAAGGTCACACATTTGTAGGAAGTGGTGGAGCTGGGTGGGGTGGGGCACATGCCCTTGGTCTCTGCTGAGATCAGTTTGGGGACCAAACTTAGGAAGTCACCCAGGGACAGGAAGAGGTGTTACCACCCCAAACTCCCTTGCAGCACACACCCTCTCCTCTTCTGCCAGATGGCATCTCACTGTAAGCCAGAGACAAGAGCCCATTAGCACAGTCTCCTCCTACACCTCAGACCTGAGATAACTGATCAGACACCTCTTATCGAGATGGTGGAGAGCTTGAACAAGAGAATGGTTCTGAATGCACTTTGGCAAGAAATCTGCTGGCAATGAATGCTTCTGGGACGTGAGCTCTGTCCTGGAAGCCATCACAGGCTCTGTCCTGGTTCTCTTTCTGCCCTTGGTGCTCTTGTCTCTCACCAGGTCACCAGTTCTGAATCCCTAATGCCTGCTGGACAGCTCCACCTGCATCTCAAACTCAAAATGTCTAGAATAGAACTCATTATCTTCCCCCCAAACCCACCCTCTTTCCCAACAACTCCAGTTCTATCAAACACACCACCATTCCGGTTACCCATATTTACACCTCCAGATTTACACTCTCTCCCTCTGTCATGCTGCCCTGCCTCCCTCCCAGATCCAACCAGATGGCCAACTTGCCTCCCACAAAATTTCTGGCATCTTCTCCAAGTGTACCAAAGACATTCATGCTCAGGCGCCCATCACCTCCCTCCACTACACCATATCCTTCTAGCTGATCTCCCCGCCTCCACTCTCTTCTTTGTAAAACATCTTCTGCCACAGAAATGATATCCCTGGGGGACAGGCTCTTTTACCCTTAGTCAGAAGGATTGCTGGCTCAAAGAATTAGAGCTGGAAGGGACCTTTGAGTTTCTTGGGCCTAACCACTTAATCTTAATGTTGAGGAAATAGACTCAGAGCCCTGAAGTGGTCACACAAAGAATACGTGACGATACAAGGTCCTCTTTACATTGAATCTGGCATGAAGGCCAGTCCAGCCCCTACCCCTCCATGCCCTTCAGAAGGCTCCTCTGAGCCATGTGGTACAAACCCTACCCAAGAGGGATAAGAATCTGTTTGAGAAGTAGCAGAAATGCCCATGTGGAACTCCAGCTTCAAAGGTAAAGCCTACTGTCATCAGCATTAAAAACTGCCCCTCAAATGGATTTTTAAAAGGCTACAGAGGAAAAAAAACTCTGTCTGTCATATCTTCAACACTCAGCACAGTGCCTGGCACACAGCTGATGCTTATTAATGGTTACTGATTGATTGACTGATACACAGAATAATTTGACTGAGGGAACATTTCATTTGAGAGTAACCAGTTATTCTTGGGCTGGCTGGGCACCTGAACCTAGAGAGGGGACAGGGAGCTGTCTGATTCGACTAGAGCAGAGAGGGGAAGGAGAGACAACATGGCATGGGGGGAAGTGCTAGCTGTAAAACCAGGATGACCCAGATTCAAGTCTTGTTGCCCCTACACACTGGGTTGTGTAACCTTGGCCAAGTCACCTACTTGCATGCTCAAACAGCTCTAGGTGACTTTAAGTTGCTGAGAACATGGGTGGAGGTTTCCATGCCAGCGACATCAGAGGTCTAGTTCCTAACCTTATAGAGAAGAGTACTATAAGCGCAGGCAGACACAGTGTGATGGTGCTGGGTCTTGAAAGGCCTTGAAGGCAAAGGTGAGGGCATTTTACTCACTGAGATAATAGGGAGCCACTAAAGATGCAGTAGCATGATCAGACTGAAGATTACTCTGGCAATAGTATGAAGGAAAGGCTGGAAGAGGATAGGGTAGTGGCAGGAGACCCTGCTGAGCCCCACTGCAACAGACCAAGTAGGCAGGCCCTTGAAGAGGCTGGTGGGATACATGACTGATACTCCACTGAGCTTATTAGAGCTAGGGCCACGCTGGCAGGTATGGAACGCCAAGTGAAGAGTAAATGGCTTAACTCATACTTTACCTACCCCCATTAGTGACTCTGGGGAGAGGCCATGGACAATAGTATCTCTGTCTGTCTGTCTTTCTCTCTCTCTCTCTCTCTCTCTCACACACACACACACACATACACACACACACAGAGCGTCGTGTTTGTAAAACACCTCTGAAGCCCCACAGCAATCCTGAAAGGTAGGTTATCATTATCCCTATTAGAAGAAGAAATGGGAGCACTCACAGACTTGACCATGGTCACACACCCAGTGGATGTCAGGGGCAGGGTTCAATTCTAGCCCTTCCTGACTTTTAGGTCCAGCACGCTGCCTGTTCAGGCAGCCAGTGGCTTCTCTGGCCCCTTTCTCCTCAGTTCAGGCAAGAACAGGCTGAAGTGGCTTTTTCCAGGGCCAGGTTCTGGCCTTCTTTCTGATGCACCGACTCAGGGGCTTTGTACTCAGTGCAGAGGAAAGCTGCTTGGGTCACTGCTAGGATGACAGCAGTTGGCCCTGCTGGCATTTCTCCTGCACCAGACTCCAAGTGAATTCCCTCACTGCAGGTAACAAGAAGGCTGGCTGTGATCCTGGGAAAGGACTGATCTAGGTCAGTTTAGGGGGAAAGAGAGGGAAGTTCCATCTGGCCTCCTCAAGGACAAAAGTTTCCCAGGCCTGACTCAGGCCTTCAGTTATAGGAAAGGGCCTAGGTACATGGGTGTGCTGGAGCCAGCTCTGACTCTCGTGGGCACTGACTGCTAAAATTTCAGGGAAAGTATATACAGCTCAGAAATCCACAAATGCTACAAAAACGCTTGATTTACCTTTTGTTGATTGTCCAGAAAGCAATAGGGAGAAAACATTAATCATACAAATGAAACTTAGAAGGGTGTCATGCCTGTAGCTGGTTGCTCAGCCCTGCCCAGTACACTCCTCCTGAGGTACGCCAATTGGCTAAATACCTGTAGCCACGACACATAGTGGACAGGCAGCCAGCCTTTGGGGCAGGAAGGTCTGAGTTCAAGTCCTAATAAATACATCCTAGCTGGGTGACCGTCGGATCATACATCAAGGGCTCGATGGGACTTTTTAGCCTGGAGGAGAGAAGGCTGGGGAGGAAATGAGAACTTTCTTCAGGTATCTGAAGGGCTTTTGTGTGGAAGAGGAATTGAACTGGACTGGAAACAGGCCCAGGGAAATGAAGAGTCTTGCCCAGGATCACACAGACAATAAGTACACAAGCAAAGAACAATTTTTCAGTGCCCCAAGTAACTCTCTAGGACACAGGTTCTTTACCTGGGTTTGAAAACTTTTTTTGATAAGAATATTTTAACAGAATTAGTTTCCTCTGTAATTCTATGTATTTTATGCATTTTAGAAACATGATTCTGAACAAGGGTTCATACACTTTACCAGACTGTCCAAGAAAAAGTTTAAGAAGCTGTTCTCTAAGACTAGAAGGTACAAACAAACAAACAAAGTTGCCAACATGATCCACCGTGGTTGGCATTTTGGCACTGGGAGTTCCCTATACCTGTGCACTCACAGATCTGGACCAAAAAAATAAAATAGAAAACTGTAATTCTCAGTCTTAGAAAAGATTTTGGCGGCCAGTCTGATATAGATTGTAAGCTCCTTGAGGGCAGGGATGATTTTTTTTGCATCCCTAGTATTTAACACAGTGTATTTAGGAACTTAATAAAAGTACACTGACTGACTGACATCTCGTTTAACTCATAAATGAATAGGAAATCACCCTTTATGACACACTGGACAAGGGAGTATTCAGTTTCTGCTTAAATACTTCAAGGGTGGGGAGCCCACTAACCTTCTATAGCTACAAGGAAGTGTCCCCCTACCTCCAGTTTCAGTCTGCTTCTTGTCCATTTCTACCCACTGCTCCTGGCTCTGTCCTCTGAGGCCAACAAGGATAAGTCTATTCTCTCTACTACATGACAGTCCCTTAAATACTTTCTGACAGCTATCATGCCCCTTCTAAATCTTTTCCTCTAGGTTAAACCCCTCCAGGTCTTTCAGTGGGTTCTGATATGACCCTATCTAAGGGTCCTTGGCCCTCCTGGCTGTCTTCCTCTGATTGCCCTCCAGATCATTAATGTCCTTAGCCACATCTGACACCCAGAACCAACACAACAATCCAGATGCTCGAGGGAGTTCACCATCCCCTTCCCCCCTGCCCTTTCTTCCTCCCACCCCAATCTTGCAAGGCTGGATCTTGCAATCTTGCAGCTGGATTACAAATGCTTAGGCCTAAGAGGGGGTAAGTTTTGAAGCTTTATCAAATTTTCAGGTGACACAAAGCTCAAAGGGATAGCTAATACAGGCGATTACAGAGTCAGGATACAAGAGAATCTTGGCAGGCTAGAACAAAATCCTGAATCTAATAAGATGAAACTTAATAGGGATGAATGTAAAATCCTAAATTGGGTTTAAAAAAAAACAAGGCATGGCTAGATGAGAGTTTATATATAAAGGATCTGGGGCTTTTAGTGTATTGTAAGTGTATATGTGCGCCAACATTGGAGCATGGAGACAAAAAAGCCTGTGTTTATTAAAGGTGTACTGTCCTGCTATACATTACCCCATTAACAGGACATCTGGAGTATTGTATTTGATTCTGGGAAGGGCACTGACAAGCTGGGGATGTCCAGACCAAGATAACCAGAATGGGGAGGTGACTGGAAATCAGATGATGTGAAGATTCATTGATAGAACTGGGGATGTTTAGTTGTGGGGAAAAAGACTTAGGGTGGGGGTGGGGGAGAGGCATGAGAGCTATCAAGTATCTGAATGGCTATCATATGCAAGAGGAGAGCCATCCCAGAGGACAGAATGAGGAATATTGGCCGGAAGCTAACCAGAGAGGCTGGTTTAGCAGTTGATGTAAAGAAGAATGGTAGATGTAAAGAAAAACTTCCCAACCATTAGAATTGTCCAAAAGGGGAATGGGAGACTTCTGGAGGTGGTGGGTTCCTCCTTGCTGGAAATCTTCAATAAAAACTGGACAAGGACTTGTTGGGGATGCTATAGAAGAAATGAGAGGCAACGTGGCTTAGAGTGTTGACTATCAAGTCAAGAGGACCAGAATTCAAGTTTGGTCTTTGCCACACACTGGTTGTATGACCCTCTCTGCGTCTTGGGCAACTCCCTTGGATTACAAGTTGCGAAGCAAGTAGAGATCTGCTTTGGATAGAGGGTCTTCTCTATGCCAAGGGAAATCACAAGCCTGGTCACCAAACAGAAGGGATTCTGTTTCCATAAGGCTAGGACAAGTTGACAAAGATTTTGTGAGAGTGAAGTTAAAAGAATGAAAGTAGTTGGAACAATTATTGACTGCCCAAGCAGAATTTATCTATATATTGCTTGCTAAGATATGGAAGAAGAGAGGGAGACACACACACACACACACACATACACACACACACACAGATAGAGAGAGAGAGACAGACAGAGAGAGAGAGAGACAGAGAGAGAGAGACAGAGAGAGGAAGGGAGAGGAAGGGAGGGCAAGAGAGCGGAGAGACAGACACACAGAGACAGAGAGGAGAGAGAGAGAGAATGAAAGAGAGAGAGAGAGAGAGAGAAGAAAGATGCATTTGAGAGCTATTTGGTCATGAGCAGAAAGGAGAAATCAACTTGTTTATCAAAAGAATAGGGGCTCTTACAGTTTAACATCCTTAGCATTGCTACCTACTCATGGAAGATGTTTCATAGAAACCCAGAATCTCAGAGTTACAAGGGGTCCTGGAGATCAGCTCATCCCACCTATATACCTATACACAAATCCCCTCTCCAGTATACCCAATGGGAGGTCAGTGGCAAAGGCCAAGGGTGGCTAAGGCTTAATAGTGGTTCCAGAAAGAGCTACAGTGCTAGAAATGATCCTGAAAGGTAGTCAAGCTCACTCTCCTTCCTTCAGGACAGAGATCACAGAACAGAGGGAAGGAAGGGGGGTTGTCTTGTCTCTTTTGTCTGATCTTAGGTCAGTCACTTAAACTCAGATGGCCTCAGCTTCTTCATCTATGAATAAAGGAGCCTCTAAAGTTTCTTCCATGTCTAGATCTAAGGTTCTGCCATTCCATGGTTGCCCCCCCCATTATATTGTGAGCTCCTTGATGACAGGGCTCTGTATTTTTGTTTTTCGCCTTTCTTCATATTCCTAGTGCTTGGCATACCCTAAGTGCTTGGTAAATTCTTGCTGACTGGTTATGATCCAACTAATTGCAGGAGTTGGAGCTGGAGCTGGAGCTGGAGGCCAGCTGAGAGGCCATCGGGGCACAAGGGAAATGGCTAGACCAATGGTACAGGGTCTGTGGCCATCACCCTCTCCCATCCCATTTAGAAAGCTGATAATGACCCAGAAACAGAAGAAGAAAGGAAAATGGAAAGGGCCAGGCTGGGGCTGATCCCAGAGCAGCCAGATGGGCAGGATTCTCCTCTCTCAGGAGCTCCTCAGGTCTGTCTAGTGACCTCAGAATTCAGGAAGCCAAATTTCTCCCTGGTTTCCTCCTGACACCATTGGCAGGTGGGCCTGTTCCATAGAGGGAGGATGTCAGCGAGGGCCCTGCAAAGCTGCAGCAGATTCTGTGGCTTCCCCTAAAGCAATCAAAAGGACATGCCTCCATCAAAAGGCTCTGTTAAATACCACACTCTGCTGTCCCTTGCCAAAACCTCGAGCAACTGGGTCACGGCATGGGCATGGGGGAAGCTGCAGCTTTCTCCTGGCACCTGTGAGGAAGGATGAATGTGACTCATCGGGGCAGGCTGGCAGCCAGGGACAGGAAGTGGCAGTGGGTTTTTCCTCCAGCATGACACACAGAGTCTACCAAGGCAGCAGCTGGCTTAGGCTGACATTAGCCTTTGCTTGCAGCTCTGGGGTAGGCTGGAGCTGCACTCCATGGGCCAAAGTTTGCAGGCCATTTGAGATACTCCGATCCTGCATGGAGTAAGGGGCTGCCTCCCTCCTAGAAATGTCCAGGGAGGACCTGGAACAAGACTTTGCTCTAGAAAAAGGGATCCTGTGAGATTCTGCCACTGGGATGGCAAATGGACCAAAGGGCCATAGATCTAGAATTGGAAGGAACCTTAGAAGTCATCTAGTGCATATTCCCTCACATATAGAGACCAGGAAACAAGAGCCCAGACAGGTGAATGACTTGGCCCTGCAACTGGGTGATAAATGACAAGGGCAAGATCTGAACCCAAGTTCTCTGACTCCAAAGGCCATGCTCTTCCCTCTGGACTGCATTAACTCTCTTGTACCATGGTGCAGCTTATGGTAGAACCAACTATTTCCTCCCAAACCCAGCAGACTTTCTCCCCTGTCCATCCTATATCTATAAAACTGAAAATCAATTTTGTGAAATGTGACTAAAACAGAAACAGCCTGAGTCAAAACAGACCAAAGGCAGCTTGGTGGCTCGGTGGATAGAGCACTGGACTTGGAATTAGGAAGACCTGGGTTCATATCCAGCCTCGGATACTTACTAGCTGTGTGACCCTGAACAAGTCACTTAACCTTGTTTGCCTTACTTTCCTCATCTGTCAAATAAGCTAGAGAAGGAAATGGCAAATCACTCCAGTATCTTTGCCAAGAAAACCCCAAACGGGGTCACAAAGACTCAGAAATGATTGAACAACAAAACAGAACAGAATTAGGGTCAGGAAGCTTCCATTCCATCCACTAATGTTTTTTTTCAGCATCAGGTAGGATCAAAGATGCGGAGCTGGGAGAGACCCTCCCCTTATGGGGGAGGGAACAGGCCCAGAGGAGCTGCGTGATTTGTCCAAGACAATACTGTTAGTAAGTAGGAGGGCTGAGATTTGAACTTAGTGCCAGGTGGTGCAAAGGACTTGAGTCAGGAAAACCTGAGTTCAAATCCCAATGTAGACGCTTATAAACTGTGTGACCCGGGGCAAGTAATTTAACCTGTTTGCCTCAGTTACCTCATCTGTAAAATGGGGATAATAACAGCACCTACTTCTCAGGGTTGTGATGAGGATCAAATGAAATGATATTTGTAGAGCACTTTGAAAACCTGAGTGTGTCTATAAATGCTGTGGTTCCAGCCATTGTTTTCACATTGCTCCATGCTGACTGCCAGGGAACCAGGGGAACACAAAGGTAGAGGGCTTGGGCAGCAACGTGTGTGTGCGTGTGTGTGCATGTGTATGTGTGCATGTGTGCATGTGTGTATGCGTGCAGGAGAGAAAGCAGCGCTGGTAGCGGGAGATGAAGCAGGGGGTTTCCGACAGCTTCTCAGCTAAGAACAGGTGGTACCCAGCAGACTCGGCAGTCTGGGGAAGAAGGGAATGCCCCGTGGCCCAGTCACAGCTAAGTCTGGTGAATGCACAGACAACAAGGGCCGGAGTGGTCAAAGAGCTGGGGAGTCAGGTAGCCACAGCCAAGAGAGAGACAGACGAGGCTGCAGGAAGCTACTAGTCTCCTTGAGAAGCAGTAAGAAGGAGCTCCCAGGGTGCTGACATCGGAGCTGGCAAATCCTGCCTCTGGCACGAACGGGCCATGGGCAAGTCACTAAACTTCTTTCACCCTCAGTCTCCTCATCTGTATGATGGGACTGATAATACCAGCACTCCTTAGAGTGGAGCTCAAGTGAGATGATGTATATAAAATGCTTTGTGAAGCTTGTGAGTGCTAGGTACATGATAGAGGCTCAAAGGGTCTCATATCTAGAGCTGAGGCCGGCTAATCCAACCTTCTCACTTGACACGATGGGGAAACTGAGGCCCAGGAAGGGGAAGTAATTGGCCAGGGCCTGTGGGTGGTCCCCGTCAGAGGTGAGATTCGAACCCTCTTCCTTCTCTTTTCATCCACCCAAAGGTGCAAGGGCCACTTGATCTTCCCACCACCCTCACATCGTTTTATTTTTACCACCTATGTTCCTGGGAGATTCAGGCAGGGCAGTCCCGATCACTGCGGGATGTATGGCAAGACAATCTCAGCGGAAGGAAGAGAACAGAACACGCCCTCCCTCCTCCCCATCCCAGCCAGATCTGAGTTCCTTGTTTGTCTCGCCGAAGAATAGGGGTGGGTGGGTAGGTTGGAATCGGGCCTAAAAATTAAATGAGGTTCCTAGATTTAAGAGCTGAAAGGGATTTCAGGCCTCATCTAATTTGTCAGTGAAGCGGTTCAAAGGACAGAGGGCAGGGCCTGGAGTCAGGAGGACCCGCTGTCACAAGTGCAAATTTGGCCTCAGACAGTTACTAGCAGTCAGTCACATCACCCTGCCTGCCTCAGTTTCCTCAACTGTAAAATGAGCTGGACCCCCAAATGGGGCCATGAAGAGTCGAACACAAGTGAACAATAAACGTCATTCATTCTTTGTGTATTGATTGTGTTGTCTGCCCCAACACAGCTCTCCCTGAGGCCATGAATTGGTTCGTTTGTCTTAATAATAACTAGCATTTGGATAGTATTATATAGTACTTTAAGGCTTGCAAAGTGCTTTACCAACATGAAGATGATGATGATGGTGATGGTGGAACAAGCATTTATATGGCAGTCTACTATGTGCCAGACGCTATACCAAGTGCTTTATTAATATTATGTCATTTGGTCCTCACAAAGCAATCCTGGGAAGGGGGGGTGCTATAATTATCAAACCCACTTTACAGAGGAGGAAACTGAGGCAGAAAGAGGTTAAGTGACTTGCCCAGAGTCACATGGTTAACAAATGTCTGAGGTCGGATCTGAGCTTGCATCTATCTGATTCCAAGTCCGGCGCTAGCTGTTCTATCACCTAGCTTTGGCCTCTGCAAACCCACCACCTACCCTGCTGCCAGCATGTGGAGTGGGAAGTTCTCACTGAACTCCTGAATTTCCTAGATGAGGGAACTAGGGCCAGAGAAATCAAGTGATTTGTTCCAAGTCACAGAGGTCAGAAGGGCAGAGCCAGGCTCCAGATCCAGTCCTCTCCGCTGCCTCTTTGTTTTCATCACATTTAAGGAGGCTCTCCTTCCCCTGCTCCTCCAGACCTGGCAGCCAAGCTTTTGTACTTTCCCCCTCCTTCCTCTCTCCTATGCACACTGATCCCAGGACCTAGTAAGTATTTTTTTTTTAAACAAAAAAAACATTCCATGGTGAGGCCAAAATATAGACTAAAAAAATGCCAATGGGATCCATCAATAAGGTGAAAGCCTGGGGGGGAGGGGTGGGGAAGAAGAGAAAAAAATGAAAGAATGAGAACAGTTTTAAGAACTCAATAAATACTTTATGACTAATGAAAGGAGAGGTGGAATGTAGAAAAGCAGGAGACAAGGGGAGTCAGAGAGAAAGGAAAGCTGAGATCGGAAGAGAAGAAACGCATATGGCAGATGGTGGGCGGTGCCCCCCACTCAGTTCAGGTGCTTGGAGAATAGGGAGAGACAAGGGCAGATCCAAGAGAAATGCCAATGGAAGGAGCACCAGGGAGAAGAGACAAAGCACTTTAGGAAGGACTCGGAGAAACTTCTCAGTCATTCAGAGGGTATCCGTGTCTAGTTGCGGGGTGAGGACCTTGCTTTCTCCTCCTCCTCCTCATGAACACGAGATGGCCAGCACTGACAGTACACACACCTTACATGCTGCAAAGAGCTTGACACATAAAATCTTGTTTTATCCTCAGAACCACCTTGGGAGATAAGTGCTATTATTATCCCCAGTTTAAAGAGGTAACCGGGGTTGGTTAAGGTACTTAGTGTCTGAGGCTGGATTTGAATTCAAGACTTCTTGGCCTTGAGTTCAGAGCTTTATTTACTATTTCACCTAGATGTTGTGGGGAGCGGAAATGGAGGGGACATCGTCAAACAAATGAAGGTCTGTTATATGGAGAGGGATTAGCCTTGTTTTCCCTGTCTCCAGAAAGAAGAACTAGGAGTAACAGTATTGGGCTAATGTCAGGAAACACTCCCTAACAATTTAGAGCTGTTCAGAAATGAAATGGGTTAGCCTGAGAGATAGTGACTTCCCCGTTTCCCTCCTATACTTTAGATCTCTGTAGAGGGGACTTGTAGAGGAGATTCTTGCAGACTCTCTGATAATTCTACACTAGGGCAAAGAAGTTGGTGGAGTATGACTTTGTTTCCAATCTCTGGGTGCCAGGGCCTTCCTTAGGGCCAGCTCCACACTCCCCACATATTGCCCTTATAATAGAGAGGTCATGTGGGCCCATTTTCATTGACACAGGGGCCAACTGCTTCCATCTCTCCCTTCGATACCTGTGGGAAACGTGTCTGCCTGTCCATCATGTGCAGGGTTGGTACTCACTCCCTGAGATATTGGGCAGCTAGCCTGTACTCACTTCCTTTCCCTGATGAGAGCTGGTGGGAAGTCAGGAACACTTTCTCCAGTCTTCCCACCAAACCTCCACCTACAGAAACACTAAGATCTCAGAACCCTTCTCTATAAAGGTTGGCAGCCCCCTTTTTAAACTCATGTTTAATGAAATTACTATTAATTATTATTAATAGTAATAGGCAACATTTATATAGTAATGTGCTTTACACATTTTATATCTTTTGGACCTCAAATAATCTTATATAGTAGGTGTAAAATATCTCCATTTTACAGTTAATGAAACTGAGGCGGAGAGAGTTAAGTGACTTGCCCAAGCTCACAAGTCCAAGGAGTAGATGAGGCAGGATTCAAATTCAAGTCTTCTTAACTCCAAGGCCAGTCTTCTGTCTACCTAGCTCATCTTCTCCCAAACACAAATCTATCTGTTGCTGCCCTACCTCTCTACAAACCCCTAGGGATTTTTTCTCTGCTTACTGAGACAGGAATCACTAGCAAATGGAATGGTATGCTAATGGAACTGGTCTAGCCCCTCCTCCTTTCTAATATACCATGAACAAGTTAAGGTCATCTGACTGGGATGCCTCCATTTAAATTCAAAAGAGTGATTCAGGTGGTAGAAATCTGAGGCCAGAAAGAAGAGAAGCACAAGGACTGTGAAGTTCAAGGGAGATAACATGGACAAACTTTAAAAGGATGACACTAGGTAGTCCAGTGAACAGAGTGCTAGGCCAGGAAGATTTGAGTTCAAATCTGGTCTCTGACACTGGCTGTTTGGCCTCAAGTAAGGTTTGCCTCAGTTTCCTCAACTGAAAAATGGAGGTGATGATAATAGCGCTGCCCTTCCTGGCTTATTTTGAGGATCAAATGAGACAATATTTGTAAAAACATTTGGTACAATCAGTGCCTGGTACACAGTAGGCTGTACAAATGCTAGCTATTATTATTAATTATTATTATAATTATTATTACTTTTAAAAATAATTTGTCATGACCATTATGGTTTCCAGAGGGAAAGAGATTTGGAGGGGATTAGGATTTTGGGGTACCCCCCTCAAATCACAGTGGAAGTAATCACTTACTTTGTTTTAATAGGTATGGGGTCATCCCTAGACTTACCCAAATCCACTCAGATATGAACAGAATAAATCTCTTCACCTGAAGCTATCTTCTGTATCAGCACAACCTACATTTTATCTGTTGTATGAATTTAAATCAGGGCATAACTTCCAACTACACAGAGCAGTGGAGCCAGTGATCTGGGTTCTAATCTAGCCGCTGTTATTTCTTATCTATCCCTGGTCTTTTGTTTGTATGTGTACAGAATGAGAGGGCTGGATTAGACATTCCCCCTTTCAGCACCCAATCTACAGAAGGTTGTAGTAGAAGAGAGTTCAGATAAGGCTGACTTCCAAACCCTCTATGGATAGGCGCATGGTAGGCATTTCCAAAATGCTCGTTGACTGATTGCTTTAAGATTCTTGGGGATAACTTTGTTCAATGGCCCCTCTGATTAACAATATTGAACCATGCACAAAAGAGGGAGCTGTTGGCTTGCCAAAGGTTGTTCACTATGTTCCCAGGGAACATCTAGTGTAGAGTCCGAGTCAAGAAGGGACTCCCTATAGATGGAAGGATCCCCCAGATATTCTTATCTGGAGATGGGACTAGCTTATGGCATCAAGTCCTGGCATCCTGCAGAACATCTTATGTGAGACTCACAATCTTGAGTTTGGCCTAACCATCCACAACGAAAAACCAAGGGTGGGGGTGGGGGGAGAATTCTGATTGTCTAGACTGTGACAGACAGTTGGATGATGGGCAGAGCTCATTCATCGGTGGGTCTATTCTAAACAGAAACTGTTCATTGGCAACAATCTGGGCCCAGAACAGGAGAAGAAAAGGAGGCCAGGGGCAGTCAGGTGGTGCAGTGAAGAGAGCACCAGTTCTGGAGTCAGGAAGACCTGAGTTCAAATCCAGCCTCAGACACTTAACACTAGCCGTGTGACCTTGGGCAAGTCACTTAACCCCAATTGTCTGCCTTCTCCCCTCTAAAAAAGCAATGAATGAATGAATAAATAAATAAATAGAAAAGGAGACTGGATTGTCTGTGTGTCATTTTATACTGTTTTAAAGAATGATCTCATCTCCCCCCTGAAGCAATATTGCATCTTTTCAAGTCCAATATTCCACTGGTGACTGTGTGGGTACAAGTCATGGCATGATGAAATTAAGGAGCAACCCAAAGTCAATAGAAAGAAAGACATGTTGTAGGCACAGCAGACAGGGTAGGCTGCTATTCCTCCTCCTAATGAATTAGGAGGAGAAGTGATCGATGTAATCAGAGAAATACAAATGAGAAAAAAAGATGGGCTTGCTATATGAGAAGGGGGATAACTGGTGGCTGAACTTTGGTACTCCAATGGCAGCCATGAATTATCAATAGAACTTGAGAAAGGCCCTTAGTGCTTATAACAAATTTATGGGAGGACCATGGTTGAGAGTTATATGGCACAGGCAGCATGAACTGGGTTAAAATGTAATTGGGAAAGGTTTTACAAAATAAATTAAAAATATAATTCAACATAATGTTAATTTGTGGTTTTTCAAGTCAACCTATGGTTTGCTGAACTCTGTTGCTATTTGAGGTGCAAAATGCTATTGTACAGGAGGAGGTGGTCAGGCCCGGACCAGTTGCTATAGTTGGAGGAAACATCCATATCTATGAGAACAGAGATCTATTGGAATATGGCTGAGAGAGGCAGTATGGCATAATGGGTAGGGTATTGGAGCCAGGAAGACGTGGGATCAAATTTTGTCTTTGATGTGAGTTGTATAAACATATTTTTACTTCTTTTTAAAGCAATACACTAGGTTCTGCAGATATAAAGATAAAAGTTCAACAGTCCCTACCCTACTAGGGCTGATATTCTGCCAGGGGTGAAGGGGGAGCATTTTACAGATAAGCAAATTTAGAAAAGAAATACAAAGCAACTCAGGGTGGGGCTGGTAGATAGAGCAGGCCTGCTTGTCTGGAAAAGAGACTATGAAGGGGGAGCGATGGGAAGGTAGGAGAATGTCTCTGAATGCCAAAAAGGAAATTATAGTTGATCTGGCTGGTAACAGGAGCCCCTGAAAGGAATCACAGCTATTATCTAGACAGCACTTTAAGGTTTGCAAAGCACTTTACAAATGTGACCTCACTCTGTCTTCACAACAACTCTGGGAGGGAGGTGTTGTTGTGATCCCCAATTTAAAGACAATGAACCTGAGGGAAATGGAGACTAAGTGACTTACTCAGGGTCACACATCTCGAATGGAACCCAAGTTTTCCTGAATCTGTGCCCAGAGCTCTAGCCACTGAGCAAGCTAGTCAGCAATGAAGCTTCTCAACCTAGGAAGCGGCGTGTTCAGATTTATGCTTTTGGTAAAGTAATTTCCCAGCCCGGTGGAAAGTGCTTATGTAAACGTCAGCTGCTGTTGTTATTTAGGCCTGGCAAGATCAAAGTCATGGTGATGGATTCCAAGTCCATCCACGGGCATCAGGAACAGAGGAAGCTTTTACTGTGAATGCTACACAAATACAAAAGGAGGCGAGAGGTTTTGTCTTTATACATTTGAGAGGAAAAGGAGGGAGGGAATGAGTATTTATCCAGAGCCCACTATGTGCCAGGCATTGTGCTTTACAGATATCATCTCATATAATGCTCGTAACCATCCTGGGAGGTATGTGTTATTATCACACACACACACCCCCACTTATAGTTAAGAAAATTGGGGCAAAGCTTAAGTGACTTGTCCAGGATCACACAGCTAGCAGGGGTCTGAGGCTGGACTGAACTCAGGTTTTCCTATGCAGTGAGCCACCTAGCTATCATGTAGTTTTTACTACTGGCATATTACTCCTTTTTATTTGGCTTACTTATCAAGAATTAGTGGAAAGTATTAAAGACAGTGCACCAAGAAATTCCTACACACCCCTTACCCCCACCCCAGTAGAATATAAGCCCCTAGAGGATAAGGAATGCTTCCATTTCATTTTTAACCCCAGTCCCCAGGTCCATGTGTATATGAGCTGAACTGACATTAAAAGACCCTTCCAAAGTTGGTCCCCAGACATGTCTTCCCTCCTCCTCTCTGATCATGTGTGTCTTTGATCCACCTACAAAAGTAGGCAGATGAAGAAACATCAATGGACTAAAATGTGAATTGGTGAGAAAACGGCTCACGGAAGCTTGACAATGGCCCAGGGGGAGGTCTGTGGCACTTTCCAGGGGATGGTACCCAAGAATAGAGCACTCTGGGTCGGTCCAGGTGAGCATTACCTGTCCATCAGAGATTCTCAGAGCCTTCAGGGAAGAAGAAGGCTGATGGGAGGATAGTTGGGTCCCTGGGCCTCAGACAAGTGCAAGCTGCACCTCTCTCTGGGAGCCCTGAAGACCGCCTACTCTCTCAGCAACAGCCGGAGTAGTTCAGAGGGTGGGCGTGAGTGATTGGAATATATATATTTTTCCCTCTTCACGGCTGGTTGCAAGTCTAATCATACAATTCAAATGTCACTTGGTGCAAAGACATGTGTGCCATGAAGAGAGCACAATTATGGCAGAATTTCTGAAGCTGACCCCTCCCCACCAGAGTCACCGAGCAATGTCACGAGATCTTCAAAGAGCTGGCAGTTCTGGGGTGAGAGAGAGGGGAGTCTGCTGTTTAAGTATCTAATCAGCACCGACAAGACTGGACAGCACCTTAACAGTTACCTCATTCCTCCTATCCAAGAGAGACAGAAGAAACTTTCAGAGGCTATGGTGTCTAACCCCCTTTATTTTGCAAATAGTGAAAATGAGACTAAGGAAAGTTAAATGACTTATCCAGGGCCACACAAGTAATAAGTGTCCAAGGTGGGATTCCTGTTCAGGTCCTCCTGATTCTAGGGCCTGTGCTCTGCCCACTGAACTCCCTCAGCTGCCCCAATCCATCCCCTCATCTTAGAGATGAGGAAAGCTGAGGCCTAGACATCTTCAGTGCTTTGCTCAAGGTCATACAAAGTAGTTCGGCTAGCTATTGTGGTGGGTTGTATTCTAAACCTGGAGTCAGGAAGACTCTAGTTCAAATCCTACTTGAGACACTGGCTATGGGACTCTGGGCAAGTCCCTTAACTTCTGCCTTAGTTTCCTCATCTGGAAAATGAGGAGAATAACAGCACCTGCCTCCCAGAGTTGCTGCAAGAGTCAAATGAAATCCATACACAGAGCACAGGGCAGCTAGGTGGTATGGTAGATGGAGCACTGGGCTTGGAATCAGGGAGACTTATCCTTCTGAGTTCAGATCTGGCCTCAGACACTGACTAGCTGTGTGACCCTGGGCAAGTCACTTCACTCTGTCTGCCTCAGTCTCCTAAGCTGTAAAATAAGTTGGAGAAGGAAATGGAAAGCCACTCTAATACCCTTGCCAAGAAAACCCCAAATAGGATCACAAAGAATTGGACAAGACAGAAACAAGTGAATGTGTAACACACTCTGCGAACCTTAAGCATTACATAAATGTTAGTTATTATTATAATTGAGTGGAAGAGTTGGGGTTTTGAACTCAGGGCTTCTGACTCCAAATTCAGCACTCTTTCCCAGTAGAACATTAGCTCCTTGAGGGCAAGGACAATTTTGTTGGTGTTCTGGCACACTGCCTTAACAAATGTAGGTGTTTGCTGAATTGAACAGCATTGAGCTATACCATTTTGGTTACTTGTATATCTGACAACCAAAATCACCTCCTATAAAAATAACCATCTAGTCTCTTCTTCTACAAATTCAACAACCACTTATTAAGTGCCTTTCTACATACAGGGCGCTATACCAGGCACGGAGAGGGGAAGGCACACAAAGTCTCTGCCCTCAAGGAGGACCACATCTATGTTTGCTCCTTTTTAAAAAAGTCAACTCCTTTACTTGATGAGGGGAGTAAATAAAGTCCAACTTCTTGCTGGGTACTGGGAATGTAGTGGGTTCCATTTCTGGAGGGGTTTGGTGGGGGTACAGGAGAGAACTGAAAGCCAGTCAGGGGACCCAGGCAGTTGTTGCCACTTTGTACGAAGGAGTCTCTATTCAGAGAGGTTGAAACTTTCAAGGTCACTAGGCCGATCTCCTCAGGGCTAAGTCATGAAATCCAGGCTGCCCCATTGGTTGGTGGAACCCCCAACCCATTGGGAAGAATGGGAACCAGCACCAGGTGGCAAGGATAAATTGGAGCACAGAACCACTCATATGTGCCTGGAAGTCCCTCATTATCCTGCTTTTCATTTGCTAATAGTTTTGATTTATTATCTGAATAGAAAGCCTTCTTAATATGTCCCTGGGTAAACAATCTAATGCCATCCTCTCTACTGCTAAGTCTGAAATGCAGCAGGCTGAGAGAGAAGTCTGAAGGCTGGGGACATCTGGCAGCTCCATTCCGGCTGCTGCTGCTGCTGCTAATGTCTTGCTATTCTGGGTGACTCTCTCTGCCTCATTTATTTTTGATGGAAGCTGCTCATACAGAGTGTACTTTCTCCCTTTCTTGTTCTAAAATTTTGCAAAAGTGATACTTTAAAGTCCAGATTTTATAACCCCTCTGGATTATTTACTCCAGAGAGCAAAAAGAAAACGAGAGGCTTTGCTAATGTTGTAGCATCCCTGGCACAGCTGTACCCAACATGCCGGCAGAG
>CM053596.1:27191527-27237868 GCA_028646575.1 Pseudocheirus occidentalis | reverse complement strand
CACCTACTATGTGCCAGGGTTGGAGTCAGATGGGAGAGGGAGAGAGGGAAGAGAGACAGAGAGAAAGAGAGAGACAGTGAGAGAGAGGGAGGGAGAGAGAGGGAGGGAGAGAGAGAGGGAGAGAGAGAGAGGGAGAGAGAGAGAGAGAGAGAGAGAGAGAGAGAGAGAGAGAGAGAGAGAGAGAGAGAGAGCAGGGCTGAACAGAAGCTCAGATGTTTACTAGTTAATGGCCACCCTTTATCTAGAGATGTGAGGTTTGAAAGAGCTTCAGTTTCCCCATTCCCAGGGGACCTGATCAATCAATAAACAAACATTAAGGAAGCACATATACAAAGGCAGAAGGGAAGGGGTTCCCACTCTCCAGGAGATGTCATTCTAGCAGAATTTGCCAGCGTGTACTGGTTTTGTATTATCCGACATCCCATGGGTGGGGTGAGTGAAGAACTTTGCAAACATTAGAGAAGGGTTTGTTGTGACAACTTACTGCATTTAGAGGGCAGCTAGGTGGCGCCATAGTGCACAGAGTGCCCAGCCTGGAAGACATCTTCCTGAGTTCAAATCTAATCCACATTTATGGCAAGTCATTAAAACCCTGTATGACTCAGTTTCCTCATCCGTAAAATGAGATGGAGAAGGAAAAGGCAAACCATTCCAGTATCCTTGTCAAGAAAATGCCAAATGGGGTCACAAATGAAAAATGAGTTTTGCATTTTGTGTCTGGATGGAAAGGTCATCATTTCAGGGTTGAAGGGTTTGAATCTAGCCCCTGCTCTGGGATTTGTGGTTTTGAGAAAAATTCAAGAAACCAATAAATGGGAAGCTGGGTCTGGGGGGCAGGAAACTACTGCAGGCTGGACATTAAGGTATCATGTGGCAGGTGCATCTGCAACTTGCCACTAACAGTAGACTTGGAAGAAACAAAACACAAAGTCTTATACAAAGCTATTGTTTTGTCTTAGCGGAAATCAGGAAAAAGAGTCAGCACTTGGCTAACTGTGGTTTTGTTAGAACTGCTCTGAAGTTGTTTCTTTTGCCCGTGGAAGACAAGGGATGTAGGCCCATTGCTGACCTGAAGGGACAAGAGACTGCTTGGTGTCAGGACATGAGAACAGGGAGGAAGCCAAAGCAACGACTCTAATGCACAGCCTGCCTGCCCTGGCATCTCCATCTGCTTTCCCTGGTACCTCAAGGACTCCTCAGCCTCGAATCCAGGGCTCTCTAAGCCCTACCAGCCTCTCTAGGTTTGCTTCCTATTAGTCATCTTTTTACATCCTCTGACCCAGCCAAAGTGGACTACAAGGTGTTCCCGATACTTGATATTCCATCTTTAGGATCTGTGCACTTACTCAATCTGTCCTCTATGTCAGGAATGTCTCATTTCTGCCATGAAAAATTCTGGGGCTCCTCCATGGTTTAGCTCAGGTGCTATGTCTTTCATGAAGCCTTCTCTGATTCCCTTGGGAAGGTTGCTAGTGGTCACCCCTCCTTCTTATATTTGATTCAGTTGTGTATGAGTAATATTTCCTAATAGACTATAAGCTCACTGAGGGCAAGATACTGCATTCTTCTCTTGGCATCCGTTGAGCTGAAGTGAATTTTGGGATCATATTTTAGCACTGTATGGGATGAGATGGCCCTCACATTCCTACATTTTATAGAGGAGGGAACACCTCAGACAAATAAAGTTAGGGTCGGCAAGATAAGAAGTGTCCCAAGTAGGCTTGAACCCAGGGCTTCCTGACTCTAGGTCTGGAGCCCTATCATCCACCATAGTGAGAAGAATGTTCCCTTGGGAGGACTGGGAAACCTGGTCTGGAGAGACCTGACTGAATTTCCAATGATCCATAAAGTCCTGTTCTCAGCTTTATGAATAACAACAACTCAACCATTTCTCTTATGTTTTAAGGTTTACAAAACACTGTCCTCAAATCAACACTGGGAGGTTAGCAGTGGGAGTGTTACGAGGCAAATGGGGAGAGTGAGGAAGCTCTAAGGCAGCGGTTCTCAACCTTCCTAATGCTGTGACCCTATAATACTTGTATGTGGGTATATCTGCATGTGGGTGGACCTGCCTGGAAATGGATAGAGGAGCCCTGTTTCGGTTCCTAAGACTATCGGAAATATGTGTTTTCTGATAGTCTTAGGTGACCCCTGTGACTCCTGTGAAAGGATCATTTGATCCCCAAAGGGGTCGCGACCCACAGGTTGAGAGCCGCTGCTCTAAGGGGTTTAATAACCTGGGTAGAGTCACAATAAGAACTCCACCTGGCCCCTTCCAGCAGTCCCTTGCTCCAATCATGTGCAGGCTATCACAGCCCCTCCCATCATGGACAGTTTAATACAGGTCAGCTCTACTCAACACTCATGTATGCAGTGCCTACTATGCTCCAGGAGCTCTGCTGAAGGCTGTTTACATGAAGATTTTTTGAATGACAATCTCTGCTCTTCAGGTACTTATGGTTTAATGGGGGGTAGGGACTAGGGAGTGAATTGTACACAAGTAAATATAACAGAGTGGGCAGAGTGACAGGCAAAATTTGAGACACAGGTGAGAAAGGGGAGATCACCTTCTCTTGGGGGACAGCTGCCTGGAGGAGGTGACATATGGTTGGGCTCTGAAGGTAGGAATAGAGCTTGGAGATGGTGTAAGAGAAGGCTCATTGACAGGTGAGGATAGAAGGCCCCCAGAGTCAAAGAGCTGGCCAGTTTAGTAGTAAGATAGAGGGCCCCATGAAAAGGTTGGAGTCTGACTGCAGAGGACCCCAATGACCAAGGTTAGTTCTTCTTCTCATTCTCTATCATGAGAAAAAGAGCCTGGAAGGTCATGAGCTCTGCTTTGTTCTCATTAAATGAAGCTGCCAATAAGACATAGTTCACACAATTTATGTATTAGAGACAAGTCAGAAAGAAATTACCACCAGGGAAAATGAAAAGTGGCCATTTATGTCCAATATTTCAATGCTGACTGATGAGAAAAAGACCTCTTCCTCTCTCTCACTGGTAAACTTTTTGGTTTAAATTTGTGGATGTCTTTCCCCTTTCCAATACATCATATAGAATCCAAACTGCTAACTGTCTAGTACAGGTCTGACTGTGTCACTCCTCTGGTCCAGAAGTATCAATGAGTCCATATTTCTTCTACAACAATAGACATCACTTCTGACATTTATGCATCTTCATAAATCCAGTTTCATCCTATCTTCCTAGACTGATCACACATTACTTCATACACTCTACATTCTAACCAATCTGGTCTATTTGTTCTTCCTGCTCAGTTCTTGCCTCTGAGCTTTTGCGTAGGTTGTGCCCGATACCAAGAATGCTCTCCCTCCTTACCTATAACCTCTAAAATCTCCATTTTCCTTCGGGGAACAGTCCAGGTGCTACTTTCTACAGATGTGTCCTGATTCTCCCTGTGCTGTTAGTCACTGCTCCCCCCTCCCAACCATTGTTTTAAATTTAATTTGTACTTTTCTTTTAACTTCATAAATATTATTTCCCCACTGAAGCACATATGTTCCTTGAGGGCAGGGACTATTTCATTCTTGCCTTGGTATCTCTGGTGCATTGCAGATCCACAATAAATGCTTGATGAATTAGGGTGACAGTCCCTCAGATGTGAGGATAGGTCTCAGAAAAAGACAAGCACAAATCTTCCCAAGGAAGGACCCACTGAAAACCTTGTGCCCCTGTGCACAAGTACCTGAAAGGCCTAGAGTTTCACAAAATCCTCTAAGCACCCTGGACTCTAGCTACAGATGGCTTGCAGGATGTACAGCAGGGTACCCAGGCCTGGAGGGGAACCATTGGGCTGGCCTCCTTGCTACTCATGTCACAGCCGCCCGCCAAGGATATGGAGGGGTCAGCTCAGGGCCACCATGGACAGGGATGCTCATTCTTTCCAATATCCCTCTGTGCTGGATTTTCTTCTCAGCCCTTGGGGACAGCCAGAGGACAATGGCCTTACCTCTGAAATTTGGAAAATGTCACTTTCTTCAATAACACTAATCAATAAGAAGGGAGCTGTGTGGTCTAATGGACAGATCTGGTTTCAGAGTCAGAATGTCTTAGGTGTAAGGCCTGCCTCTGACACACATATGGAATACACCTGGTCAATCATTTGTGCTCTGGGCAATTCTAGGATTATAAGTGGCAGAGAAGATGCAAACCTGTACTGGTTGAAGGCATTTCCTCACCTGGAAGTTCCCTCCACCAGTCAAATCACGGACCCAAGGAGGGAAAACCTGTTGTATTCATTTCGCACATGATTTCTATACCTCTAAATGTACGTGTCATCTCCCCTGCGGGAATGTAAGCTCCTCGAGGGCAGGGACTGTTCCATTTTTGTCACTCTGTCTCCCAGGGCTTAGCACAGTGGCTGAAACAAATATGTTACTTAATAGGTGCTCATTGGTTGACATAATAAATTGATGGTTGATGAATGACCAAATGGAAGGATAGTGTTGGTCACCAAGTATGTGGTCTGCAATTTCTGCATGGTGTCTCCCCGGCTGGAATGAGAACTCCTTGAGAGCAGGGCCTGTCTTTTGCCTTTCTTTGTAGCTCCAGTGCTTGCTTAGCACAATGTCTGGCACACAGCCGGTGCTTAATAAATGCCTGTTGTCTTGCCTTGAATTCACTCTAATTAGCAAGCCCTGTCCATCTCAGTGACGTGCCTTAACCAGTGACATATGGTTATATACATTTGGACGTTCCACAGATCAAACAATACACCATAAAACGGTCTGCTTGAATTACAGAGAACCTCCCTGATGATAATTTGTTGCTTCCAAAACAAAAGCTGGCAGGTGGCTAACAATAATGATAATGATGATAATAGTTCTAATAGGAGTTGGTGGGCACCAGCCTCTCACACAGCCCAGGTTCCCTACCGTCTCGATCCTGGGGTTGGCGGTGGCACAGCTGAGGACCAGCTGGGCAGCAGGCAGCTCTGACAGGAGGGCAGGCTGACCCAATGGCTCCTGAACATTGGGGGCTTATGCTTTTTTATCCAAGGGGAGCCACTCTTCAGAAATGTACCTGCTAGGATGAAGAGACACTCTTAGAATATATTTATAGAAAGAAATGAAACAGAAGTGATAGCTTGTGCTTACAGCATGCTTTTATGGTTTGCGAAGAGCTTTCTATATATTATCTCATAAACATCTCACAGCAATCCAGTGAGGTTTTCCCCACTCAGCAGAACATAAGCTCCTTGAGGGTCAGAATGGTATCATTTCTGTCTCATACCCTCAGCACCTAGCAGAGGCTGTGGCACATGGCCAATGATTGATGAAGGTTTATTAGGTGAATGAATGAGGTAAGTATTACAGCTATTATCTCAATTTTATGGAAATGGAGGCTTGGAGGGGTAAAGGGAATTGCCCATAATCGCAAAGCTAGTCAAGGGCAGAGGTTGCTTTTGAACAGAAGCTCTTTCTGACTCCAGCAGGATTTAGCCCCTCTATGGAATGGGCATGAGAGTTGGCAGAAAACTCTGGGGCTTAGTGATGATGCCTACAGATTCATCCACCACTCAGGTTATTTCTGTCTTCTTGTCTTCCCTCCTCTGTGTAAATCTACACTGTCTTGACAGTGTCACACTGCAGAAACAAACATAGACTTGGGCTGACCTTGCACACGGTCACACTGGCTACAACTTAAGTCGCATGATGCTTTCTTGTCTTCCACCAAGACCTTTCACACGGTCCTTTACGAAAGTTCACCCCAGCTCCTCGATTAATGGATGAAAAAGCATTTCATCCTTCATAATTGGGGAGGATAATATATGCAAGAGGATGAAGGTCCAGGGCAGATAGAGAAGCCTATTTTTAGGGGCAGCGGTGGGGTGGCTGGCTGCATCTTTACTATCACTCACTGGTACACTGCTGAGGAAGGAGAATAATGGGCATTGCACAGGCAGCCCTGTTTTTTACACTTTCTTTGGGAGTTTGAATCTCTGAAAACCAGTCAAGTTCTCTTTAGGACAGTAATGAGGCCTTTCTGTGGCCTTCTTGTTCATTCATTCTTAAAATATTTAAGCGATGCCCATATTTTAGGCACTAAGAATCAAATCCAAAACAGGTTCCACCATCTAGGAGATTGCATTTATTATGTATACAGGTAAGTAAAATTCAAGTTATATCCAAAGTAATTTGGAAGGGGAAGGGTGTTAAGTAATTGGAGAAAGAAGGAAAGCTTGTGTAGGAAGCAGCCCTTGAGGATATCTAGAAAACAAGAACAGCCCTTTCCCAAAAGGCAGCGCAGTCTTGGCCTGTGGAATGGATAGCTAAAGGGGAAAAAAGGTGAGAAGCTAGAAAAGGCTGAGAGTTGTCAGTTCCTGGAAAATCCCTAATGTAGTCTTTGCTGCCTCCAGACACCTGCCTCCATGGAACACACACGCTGCAGGGAGGAACCAAAAGGGGAGGCAGGAGAGACCAAGATCACTTTTCCAGCTAGAGACTTTCTGACAATGGGGACAGTGAGGAAGAAAATGAGAAGACATGGACAAGACCCAAGCATTCCCTCAGGGGTAGTATCTGCAGGATTTTCTGAACCTCTCTGGAAATTCTAGAAGGTACATTGGTTATATCACCCGCAGGCAGCATAATGGCCAACCAAGGCAAAAAACCAGACTCCTGGTCATTGTGCAATATTTCCTTTCCTTACAAAAAGGGGGGGGGAAGGGATCATTTTGGGTCCTGTTTTTTGAAGGTATACCATGGATGCCTGGATCATGACAAAGAGACCAAGAGAAGAGTTAAAGGGGGTGGGGAGAGGAGTGAGATCCTCAGAAGATCTCAAGGAGAACTTTTTCTAAGGTTTGCTTGGCAAGACAGCTATTATTTAGAGTAAGGATTCTTAACTGGGGCCGGGGGGGGCGGAGAATGATAGAGCAGTCTCTGAACTTGGTTTCAAAAATATATATTTGAATAACTATATCCTGATATAATCAGTTTCCTTTGTCATCCATCTGTATTTTATTTTATGCACTTTAAAACATGATTCTGAGAAAGAGTTCATTGGCTTGGCCAGACTAACCAAGGGGGCCATGACACAAAAAGGCTAAGGAATCCTGATCTAAAGGAACACAAAGGGACACAAGAAAAAGCCCCCAGGGTACCACAAAGAAATAAACCAAAAAACCCTCAACTTTTTTAGAACTCCCTACCCCTCTGAACACAGAGACCCACCCTCAACATGGCATCCATGCCTCCTGAGCAATCAGGAGCCTAGGCATGTCAGCTTAGCATGCTTCTTTCCCCATGGGACATTTCAATTCTCTTCAAATATTTAAGGTTCCTGGAGAAGAATGATCTTAACACCCAGCTGACCAGAAAAAGTAAACCATCTGCATCTGTGATGGCCAAAGGGGGAAAAGGCGAGAATCTGGGAAGTAAAAAATGGAAATTAAATTCACAGTAAAATCCCCAATTTGATCTTTGACTAAGACTCTTGGATAAAAGAAGAGTTATCCATGTAATTCCCAAAACTAGTTTGAAAGTCCATGAAAAGATCTTATAATGTCAGTGGGAGGGGGGGGTATGGAAGAGACCTCTGGGTAAGAAAAAAGCCTTTTCTCTAGTAGACATGAGATGACCAATCAAAATACGTGCTATACAAACAAAAGCAGGTATGAAAGTTGATTTTCCAGTGTTTGAGATATGTGAAAACCACTCTTGGTGTGAAGAAATGACTTTCCAATGATTCATTGGAATGTTTTTTCTGGTGAAAAATTCCTTGGGGATGCTAGTGGGTTTCCTGGTCTTCCATGTTGAGAGATGCTCTGAATTAAAGTCCTACATAAGCAAGCTAACTCTACCTTTGATCTACCCAAGTACAGGCTCCATACATCCTGTATGTATGAAGCATGTTTGCAGGAATTATCCTATCAAGGAGAGCTAAAGATCTCTATATGTTCCACTGTCTTCAGGACAGCAGACATGCGTATCTGAAGGACAGCTGCCCTTACTTAAGATGCAACAAAGACCCAAGAAATGATGGGATGCTTGGGAGAGGGAGATCTCCCTCTGTCTTCAGGAAAGCAGACATGCATATCTGAAGGACAGCTGCCCTTACTTAAGACACAACAAAGACCCAAAAAATGATGGGATGCTTGGGAGAGGGAGATCAAAGTCTGATTTGTTACAAAGGTAAGAGCAAAGTGTCTGCTGGTGATCAGTGGATTACTTAGTCCTTACTAGCAGCTTACACAGTGCATATATTCATATGCAACACACTTTCACTGAAGAGACTTTATAGGTTCTTTGAATGACTACTCTGTACTCTTCTTCTCCCTCTCCCCATCAGTTTCACTGAATTCTTAAGTTAATCTCCATTGCAGCATTAGACTACTTCCTTGAAGTTTTTCCAGTTTCTTTTGGAAGAGAGGAAGAAAGTGGGAAAGAGAATGAGGGAGAGGAAAGAGGGAAAAAGAGGGCGAGAGTGGGAGAGAGAAAGGGATATTTAGAAGGAAGGAAAGAAAAGATGAGGTGAGAATGACAGAGAAAGACAAAGATGGGAAGAAAGAAAGTAAAAGTGAAGGCAAAGAGAGTGAAGAATGAAATGAAATGGGAGAAAGAAGGAGGGAGAGGGAA
Organism: Pseudocheirus occidentalis; assembly: GCA_028646575.1. Taxonomy (NCBI): domain Eukaryota; kingdom Metazoa; phylum Chordata; class Mammalia; order Diprotodontia; family Pseudocheiridae; genus Pseudocheirus; species Pseudocheirus occidentalis. Next base: position 27,229,271 of record CM053596.1, on the reverse strand, counting down.
GGGGAGACAGAGAAAGAGGAAAGATGGGGGTAAGAAAGAAAGACAAAGAGGTATGGGAAGAAATAAAGAGGGAAAGGGAAGGAAAAGGTGGAAAGAATGAAAGAAGAAAAGGAAAATGAAGTGAGAGGAAAGAGGAAAATACATGGAGAGAAAGAAAGAGGGAGAGGGATGGAGGAAAAAAGAGAAGGAAAGGAAAAGAAGATGGATGAGAGAGATAGAAAGGAGCAGGAAGGATGGAGGGAGAGAAAGAAACAGCAAAAGAAAGGCAGAGAGATGGAAAGAGAAAGGACAGAGATAGGGGAGGAAAAGAGAGAGAGAGAGATATAGAGAGAAAGAAGGGAGGGAGGGAGAGCAAGAAACAATAAAAGAAATCTCTCCCTTGACATTGGTGCCTCCACTTGGGTGAAGCAGGCCAGTGTCATGGAAACGCTGGGGATTTACCAGCTGCACACAAACACTGCACTGTGGAATGAGACTTTTTACACTTTTTCATGCTTAGGCGTTTCCTTTGTGAAACTGAAACCCTGGCCATGCACACTAACTGTCAATTTATTTCTGTAACATGTAGGAAATAAAAACAAAGAGACACCCCCTCCATCGCACAGAAAGAAAGGGGAAAAAAAACAAACAAAAAACAAACTCCTTTTAGACCTTTCATTAACGGTTACCGTGTAACTTGTGTACGGCTCTGTCTACATTCAATGAAGATTTTTTTTCTTCCTCTGTGTCACCTTACCACTCAGATCATGCTGTCCCTACTCACACTAGCTAGTCCCTGGGATCTGGGCTAGCCAAGCTCAGTTCCCTTCCAAGAAAAACGCACACATGCATGCAGACACCTCTCTCACTCAGGTCCCCCCTCCCTACCCCCCATCCCACCGCACTGCATCTACTCAGCGGGAGCCAGGCTGCCTGCAGCAGGAGCCCTGGACCGAGCACTTAAGTGGACAGCTCCCCCGCCTGCCCAGCACTCACCTACCTTGCCCCTGGATCTTCAGAGGAACAGAGATCTCTCTTCCCCCTCGACTAACTTTGACTAGAGATTATGCAGTGGGCAAAGGGCAAAGCTCCCAGAATGGAGGTCCGGAGGGAAGACAGAGGAGCAGTCCCTTCTCCCTTCAGCGGTGACGGTGAGCAGCGATCAGCCACAAAGTACAGTCAGGCTCCGGCTGGCTTGATTCCTACCCCATTCCCTTCTTAGGCTATGTCGAAACAGAAGGGAGGGGGCTGAGAAAAAGCTGATCAGCCTCCTCTCACCACCAGGCTGGGAATCACTTAACTGAGCTGAGGAAGGGGTGCAACCCAAGGAAGCCCTTGTAATTAGTACTGCAGCAAATCCGGCGCTGCCACCGCTGCCTCCGCCGCTGTCCAGTCCTGACTCAGCAAGTCCCAGGCTGCCAGCAGACATACAGTAAGTGGACTGCCAAGTGCTGAGGGGTCTGCATTTGAACACAGAAACCGGACTGCTTCACGAGGCTGTGCTAAGCCCACAGCACGCCAGCTTCCCTGTTGCTGCAGAGCAGAGCAGGTTTTAACTGTGTAAGTCCTGCAGAGGGAGCAAGGGCCCGTTTCCGTGGTCACTCTCACCCTGCTACACCCGGCGCCAAGCAGCTGACCGCTTTTCATTTGAGCATCCGCTGGTTTTCACAGAAGGAGTTAACTCACCTTACCCAGATGCTTTCCGAAAAGCTGACTGCCAGTGCCCCTGCACCAAGGCAAGGGCTCTGCAGCCACAGTTCCTTGGGGGGTGGGGGGGGAGGCTTCTACTGTCCCCTCCCATTTTCCCACAAACCAGACCCAATAATGAATCCAGACCATAGTGTGGTGAGACCCACGGACCACATGTGGCCAGTGAGGCCCAACATGGATGTCAGCTTGTATTACATAGGAGGGGTGGCAGTCTGGAAGACTGGCCTCAGCCTCATACTGGCTGTATGACCCTGGGCAAATCATTTAACCTCTCAATGTCCCAGGCTACTAAAAGGTTCTTAACCTCTGGTGTGCCATCAACCCCTTTGGAAGTCTGGTGAAACTTATGGACTCCATTCTCAGACTAATGGTTTTATAAATGCAGAAAATACATAGGAATACAATTTAAAATTATACTGAAATAAATTTTTCAAAATGTAAAAAGAAATTAAAAAAACACTTTCCAAACAAAAATCAAGTTTACAGTCTTCTTGGGTTAAGAACCCTAGTTCTAAGTTGTAGACAAAGTACCAATCTGCACTGTTAGAAGGAATTCCCTTTACAACCAAAATCACAGAGCCCATTTTCTGGCCTCCCCAAAAGCCTAACTGTCATCATGTTACATGTTACTCCTCCCCATGAGAATGAACGCTTCTTAAGGGCAAGGAATATTTCATTCTTGTCTTTGTGCTCCTCGCACAAATTAGGCACCTAAGAAATGCTTGCTGGCTGGTTGATTCTCCCACACATGCCTCTCTGGGGGAGTCAGTGATGGAGCTGGTTTGTGGGCCTTGGGGCAGGCCTGACTGCCACCTCTCCATGGGAAATGGTACATTTGCCATGCCTCTCCGGGCTGGTCTTTGGCTCTCTCCTCCCAGGCTTCATCTTATCCCCCTCACAGGCACCCCATTCTTCTTTAAGAGGTGGTAATGATGGGGAAATTTAGTGAGTTAATTGTTTGGGCCAATCATCCCCAGGCTGGTCTAATTTTTCTGATCTCTAGGATCCTGAGGAAATCACTGCTGTGGTCTGGGCCTCAGTTCCCTCATTTGCAAAATGGTGCATGCGTGCGTGTATGTGCGTGTGCGTGTGTGTGTGTGTGTGTGTGTGTGCATGCACAGATGGATCACTGACTGACCTTTTAGGTCCTTCCTAGCTCTAAACCCAAGATGATCAAAGTGAATTCCCAAACTAACAAATCTGCTGACAGTTCCATAGTTTTGGGTACTCTGGGTTTCTGAAAGGAAGCCCAGACCCAAGTTTATGTGGCATTCTGTATTACCTAAACATTGGATGTTTTAAGTTGAATTAGAGAAAAAAAAATTAACAGACAGCCTTGTGGTCTCATATTAGAAGTTAGAATTGGCTACCAGGATACTATGTGCAAGTTTCTTTGTTTACCTGGGGTGTGAAAACCACAGATCAGACCACTTCCCTCCCTTCTTAACATACCTCGAGTGATTCCCTATTATCTCTCAATAAAGTACATATTTCTCTGTATAATATTTAAAGGTATTCACAGTCTTACTTCAATTGACTTTTCCAGGACATTGTTTAGATTTCTGGCTTCCACACACTCTATGTCCACCAAAGGGCCATCATCAGTCATCCACTGTTGTCTTGCTACTAGGCTGGAGGAGAGAGATAGTGAGGCTGATGACTCTGCACAGCCCTGCCTCACTTAAATCCAATTCACTGGCAAGTCAAGCTATCACCCTCCTGATGGCATTGGTCCTCTTGGAGAATAGACAAAAATGTCTGCCAAACCAGACTCCAGGCTGGACCTCCACTCTCTCCAGGTCTTTGCACAGGCTGATTCCCTTCTCCCCTTGGCCAATCAGAAAGTTCCTTTTAATACAAACTCTTCCATGACCCTCCCCTCCCACTCCATTATCATATTTCTCTCTTTCCTCAAATTACTTTGTATTCACTCATCTGTACACATGTTAAATCCCCCATAAGAAGGTAATTTCTTTGGGCACTGGGACCATTTTGCTTTTGCTTCTGTATCTCCAGCATCTAACATAGCGGGGGAAGGGAACTTGCATTCATTAAGCACCTACTATGTGCCAGGCCCTGTGCTAAGCCCTTTTCACAAACATTATCTCATTCCATCTCCACCTCAACCCTGGGAGGAAAGTGCTATTATTATCCTCATTCTTCAGATGACAAAACTGAAGCAAATAAGAGTTCAAGTCACTTTCCCAAGGTCACACAACTAGTAGGAGTCTGAGGCTGGATTTGAACTCAGGTCTTCCTGACTCCAGGCTCGGTGCTCTAGCCACGGCACCACCAGCTTCCTGGTCCTCGGCAAACACAGAACAAACGTTTGCAGCAGTGAGTTCCCTTACAAGCTTACTTTCTTCTTTTTGAGGCATCATGGTATAGAGGAGAGAGCCTCAGACCTGGACATCAGCAAGGACTCGATTTAAATCCTCCTGCAGATAATTTAGGACTGTGCCTGACCATGGTCAAATTCACTTAACCCCAGATTCTTCATCAGTATTTTAAACTTGCAGCACCCCCCTCATGGGATGTTGCAAGGATCAAGTCAGAGTGTAGGTAAAATGCTCTCTAGACCTTACGGCGGTACATGAATGTAAATTATAATGATGATTTTTAATAATTATAATCGTCAACCAAAAATAAGACTCAAATTATTATGATGATTGAGACAATTTACTCAGAAACTTTCTCTAGGGATCTCAAAGCATGTTCTAGCCTACTCATTCTAATGTACATTTTATTTTTGGTAGCTTTCATAGAGTTGTATTGTATTATGACCAGAGAAAATAATAAGCTGGCATTTATATGCCACCTCAAGGTTTGTGAAGCACCTGCCATCTGCTACTTCATTTGATCCTCACACCCTTTTAAAGGAAATGCTATTTTTATCCTTATTTCATTGTTTATCTTTATCTTTCCGGATAAAGCTGGATTAGGAAGCTGAAGCTGGGTATTCAGGGCCACATGGCTAGTAAAGTGTCTGAGGAAGGATTTGAACTCAGGTTTTCCTGACTCTAGGTCCAGCCCTCTATTCATTGCCCCACCTAGTTGCCACCTGGAGAGTAGGAAGGGGAAAGACAGATATGAATTAGATTTTGTAGAGGGAAAAATCTAAAGCCCTGAGGTTCCTTCTAACAGTCAGACTATGAGCATATGTTTCTCCCCATGCCATCCAGCATATCAATGACAAATCTGAGGACAGAAGACAGGCACCTTATCTTGGAGGACACTGCTGCCCCCAGAACATGCTACTGCTGCCCCGCTGGCCCAAGGTGTTTGTCTGTTTCTAAGGCAGGCCCTCACAATGGTGATCTGGAGTGCTACATCATTGGTCTGTAGCACCTGCTCCTTTCCAGAGGAGCCCCATGGGCTTACAATGGGAGCTATCAGTGTACCTGGTGAATCTTTTAATTGTCCTTAACCCCTCAGACAGGAGGATTCCCACTGGTCTGCTGAGCTGTCTTGACATACATAATCAAGCTGATCGATAAAGTAACTCAGAGGAATGAGCTGGACTGGAAACAGCCTGCTCAGCTGCTAAAGTCAAGCTCTTGAAATGAGAACGGCTGCTTTGTCTTTACAAACACACAGCAGGTGTGGCCAGAAGGAAGGCATATTCTCTGCAATCTTCTGCTCTGAATTACAGTGGAAGTAAATTGGTCCTAGACTTAGATCTCACTGGAGAGAGAATATACAGAAAACTGGGTGAATTTCACAGATCAGCAGTGCTTCTCATTTCCATCAACCTGGACCTCTCCACTCCTTGGAGGATCTAGGCATTTTATAGGTATTCATTTTCCACAAATGTGCCTGTGACTGTGACAAACCCCATTATCTCTATCTGAAAAAGGAAGTCAGAGTCAAAACTGGAGGTGTAAATCTGAGATCACTAGAAAAACAACAATCTAATATCTTACATCAGTCTGCAATGAACCAACTCAAGTTTGCATTATGCTTCACTCTCTACTCTTGCTTCCTTGTCCCACTGCTGATCATTCCTTGTTAAAACCCAGGGCGGGATCCCATCCATCTCCTCTGCTCTTCACGTGTCTGCTGAATGGACACCCAGAATAGAAGGAAAACAACACTGACTGGGACGACTACAGGTCTATGTTACATAATCTCACCTGGGTCCTCACTGCAGGAAGACAAACATTCTATTCATCCCTAATCATTTGACTTTTCCACTCTCCATAGCAGCTGTTCTAAACCTTCTCCTCTCTTGAAACCTCCCATGGTATCTCTCTCCCCATCTTCATGGTCTACTAGAACCTTGCCTCAAATTTCACCCCCAAAATCAAGGACTTTTGCTGAAAGTTCCTCCTTTTTCCAGGTTCATCTCATGTTATTCATCTCATATTATTACTCGTCTCATATTATCTTCCCCCACAATCTCCTTCAGTCCAATCTTGGACAAAGAAGCAGTCCTTTTTCCTTGCTAAAGCCAATTTCTTTTTATGGACTCTTGACTCATCCCCTCCCATCTTTTATGGCAGATGCCCCCCTGCCCCACCCCATATCATCCCCCCTTCTCTCCTTTATTTTCAATCTCTTCCCATCTAGTAGTTCCTTCCTGGTTGCCTACAAATTTGACCATAATCCTGGCTCTCTAATCTTTACAAAACCTTCCATTGATCCAGCCATCCCTGCTATCATCATATGTATCTATACATACACAGTGAGGGAGGGGGAGAGAGAGGGGGGGGAGAGGAAGAGAAACAGAGACAGAGAGAGGGAGACAGAGAGAGAAAGAGAGATGAAGAGAAAGAGAGAAAGAGACAGAGACAGAGACACAGAGAGACACAGAGAGACAGAGAGAGAGAGAGAGGGAGAGAGAGAGGGAGAGACAGAGAGAGGGAGACAGAGAGAGGAAGAGAAAGAGAGAAAGAGACAGAGACACAGAGAGACACACACACACACACAGAGAGAGAGAGAGAGAGAGAGAGAGAGAGAGAGAGAGAGAGAGAGAGCGCTTTCTGGCTAAACTGCTCTCTCTGGTCCTCCTATCTGTCTGACTTCTCCTTTCTTCCTTGCTGGCTCTTTGTCCAGGTCATGTCTCCCAAAGCTCTGTCCTGGGCCCTCTTTTATTTTTCCTGCTTGGCGCTCTCATCAGCTCTCACTGGTTCAATGATCACCTATATGCAGATGACCCCCAGATCTATCTATCTAGCCCTAACTTCTGTCCTGAGCTCCAGTATTATATCACCAACTGCCTGGATATCTTGTAGGCATCTCAAAATCAACATGTCCAAAAGTACACATTATCTTTATTTCCCCAGCTCTCTCCTCTTCCCAACTTTCCTACCGTCTAAGGCACCACCATTCTCCTCGTGACCCAGGCTCAAAAACTCATCATCATTCTTGATTCCTTATTCACTCTATCTCCAGATCTGTTGCCAAGTCTATTTTTGCCAATATCTCTTGCACATATTCCCTTCTTTCTATTCACATAGCCTCCACCTTAATTCTGGTCCTGATCACCTTTCACCTGGACTCCTGGAATAGTCTCCTAACTAGTGTCTCTGCCTGAAATCTCTCTCCACTCTAACTGATCCTCTGCTCAGATGCCAAGGTGATTTTCCTAAAGCATAGGTCTGACCATGTCACCCTCACCCCAGCCCCACTCAACAAACTCCACTGGCTCCCTATGACCTCCAGGGTCAAACATAAAGTTTTCTGTTTGGCACTTAAAGCTCTTCCTACCTTTCTAGCCTTTTCAGTCTGCTCCCCTCCATGTACTCTAGGATCTGCTATAAGGGCCTACTTGTAATACCTTGAATGTGACACCCCATCTCCCATCTACTTGCTTTTGTCCTGGCTGTTTCCCATCCCTGACCTCTGCCTCTTCATTTCCCTGGCTTCTTTTGAAACTCAGTTCAAATCCCATCTTCCACAGGAGGCCACCCTCAGTGTTCCCAAGATAACTTCTTCCCTTTCTTATAGCTACTTTGCATCTATCTTTCATGTGTCTAATTGTTACATATTGTCTCTCATTAGAGTGTGAGCTCCTTGAGGGCAAGGATTGTGTTTGCTTTTTTCTTTGTATCTTCAGCACTTAGCACAGTGCCTGGGACTTGAGAAACTCTTAGAACAAACAAACAAAACCTCTTAATCATTTGATAGACTGACTGAATGATTCCCATGACAATGTTAGAAACAAAAGTTAGGAGGTCCACTGCCCTAAGTCCAAAGATCCACTCCTGGCCCCTGTTTATGGATCTCTAAAGGTGGGCAAACACCAACCTTTCAATGGGATTCATGGTCAACGATCAGAAGAGAAAAGAGATTCTGGGGAACAAAACAGAAGCAGCTCTGAAGCTGTTCCCAGAGGATGGCAGGGTACCCTTGAGATTGGCACACCTGGAGTCACAGCCTCAGAATCAAAACAACCCAGTGCCAAATGCTCACCATGGGGGCCACAGCAAGCTCTGACAGAGAAGCTGTCCTTCAGCCTAAGCCTCCCATATGGAGCTGGACAGCCACAGGATGGGTCAAACCTTATGGAAGTTGACTCCAACATGACATACTGTGGAAGTGGGAGGATCACAGGACTTAGAAAAGAAGAGGGTCTTAAAGACTGGAGGATTACCATTTGACCTGCTTTATTTTACAGTTGAGAAGACTTGTCCAAGGTTGCCCAGGGAAGAAACTTCAGAGGCAAGATGGGAAACCTGGTCCCCTCTAACTCTAGAGCTGGGCTCTTTCCACTGGCCTCCTGTGCTTCCTGGTCATGTAGTCTGTGTGTGACTTATGTGAGGTCATCCAAGCAGTGGTGAATGGCAGGTGAGAACTTGAACCCAAGTTCCAAATGCCACCCTCTTTGTCCTGCAAAACCACTACTTACACATTTAGCACCTTAGTGTTTGCAAAATGCTTTGCAAACACTGTCCATTTGATTCTTACAAGGACTCTGTGCTCTAAGCATTATGGGAATTATTAGCCCCATTTTATAGACAACATGGAAGTTAAAACAGATTAAATGACTTGCCCAAGGCAAGGCACACCTGGTAAGTGTCTGAGGCCACATCTGAACCCAGGTCATCTTACTCAATCGTCTCTTTCACGCTATCAGCCCCTCTGCTGCTCTTTAGTGTAACTAAGTCTGGCTGACCCCTTTGTCTCAATGACATACTTTGGCTGGATCTTTGAGGAATTCCTGCATTTAGCAGTGACCCCTCCCCCCTTTCTGGTCAGGAGTACTGTATATACATGAAAGATGGAATATCTCCATATGCAGAATATAGAGTCACTGGGGCACTGAGTAGGGAAGAGAGAAGGACCAGAGCTACCAGTCCAGGAAAGCGTGCTCTTTCTTTAATGCAGCCAATTCCTTTAAACTCTCACGCTAGCACGATACCTTGGGGACCACTGGCCTAAGGGCCAGACAAAGAGAAAAAGTCTAGCTGTTTATTCCAAAGAACAGAATGGTGAACAATGACAGCTCCCATTTCTTTAAAGTGAAAATTTTTTTTTCAAGTCTTCCAAATTCCCACATGCCTCAGAAGATGCTGGGACCTCCAAGTTTCCAAGGGAATTGATGAGTCACCAGTGGACTTTTATCTCCCTGTCTCCTTGAAATGTTCAGTCTAGAAATGACAGAACAATTTCTGCGGCTTAGGAGAAAAATGGAAAGACCTTCTGCTCATTAACTGCACCAACTTAAAAGCAACCATAACCACAACACTGGGCTTCCTTTTATTGTCTCCCTGCATGGATACAGCTTGTGTTTCTAAGAGATGATGCTGGATTGATTATGGGATTGGGATGTCTAGTGGCTGCCTGGATAAAAACCTAGCTGTGGGTTGGAGGACCTATAATTTCCCTGCATTCCAGGAAAGGGGGTCAGCTAGGGCAAATGCTCAGAGTCAGGAGATGAGCGGCATGTGTGAGGAGCAGCAAAGGTGGATCACAGAGTCACTGGATCAGAGAGTACATGGAGGGAAGCCAGGAGACTGGAAAGGTAGGAAACGGCCAAATATTAAAAGTCAAACAGGATTTTCTATTTGATCTCGACACCACCAATGCTCCCTTTAGAGGAGGCTCTGAATTTCCTCCTCTTTGTTTCCCATCAACAGTTCTGCTTGGTTTTCATGAACATCGTGCCCCCTGGATAGGTGCCCTCTGACAGAGCCACCCTCTCTTTATAGTCTCCTTTTGTATAATCTTCCCCAGTCAACTGTAAGCTCCTTGAAGGTGGAGAATGTTTTTCTTTTTAACTGTATGGTCAGTGCTTTGCGTGTTCCTGGCACACTGTATGTGATTAATAAATGTTTACTGACTATTGGTACTGAAGGTAATGGGGAACTAAAAGATTTTACTGAATAATAACATAATAACAAATAAAATGTAGGACTTTACCGTCTGAAAACTGATGTACAAATATTATCTCTTTTTGTCCTCACACAAACCTGGGAGGTAGGTGCTATTATTATCCCCATTTGACAGATGAGGAAGCTGAGGCAGGCAGAGGATTAATTGTTTTGCTCAGGGTTACAAAGTTAGTAAGCGTGTGGGGCAAGATTTAAATTCAGGTCTTTCTGACTAGGCCCAGTGCTCTAACCATTGCACCACATAGGGGTGACATGGTCAGACTTGTTCTTTAGGAAGATCAATTTGACAGCTGAATTTGGAGTAGGGAGACATTTGAGGCAGGGATATTACAACTGTCCAGGCATAAGGGCCAGCACTGGGTTGGTGCTGCTGTCAGGTGAAAGAAGTAGACATGCAAGAAAGAAGTTATGAAAGTAGGTAGGACATGACAGTCTGGATATGGAGGTGAGAGAGGCTAACACATGGGTGGCTGGGAGGATGATGTCATATTAACAGAGAAGGTTTAGTTCATGTTGAACCTAAGATGTCTATGGGTTGTACAATTCAAGATGCTCAACAGTAGGAGATGTGAGACTAGAGTAAGGGTGGGACAAGTAGATCTGAGAGTCAAACTTCACCAAGGCGACCACTGACACCTTGGGAGTGGATGAGACTGAGTAAAGTAGTGCAGAGGGAGAAGAAAAGGAAGCCCAGGACAGAGCCTTGGGGGTCACCTGCTCAGTGCTGGGAGTCAGGAAGCTCTGGCTTCATGTGTCCTTGGACAAGGCACGTGTACCCTGAGTGGCCCAAACAAATTAAGGCATGTTGCTTATCTGTATTGGTGGAGGGAGTTTTCATAGCCAGAGTTCCCAACAAAGATGAAATTGTAAGTCTGGACCAATAAGTATGCCAGGGATACAATACCAAAACAAAAGAAAAGAGGCCCTACCCTCAAGGAGCTTACGTTCCACTGGGGATACCTTTTGAAAGTTATGTTGCCTCAGTATCCCATGGTTTCCAGTCCTGCTTTTCAATCAGTGCTGAGGGAGGCAGTTTTTTGTCTTGTTTGCTCTTTGTCATGTACCCCTCCTTACAAACTGTCACGTTCCTCCTACCTTGGGGAGGAATAGAGATGCAAGGGCCTAACCTTTTAGGTTGAGGTGGACCTGTGTGAATTAGGCTTTAGAGTTACTAAATGAGCTGGCTCTACTTTGAAGCCCTTGCTGATCTTCAGATATCAGATCATCAAATGTGTTGCTGCCTTGACATATTTATAATAAATTCCTTTTCATTGTCTTTGTGCTGAGTTTTGCCTCATTAATCAGTATGAGAAGCTTAAATGAAGAACTTTGCTTTCAACATAACCAATATAGGACAGCTGAACGAATATAAACTATAAGGGAGAGGGCCTGGGTTTGTGGTTTCATTGATATAGAGAACTTCCAGATAAGGGAACTTCTTCCACTAATGCAGGTCTACACCTTTGAGAGTGGCTTAGAGCACTGCGAGGGTAAAGGAAAAGGAAGGGAGGGGACAAGGATTTATTATCTACCTGCTATGAGCTAGGAACACTATATCATCTCATTCCATCTTCAGAACAACCTACCCAATTTCACAGTTGGGGAAACCAAGGCAGGCAGCGATTAAATGACTTGCTCAGGGTCACATAGCTAGGATGAGTCTGAGGCTGGATTTGAACTTGGGTCTCCAGGACTAGCATCCTATCCAGAGTACCATCTGCTTCAATATACAAGGTAGTACTTGTAACTAGACTATTGATTCTGAAGTCATTCAGTCAGTAAATAAGCATTTATTAAATGCTAAGCAACATTAATGCAAAGAGTTCAGGTCTTTGGGACTCCAAGGCTAGCTCTCTATTTATTATGCTGTTGTCTCTAAGTAAGTACAAGGTTTCTCGGGATGGGGAGGTGGGACAGGGGAGAGTAGACAAACAATTATAGAAAATGAGGGTATGGAGTTTGAGCTGATTCCTTTTTTGGGGGGGGGCTTTTTGGGAGGGCAATTGGGGTTAATTGACTTGCCCAAGGTCATATAGCTAGTTTTTGTGTTAAGTGTCTGAGGCTGGATTTGAACTCAGGTCCTCCTGACTCCAGGGCTGGTGCTCTATTCACTGTGCCACCTAGCCACCCCTGAGCTGATTCTTGAAGCCAGGTTTCTGTTGCCTTTGTCTCTTGCTCTTTGCCCTACTCCATGGTGCCCCGACATTTTTTTGCCTATTTGCATCTCGGTGGATTGTCTCCATTAGCTTGTAAGCAGGGACTGTCTCTTGACCTTCTTTCATCTCCAGCACTTAGTGCAATGCCTGGTACCTAGCAGGTACTTAATAAATGCTTATCAACTGACTGATAATGGAAATGATTTTGTCTTTGTATCCCTAGCACCTAGCATACTGTCTTAGCTAGACAATAATTAAATGCTTATTGGAATGGAAAATAATACCTGGAACATAGGTACCAAATTAAATGCTCTTGGAGAAGTCAGATTTGGCAATAGCATCAGACTCCTTTCTCCCTGTCCCCAAAGAACCCTGATTTAATCCCAAGTATGAATATTGAAAATCAAAAGATCCCAAGTCAGCGGAGTATCTTAGGATGTGGCTTCCCATAACAGCACTTTCAAAAAAGATGATGATGATGGGGGGAGAGGGAAGAAAAGAAGAGGGAGGGAACACTCACTGCCAGATAATTTACTGCTGGGACCACTGTTATGACTTCATTCCCTTAATCAAGTCCTGCAAAGAACATGTGGACTCATCAGATTTGGGGCATTTCCCTTTCGTCCTGCTGGTTCAACAGTCTCTGGAGTGTGAAGTAAAGACAAGAGCATCAACAGGCAGTCCATCGACTCTTTCATCAAGTACATCAGCCTCTGATGCTTCAGGGATATTTTTAGAAGAAAAGGGGAGCTTGCTTTGAGAATAACAGCTGGCAGTTTTAGGGCTTGAACCATGCTTTGCACATGTTATTTCTTTGACCCTCCCAATGATAACAGTGAATTGGCACTACAGGGATTTTCTATGTTTAATTTCTTGTGCGACTGGGATATGTGATTGTATTGATGTAGGGGAACTCCCTCTGTGGAAACCCCCTCCATCCATGTAGGTTCACAACTTGTCTATAATTTATACTCTTTAGAGAATCAGCTGGCTAGCAGTGAGAGGTCATGTGATTTGTTTGCTCATTATCATAGAGCTAGTATAGAACAGAAGCAGCACTTCAACCCAGGTCCTTCCTGACTCCATAATCAGTTCTCTATCTACCATGTTATATTATCCCCATTTTAGAGATGAGCAAACCCAAACTCAAGGAGCTGCAGTGAGTGAGTCCAAAACCCTGTACCTACCACAGTCTCACTCAGTAGCTGTGTGGAAGTTTTGCCTCTACTTTTCATTCTTTGTTAAGGGGGATGGAATGGAGACAGGGTGCGGAAGGGTGTAGGGAAGGAAGGAACAAAGGAAACACGTATTTACTAAATACCAACTATGTGCCAAGGCGCTGTGCTAAGCAAGTCCCTTACAAATGGATCCTCACAACAACTCTATTGTTATCCCCATTTTGCAGCTGATGAAAGAGGTAGACTGAGATTAAGTGACTTGCCCAGGATCACACAGCTAGTAAACGTCTAAAACTGGATTTGACCTCAGGTCTTCCTGACTCAAGGCTTAACCACAACACCACCTAGCTGCCTTGCAGGAGGCAGGGGAGAGGACAGGTGAGGAAAATTTGGAAAGGGGAGGTAATGCGAAAAAAAGACACAGAATCAATCATCGATTTTTTTCTTTTTAAAGGCTGAGTTGAAGTAATTTGCCCATGGTCAAAAAGCTGGCATATGTTAGTGGTGGGATCCGGCCCCAGGTCAGTCTGTCAGTATTTATTAAGTACTTTGTGGCATGCTTTCCTGACTTCATGTCTAGCATGTCTGTCATTGTACCAGGCAGCCTGGTGGCTTCTTTTCTTTTTTAAAATTTTTATTTTCAATTTCAAATTCTTTCCCTCCACCCCTTCCCCCACCCACTGAGAAGGTAAGAAATAGGATAATCTTTACACATATAAAGTCATGACATTTTCTATCCAATTAAATCAGAATCAGGTTTTAAGACATGAGAATCTTTCTTTTTTGGGGGGGAGGAATGGCTGATATGTACATATGATCTTATATGGATCCTCCTAAACTTCAATTCATTAAAAAAAATTATTTTGGGAGACAATTTCTCCTGCATAGAAGTACAGAAGCCCAGACCCACTGGGTTGATCTGCATTGAAGTTTTGACCTGTTCCATTTTCTACCTGGGCTGGTTCACTCTACCTTAGGCAGCCTGGTGGCCACTCTTCCCCTCTCCCTGTTTCCCCTCCCCCCCCCAATTCCTCAGGGTTCACCATAGTAGTGCTGGCCTTAAGAGTGGCCACATGCTCAGCCTCAGCCCTCCTGTAGCTCAGAACTCCCAAACTCAAGCAATCCACCAGCCTCAATCTCACTAGAAGCAGGGATTCCAAGCGTGAACCAACACACCTGGCTTTAATGCAACTTAAAAAACATTTCAGAGCTCACTCTGTGGGAGGGGTTGAAGATACAGAGACAAAAGGAAGCATCATCAGGGTTCTTCAGAAGCTCAGATCCTACTGAGTTGCTACAAACTGTGCACAAAGAAGAAAATACAAACTATTGTACAAAGTAGCTTCAAGAGGGAGACTGTTAATAACTGGAATTCCCAGTAAGTCTACTGCAGGAGATCTCCCTTGAGCTGTGTGATTCAAAGAAATCTTGAGATTCTTGAAGGAGTTAAGAAATGCAGTCTCATGAATTCCACTTACCACCTCAATGCAAACGACTCCCAGGTCCCAACAGCCCCAGTCCCACATCTCAAAGTGCCTACCAAACACTTCAGCCTGGACATCTTATGAGCATCTACAATTCACCATAGCCAAAGGAGAACTTATGATCATTCCCTTCAAAACCTCTTCTCTTAGGAATGTCCCTATTTCTTTTTCTTTTTTTGTGGATGCTTAACATGTTGACTGATATCTCTTGTTTTTACATTACCTACCTTTCCCAAAGTATCCCCACTCCCTCCTCTGAGAATCATCCCTTATAACAAAGAACAAAATAGAGAATTTAAAAAAATAACTTGGAAAAAAAATCTTTGCAACAAGTTTCAGAGTAAAGTGAGAAGAAATAGGAGGAAAATACATAACACAGAGAAAAACAACTTTGAAAGACTTGAGAATTCTGATGATGATAATGATAAACCCATGAATCCTGAGGACTGAAGAGGAAACATTCCTATTCTCAACTTTCAAAGCAATGATGAACTCAAAGTTCTCATAAAGATAAAGGTCTCATATCTAAGACACAGATGGAACTGGTTCAATTCACAAGACTAAGAGCCATTCCCCAATAGACAAATGGTCAAAGGATAGAGATGAGCAGTTTTCCAAGGAAGAAATCTGGCCTATCAACAACCATGTTGATGACAAATGTGGAAATATATTTGACATGATTGCACATGTATAACCCATATTATATTGCTTGTGGTCTTGGGGGGAAGACAAATTTGGAACGCATAATCTCATAATTTTTATAAAAAAATGAAAGGTGAAAACTCTTTACATGTAATTAGAAAAAATAAAGTACTATTTACAAAAAATATTGAAAAATCTTTAAATTTTTTTAGAGAAATACAAATTAAAGTAACCACTTTCCATCTATTAGACTGGCAAAGATGACAAAGACAAAAATGACAAATGTTGGCAGGTCTGTGGGAAAACAGGTATATAGACATACCTCAGAGATACTGAGGGTTCTGCTTCAGATGACTTGAAAAAGGTAAGGCACATGGATTTTTTGGTTTTTTAGCATATATAAAAGTTAGGTTTACATTATACTGTAGTCTATTAAATGTTTAATAGTATTATCTCTCTCTGCACATATACACACACACATATGCATACCTTAATTAAAATACTTTATTGTTTAAAAATGTTAACCATTATCCGAGTGAGTTGTAATCTTTTTTTCCCAGTGGAGGGTCTTGCCTAGATGCTGATGGCTGTTGAGTGATCAGAGTGGTTGCTAAAGGCTGTGACAGTTTCTTAAAATCAAACAACAATGAAGTTTGTCACATCAATTGACTCTTCCTTTCACTTTGAACCCTCACAGACCATTGTAAGGATATTAATTGGCCTAATTTCCATATTGTTATATCTCAGGGAATTGAGAGGCCCAAGGAAAGACAGGGACAGAGGAACTACTCGATTAGTGGAGGAGTCAGAACACATAATATTGATTTCCTAGTCTCATCTGGGCATAGTTCCTGGTACCCCCAAACAATTGTATTAGTAACATTAAAGATCGCTGATCACAGATCACCATAACAAGTATAATATTAATGATGAAAAGTTTGAACTATTGTGAGAATTACCAAAATATGACACAGAGACATGATGTGAGCACAAGCTGTCAGACAAACGGATAGTCTTATTTGAGGCAGGGTTGCCACAAACCTTCAATTTGTAAAAAATGCACTATCTGCAAAGTGCAATAAAGTAGAGAGCCATAAAACAAGGTATGCTTGCACTAGACAGCGGTTCTCAACCTCTGGGTTATGTTCAATTTGTAACAATGAAAATACATCCTGCATATCAGATATTTACATTACGATTGATAACAGTAGCAAAATTACAGTTATGAAGTAGCAACGAAAATAATTTTATGGTTAGGGGTCACCACAACATGAGAAACTGCATTAAAGGGTTGTGGCATTAAGAAGGTCGAGAACCACTGCACTAGCAGATTGTCGGTGGAGCTGTGAATTGCTCTAGCCTTTCTTGAAAACAATTTGGAACAAAACCATGCATACCTTCTGACCCAGCTATACCACTACAAGGCCTATACTCCAAAGAGATTAAAGAAAGGATATATTTGTACAAAAGTATTTATAGCAGCTATTTTCATGACAGCCTGAAATTGAAAACTAAGGAAGGGGGTGGTGCTGTCCTCCACTTGGACAAATTATGGTAGATGAATATAATGGAATAATATTGTGCCACAAGAAATGAGGAGACAATTTCACTGGAAGCTAAGAAGACCTCTGTGAACCAATGCAGAGTAAAGTGAGCAGAAATGGGAGAAAAATGCATATAGTAACAACATTAGAAAGAAAAACAAGTCTGAAAGACTTAAGAACTCTGATGATGATAATGCTAAATTGTGAGTCCAGAGGACTGAAGAAGAAACATCCTACTCACCTACTGTCAGAGGGGAGGATCTCAAAATGCAGAATGAGACATACATTCAGACATAGCTAATGCAGTCATTTGTTTTGTCCAAATATTCAGCTATGTACTGAAGGCTTTATTTTTAAAGATTTACTTAATGGAGGAAGAGATAGTAGAAAAGATATGTTAGTGAAAATGCTATTTAATTGAAAAATAAAACTATTTTAAAGAACAAAAAAGGAAAAAAAAACCATTTCAAACTAACTAATACAACAACCAAATCTGAAATAATATGTAGCATTCCGTCTCTGCCAAGAAGGCAAAGAGCTGTATTCTCATATATCTTCTTTGGAGCCAAGCTGGGTCACTATGACTTCATCACATTCAGTTCTGAATGAGAGGCAGTGTGGGGGCAGAGTCAAGAGTACTAGACTTGAAGTCAGAAATACTCAGGTTCGAATCCTGTCTCAGACACTTTCTATGTAACCCTGGGGAAATCACTTAACCTCTCTATGCCTTGGTTTTGTCATTTATAAAATAGGTGGTTGGACTTCACAGCCTGCAAGGTCACTTCCAGCTCCAAACTTAGGATTAATTTGATGTTTTTCTTTTTCCATGTCCATTATTATAGTCATTGTGACTGCCTGCCATCAGATAAGCCCAAGAGTCCCAGGATCTGAGAGTTTAAGTGATCTCATAGGAACCACAGGCTTAGAGCAGAGAGGGACTTTAGCTTAGTGGCATCAAATCCAACCCAAAGAGCTTCAGCCGAGAGGTTAAGTGGTGGTGCACAGATTGTCACACAGCTCCTAAGTGTTGGAGGTAGGATTCAAGCCCAGGTGATCCTGACTCCAGCCCAACACAATCTACTATACCCTTCTTCCACATTGACTAGGTCATACTGAATTGGATAGGATCAATCTAAGTTCTTCTTTGTCCAGTGCAGGAACCTTTCAATTCAAATTAAACAAACATTTACTACTGTGTGCCACGTGTGGGAAGAGATAGTTGAGATGAAACATGTAAGTTCATGGAACTTACAGTCTAATATGGGCACAGGACCTTTCAGGGCCTGGATTTCGGGGCTATTCAGTCCTACTTTTCAGGGCTGTATTCTCAATGGGACATGAGATATGTGGAGGCAGAACCTGCTCTGAGTGGCCACGAGGGAAAGAAGTTATACAGCCTCTGAGAATTCTCAACTCAGTATTGCTATTGTTTGGTAAGAAATTGGTGTTTTTACAGCTTGAAAGGGGGCAGGTGTCCACACCTACACTGTTTCCTATCACCCTCTTTGTGCCACATGGACATTGGAGGCATCAGATTATGTTGGTGCTGAGGTTCAGCCCAGTTCCATGGCACCAATACAGGTTTCCTAAGAGAAAGCTGATCAAGTCATTTCTCTGGTTCCTAATGCAAGCATCAGGAAGGAAACATTCCTCTGTCAGTCCCAGAATCCCAGAACATTTGAATTGGGAGGGCCCTCAGAGGCCACTGAGATGAACCCAGACTTGACCAAGATTCTCCTCTCCAACATATTCAATAAATGGTCATTTAGTCTGTTCTTGAGGACATCCAATGGAAGGGGGAGGGGGAAGAGGTTCTTCCTCAAGACAGACCATTAACCAAGTTAAGAAGTTTATCCTTATATCAAGTTCAAGTGTGGCAGTCTGGAACTTTTAGCCATTGATCCTAGTTCTGGCCCTCTAGGACTGATGGGAACAAACCTATTACCTATCTCATCATATACCTAAGACTTTTCTGTTCTTGTTTCTTCTTCTTGGGGGCTCAACACACCCTCAGTTCTTTCAGTTTACCCTCAGATGGCATGATATTGAGATCCTTCACTTGCCTGGGTGCCCTCTGCTGCCTGCTCTCCAGCCTTATCAATGTCTAGAATGTAGCACTTAGCACTGAACACAGTCCTCCAGATGGAGTCCAGCCAATGGAAAGTCAAGTGGGACTACTGTGTCCTTGATCATTTTTATGCAGTTTAAGACAGCATTAGCTTTTGACTCATATTGAGCCTGTAGTCCCCTAAACTCACTGAATCTTTTGCAGAGAACTTGCTGTCTAGTCACATTCTGTACTTGAGAAACTGATTTTTTGAACACAGGGTTTGAACCCTTACATTGATTAATTTTCCAAGTCACCATGGTCCAGTGGATAGGGCAGTAGAACCGGAGCCAGGAAACATGAGGCTGAATCTTGTCTTGAACTTTTATTAACTTTGTGACTCTTAGCAAATCCCTTACTCTGTCACATACTCAGGTTCCTCATCAGAAAAATGGGGGTATTCTTATTAACTTGTTAACACCCATGTCAGGGTCCCTTGTAGCTCTATGCCTTTAATGCCTTCAACCAAATCATTGATTAAAAAAATGAAAACAAGCCAGCCTATGGGTCAAAGACAGATCACTGGGGCACACATTGGATCAGAGAGTTATAAAATGACCTGAGAAGCCCTCTAGTTTGATGCCTTCTTTTTTCAGGAGAGGAAATTGAGGCCCAAAGTCTCCTTGGTAGCAAGACCTTCTTCCATTAGGACATTAAGCCATTGACAACAGCTTAGTTCTATTCAATCAGTTCAAAATCTGCCCCAGTTCTACCCTAGAGCAGCCCACGTCTCTCCAGTTTGGCCTCAAGGATAGCTCAGGAGACTGTCCAGTGCTAGGAGAGTCTTCTCCCCAGCCTGCATTGGCACTGGGTTAAGGAAGAGGCAAGAAGAGTCACATAAACCTCAGGACTCTGCTGTAAGCCATGGGGGAACCATCCAAGAGGTTGCCTGAATGAATAAATGAATGAATGAATGAATAAATGAAAAAACATTTATTAAATGGGGATACAAATAGAAGAACAGCAAAGCTCTTTGCTCTCAAAGAGCTTAGAGGCAGAGCATATAAGGAGGCTTCTGTGGCAGGTCCTTTAGAAAGGCACTATGGCCCTTAGGGTACAGTGGTGAAGCAGATGGTAATGAATCTTCTTTAATTTCAATTCCACAGCTCAAAATGAAATCCATCTGGGGCCAAGGACTTCGGTGTCAAGAACTTTCTTTTCTGGGTCTTTGGTAGCTGTGGTTGCTGAGGCAGTGGGAGTGTGTATGGGAAGGTGAGGGCAGGGGATGGGGGAATGCAGCTCTTCCAGAAGCAGTGGCCAGTTGGCATGTCCAAAGAGGTTGCTTCCCTGGATGATGGCTATAGGGGCTGGGGTCTGGTGGGCTGCAGGGTGTGTGTGTGTGTGTGTGTGTGTGTGTGTGTGTGTGTGTGTGTGTGTGTGTGTGTGAGAGAGAGAGAGACAGAGACAGAGACAGAGACAGAGAGACAGAGAGAGAGAGAAAAGAAGGGGAGGGAGAGAGACAGAGAGACTGCCATTCCTGGGGCTCTTGATTTGGGGTCCTGGCCTATGTCCATTGAGATATGAGGGGAGGTGATGGTTGAAGCAATACCAGTGGTTTGATATGGCAGGCACATACTTCCTCCTGTCTCTCCCCAAAGGTGCTCCCTTTATTGTAGCTCTTTATGGAAGGAAGTCTCCATGGTGTAATGGGAATGGGAATTTGAAGATCTTCCCTGCCCCTTAACAGACCTAGGGGGGAGTCTGAAGATCTTCCCTGCTTTGAAAGTAAACTTTGCCCCCTAATAGGCCAAACGTAATCACATGGAACCTATGATGGAAGAAATTTGCTAAAGGGTGGAGCAGAGCCCATAGAAAGCTTCTCTGATGTGAAGATAAACTCTATCCCCTAATAGGCTAAATATAGTCACATGGAAGCTGTAGTGGGAGGAGTTTGCTGAAGGGAAGCAGAGCCCACAGGAAGCTGGTGGTCAGAGCTAGCCAGACAGTTTCTGGAGAGAGGATACTCTGGCAAGGAGTCAGATAGGCTCCTGAGTAGATATTGATCTTGCATTGGTTTGTGGGAAGGCTGAAGGATTCTGTGGCTCTCAGTGTTCTTATGGCTACTGAATGTCTTTGGTATTATGATGGAATCAGCTTACTGGTTTTGGGATTGGGTTTTCTGGTGTCTAAATAAATGCTTCTGTTCTGTCCTCTATATGGAGAGCTTATGTGATCGATCATCATGTGATACTTATAGTCATGGTCTTTACTGTGATCATGGATGCTGTAAATTTTGCATTGGTGCTACACGTGGCCAAATTAACTTGCTTCGCTTTACAATGACCAAGTTGTTCTTGGACATGGAAGATAATTTTGATGCCGGGGACACAAAAGCTCTGCATTGGAACAGTGTATATCCTAATATGGGGAAGAAGTACTTGAATAAATGATAATAATGATAGCTAGCATTTGCATAGCACTTTTAATATTTGCAAAGGGCTTCAGAAATATCTCATTCTAACATGCAAAGGAAAGTGACAAAGGTAAAGGAGTGGTCTATGGAAAGAGGGTTGTGACATTTTAAGAGGGAAGTGTTGATTTTCCTTGGGTGGGGAGTGAGGGAAGACCTGAGGGAAGAAGGGAACATTTGAGCTGGGTCTTTTGAGGGAAGGGCAGGACTTGAGCAGATGGAGTTAGGGTCAGGAATTAATTTAATTTTTTTGGAGGCAATTGAGGTTAAGTGACTTGCCCAGAGTCACATAGTAAGTAAGTGTTTGAATCCAGATTTGAACTCAGATCATCCTGACTCCAAGGAGTGTTCTATCCACTGTACTATTTAGCTGCCCCAGAAGTTAATTTTAGACCTGGAGGACTATGTGAGCCAAGGCAAGGATGTGGGAAATGAAAAGGGAACAGGGTTCAGGGGGAAGTCTAGTTTGGCTAGAACAAAGAAGGGATAAGGGAGAGCAGCATGTGATAAGGCTGGAAAGGCAAACAAGACAGATGGAAGAGGACACTGAATGCTAGAGCCAGGAGCTGGTACTTGGATTGGTGGGCAGTGGGGAGTCACAGGAGGCTTCTGAGTAAAGGCATGTTAGGATGATCACTAAGGAAGCAGCATAGAGGGCTGCTCATCAGTGTAGCTGAGGAGGGGAAGGGGAAGAGGAAGGAAGGAATTACAATAGTTTAGGAAAAAATAACTAACATAAATAACTAATTGATTAACTAATTAAACAATCAATAAGCATTTATGCGAGACAGGCACTCTTGCAGTTGATAAAGGACATCTTAAACTCAACCTTGCCAAAACTGACCTCTTTCTCTTCCCCCCAAACTCTCCCCTTTTCCTCACTTCCTTTCTGCTGTTGAGGGAACCCCCATCCCGAGTCTCCCAGGCTCCCAAAGTAAGTGTCATACTCATTTCCTTGCTCTCACCCCATATAGCCAAATGTATTGTCTGTCCCTGTAGATCCTACATCGTATCTCCTCTCCTTTTCCCTTCTCTCCTTTAACACTCCACCACTCTGGCACAGGGCCCTCTCACCTCATACCCAAACTACCAAAATAGCCTCAAGTTTCTTTCCACTCCAGTCAACTGTCATAGAGATTTTCCATCACCCCATTATCCACTAAATTCCAGTGGCTCCCTACTATTCCTAAGATCAAATATAAAATCCTCTGTTTGGCTTTTAATGCACTTCATAATCTGGTTCCTTCCTATCTTTCTGTTTCTTTTAAAATTATTTTAATCTATAATCTACTGACTCTGGTCTTTTTCCCATTCTTGACACAACACCCTCCATCTCATGACTCCAGGTGTTTTCACTGGTTGTCTCCTATGCCTAGAATTTTAGCCTTCCTCATCCTCATCTCCTGGTTTTCCCAGCTTCCTTCAAATCTCTGGTAAAATTCCATCTTCTGCAAAAAAATCTATCCTGAGTCTCATTAATGTGTCTTCCTTTTGTTGTTTATCTCGAATTTATCTTGTCTATATTACATACATAGTTGTTTGCATTTTGTCTTCCCCCATTAGACTAGAAGCTCTTTGAGGGGAAGGACAGTTTTGCCTTTCTTTGCAGCCCTGGTGCTTAGCAGAGTGCCTAGCAAATAGCAGGTGCTTAATAAAGACTCAGACTTGACTTAATCCCCTGCTTACACTGGAGCCTGAATGACAAAAATGGGAGATTGAGTGGAAAGTGAGGGCTGGATTTGAGAAACCATATGGAAGTCAAGGGCAAGATCTAGTTGGTGCCTGGATAGGCAGCATGACAGAGAGGGAATGGATGAGAGGTCACAGATCTGGAACTGAAAGGCATCTCAGGGGCTGTTTACTTCCACTTCCTCATTTTGCAGCAGAAGAACCAGGGTCCAAGGAAGGAAGGCGACTGGCCCAATGAGGGCTTAGAACAGTGGTTCTCAACCTTCCTAATGCCAAGACCCTTTAATACTCGTATGTGGGCATATCTGCATGTGGGCAATCCCCCTGGAGATGGATAGAGGATCAGTGTATTGGTTCCTAAGACCATTGGAAATAGGTGTTTTCCGATGGTCTTAGGCGACCCCCATGAAAGGTCCTTTGACCTCCAAAGGTATCACAATCCACAGGTTGAGAACCGCTGGCTTAGAAAGTGTGGGCTTTGACTCCAAACCCTGTGCTCTTTCCTGTTGCCTCCTAAGTCTCTGAATTAAATTGACTCCAAAAAGAGAAGGACTCTGGGAGGATGGTGGTGCCATTAACAGAAACACAAAAGTTAGAGGAGGGACTGGGTTCAAGAAGGAAAATGATGAATTCTGTTTTAGATCCATTGTGTAGGAGGTGCTAGTGGGGCCGCCAGGTGGAAATATCCAGGAGCTAGTTATGGGAAGCTCTAGGGAGAGCTTGGGGCTATGGGGCTGGAGATACAGATCTGTGAGGTGTTCACATAGAAGTGATCATTTAAATCATTGCTGTATATGAGATCACTTAAGAAGGGAGTCTAGAGAGGGAAGAAAAGAAGGCCAGAACCTTGGGAAATATCTCTTTGTTAAGAAATGGAAGAAGGACCAGGAACTAGCTAAAGGGATGGTAGCAAGACAGGTAGCCAGGCAACAAGCACAAAGAGCTTACCGTGGGCCAGGCACTTGCTAAGGGCTGGGGATACAAAGACTGAAGCAATCCTTTACCTCAAGGTGCTCACATTCTAACGGGGGAGACAGCATGAAAATAACTGTGCACAGAGGATGGAGAAAATGAAAATGGAAATGGAAGGTGGGAAGGGGGAAGGATGCTGGGGTGAGATTCAGAGAGGTAGGAGGGACATCATGGGAAGGCAGTTTCACAGAAACCAGGGAGAGATTATCAAGAAGGAGGGGTTGGTCCACAGGATCAAATGCTCCAGAGAGATCAAAGAGGACAGAAAAAAAGGCCAGACCAAAACAAAACAACAGAGTCAGGCGTGAACAGGTTAATAGTGATTTTGAAGAATTCAGGGAGAGGTGTGGATAGAAGCCAGGTTACACACAAGGTGGTGCTGAGGAAGTGGAGGCAGGCAGGGTGGACTATTCCAAGAGATTGGCAATAAAGGGGGTAGAGGGCAAAGACCACTGGATTGATATTTGAGGACTAGTGTTTGAATGCTGGTCCTATTACTCAGGATCACAGATCTAGAATGGCAGTGGCCCTTCGATGATGGCTGTTTAGTCCCAACCCATCATTTCAGAGCTGAAGTGAAGTGACCTTGCCCAAGATCACACAGGCAGCAAAAGGCAGAGACTGAATTTGAATTCAGGTCCCTTGACCTCAAGCCCTGTACTCTGTCCACTGCACCTTGTTATTTTCTACTCTATATGACCCCAATCCAACTTCTCCAGACCTTAGTTTTCTACATAATAGGGGAGTAGGGGTTGGGTTAAATATCTTTTGAGGTACCTTCCAGAACTAAATCTATGCTCCTACTCAGGGAGATAAGGTAATAGCATGAAGAGAGGCAGAATCAAAGGAAGGTTGTTTTTAAAGGATGAAGCGTACCTGAATGCTAGAAGGACGCATTACAGGGAAAGACTGAAGCTGCACGAGAGAGAGATGATTGATAGATTTAGCAGGTTACAACGGAAACAGGAAGGAAAGGGAGAGAAGACTAGAGGAGGCTGGGCTGGTTGTACTGAGGCAGAAAAACTCCTCTTCCTTTCTGACTAGAGCAAAGGAGAAGAGAATGGGTGAAACCCCGGGATGGGTAAAGGAAGAGAAATAACAGCATTCACATGAGATGGTCCCAAGCTTTTCCCAGTATGAATCAGGCTTGTTTGTTGAGAGGGAGTATGGGACGGAGGTGGGGATCTGGGAGATGATGTTTGGAAGAACCCTGAGGTATATGAATGAAAGTCAATAAGAAACAGGTAAAAGGGTTACCAGGTAGTGGCAAGGTCCCATTTGAGGTTAGCATAAATCTATAGTGGCCCCGTTCAATCCTGTTTTGTGATTTTTTTTTCTCTCTCTCTGGGTTCAGCAGTTCAGGACTGTGTTAAGAAGGCAGAAATTACCTAAGGTTCACAACCACAGAATGTCACCAAAGGAAGATATTTCATAGGCCATGGAGTCCAACCTCTACCTGACCAGGAATCCCCTTTATGGACGGTCGTCCAACTTCTGCCTAAAAGCCTCCAGGGATGGGGGAACTTAGTTCTTCTTGAGGCAACTCCTTTCACTTTTGGATGGCTCTAATTGTTGGGAAGTCTTTCCTTAAGTGCAATTAAAATCTCCTTCACTTTCAGTTCTAAATACTGAACCTGGCTAGCACTGTCCTATGAAGTCAAACAGACATTCATATGATCAACAGCCCATCAAATACTTGAAGACAGCCACCAGGTATGGCCCAAGGCTTCTTTTCTTGGCTAAACACCTCGCCCCCCCCGCCCCGGCCTGATCCTTATGTAGCCTGGTCTCCAGTCCTCTTGCCATCCTGTCTGCCTTTTTCTACTGGTACCTAGAACTGAACATGACCCCAGAGAGAAGTTTGCCTAGCGTGGCTGTCATCTCCTTCCTTCTGTACAGAATATCTTTCAATGCAAATGATTATTTTAGCTTTCTTTCTGTCATACTTTTGACTCATATGGAATTTGCAGACCACTAGAACATCTACATGAATTGCTGTCTAGACACTACTTATTCCTCAACATATACAGTCTTCCCTATTAGATTATAAGCTTCTTGAGGGCAGGGGCTATCTTTGTATTTGTATTCCCAGTCTTTAGCACAATGGTTGGCACACTGTAAATGCTAAATAAATCTTCATTCATTAGGCAGTTGGGTGGTGCAATGGATAGAGCTGAGTCTGGAGTCAGGAAGAGTGCAAATTTCTGGCCTCAAACATGTATTAGCTGTGTGACCCTGGGCAAGTCATTTAACTTTTCAGCCTCAGTTTCTTCATCTGTAATATGGAGATAAATAATAATACCTTACCTCCCAGGGTTGTTGTGAGGATCAAATAAGTTGACATAAGTGTTTTGGAAACCTTAAAGTAATATTTAAGTGCCAACTATTATTATTCATTTGCTCAAGTCATTCCCTCTTTGTCTGTTCTGAAATAAATTCTTAGTGATCAATGTTGTTAGCATTTAGAAGGGGAAACATTGATCACTAAGAGCCAGCACAGGTTCATCAGGAACAAGAAATGCCAGGCCAATCTTATTTATTTTCCAGTTATTAGACTAGTAGATCAGGGAAAAAATTAGAATATGTTGTTAAATTTTTTTTAGACCTGAAGTAGAACTTATCAACCTATAGTCTGAAAAGTCTCCTTTTTTTTGGCTTTTTTGGAGGGCAATTGGGGTTAAGTAACTTGCCCAAGGTCACACGGCTAATTTTTTGTGTTAAGTGTCTGAGGCCTCATTTGAACTCAGGTCCTCCTGACTCCAGGGTCGGTGCTCTATTCACTGCATCACCTAGCTGCCCCAATTCTCATTTTTTTCTAAACTATTTTGAGTTACTTGGGAGTAGAAGTAGTGGGGTAGCAAAAGTGATCCGCCTCCCAAAAAAGAGAAGCCATTGCAAACACTTTTTAAAATGCCCAAGGAAAACAGAAGAAAACACAGGCAAGCAAGACAGTTCTGAAAATTAAAAAAACCCCAATCTGTACCCATTCTTGCAGTATCTCCACCATTCATGATTTTTCAAATATCGCTAATAATGGCTCAGCCATCCCTTCTGCCATTTCTTCTCTAGAAAGGCAGTGTGATGTAGTGGATAATGGACTGGACCTAGAGTCATAAAAACAGGGTCTGTTCCTGTTTCTAACATTTACTAGCTGGGGTGACTATAGACAAATCATTTTGCCTCCCTGAGCCTCAGTTTTCTCCTCCGTAAAGTGGAAGGAGTAAGGGAGGTAAAAAGCTGAAAGCACAGGAAAGTATCTTAGAGGGAGAAAGCTCACAGTTTAGGACACTGAAGGTTACAAGCAAGAGCCAAATCTGAGATGTGACCACCTGGGCTTGTGGCTGGAGAGGGAAGAGGTGAGAAGACCTGGGATTCAAGAACCTACATGGATCGGGTATTAGAAGGGTCATCAAGGCAGGTTGCTGAAGTCTCAGGACAAGGAGCAAAGTTGCCACTTCATTGATTCCACAACTACTTTTACTTCTTTCTCCTCTCCCTTCACACCAAAACCCTCCACCACTTCTGTCACTGGGCCCAGGGGCCCAGGTCTGTTGTTCTTGGGTACCATGATTCCAGATCTGGAAGAGTGGCCAAGGGAGGAGGTGTACAGAGAGGAGAGAGGGAAGGGAGTCCCAGCTGAGGCTTTCTTGAGCCCCTCCCATCAAGTGCCCCTCCCCAGTAAAGTGGGGTCTAACTGAGGGCAGCATCGGGGGTGGTTGTCTTTGTATCTGTCCCTAGTGCTCCCTGGCGCACAGGAAGCATTTAATAACTGCCTATTAAATTGAACCAAATTAAACTGAATTCAGGGGGATGGTGAGGGAGATTGTGAGCTACTCTCTAAGGAATTCTATTTTATCCTTTCCCCAGGTAACTTACTCTCTCGCTTAATGAACTCATGTTAAAACTGAAGCCAGGAAACTGCTTTAAATGTTCTCTATCTTTATGGGTCAACTGGTTTCCTTTTCAGAATGCACCACTGTTCCATCTGGCCAAGGGCCAAGGCTTTAGGCCTCTTTGATTTTCAAAGATACTGAGTGATAAGATCTTAAAGTGAGCCATCAGAGCTGACCCATGTATGCCCTTACCAAAATCTCTATCACTTCAAGTTCCAAGAGGGGAAAAAGAGTTAAGTTGTTCAAGATGCCATCAAGGTCTCCCATTGTAAGATATCTGATTTCTTCTGAGCGTCCTCTAGTTTTTAAAGACTTTTTATCTTTTACATTTAAAATTGTTTTAATTCTGAAAAATAAACATTTCTACATTCAAAGTGTAACAGGAAAACAGAACTGTATGTGAGTTCATGAAACTATTTCACGCAACCTGATTTTCTAAAAAAGCGTATGCCAACACGTTACTTTCAAAACTGTCTTGCTTGCCTTTTTGATTCTGATTTCTGTGTCCCAAAATGCTTTAGTGACCCTCTTTTCTTCCCTTTTTTGGACAACAATTGATAGCTCCTCTTTCTTCCCCAAAGGAAAAAAGAAAGAAAACACTCCATAATTTTCGTAAGAAATAAGCATGGTCAGGGAAAACAAATCCACAGCGGCCATGTCCAAAAATTATTATGTCTCTTTATGTACTTTCTTATGTGACCTTCACCCATGTTAGAAGGTAGAGAGCCTGCTTCCTCATTGCTCCACTGTAGCTTACAGTATTTCAATGGGCAAGAAAGTCAAACATCCTAACTGTTCAGTGCTTCCATGAAAACTGAGTGAGCTGCAGGTGCACAGGGAAGAGATTACATTTCAAAATTTTATTTAAAGATTTCCATCTCTGATTACTGATCAAAGAGAAGGGGCCAAATGTCGGACTGTTTAAAAGGGTCGTGGCACTAGCAAGATGCCCACAAACCTCCTGTCCCTGATATTTTGATACTTCCTCTGCTTGGGGACTAAAAATACTTTCCTCCTCACTGAGAAGAAAAAGACAATACACCCTGGAGGAATGAAAACTGCTATGATGGGGTGGGGTGGGGAGAAGGGAAAGAAAACAAAGGAATATATGCCACGAGATATTCTTGAAGTGGGGGCAGGACTCCCTACCACGGATAATTAGGAACATAAGCAGACAAGGCAGGCCATAGAGCATTGTCTCTGAGGACCTGGGTTCAAATTCCACCTCTGACATTGTGTGACCTGTATGGTGTTGGGTGCATCACTTCATTTCTCTGGGCCTCAGTTTACCCATCTGCAAAGTGAGGGGGGATTCCACCACATGGCCTGAGGTTCTCTCCAGCCCTATGATGTCTTCATTACTCTGTACAATTTCACAATTTGCAAGAGAGTTAATAGCTATTGTGTATTCCTTCCTACTTCAGATTTCTTTCTTCATCACTCTAGACAATTCATATCCCAAAGTTAAGAGCTTCATAATGGTATTTTATCCTGCACCTAATTTCATTCTTAATATGACTGGTCCATGATTATTCAAAAGGCTGACAATCCATATAGGAAAAATGGAGTGGATGAAAAATGCCAGTCCTTCAGATGGATCCTTTGATTCATTACTATACTTACTTGGAACGGGCACTGCCGATGAATAAGAAATTGGGTCTCCGATTTACTAGGAGGAAGAGACTGGGACGAACTGAATTTGGAAACTGTGCAGTGCTCTGAACCATTTCAAGCAGAGGCCAAAGTCCCATCTGCTCCATAAAAACATTCTCCCTGGGATGTCTAGGTTGTGAATCTTGAAACACAGTCTCCAGGGCATTCTAGTTATAGGTAGGATGATCTAAAGGACACAAGTGGCAACACATTTCCAAAAGTAACCTACACTCAAGAAGTGACATCAGAGATGTCACTGGAAAAGAAGGTGGTGAGAGTGATGGATGGCCTCATATGCACCCTAGAAAAGGATCTCTTGGGGAGAATCTACACAAGAACGTGGACAAGAATGGTACATTGTGAGAAGGCCTGCATGGACTGAGGAAATACCTCCCTACCCCCAGTGAAATTACAGATACAGTGAACAGTAATTAGATTTTTGGATTCCAAATTGTCCCTAACTCTAGCATAATATGGTTCTATGTATTTCAAAGAATTACACTAAAACCATGATTAAACCTAGCTGCTACCCTCAATTAATAGGATTTTTCCCTCGTGTCCCATTTTGAGGGTAAGTGAAAGCACAGCATTAAAAAAGCCCTAATGTTAGAGACGCATTACAAAAAATCCAGTGCATGTCCTTGGGGCTGTCCACATTCTCCTCACACCTTTTGGAGCTATAGAATGATTGCTGAGGTTGAAATACAGGCCCCGGGAGAGGCAGGGAAATCAGCAGGGAAAGATTCAAATATGTTCACACATATAGCAAGTTACATACTCACTAAGAGAGAAAAAGAATACATTTTAGAGGATTTAATGAGGCCGGAAATCAAAAGGGGCTTCTTGCTAAATTCAGCTGAGAAAAAATTATTTCTCTTGTTATGGCTAATAACCCTTAGAACTGTGTTTTCTTTCTCTTTCCCAACTGATTGGTTTCCCAATCGACCAGTCACTTAACAAGTACTTAAATAAGCACCTACTCTTGTCATCCCTTGTGCTAGGTACAAGGGATACAGGGACTGGAATGACAGTCCTTGTTTACATTCTATCTATGGAGGGTACCACATACATACATACATACATACATACATACACTTATAAGTGCATAAAGAGATGAGTAGGTGGCTTCCTCTAGGAACAAATATGGGGCAGCTAGGTGGATAGGGTGCCGAGTCAGGAAGACTCCTCTTCCTGAGTTCAAATCTGGCCTCAGACACTTCCTAGCTGTGTGACTCTAGGTGAGTCACTTCACCCTGTTTGCCTCAGTTTCCTCTTCTGTAAAATGAGCTGGAGGAGGCAAACGTCTCCAGTACTTTTGCCAAGAAAACCCCAAATGGAGTCACGAAGAGTGAACATGACTGAAAAACAACTGAACAACAAAACTGAGGATAATAATAGCATCAATCTCCCAGGGTTGTGGTGAGGATAAAATGAGTAAATATGGTGCCTAGCCCATAGTAGGTACTTAAGAAATGTTTTTTCCTTCCTTCTTCCCTCCCTTTCCTTATTTCCTCCTTTCTTCCTCCTCCCTCCCTAACTTCCTTTCTTCTTCCCTCCCTCCTTCCTTCCTTCCTCACTCCCTTCTTTCTTTACTCCCTCCCTTCCTTCCATTCGTCCTTCCTCCTTTCTTTTCTTCCTCCTCCCTCCCTTCCTTTCTTCCTCCCTTCCTCCTTTCTTCTTTCCTTCTTCCCTCCATCCCTCCTTTCCTTCCTCCCTCCCTTCTTTTCTTCCTTCTCTCCTTTCCTTTCTTCCTCCTCCCTCCCTTTCTCCCTCCTTTCCTTTCTTCCTCCCTTTCTCCTTCCTCCTTTTTTTCCTTCCTCCCACCCTCCTTCTCTCCTGTCTTTCCTTCTTTCCCTGCACATATCAGCAGCTCAATGGCTATCTGTGAATGGATTCTCCAGCCCACCCCTCTATTTCCTGAGCCTTCCCTGAGGCCTGTCTATATTTAGAAAGTAATGGGAAGATTGATGTTCTCTGAAAGCCTTTTCAAGTGCTGGATGTCTAGGAAAGCCAGGTCCTGATTCACCTTGCTCTGAAATCTTACCCCGTGTGCCTTAACTTTCCATGCATTGTTCTCTCTTCAGCAGCTTGTGGTGATCAAGGTTTGAATAAACTCGAATGACAGAAAAGCCTGCCAAGTTCCCTGTGTAAGGGGATCAAAATAGATAATGCATTCATCGGGAAGGAGGAACGGAGCAGGCCAGCTCAGGTTTTTGCAGTAATGTCAACTCCAGGGTGAATAATGTCCTATGGACTCCTGGCAGCCCCACCTGGCACAAATGGCTGGAGGTAAGGATGGAAAAGCCATCTTTGTCCTCCATGCAAGTCAATGTTCTTTTATCCCTTACAGACACTCAGAATTAAGTCTTACTGAGCTCATGGGCTGCCTTTCCTCATGCCCTTACTTCATAAGGATTCTATACCAAGAGCTAGAAGGGACTCAAGGACCATCTAGCCCAGACTCCTGATTTTACTCCTGAGGCCCAGAGAGGTCAAGTGACCACAGATCATGGATGCAGGGGCCATCTTGCTCAACTCTCTTATTTTATAAATGAGGACACTAAGACCCAGAGAAGCTATAACATGACTCTTTAGGTCAGAGTCCTAGAACCTGAAGGGACCTCAGTTATGAGAAAACTGCGGCCCCAGGAGGTGGGGGCCTTGCATTAGCTCCACATCTGGTGCTCTTTCCACTTGGCCAGTGCCTTCCTTGGTGATACTTTTTGTTGTTTTTCTCTTTTCTTCATATTCTTTGTGCTTGGCACGTTGCCTGGCACAGACTAAGGGCTTAAGAAGTTCTTGGTGATGGACTGAAATGGCTATATATATGCCTATCTATTTACAGGTGGTATCCCCGCATTCAAATGTCAACTTCTTGAGGGCAGGCATCATATCTGGTTTTGTCTATGTGGAGTCCAGCACCTTCATGCAGTAGGAGCCTAATACAAAGTTGCCAGATTGGACAAGGCTGGATGTTTCAAACTCCAGAAGCTCCATTCTCCCTGTGTTTTGAGATGCAGTCACATATCTGCCACTACGACTTGTGGAATGTCTGAGTAAAAGGCATTTCAATATGATTTATCCCAATTCCCCTTACCAGCAAACAGGCCCAGAGAAGGAAGTCACTTGTCTAAGATCAGGTCCTGCAGCCCACTCTATTCCCAGGCCCTGGTCCTCTGATGCTCCCCAGAGCCCCCTGCACCACCCAGAAAAATATTCTGTCATTAAAAATGTGCTATCCTTTGTATAAAATGATGATGCTTGTGCTCTATAGTACTGTAAAGCTTCTAAAGTACTTTTCTCACAATACCCCTGTAAAACAAGTACTACTGGTTTTTATCACCATTTTACAGATGGGAATACTGAGGATCAGAGGGGCTAAGGGACTTGCCGAGGGTCACACGAAAAAATGTCACAGCTGGGACTGGGTTTCTGATTGATCCCGAATCCAAGACCAGCTCTTCTTTCTACTTCATCATATGCCCTCAAATACCATCCTACTGTAGGTTCAACATAAATATAATCTACAATCTCAATGTAAAAAAGAACCACAGGACTTCAGAGCTGGACAGAACCTTAAGGGCCATCCAGTCCATACATTCTCAAAGGTGGCAATACTGCCCCCCTGTGGGGCACTGGAACGATAGGGGGGGCAGTATTTTATTTTAAATGATGCAAATTAAAAACAACAACAACATTAAAGGGTTAAAGAAAGTAGATTTTTCAGGGATGTGCTAATTTTTTTTTGAAGGGGCAGTAAAACAAATAAGTCTGGGAACCTCTCAAGTCCAACCCACTGTCAGAAGGACCCACCTGAGAAGTGGTCATTCAGCCTTCACTTGAAGATCTCCAGTGAGAATGAATCGGCCATGATCTGAGGCAGCCCATTCCCACTGGGAGGCAGCCTTGATTGTTGGGGAGTTTTTTCTTATGTCAAGGCGACATTTGCTTTTTCTCATCTCCCAACCAAGGCTCCCTGTTTGTTTGCTGGAGCCAAGCAGAATGAGGCTATTCCCGTCTTTGATCAGAGAACCTTCCAAAGACTTGAATGACCCTTCTCATCATGTGTCCTCCAGGCTAAATACCCCTGGTTTGGACTGATTCCCATATGTCACATCATCAAAGCCTCCTCTGGACAGGCTCCATCTCATCAATGTCCTTGGACCCAACACTCTGGACATGGTCTGACCTAGGTGTGGTACAGCAGGGCTGTCGCTTTCTCTTTCTGAGAAGCCAGTGGGAGGAACATCATAAGCTTATTAAAGCTCAAACTGCACTAAGACTTTTGGGACTAAGCACTTTGGCACTAGGACCAAATGGGAGGGAAGGAAAGAAATAAACATTTATTCAGGATCTACTCAGTGCCAGGCACTTTACAAACACTATTTCCTTTGAGACTCACTATAGCTCTGGGAGGTAGGTACTGTTAGTATCCCCATTTTACAGTTGAGGAAACAGGCAGAGGTTGAATGACAGCTAGTAAAGGTCTTGAGGTTGGATTTGAACTGGGATCATCTTGACTCCAAGTCCAGCAATTCCTCTGTGGCATCCCCTAGCTGCTTCTGGTGTTTGACCTGGGTTTGAATGCAGCTTCAGATATGTACTAGCTGTGTAACCCTAGGCAAGTCACTTAATGTCACTGACCAGGCCTCAGTTTCCTCTCTTGTAAAATGAGTGGGGGCAAGGGAGAAAGAGAGGGAGAGGGAGAGGGAGAGAGAATGAGGGAAAGAGAGAGCTGGCCTCAAGGGCCTCTAAGCTTCCTTTCAGTTCTAAGATTCTGTGATCCTATGGATCTCAATGCAGCCCAAGAATGCATTAGCTGTTGTGGCTGCAATTCCCTCTAATGCTTCCCCACTTCCTAACTCCCCAGTTACTGTTGAGGATGCCGCTGTCCTTCTAGTTATCCAGGCTTACAGTCTCAGTGAGTTTATGAACCTTATTTTAAAAATCTGGAGGGGAGTGGTTAATGGTAGGCTCCTGGGGCAAGGCAGCACCTCCTCCATCTCCATCTCCATCTCCATCTCCATCACCATCATCATCATCACCATCATCATCATCATCATCATCACCATCACCATCATCACCATCATCACCACCACCACCACCACCACCACCACCACCATCATCATCATCATCATCATCATCATCATCATCATCATCATCTCCATCACCATCATCATCATCATCATCACCATCATCATCACCATCATCATCATCATCATCATCACCATCATCATCATCATCCTTGACTCCTCACTCTCTCATTATATCCAATCTGTTGCCAAATCCCGTTATTCCCTGTCTTCACAACATCTCATTCTCCTCCAACACTGTCACCATCCTGGTAAATGCCATCATCACCTCATGCCTGGATTAATGTACTAGCCTTCTGACAAGTCTGCCTGCCTCAGGTCTCTCCCCGCTCCAGTCCATCCTCCTTGGCTACCAAGGTGATCTTCCTAAAGTCACTCCCTTACTCAACAAATTCCAGTGGCTCCCTATTACATCTAGGACTGGCTTTGAAAGCCCTTCACAAATTGGCCCCCTCCTACCTTTCCAGTCACTTCATTCCCCCTGCTCCCAAGTACTCCATGGTACAGAAACCCTGGTCTCCTTGCTGTGGTTCGCATGTGACATTCCCTCTTCCAGCTCTGCCCTTTTACTGGTTGTCCCCCATGCCTGGAATGCTCTCCCTCCTCATCTCTGTCTTCCTTCCAGAGGCAGCTCAAATTCCACCTTCTGCAGGAAGCCTTTCTCAGTCTCCATCTATACTAGTGTCTTCTTTCTGATACTAATTCTCATTTATCATGTACATATCTGATTATGTTCATAACTGTCTGCATGTCGTCTCCCCATTAGAATGTGAGCTTCTTGAGGACAGGGACAGTTTTGGGCCCCCTTTTTGTACCCAGTGCTTAGAATAATGCCTGTCATACAGTAGGTACTTAATAAATAAATACTTGTTGACTGTTAGCTCCTATTGAGCTTGCAATCTACTTAAACACATATCTTTTCCACGTCTCTCCCACCTTGTTCCTGTGAATTAAGTAACCATCGGTAACAACCTAAATATTAACCACAATAACCCAAATGTTAGAATTCGCATTCATTAAAGTGTGCCCTGGATACAGCTTGAACTAGCTTGTGGGAGTCAATCACTAAACTTTCTTTGTGAACATTTACACCTTGGAATTCAGCAAATGTTACAAATCAGGGCTTGATTTATTTGTCATTTTGTTGATTGTCTAGATGTAAGGAATGCTGGAGAAAATGTTAATAACGCTTAAATGATTAAACTTAAAAGTGTGTTGTGGGTCTGTTTGTTCTTCCTCAGAAAGTTGGCTGTTAAACATTTACCCAGCACACTTCTACATTTGTCTCTACTAAAATGTTGGTCCAATGTTCCGGCCTGCCAAGTTCTTTCTGATCATCACTTATCTCAAATTTGAATCATGAAGTTTCTACTTTTATCCAAGTGACTGGTGAGCATGTTAAACAGAATAGGGCCAAACACACCCTTTCTGAGATGACATCCAACCATTAAAGGTGAGGTTGGCCATTCGGCCAGTGCTGAAGCCATCTAAAAGTGACCAGGTGGCTTGGTTGATAGAGCACTGCCCCTGGAATCTGGAGGACCTGAGTGAAAATCTGACTCAGAGAATTACTAGCTGTGTGACCCTGGACAAGTCACAACCCCAATTACCTCCAAAAGAAAGAAAATAGAAAATAAAAAGCTAACTGTTCTATTGTCCAGCCTACATCTCTTCACCTTTTCCTTTGGGCAGCGCATCAAACACTGTGCAAATCTAGGTAAACTCTGTCTACAGCATTCCACTGAGCCACCGGTGGAGTAATTCTGTCCAAAGAAAGTCAGCTCATTCCAACACAAGCTGCTATCATCCATGCCAGGTCAGCTCTCCATGACCACAGTTTCCTAGTCGCCATGTTTACTAACCACCTTTCAATAAGACATTCAAGAATTTTCCCAGCAATCAAAGCACAGTTCATTGGCAGATCCTATTCTTGGCTTTTTTTCTGAAAAATCTGGATCACATTTGACCATCTCCTTTCCTTTGCTAGCTCTCCTGTTCTCCTTGGTCTTTCATATGTCACAGAGAGTCTAACCTGCACATAGAATTCATTTGGGCCATGTGACTTCAAGTCTGTCAGGGGGTAGCTAAGGGATATATTGCTGCTGTGCTTTCAGTTTCACCAGCAGTGGTTCTGGGTTGACTCTCAATCATCCACTTTGGTTCCCCTGGTAAGACAGCTAGCCAAAGTTGGGGTAGGGGTGGTCTGGTCTATTGTGGCCATAAAAGAGAGAAGAAAACCCACTTATATGCTGATTAAAACTCCTAACTGTGGCCTTTGTCGGCCACCTCTCTGACCTCACTGGCTGACCACAGACTTCTATGTCCATGAAATAAGAGTTTCATGCAGTCCTGCAATATGCCTATATTAGACAGAGGAGGGCATTTCAAATGTCTAGCTCAACTTGTAGCTGTAAGGCATTGTGGCATGATGGGCAGTGACCTGGAGAGTGGAAAATCTGGGTTCAAATCCCACTTCAAACTCCTCACAGCAAGTTGTCAAGTCTTTAAGCCTCAGCTTTCTAATCCGTAAACCTGGGGATAATAAGACTTGTACCATCTGTCTAAGATCACATTCAGCAATGGATTCAGATTTGAAACTTTGACCTGCTGAATATCCGCACAAGAGCGTGCAGGGTCATCATGTTGCAGCTTACAAAGTTTGATAGATGGGAAAACAGGTATAAAAACCTGAGGCTGCATCCTGTGAGACCCAACTGGGCAATGCTGTCTATGATGGTTTAGGATAATGCCTTTATTAAATATAATAACATTTATTATATATTAAATATATAAATATAAGTAATAATAATTGACTGCTGTGAAACTCCACAGTAAACTGATTTGTAAATCTTAAAGTGTCATTCAGTAGTAGTAGTAATAGTAGTAGTAGTAGTAGTA
>CM053596.1:27120840-27191027 GCA_028646575.1 Pseudocheirus occidentalis | reverse complement strand
CTTCCTCATGTTAGCCAGTCAATTAATTGGTTGGTTTTTTAAGGTCTGTGAAACTCTGCTTCCAAGGGGGGAAGCTCTGTTCCAAATCGCTGGGGTTTTCCCAACTGCCGGAGCTATTGGGGGGGTGTTACAAGTCCCCCCAGCTTTGGCTTGCTGAAAGTGCACCCTAGGACCACCACCCAAGCCAACGATCTGGATCCAGGCCGCTCAACGCAAGAGCACTTGGCCCTGATCAATGGATTCAGCCCCCCTGCAGAGTCCGCAGGCCAGGGGTTCTGAGGCAGCCTGGTGGTCTTTGCTGGTTTCCAGCAGTTCCCTTCCCCCACTGCTTCCTTGCCCTGGGGGCAGATTGGCCAGAACTGCTTTACTCCCCAAATTAATTTTCACAGTTTCACTTTCACTAACTGGTCTCTGAGGATTTGAAGATCCCTTAGGCAAGTGCTTTAGATTTTCTTTGAAGTAGACTCACCCTGTGGCTTGGGAGACTCAGCTCCTCCAGGCCGCCCTGGGGCCTAGCGTGGCTGTGGCTGCAGTTTTGGGCTGGCCGGGTCTCTGCTGTGGTGCGAGCTGCCCCTCTCCTGTCCCAGTTCCTCACACCTTGGCATATGTGAAGGTGCTGGAGGCTGTAGAACCGCTGCTGACTGGCTGCGGGGCTCAGTTCTGGCTCCTACCCACCATCCCATGCCCGGCCGAGGTCTGGGCTTCAGGCTGTTCTGGCCTTCACTCCCTGCGGCCTCGCTGAGCCCCTTCTGCTGAGCTGCCTTCAGCGAGAGGTGTGTTCTCTGTATTTTTGTGAATCTGAGAGTCCTAGGCTTTATCTGGGCTCATATTTTATGGGTATTTAGGGTGGCGGTGTGGGAGCTGCGGTACCTTGCTGCTTCTACCAGAGGATTTCAAAAGAATAGAAATCTCATGGATGGTTTTATTATCAGAAGTGACTGAGAAAATAGCAACAACCACCAGCCAACCACTCACTTCTTCGTTTCTGTAAAATCCTTAAGGAAAATGATATCTGGCAATACTGAAAGGATCCTTGTGGAAAATGTGAGAAGGGAACAGGCCGACTTTTAGAGGTGATTTTCTACAAGACTATTTTCATAATCCCCCAATTGAGAGATGTAGAACTCACTGTGTGTAGTGATTTTAAAAAGAGGAAAAAATATGACTCTGTAGGGTAAAATGTAGCCAGGACTCTCAGGATTCCTTGATAGAGTCAACCAGAAGGAGAGCTTGATTCCATAATCGTTTCAATTTAATTAAACTTCACTGGCATTTTTGAAGTGCCTCTAATAATAGCTAGCATTTCTATGGTGCTTTAAAGTTTGCAAGGTGCTTTACAAATAACATCTCGTTTTATCTTTACAACAACCCTGGGAGGTAGATGCTATTACTATTCCTATTGTACAGATGAGGAAACTGAGTCAGCGAGAGGTCTTGCACAGGATCTGTCAGTCAACAAGCATTTATTTTAGTGCCTTCTGGGTGCCAGGCACTGTGCTAACTCTAGGGATACAAAGAAAGGTAAAAAAAAAAAGTCTCTGCCCTCAAGGAGCTTATACTCTAATGGGGAAGTAACATGCAAATAACTACATACAAATAAGCTGTATATGGGTTAAGTGAGATAAACAACAGAGGGAAGGCCTTAGTATTAAGGGCATTGGGAAAAGCTCCCTGTAGAAGGTAGGATTTTTCCTAGGACCAAAAGGAAGCCAGGGAGGGCTGGAGAAAATGGGGGAGGATGGCCTGAGAAAATGGCTTTGGGAGATGGAGTCTCTTGTGTGAGGACCAGCAAAGGAGGACAGTGTCATTGGATCACACAGTACATGGTGGGGGTTCAGGTGTGGGAAGGCAGGAAGGGCCTGTCCTTTATAAGGAGGGCTTTGAATGCTGCAGGAGTTTGATCTTTGATGCTGGAGGTGGTGGTGTTGGCCATAGGGTGATGCGGTCAGACCCATGCTTCAGGAAGATCAGTGTGACAATTGACTAGAAGACGGTGCTGCAGTCAGGACAGGCTTGGAGCAGGCTGTGGCTCCAGGCTGAAGCATGAGGCAATGAGAGGCTGCACCAGAGCAGCGGCAGCGGCAGTGAGAGACAGGGCTTTGTGGGAGACGTGGGGAAGGTGAAATGAACAGGACTTGACAAGTGATTGGAAGTGGGGAGTGAGAGAGAAGAGGTGAGGATAATGCCCGGATGATTAGGAGGAGGGTAACGCCTCTAACAGTCACAGGGAAGGCAGAAAGAGTGAGAGTATTGGGCTGGGGTGGATAATAAGTTCAGTTTTAGGCGTGTTGAGTTTAATATTTCCCCAAGATATCCTGTTCACAATGTCCCTGAGACATCCTGTTCATGATGTCCAATAGGCAGTTGGAGATGCCAGACTGGAGATTAGGACAAGAGTTAGGACTGGATAAATCTGAGATCATCAGCTTAGAAATGATAATTGAATCTGTGGAAGCTGAGATCACGGGGGGGGGGGGGGGACAAAGAGGGAGGACAGAGCCCAGGACAGAGACTTGGGGACATCCCTTGTTAGTGGTCATGACCTGGATGAAGATCCAGCAAAGGAGATTGAGCAGGAGTGGTCAGCCAGGCAGGAGGAAAACCAGGAGAAAGCCATGCCATGGAAACTTGGAAGAGAATGTCTACAGCAAGAGTGTGAGAGATAGTGCCAAGGGCTGCAGAGAGACTAAGACAGGAGAACTGAGAAAAGGCCATTGGATTTGTGATGAAGAGATCACTGATAACTTGGGAGAGGATAGTTTCAGTTGAATGATGAGGTCAGAAGCCAGATCGCAGGGTTAAGAGAATAAGAGGGACAGAGCTAGTAAGTATCTGAGGCTGGATTAGAATGCAGGTCTTTCTGATTCCAGGGCCACTGCTTCATCTAATGCTGCTACTATGACAGTTTTTCTAGGCATTGAAAATACAAAGACAAAAATGAAATATGGCCTCAAAGTACTTATATTTTGCTGTTGGGAAGTAATGTGTACGTATAAATTCAAAATAAATACAGAGTAGGTACACAGTAATTTTGGTGTACGTACTGTAAAGTGGAGGTAGTGGTGGATGGTGGGATCAGAAAAGGCTGTGTGCAACACCCCCCCCAAAAAAAAAACCAAGAAAAGAGGGCAGCTAGGTAACACAGTGGATAGAGCACCAGCCCTGGAGTCAGGAGGACCTGAGTTCAAATCTGACCTCAAACACTTGACACTTAGTGGCTATAGGACCCTGGGCAAGTCACTTAACCCTGATAAAAGAAGGAGGAGAAAAGGATAGGTATGGGAGGTAGAAGCTGAGTTTTTTAGTATGTTGGGAATTCTAAGTGACAGGGGAGGAGAGAGAACATTCCAGCTTAGGGGGATGATAGCCTTTGCAAAAAGTAGAGAGACAGATGGAATGTCATGTGTGAAGCAAAAGTAAGCCAATTTGGCTGAAATAGAAAGTAAATGGAAAGTAGTGTGCCTGAACGGATAGATTGGCACAAGGCTTTATAGGGCTTTAAATGCAGATGGAAGAATTGGTATTTTATTCCAGAGGCAGGTGGCCCACTGGATCAGTTGGAGATAGTGGGGGTGAATGGAACAATCAGACCTGGGCTTCAGAGATACCACATCTATAATTGTGTGGAAGATGAATTAGAGTAAATAGAGACTTAAGACAGTGAACCAATTTGGAGACTAATGCAGTAGTCCAGGTGAGAGGTGATGAAGGTATGATTTAGGCAGGTAGCTGTCTGAGTGGAAGGAAGGAGATATGGTTATGGGGAACATTTTGGAAGTAGAATTGATAAAGTTGGTCTGTTGAGAGACTGGGGGCAGGTTAAGTGAGAGTCAAGAGTTGAGAATGAATGAGATTGTAAAGCTGGAAGATGGATGGTGCTCTTGACAGAAATGGGGAAGTTCAGAAGGGGCTGAGGTTAGGGGAAAAGATAATGAGTTCTTTTTGGATATGATGAGTTTGAGATGCCTTCAGGACACTGAGTTGGAAATGTCCAACATATAGGAGATGGGAGATGGACACAGGGGGTTGACTGTGTCAACTTGGGAGACATCTGCATAAAGATGATGGTTTAACTCTTCAGAACTAAGGAGAGTTGAGAAGTGAGCACAGAACAGAGCCCTGTGCCCACCCATACATTGAGGGTAGTAATGGGTGCTAGTCCTGCAGAGGTGACTGACAGAGAGTAGTGAGACCTTAGAAGGAGACTCAGGAGAGAGCATGTCATAAAAATCCTAGGAAAGATAGGATGCAGACAAAGGAGCTATTCATTGGAGTCAAAAGCTCAGATACTTACTAGCTTTGTGACCCTGGGCAAGTCACTTCCCTTCCATTT
This sequence comes from Pseudocheirus occidentalis, assembly GCA_028646575.1. Classification (NCBI taxonomy): domain Eukaryota; kingdom Metazoa; phylum Chordata; class Mammalia; order Diprotodontia; family Pseudocheiridae; genus Pseudocheirus; species Pseudocheirus occidentalis. The sequence goes on along the minus strand of CM053596.1, from coordinate 27,186,694 downwards.
GCTTTAGTTTCCTCATCTGTAAAATAAGATGGAGAAGGAAATGGCAAACCACTCCAGTATCTTTGCCAAGAAAACCCGAAATGGGGTCTTAAAGATTTGGACACAATTGAAAAATGACTACAAAGGGTACATGAATGGATAGAATGTGAAATAAGTATGTATTGACTAATTCCGGCAGTCCCTATCTCTTAGACAACCACTGCAGATGGCAGCAGGGTAGGCCCATAATTCAGTGGGAGGAAAAAAACAAAACTGAATAGCCTAGATTGGACTTGAGAAATTATATAGCACTTTCAACAATGCCAAACAGTTTACTGTGGCAAAAACCCTTCTCAATACCAGTATTTTCCACTGATGTTACTGTGGATCATAGAATACTACAATCCCAGAAAAATTAAGTTTCCAGGTGTACTGAAGATCCGTGGTGGATGCCAGAAGGATGGAGCAAATCCTAGGATCAGAGTACCTCAGTGTTTGAAGGGCCCAAGGAAGTGATCCAGTCCAAGTTGGACTTATCAAAGAATCCCTTCTATGCCAGTTCCAGTGACTGTTGAACCTTTGTGTGGAAACCTTCCGGGAGGGGGCACTCATGACTTCCTTTGGCAACCCATTCACCTTTGGATTACATTATTTAGGAAAATATTTTTCTTTACATCAAGCTGAAATTTGCATCTCTGTGCCTTCCACACATTTCTCCCAGCTTTGCACTTTGAGACTAAGCAGATCCCAATCCATATGGATAGCCCTTCCCTGGTACTTGACAGTAATTATCAGGTCTCTTCTACACACTCTGCCTCCTTCAAGTCTCCCATTGGTGATTTTCTCCTGGAGCTTCCATTTTGTGGAAGGACCCAAGCCAGCCTCCATTCTGTTACTGACTTTCTGTCCTTCAAAACCCTGCACTTGTTGTGGGTACCTCTTTCCACCCCCAAGTCTTTTAGCTATCTTTTGTGTGCTCCCTGAGGTCAGGGATAGTGTTTTTGCTTGTTTTTATGTCCTCAGTTCTCAGTACAGAGCCGGGCACATAGTAAGCACTTAATGAATGCTTGGTTTTTTTTCCTCCCTTCCTTCATTCCTTCCTTTTCTCCCTCCTTCCTTTTCTTCCTTTCTTTCCCTCCCTCCCTCCCTCCTTCTCTTCCTTCCTTTCCTTCCCTCCTTCTTTCCCTCCTCTTCCTTCTCTCCCTCCTTCTCTTTCTTCCTTCTTTTCCTTCTCTCCCTCCCCCTCTTCCTTCCTTTTCTTCTCTCCTCCATTCCCTCCCTCCTTCCTCTTCCTTCCTTCCCTCCCTCCCTCCTACTTTTCTTCCTTCTATCCAAAACAGCCTGAAATCCTTTGATTTTCCTATAGCATGGTCCCCAGTCCTTTCCCCATTCTTGTCACCTACTTCTGGACATGCTCTAGTTTGCCTAGTAAGAGAGGAGGGGGCATTTCTTGGGGTAGGCATGTTCCAGGATGATAAAGGTCTTTCGGTGCCAAGGGGAAAATGATTATGTGATTGTTGTCAGTTGTCAGTTGCCAGTTGCCAATATTAAACAAAGAACTGTTACCATTTCAAAAATTTCAATTTTTTTTCTTGCAGGAGCAGTGGGATGAAGAAAGGGTAGGTATCGTGAATGGCTCAGTTTACAACGATATTAAAATAATCAATAGCTTTTATCAGTAGCCGGTTGATAGGATTGTAGCTTTAGAACTAGGAGGGACCTTACAGACTGTCTAGTTTGGGGCTTTTAACCTGTCCTCCATGGATCCCATGGGGGCTAGGCTCTAGGGTGTCTGGGACATGAAAAGGGTTAAGAACTCCTGGTCTAGTTCAACCCCCTCTTTTTACAGACAAGGAAATGGAAGCCTATAGAGGTTGTGATTGAAACCACAGATTCTTTTGACTCTACGTGTAGAGGTTTTGCCATTGCTTGATGAGAAATAAAAGCAAGTTGGTTCTAGGTTCCCCAGGGAGGAAAAATCCTAGCTGGTGGAAGAGGAGCCAGAGGTATTAAGTGCCAGCTCTGTGTAAGGCACTATGAAAAGGTAAGTTGAAGATACAAAGAAGGAAAGATGTAGGCTCTAGCTGGGAGTTTTTAATCTATTCATGAGATAATTGGTCCTATGTGCCCATTGTAATGCCTGGTAGAAAGGGTTAGTGTGATAAGAGAAGCAGGCAGAGGGCTCTTCTGGTGGAGAGGAGGGATTGATTGCTGCCGGTTTGTGTGGGTGTGTTTGTGTTTGAATGACTCCGAGATGCCTGTGTGAAGGGGCTGGTATTTGAGCTGGGCCTTGAGATCTCAGTAGAAATGAATGAATGGATCCTGAAAGAAAGGGGAGGCATTCCAGGTGAAGGGCACCCAGTGTAAGTGATGGAAAAGACTCAGGAAAGAGCTAGTGTGCTCAGGGAAGAGCAGATAGTCAGTCTGGCTGAAGGGCCTTCTTATTTCTGTAGCTTTTTGTGGTTTGCAAAGTATTGTTTCCCCCATTTTACAGATCAGGAAAGTCAGGCTTAGAGTGGTTAAGGGTTAGTTAGAGCTAGGTTTTGTGACTGCAAGTTTACACATTTTTCCATGATATCCTATTATAAAGGTAGGTTGGAGCCACACTTTCTACCTCTAATTCATTTACATTACATTAGAATTTCAAATTATTGACAAAATGGGTATAAGTGGATTAAGAATTGGTTGATTGACTAGACACAAAAGTAGTAATTAGTATATTAAAATCAACCCAGAAAGAGTTCTTTAGTAGGGTGACCCAAGGATCTGCCTCCTTGGCTTTGTCTTGTTCGATATTTTTATCAGTGATTTAAATGAAGATATGTGTAGAATACTTACCAAATCTGCATATGGCATGAAGCTGGGAGAAATAGCACATTGGCAACAAAATCAAGATTCCCCAAAGATTTTGACATGCTACAATGATGGGCTGAAATTTCATACGAATATATGTAAAGTCCTAGGTTTGAATTAAAAAAATTAATGGTGTGGGGGGGAACCATGGAGCTGTTGATGCAATTGAAAAAGACCTAGGGGGTTTTTACTACAAACTCAGGGTAAATCAAGATTGTGACATCTCTTTTTTGAGCGCCTACTATGTGTCAGATACTGGGCTGAGTTCTGGGGGTGCAAAGAAAGCAAAAGCAGCCTCTGCCTTTGCCTTTGAGGAGTTACATTTTAATGGGAGCAACAACGTACAGGCAACTGCATACAAACCAGACGTTACAAGATAAGTTGGAGATGATTGCAGAGGGATGGTGCTAGCTTTAACGGAGACCCAGATAGGCCTCTTGCAGAAAGTACAATTGGAGCTGACCGTGGGGTGCTGAGTCTGAAGATGCAGTGTTATGTGTAAGCTACCCAAGGTTGGGTAGCTTAATCTACCCAATAGATTGCACGTAATACCCAGTGTTAGGTGTAAGCTGGGTCATGGAGAATGTGGAGGGGAGGGAGTGTTAGGAGACTGGAAAGGTAGGAAGGGTCCAGGTTGTGAAGGACTTTAAAAAACCAAACAGAAGATTTTATATTTCATCCTGGATATAGTGTAGAGCCAGTGGAGCTTATTAAATGGGGGGTGGGGAGTGGAATGTGATTGTGTGTGTGTGTATTTATGTTTGTGTGGGTGTGTCTTGAGGAAGATGGCTTTGACAGCCAAGTGGAGAGACTCGGGACAGGAAGACTTCCTAAGGCTGAGGTAGTAGTTCAGGTGTGAGGTAACAAGGGCGCTAAGACGGCAGCTGTGATACAGGGGAGAAGAGGAAGCTTATGAGAGATCTTGTGAAAGTTGAATTCTCAGCGCTTGGCAACGAAGGGACAAGGGAGAGAGGCATTGAGAACATCACCTGTGTTGTACACCTGGGTGGCATAGAGGATGGTGGCATCTTCAATAGTAAGAAGGAAGTCTGGAAGAGGGGACGATTGGGGAGAGAAAGAATGAGTTCAGGTTGGGGAATGTTGAGTTTAAGATGGCTACTGGCCATCCATTTCAAGATATCAGGAGGCAGCTGGAGAAGCAGGTCAGGAGAGAGGTTAGGGCTGGATTAATAGATCTGAGAATCATTGACATAGAGATGATTGTTGAATCCAGGGGAGCTGGTGAGATAAAGGGAGAACAGAAGAGGACCAGGAGAGAGCCTTGGCGGACACCCACAGTTAGTGGGCATGACACAGATAAAGATCCCCCGAAGGAGCCTGAGAAGGAGCCGTCTGATGGATGGGAGGAGAACAGGAGACTGCAGTGCCATGAAAACTTAGATTGGAGAGAGAATCTGGGAGACTAGCTTCTTAATGCCAAAGGCTGCAGAGAGAAGGGTCAAGGAGGGTGACCTAGTAAGTCTAAGACCACATTAATAAAACTACCATGTTCAGAATAAGAGATTGTAATACCATTGTACTCTGCTCTGCTCAGACCATAGAGGAAGACTGTGTTCACTTCTGGGTGCTACATGGAACCTGATTCAAGGGAGGTTTTTAGCCTGAAGAGGAAGAGATGGTAAATATTTGAAGGACTTCCATATGCAAGAAGGATTAGAATTGTTTTGCTTGGTCTTAGAATGCAAATCTGGCAGCAGTGTGTGGAAGTAGCAGAGATTGGGTTTTGCTGAATACAAGGACAAATTTGCTAACAATTAGAGCCATCCCCCCAAAAAGGGCATGGGTTCCCTTGGGAGGTCCTGAGTTCTCCATCACTGGAGCTCTTCAGATGGAGGCTGGATGGACACTTGTTGGGTACATTGAGGAGGGGGAGATTGTTCAGTTGTGGTTTGGAGCAGATGACCCCTGAGGTCCTGGTCACCTTTGAGGTTGCATAATTCTATAATGATCTGTGATTTTTGAGCGTGTCTTTTTTCTTGCCTGATTCTTCGTTTTCTCATTATTAAAGGAGAGGGTTGGTCCATTCTGGCTCTAAATCAAATTTACGAAATTTTGGGACCAGACCATATCCTATATTTGATAGTGAGACCTATTGACAAAGAGTGACATTACAGCCTAGCTCTTAGACACTGCACTCATCTAGAGGACTGGATCCGGGTTGGGGGGATGGTGGAAGGTGAATTAGGTCCTGGGAATCAAGATTTCCGAAATGGGTTCAGAGGAACTGGTGATAAGGGAATAGAAACCCTGCCTTGGGCTTAGGGAAACATTGGAAAAGAAGAGGAAAAAGATTCTTAGCAGTCTGGTCATTTCTGGCCAAACTCTAGAAAACTTTCAACTAGTGGAGGGTTAATTTTGTTGGAAATATTCTTCCAAGTTTGTAATGGAAACTGGTAAAGAAATGGAGTCCTTTAAAAAATATGGATATCATTTTTTTCGTAATACCTTCATTTCCTAATATATACCTTTCTCACCCAGAGAACAACAAAGGATTAAGAAAAAAGGAAGGGGGGAGGAAGGAGTATTTTAGTAAAGCTAGCCAACTCAGTGTCAGCTGAATCTCATATAGGTGGCATTTAGAAAATGGGATCCTTTTCAGTAATATGTTTTATGACCTGTTTTACTGGAGTTCATTTGGGAAAGTGAGTGATCCCTATCCTTTGCCCATCTTTTTTATATTTGCAGATGGGGCTGGCTGGGCCCCTCTTGTCCTGTCCCCATGCCATCGTTTTATCTTCCACCTAGCTAACAAGGTGATTTTCCCCAAAGCACGATACTAGTAACACTAACAACAGTAACAATCATGAGCATTTATATAGCACCTACTGTGTTCTAGACACTATCCTAAACACTTTTACAGACACGTTGTTTGATTCTTACAACAGCCTTCCCAAGCTCTTATTATTTCATTTTACAGTTGAAGAAACAGAGGCAAACAGAGTGAAGTAACTTGCCCAGAGTCATACAGCTGGTAAGTGTCTGAGGCTGGATTTGAACTCAGATCTTCCTGAATTCCATGTACTGCACCATTTAGCTGCTGTAAATCAGACCCTGTCACCCCTGGCTTAGTGAGTGACAGTGACTCCTTGCATCTAGGATCAACTAGAAAATATTCCATTTGGCATTGAATGCTCTTCCTAACTTGGTCCCTTCTTACCTTTCCACTTTTCTTACTCCCAATTCCCTTCTCTGAACTTTGTGATCCTGCAGTGTTCCACAACACAACACTTCACCTACCATTTCCCACCTCCGAATCTTTGCACTGGCTGTCTCCCACCCCTAGAATGCTCTGCCCCTCCCCTCCACCCTCCTTTTTGTTTTACCATTCCATTCTAATCCCAGCTTCTATAGGAGATCTTTCCCTGCCCTTTCCACCAACCTTTACTTTCCCTCTGGTATTATCTCCATTTTATCCTATGTATTTGCATTTATTTGTATGTTATTTCTCCCCTCAGATTGTGAGCTCCTTGAGGCCAGGGGCCTGGTTTTGCCTTGTGTCCCTAGTACTTAGCACAGTGCCTGGTACAGAATAGGGACTTGATTAATGCTCATTGACTGACTGGCTGCCTGCCTTTTAGTCTGTTCTCCTAAGATGATATATTTCTTTTATGCATTTAAACTTTTTCTTATCAGTATTTCTATTTATCTGTGCGCATGAATCAGAATTCCATCTTTTTTACACTAACATTCTCTTGGTGATGTTTTGTGGCTACAGCCACGGAATGCTGCAATCCCCCAGAACCCCAAATGATTTGAATACTAATTGTGTAGCCATGAGGTTCATATTGGCACGGAGGGAGGCAGTGAGCAAATTCAAACTGCAACACATTACAGAAGAGGAAAAGCTGTCAGCCTCAACACTTATGACTATACCAAAAAAGGTGGGCTAGTTCAGTAGCAAGAAGATCAGGGGAATAGCTAATTGTTGGGCAACCCACGTGCTCTACTGGTATCTATGAGTGCCAAGAGAGCAAGCACTTAGCACAGTGTCTGGCATGTAGTCAATGCCTAGTAAATGCTTGTTGACTATTGACTGACTAGAGGAAGACTGCTGGGATATTGGCTTGGCCTGTGGTGGATTTACTGGAGGGCCCAGCTTGAAGGAGACTGCTTGAGGCTCAGGTCAGTATCTTATTATTTGTTTTTGTATCTCAACAACACCTGGAAAGTTGCTTTGCCCATAGAAGGTGTACAGCAAAGGCTCATGGCCTAAATGAACAGTGCCAAGCCCCATTGCGTGGTTTCTCAGACCCTAACCAACCTCATCACAAAGCCCAGGCTCTTAAGGGGAGGTGAGATACTGAAGCATTGTGTCAGACCTGAATAATTTCTGCTTAACAGGGGAAGTATTTGAATCACTTGGTTGCAGGAGGTCAAATCTACGTTGGCATGTGTGCCTGCATGCACCAGGCCCACCTCGGCAGTGAGGAGGGGCCCTTTCCTTGGGTGGGGGGCAGCATGAAGATGAGCACTGTTGCTGTGGCAGTTTTGTTTGTTCTTCCTTTGACTTGAATGGCACAGGTAATCCAGAGACAGGAGGGGCCCTGAAACTGCAAGGATGACCGAGTGGCACCAAACATTCGTACAAAACCTCTTCGTCCCTCCCCATCCTCAGAGAGGGCGCCAGCTTTCAAAGGAGTCGACGGCATTGCAGTGTGTCCTGAAGTGGCTCGATGGACTGCAGATTAAGCAGGTAAAGAGACGTGTTTGTTGTTATTAGGTTCTGCTGATCATTTTTCAAATTAACACATTGATTTCAGCTTTGTCTTGTGTCTGTAACATTGTGCCCATGGCCTTGGGTCCTGGTTGTATTATGAGACAGAGTGACTGCCCGTCAGCTGGACAGTGAAACTAGAGTGCTTTTGGAAACCAGTGGCAGTGCACATGCAGACACGTACATGCACAGACACACACACACTTGTACACACACAGTCCAGAGGCAATAGCTACCCCTGTTTTTAAGAGATGGGCTTGCTTATGCTGGTTCCACCACACTGGCCTTTCATGTTTCCTAATTAAGGCCAGAACAGTAGAAAGCTGTTAGGCCTCCTGTCAGCCTTATTAGTGTACATATCAAAAGCCTTTTTGCTCCCTTTCCATTGGAGATTTCCCAGCCGCAAGCAGGGCCAGTTCTGTTGCTCTGATCCTGACAGATGTCCTTTAGCAGACAAGGAGCCTCCGTGAGAGTTTTTTTTTCATCTTCTGACACTCACCCAGATCCTGCGTGGCTTGGGCTCTCCAAGGAGGCAGAGCATCCTGCTAGTGCAGACGGGATACAGTATTGCCCATCCCTGGCATCCCCTGGGATCTGTGATGTTTTGCACACTGGTCTTGGGGGATTTACTTTATTTTAGTTCGCTCTGTAACTTGGCATCTCTGTTGATCTCTCTTGCTAATGATGGAGCTTTTCTGTACATTCTGCCTAATGGGGTCTCGGGGTGTCTGAAGTGTGCCCTGATGACCATGTTGGCACCCCATCATCATTCTTCAGGGGCTGAGGGTGAGCAGGAGGGCCATCAGGAGGCCAGAGCGATGGGATTGAAGAGTCCCGTTTAGACAGTTGTTCCTATGTAAACCTAGTAACTATCCAAGGGGGACATGAAATAAGTCTGGATCAGCTTGTCAGAGTTGCTCATTCACTGTGTGCAATGATGGCTCTGACTTCAGACCAAATGTGGAAGCTGTTACGTGCTGATTTTTGACCCTCCTGAGGACCTCGTTAATGATTTCTAGGCAGTTTTTCTTATCAGTATGAGGGGAAGGGAAAAGGAATTTATGTAGTGCCTACTATGAGCTACTACTGTGCTAAGGGCTTTACAAATACTGGCTCACTTGACCCACACAGTAACACTGGGGGGCAGGTGCTGTTATCACCCCCATTTCACAGCTGAGGAATCTCTGGCAGACAAGGGTTAAATGACTTATCCAGGGTCACGCAGTTAGTGAGTGTTTCAGGCTGGATTTCAATTCAGATCTTCCTGACTCTAGGCTGGGGGCTCTATCCTCTGCTCCATTTCTCATTTTCATTTAGCTCATTTTTATTGCAGTCCTTTTGAACATTTTTTTAATTCATTTAAAGAATTAAAATTAATTTAATTTAAATAAATTTAAAGTGTTTCTTTAATTTGGGTGAGCCACTTATGAACCCTTTTTCTTGAGGTTTTAGATTTATTGGATCACAGATCTAGGACTGGCAGAGCCAGTGGAAGGTCTCCCAATCCTCATTTTGTAGAGTTGGGAGCTAGGGCCCAGGGAGCCCAAGTACTTTGCTCTAGGCCACGCTAGTAGACACCCCCTGAGCTGGGGTCTGAACCCCATTATTCTGATTCCTGATTCAGGGCTCTCTCCACCAGACCAAAATTTAAAGTTGAAAGATTCTTCCAGAAAAGCAGGTTGTTTAAACAGGGTCCCTGTTGAGAATGAAGATCCTAGGAGTCATTTGGCCCAGGGGGAAGAGAACCAAACCAAGATTCTTGTCTCCTCTGTTGTTGGCTATTTCAGCAGCTGGTAGCCAGAGCCTGCAGAAGGTGGCTGTATATGAATCAGCTTACTGCAAATATTCAGACTAAAGAAGCCACAAGACACCAGGCTCTTCCTCTGGTTTTCTCGTTGCTTGGCCTCAAATGAGGGCTTAGCTTGGATTTCCCCAGTCCCTGAGGAACCCCCTGCTGTGCCCCAGGGCTAAGTTATTCAGACAGGCTTCCTGGCACACCTGGATCTGGCAAGGACCTGGGGGCGCTTTCAGGCAGGGTCTTATGCCTTTTGTCTCCCAGAGGGTGCTGGAAATGCTGTCTGGTGTGGAGTACCACCTCCGTATCTCTCTCTTTGACGTGACCTATCGACACTTCTTTGGGAGGACATGGAAAAGCATGGCAAGGCCAGCCAAGCCCATGGTTGGGGAGCAGCCCAGGATCATCTTCAATGAGGTAGAGCCCAGGGATGGTAAAGGAGCACTCATTATGGGGCTTTTCTGGGGGTGGGGGAGAGTGGGTGGGGCCTGGGGGTGGGAGAGAGTGGGGCAGAGATGTCTCCGCTGAGACATCTCTGCTGAGTGGTGCACCTATGGCTGCTCTCCAGGGAGGTGGGGTGTGTCCCCCCAGGTTCCCAGGGGTCCAGGACTTTGTTCTGCCCTCTGACACACTCAGCCTGTGCTGTTGCATGTTAATCTGATCCTTCTATGTACTGGGATGACAGTCAGGATCCAGAAAGCTCTAGACAGGCTAAGAGTTAACTGAGTCTAATCAGATGAAATTCAGTGGGTATAACGATAATGTCTTATAATCAGGTACCACAGAAAAGCTTTACAGAGATATGATGGGGAGGAATGGTCAGAGAACAGTTGGGCTGAGGAAGATCTGAAGGTTGTAGTGGCCTGCAAGCTCAGTATGAGTTAGCAGTGTAATGGAGCAGCCGAGGAGCTAACACATTCTCAGACTGCATTGAGAGTGAGGGGCTGCTCCCACCAACTGGCCTCATCACCCCTTATCTGCCCCATGGTATCAGGGAGGGCGTTGGTGAGCAGTAGAGAGTCTGGAGGAGGGCATCCAGGAGAGGGGAGAGGGAATAGTGTGCCAGGCACTGTACAGACACTTCCTCATTGATCTGCACAACAGCCTGCAAGGCAGGTACTGTTGTTGTTGTCATTTCTATAGCTAAGGAAGCTGAGGCAGACAGAAGTAAAGTGACTTACTCAGGGTTACACAGCTAGTAAATATCTGAGGCTGGTTTTGAAATCAGGTTTTCCTGACTCCAGGCCCAGGGCTCTGTCCACACACGGCTGCCTTGCCAGGTAAGAGCCTTGAATCTCATTCCTCTGAAGATCACTTTAATGAACTAGGGGTGTTTAGCCTGGAAAAGAGAGAGTGTGAGGGGATGTAATAGCTGTCTTCAGGTATTTCAAAGGCTGTCATGTGGGAGAGGCTTGTTCTCCTTGGCCCTAGAGGCTAGAACCTGGAGAGCCTGACTGGAGTATCATAGAGGCAAGTTAGGCTTGATATCTGAAACAACCTCCTAAAAGGTGGAAGCATCCAGAGCTGCCCTGGGCTGCTCAGAGAAGGTGGTGGAGCTGTCCAGAGACGTCCTGGGCTGCCCTGAGAAGGTGGTAAGTTTCTCCTCCTTGGAGCTCTTCAGACAGTGTCTGGCTGATCACCATCCATACTTGTAAGGATATGTTAGAGTGGAGCTTCTTTTCACAGACTGAATTAGATGACTACCGGAGTCCCCTCCAACTCCCAAATTCTCTGATTCTTCCTTAATTCTAGGAACTTTATTGCCTTCTCTAAATTTTGTGTCTCTCCCATCCTCTACTCAGTAGGCACTTAATAAAGGCTTCTTGAGTTTAATCACATTTTATATTCAAGTGAGAAGTAGGCAAGCCCTTAGAGGTTGCCTTCATCTAGTCCAGCTGTTCTCAACCAGTGCATTATGTTCAATTTGTAACAATGAAAATACATCCTGCATATCAGATATTTACATTACGATTCATAACTAGCAAAATTACAGTTATGAAGTAGCAACGAAAATAATTTTATGGTTGGGGGTCACCACAACATGAGGAACTGTATTAGAAGGTCGTGGCATTAGAAGGTCGAGAACCAATGAGCTAGTCTAATCCTTCCATTTTCTGCATGGAGATGCCATGACTGTCCATAGTCCCTCAGCTTCTGAGGCAGAGTCTGAACCAGAGCTCGGCCCTGCTCCCGGTTCCCAGGCTTGTGGTCTTCGTGGGTGGCTTTGATTCACCAAAGTAAATGCTTCCTCAGTGATCAGAGCATGTCTATGGGAAGCAGGGTTTTACTGGGTATTCTTCCTTTAATATCAATGCTTCTTAATTTATGTCTGTGGGAGGAGTCCTTCCCCTGGTGCAGAGTGCAGCCCAGCTGTGCCTTCTCTCCTCATCTTGGGTGTGTCTTGTCTCCATCATTCCAGAATCCTCCATGGAGCATATACACAGCCTGCCGAAGGCTTTCCTCGGGGCCTGTCCTTCAGGGACGCTAATACACCACTCAGTCTGCCGGATAGCCACATCTTTTGGCTCCTCTTGGGACTTAGAGTCCTCAGCAGAGGATCAGTTTACCTTCTTTTGTGATTAGACACGTCCTCTCCTGCATGAATAATTGTGTGTAATTGGCTGTGGTGAGGGTGGATGTGACTTAGAAGGCATTGTTCTGCCCTTTGGGTGCTGGGACTCTGATGGCCACATAGACAGATAGATGGACAGGTTCCTCCTTACCTCTTGACTTCCATGCAGCCTGTCACAAATGGTGCTTGTGGACCATTGGACTATGGTTAGGTCTGAGGGTCATGGTGAAGCCTCAGAAGATTTGGAACTTTTCTGTAGACCTCACTTATACTCTGAAGGTCAGAAATGGTCAAGGGTAGTTCGGGTCACTTCCTGTCATGTGGCAATCCTTGCTGTATACTCAGAGAGCATACCTTCAGAATCATGGAGAAGGGTAGGTGCACTTGGGAAAATTATACCCCACTCCAGGAATGGGGACCCTGTGGCCTTGAGGCCACATGTAGCCTTTTGACTGAGTCTAAGTTGTACAGAACAAATCCTTTCATTAAGGGGACTTGTTCTGTGACGTTTGGCTGCCCTTGAGGACCTAGAGGGCTAAATGTGGCCTCGAGGCCGCAGGTACCCAACCCTGCCCCAGTCCTTCTATTTAAGAGGGACTTTGAGGTCAAGCTCCACCTGAAAGAAGGCCTCTCTCTGCTGCATATCTGAGAGGTTCTCATCGTCTCAGAGACCTTGAGTAAGGTGCAGGGGAGCTCGTTCAATTTGAGGCCTAGCCCTGATGGTCGGGGATGTCCGGACTGTTTTCTTCCTTCTAGCTCTGACCTGTGGCTCTTAGCTCTCAAGGTGTTTCCTTGCTGTTCCATGGGCTATCTCTCTGAAGATTTGGAGGTGGCCAGCCATCACACTGTTTATGCCTTTGTCTGGTGCTCTGTGCTGTTTAGATCCTGGTCCCCTTTCTCTGGACACTCTCCAGTTTCTCAGCATTCTTTCTAAAATGTGCCGTTTCCTGAGCCTGACAGTGGCTGTGCAGAAGGCAGAGGGCGAGGAGACTGCCTCACCCCGACTCCTTGGAAGTTCATGACTGCTCCCTTCTTTCTTTTCCACCTTTGCCCAGGCTGTGTCTCCCCACCTTTCCTTCTTCAGCCCCAGGGATGTCACCTTCAGAGGCCTTTTCCTGATTCTCCTCCCTAGGGCTCCCTGACTGGTAGTGCCCCATTCCCTACCCCATCACGCTGTTTGTTCTGTGTGTAGCATGTGTTTGTATGTCTGTGTACATGTTGGAGCCCTCCAGATGCCAGCAGACTGTAGGCCCCTTTGAGGCAAGAACTGCCTCCCTTTTGGATCTGTTTCTGTATCCACAGTACCCAAGACATTGTGTGATGGTGCTTGTTATCCACCCATTTCAGTCGTGTTTGATTCTTGCTTGATCTCATTTAGGATTTTCTTTGCAAAGATGCTGGAGAGGTTTGCCATTCCCTTCTCTAGCTCATTTTACAGATGAGGAAACTGAGGCAAACAGCAATTTTTTTTTTAAATGACTTGGCCAAAGTCAACAGCTATTAAGTGCCTGATGCTAGATTTGAACTAAGGTCCTCCTGACTCAAGGGCTGTGCCACCACTTAGCTGATGTCGTTGGTCTTCTTCAAAAATGAAGGATAAATGACAACTTTGTCTCTTCCCTCCAGATGCTCACACTTGAATGGGGAGACAGCATCAGTGAGTGGAAGGTGATCCCAGAGGCCAAGACCCCAGCGTCTGGTGGGGGTAGATGGGCCTCTTGTGGAAGGCGTGGTTGGAACCCAGAGGTGGAGAGGCAAATGGAAGGGAATAGGTGGCTGAGGAGTGGGGACCGCCGGGCCAGAGGCCAAGGTGGGAGTGGGATGGGCAGGTTGGAGGAGTACCTGCCTCAGTACGGGGGAGGGAGCAGAGTGTGAGGGAACTGGAGTTGAGCAAGGGCCAAGGTTAGCAGCTGCTGTGGCTGCCAGAGGCCGTCGGGAGTCCTGGGCCTCACCGAGAGAGGGATGTGGTCAGACAGTCCCTGTGGCTGACAATCCTTGGTTGTTTCCATCTGTGTGCGTGTCTTGAAATCCTGACGTAGCTGGGGAGAGACCCATCTCTTTACCTCGGTTCACTAACAGGGCCTGCTTTAGACCTTCATCTCTTGATTCTCCAGCCCCCCCCCCCCCCGTATCACCTCCTCCTCAGGCCCTCCCTAGGTTCCCTCCTTCCCACAGAAAACAGGTGACTCAGTGGATGGAACACGGCTTGTGGTCAGGAAGACTTATGAGTTCAGATCTGGCTTCACCAGCTGTGTGACCCTGGGCGAGTCACTTCACCTTGTTTGCCTCAGTTTCTTCATCTGTAAAATGGAGATTATGACAGCACCAACCTCCGAGAGCTGTTGGGAGGATCAGACGAGATTGTGCTTGTAAAGTGCTGAGCGCAGTGTTTGGCGCAGAGTAGCTGCTCTGTGGATGTTTGCTGTTTTCCCTCTGTTTTACATCTCACAGCCTCTCAATATCATCCCCCATCCTCCCCTCTCTTACTCTAGTCTCTGATAGACAGGTGATGCTTCTCACGGCTCCAGCTTCTCTGTGTGTGTCCTTGAGCCCTTTCAGTGGCTCAACCAAGCTCTCCTTGCTGTCCCCCTCTGTGCCTTTGCACAGGTTCTCCCTCTGTTTAGGAGCACACCCATTACTCACTTCTGCTTATTAGAATCCCTGCTTTCCTTGAAAGCCCAGCTTGGGCACCACTTCCTCTATGAGGCCTTTCCTGACCCTACCATTGGCTGCCATCTCTCCTGTCTTCCAGTCTTACCTGGACTATTTTCTATCCATTTCTAGAAGTCGGTGCTGTCGGCCTGATAGAATGCAGCAGACCATTTTCATTTTTGACTTTGTAGTCTTGGGGCCCAGCGCAGTGACTGGCACAGCATGTGCTTTAAATGCTTGTTGATTGAATTTAACATGTTTGATAAATGCTGTGTGGAAGGCACCAGGGCACACAGATGCACCATCCTTTTCCCTCAATGAATCTGCATTTTATTGCACGAAAGAAATAATTATTATCCTAGGAGACTCACTCCTAACTGGAGGAGGGGACCAGGGAAGGATTTGTGGAGGAGGTGCCAAGCTGAGGCTTGAAAACAAGGCCTTTTGGTTGCTGCTTCCTTGTTCATCTGTCCAGTCCTGTCTCCCTTAGATGGCCATCAGTGCAAGAGCTTTTTCTCTATAATGTCTTGATGACATTATGTGATGTTATAATTTGTTCAGTTGCTTCAGCCCTGTCTGACTCTTTGTGGCCCCATTTGGAGTTTTCTTGGCAAAGACACTCCAGTGGTTTACCTTTTCCTTCTCCAGCTCATTTTATGGATGAGGAAACTGAGGCAAACAGGATTAAGTGACTTGCCCAGGGTCCCACAGCTAGTAGTCTGAGGCCAGATTTGAACTCAGGAAGAAGAGTGTTCCTGACTCTGGGCTTGGTATTATAACCACTGCACTGCCTATGTACCCATTATAATGGCTTAGAAGACCCCAGTTCCCACATCATCAGCTGGGTCAAAAGTCAACTGCTGTTTTCTAAATATCAGGAATTTTTATTAATTCCAGCCAAAAAAGGGAGGGGGTTGAATAAATGTCTTGTTTCAGAGATAGTTCACTAACCACTCTCTTTATAAAGTCAGCACCCTAATTCAGATTGGATTTGCATTTAACCAAAAATTGACCACCTGCCTTTTTAAAAAAATTTAATTGAATAAGCCAGAAATTAGGGTGGGTACGCATTGCTTTCATATGTTGGTCCACATGGAGGAAATTGAGGCTTAGTAGGTTCATGTTCCTTTAGGCCTAGGGCCAAGTATTTGTTCCTCTGCTTCTCAAGAGGCTGGTTCTAAGAACCCTTCCTGGGAAGTCCACTCTTGCTTTCTCTGGGGCTATCCTTTTGGTAACAGCAAAGTAGCAAGATCTGGGTTTGCTTTTCTACATTAAGGCTCATTGCAATGAGGCTCCTTAGCTCTGGACTGTAAAAACTCAGCACCATTCAAAATTCTGTTCCCCTGGTGGGACATCGTTGCCTTCCTGAGAATTCCTGGGCCCTTTGGTTAATCAGCTTCCATCTCTTGGGTCAGAAGACTTTCAGGGCTAGGTTTGAGAGGCCTTGCCCCTGTCCCTGCCTCTTTTTCCTCCTCATTAGAATTTTTTCCCATTGTGTCTTTAGAATTTTGCTCTTTTAATTTCTTCCCATCCCTCCGGGGCTTAATGAAGATAATATTTTTGGCATAGATCAATTCTGCTTCTATTTGAGTGTTAAGTGTGTGGCTAATGTGACAAATAGTCTTCCTATATTAGGATGGCTTCCTGTATGAGTAACTAACATCCATACTGTAAAAGATCAGGAAAGGAAATAGAGATAGATCATGGAAACTCAGGCTGTTTCTAGTGTTCAGGAGGCCAAGCACCTTGCTTGCACCCAATGGTGGTTTTGCTACTCTTTCAGTGAAAGAGGATTTCGTCCTGTAATCAAGATGTGCATCTACTGATAACTTCCTGAGCCAGTGTCTTGAATATGTGATGAGGCCCTTTGGTCCCACTGATAGAGCTCCTCAAAAACATCTTCCTCTTAACGTTTCTGTGGCTCTTGTGATACATGGCTAACAGGCCTCATTCTCTCCTACCTTTGTGGTTTGCTGTGATGGAATCAGGATGTAACAAATGGTGGTTTCTTTCTCATGTGTGTAGGGTAAGAGCAGAAAAAGTACCATTTTGACCCACTTCTCACCCTCACCATACAGGAATGCTCTATGTTGTTCAGCTTTGAAATTTTCCACAGTATGTCAAAGGATGAAGGTTGTGCTCCCAAAACAAAATAAACAAGATTTTTTAAAGGTGACTTTACGGTATTATAGGCTCTTAGATTAAGGGCTAAGAAAGTTTAGGGGCTCCCTAGTCCAGTCCCTTCAATTCACAGATAATAAATTGACATCATGGCAAGGTCAAGTGTTTTGTTCAAGGTCACACAGATCCCAAGTGGCAGAGGTAGCATTTGAGCTTAGATTTTCTCCCTGAAGCCAAACCTGATGCCTTTTCTACCTTACCATGCTACAGTGGCACAGTGCAAGAGTGTCATGTCTGGAGTCAGGAAGACCTGAGTTCAAGTTCTGTCTCAGACAGAACTAGCTGAGTGACCCAGGGCAAGTCACTTACCCTCATTTACCTCAGTTTGTTCCCCTGGAAAATGAGCTGGAGAAAGAAATGACAAATCACTGCAGTATCTCTGCCAAAAAAACAAACAAACCCAAATGGGCTCACGAATCACCAAGAGTTGGACCTGACTGAAAATACAACAGCTGAACCAACATCATTTAGTCCCTAGTAAACACCAATCTGTTGCCACATCTGGATTCATTGCTCAGTGGTTGCCCATGTTCAGGGAACAGTTATCCCATGTACGAATTTGGATGTTTTCCCTAACGCTGTTTTCCTCCATGCCCATGCCACACCCTACAGAAAGCCCTTAAATTGATCCTCTTAAAGGATCGTTCAGTATCTGTAGGGTAGGGAGATTTGTGCTGTCCTTAGCTGGTGTAACTTTCAGAGCCTTTCAGAAGCTGCTTCCATTTTTTTCAGATCTCTTTTATTGTGTATGATTGGGCTTCTTGGTTCAAACCTGGTGGGAATCTAAGACCTGCTTCACTCTCCCTGAACCTAGGCGGTGTGGACACGGGTGGGAGATGTCATCTGTGTGCTGCTGTGTGTTGAGGAGCAGGACAAACTGCAGGACTCTAAAGGCTCTGCCCTAGGGGGAAGTGCGGGCCTGGGGTGAACTGGCAGGCAGTCACATGCTAGAGCTGGGGCTGAGGAGAGGGAGGAGAATCTCTGGGTGGAGAGGTTGGACAGCAAGCAGGCAGCAGGGGGCGGCAGAGGACAGAAAATCTATTTCATCCTGAAGGAGAAACTAACTACATCTTTCCTCTCATTACCTTGACATTTGTCATTCATAAAAATAGCATTTGGTACAAGTTTAGCTCTCTAAAGGGATTTATTACCCACCCCCACCCCATCATAGACATAGGCAGACACACACAGAGACACACAGACACACAGACACAGGCAAGATTCAAACACAGAGATTTCTTTTAGGCAGATGTTTAAAGCATGACAGGCATAGCAATGCAATTACATTGTGCTGAGTAATTGCCACGTTTCCATAAATATGGAAATAGCAATGCGAGCCTCCATTCTTTTTATGGCCGCTGGAATCTGGTTGAGATCTTTACTTTTGTTGATTCTGCTAATTACAAATTTGGCTCTCCCATGAGAGAATAGGAGTGAGGGTGCAATTAGATTTGTGGTATAAAATACATAGGCGAGTTTGTGTCTTGGTCTCTGCTCCATGACTTAACTAGTGGTGTGACCTTTAGTGAGTACTTTGAACCTCAGTTTTCTCATCTATAACATGGGGATACTTAGCCCAGCCCTGTCTTTGTCATGGGGTTAACAGTCATTGAAAAATAGATTGAGGACTAGAACGAAGTTTAGATTATACATGTTTCTAACCTCTTAACTCATGGGTCAGGGAGACACTGTTAGTCAGCTAGAAAACTGGAAATGTCTGACCTGGAATAGAAGATTCCAGATTGGTGGGGGGAGGCTACCAGAAAAGCACAGGAACAAATATGTGTGTGTGTGTGTGTATGTATGTATGTGTGTGAATCTAGAGGATATTAATTTTATACGTATCTATAGGAAGAAGGAGTTTTATATATAACATATATAATACACACACATATGTGTCTATCTATTTAATCTATCTATCTGTAGAGAGGGTGTTTCTTCTTCCAGTGCAAATCAGTAATTGGCCTCCAACTTGTAGGTTAAGTGATTTGTTCAGGACCATACAGCTAGTATATGTCAGCGGTGGCATGTGAACCCAGGTGATCCTGATTCCTAGGCCAGTTTTCTCATCAGTGCATTATATATTGCATGCGTACATCATAGCATGTATCTTATGTGCATGTGTATGTATACATATTTGATTGAAGTCCCTTCCAGCTCTGAATCTATGATCTGAAGAATTTTACGTATGCATAGATGCACATATACATAAATACATATATAAAATGTGTATATGTATGTATATCAATGTGTTTATATTTATATATTTTACATAATTACACATATGTATATATAATGCATATGTATAATATAATATATGTGTGCATTTGTACTTAGCATATATGGGTGTATACATTTATATAAATATATGTATTATTAGCACATATGTGTGTATACATACATACATTTAGAGAAATATATATTATTAGCATGTATGTGTGTATACATACATATATATACATATATATAAGCATTAAAAGCAAAGACTCTCTAAAGAGATATTAGGGGTTTGCATGTTAGAATTCCTAAGAGAATATGATGGCCTTGAGGGTTGGGACTTTTGTTTTGTCTTTGTATAACTTGAAGGTAGTAGATGCTTAATAAATGCATATTCTCTTGGCTCTGATTTAGTCCACTTGTTTCACTTTATAGACGAGGAAACAGGCCCAGCAAGATGAAATAATTTGACCAATGTCCCAGAGGGAGGATGTAAGTGGCAGAGCCAAGACTTGAATCCGACACTGTGGCTCCAGAGCCAGGGTGTGCTTCCTACTGTGTTGTACTGCTTGTTATGAGATTAGATGAGATATTGCCTAGGAAAGCCTTCTGAAAACTCTGAAGCCTAGCCCAAAAGGGTTGCGGATTATTGTTATTAGAAGATGTACCTAGCCCAGGAGTGTATTCATTGGTCAGCCTAACTCTTGAATGCTTTGTTTTTTACTGAATTCCACTGGTACGATAGGATATAGTTCTGGGATCAAAATATTAGTTTATTAATTTGCATACTGCTTTTCTATCCTTTTCACAGTGGTCTTAACCTGAGCATGAGCCATATTCTCTTGTAGAATAAAACGTCTTTCTCCATTGGGCCTGTGTTTCCCTGTGGGCCCTCAAATTGTTGGACTCAGCCCTACAGCTGTTTATGGGGCCTACATAAAGGCTCTTTTGTGATTCATTACTCACATCCAGAAAGTCTGCCTCTTGGGAGAAGTATTCCCTTTCCATTCCTTCAAGTCACTTAATTATTCGTTTGTATGTGTGTGTGTGTGTGTGTGTGTGTGTGTGTGTGTGTGTGTGTGTGTGGTGTGTATGTATATGTATATGTGTACATAGGCATGTATACACACATATATACATGCACTATATACACTACGTACATATACATAAAACATTGCTTGGAGTGTCATGCTAAAAAGCATGGGAGCAGGCACACGGCCTTGCTTTACTCCGTTGGTGACTGAGAAAGCACAAGAGCATTGTCCATTATCCAGAACCTGGGCAAGCATTTGCCTTTGTGAAATTGATGTAGGATACTTAGGAACTTCTCCAGGTCACCAAATTTGGACATAATTTTCCACAAGCCATTGTGACTGACAGTGTCAAAGGCCTCGGTCAGATCTATAAACGTTGTGTACAGACCTCTCCTCTGCTCCTGGCATTTCTCCTGGAATTGTCAGGCTGCAAATACCATATCAACCGTTCCTCGGCCCTTTCTGAAGCTGGTTCTCAGGTAGATGACCATCTTCCAGGTGAAGGATCAGCCTGTTAAGGAGGACTCTGGCAAGAATCTTGCCAGCAATGATTACGAGAGAGAAACCCCTGTGATTGTCACAGGACAATCTTATTTCCTTTCAACTCTGCTTCAGAGAGTGCACCTCTGAGGGCTGACTGCATTGTTTGAATGCCAAATGTACACTTGCCTAAAAGACTCTTTTATGGAGAGCTCACACAGGGCAAGTGCTCACGTGGTGGTCAGAAAAAGCAATACAAGGAAATTCTCAAGGTCTTTCTTAAGAACTTTGGCATTGGTTATGTGACATGGGAGACAGTGGCACAGGCCTGCTCAGTGTGGCATGCCACAGCATAGAAGGTGCTGTGCTCTGTGAGTGAAGCAGAATTGAAGTAGCTCAAAAGAAACGGGACATGAGCAGAGTTAGAGAAGCCACCCCAAAGGTTCACAGGGATTTTTTGGTGCCCCAACCTGTGGTAGAGCCTTCCAAGCTCATCTATGTCTGATCAGCCACAGTCAGACACACTGTAACTTGACTCTAATATAATGATGTCATTTTGGTCCTTTAGAGAGTGAAGGAGAGCAGCTAGCAAACACACACACATATACACACACACATATACACATGCTTACACACACACATACACGTATAGACATACATACATGTACACACATGCATACATACACACATACATACATACACAGAAACATACACACACATAGTCTTTTTTTTTTTAAATCCTAGAGGCCCAAACCTGGGACAATTGCTACATTTTACTTTTGAGAAAGAAAGAATTCTTGGTTAAATTAATTCCCTCAACTAAGTATGCTTCTGACTCTTAGGCACAGCGCTCATTTTCCCCTCTTTATTTTGTGGCAATAACAGGTCAGAAAGTCTCATTCCTCACCCATGGTTCCGAGCATGAGGCTCCGCTCTTAGCCAGAGTCCTCCCTCAGCCACCAGATGTTGCTAGAGCCCCGCAGTCTGTCTCCTGGGGGGCCTTCTGTGTCATGGAAGTTAAATGTGGCTGGTTTTGCTTCGCGTAACCAAGGAGATGAGAAACTAATTCTTGAATGCTTCCTACTCGTTAGAGTAATGAGAGCAGTGCAGTTTGCCTGATGAGAAGCGGGTGCTGTCAAGGGCTATCAGTGTCATCTGCACAGAATCTGTGAATGTGGCTGCCATTGATTGGATCATTCAGAATGGGGTCCTAGGCCGAGCTACTCCCCCTCCCTGCCAGGAGAGCAGTACTGCCTTTATAATGCTTTGGGGGGCTGATAAATCCAATTGCAGTGAATAAAAATGTGGTTTTCTCTCCTGGAGGGTTGGTTCCATTGAGTTCTTCTGTATCCCTTGTATCTAGGAGTTGGGAGCACCCCTTCAGCCAAGGGTCCTGAGGCATTTCTCTGTCCTGAACTTTGCTTTTCCACGAAAGTCTTGTCTTTTTGCTGTTCCTGTGGGGCACTAGCAGCTTTACTCACCTCCCGTTCACCAACAATGAGCTTGATGTTTATGGAAGAGGGAGAAAGATTGTTTTTTCTCTGCGACGTGTCCAGGAATTGGGGTTTGCTCAATCCTATGCCCTCACATTGATGAAATAGAGTAGTCAATACCAGTGAGAAGGTTGCATATTCATGGCTAATTAATGGAATCTTCATGAGCATTTTATGACTCCTCTCTTAAATTCCCAGAGAACATTTTTCTCTGGGGAACTTTGTTGTGTTGTGTTGTGGTGTGGGATAAAAAACCCAAAACATCCCCCCCTTTTAATAGTTTTATAACTTTTAGTTTATAATCTCTAGATTTAATAACCTTTCTTTTCCCATTTCTCTTTGTCTTCCCCAGCTATGCCCCTTTCTCCTGCCTGAGACCCCCTTACCCTCTCCCTTTTCTAAAACCCCTATATCTAGGATTTTTATTCTGGGCTGGAAGATTTCCATTTCCTGGATGATGGGTGTCTCCCTGCCTGTGACTTCCAAGATTTGAAACCGATTACATTCAACCCCTAGGTTGAAGCTAGGAACTTTCCCCCTTCTTTTAAAACATTCGAGCTGCTCTGATGCTCATAACCCCTCTGAGCTGAGCAAACTTAGCTGGAGCATTGACTAAAGAGTGTCTGTGAAGACTTGGTGTAATCACAAGCCACGTTCTGGTTTGGCTGTTTGACTTTCCTTCTCGAAGTCCATGACATCAGGATGGTGATGCTATGCCTTGCAAGTGAATTGGATTGAAGAGAAAGAAGGCTTTGCAAGATCACCAGCCTCACTTTCTCTTCCAGAGCCATCTGGGTGTGGCAAGATAGAGGTCAGGATAACCGGAGATGCCCCCCCCCCCCATGTTCTTGCTAGACTATTGAGGAATCCCTCTTTCCACCATGGGCCAAGGCTCTCAGGCAGCTTGTATCCCTTCGTTGCCTCCTTCCAGGCCTCCCTGGGAAGTGTTAGTTCCAACTCTGGTGGGAAGGCTTCACAGGCTGACTGCAGTACATGTAGAGAGAAGGGAAGAGGTGAGTGGGCTTCCCAGGATTTTTTTCCTGGTTGTCTTTTTCTCCTGCTCTTCTGGGTGTCTTGAGCTAGGCCACCTGACCTTACCTTAAGCGTGCCAATAAGCGGGCCTTTTACTTTTAGCACTGACCGCCTCATCTCTCTGTGAAACCCCTGTAGCTCCGGAAATGGACTCTGACAGGTTGTGTCTGTAATATGGGGAGGGGGCTGGAATTCTGCCGTAACCCCATCTGTTTATATGCTGCTTTAATGGTAGGCAGTGTTTTTGAAACACTTAAAAAAGTTTTTATTTATGTATTTTAATTTTTCTATCGCTATAGTTTCTCACAGTATCCCTCACCAGCACCCTCCCCTCCTAGAGAGCTATCTCATATTAGAAATAATATTTTTAAAGGCAAAAAAGGAAGAAAAAAATCAGCATAACTGATAAGCACATTGAAAAAAGTCCCAAGATACGTGCAGTCCACAGCCCTCGTGGCCTAACTGCCTCTGCCGAGAAGTAGAGTGGGGATGGTGGCATCACCATTTCTCATATCTCTCCTTTCTGTCCGACAGTGAACATACATTAAGTGCCTACTATGTGCCAGGCCCTGTGCTAAGTGCTGGGGTACAAAGAAAGGCACAAGCCAGCCCCTGCCCTCCAGGAGCTTGCAATCTTGTGGGAGGGCTTTGTGGTCTGAAGGCTTAGGGTTCTCTTTAGAATTTTGCAGTAATGGATTTTTGTGTGTGACTGCGGTTCTTTTTTTTCCACATTGTTGTAGCCATTGTGTGTATCGTATTGTTGGCTCTGCTTACCTCACACTCTGCATCTGTTCCCATGGATTTTTCGATGCTTCTCTGTATTTGTCACAGTTGCCATTTTTTATAGCAAAGTCATATTCCATTGCATTCGTGCACCACTGTTTGTTTATCCCTTCCCCAATTGACGGGCACCTACTTTGCTTCCAATTTTGTGTTTGTATGAGGTGGCAGAACAGGTGACATCCCCATTTTTCATATGAGGAAACTGAGACCTAGAGGGGTTGGACAGCTTGTTAAAGGTCACACATAGCATCCTGGACTTGGGGTCAAAGGCCCTGTCTTTGTCACCTCATTACCTGTGTGACCTGGGGGACATTGCTCAGGCTTCTTTTGTATTTGCAAAATGAGTCTTGGACTAGTGGTCTACCAACCGAGGTTCCTTCCAGCTCTAATGCTGTGATCTTTCAATCAGAGCAAGCAAGCCCCACCCTCAAGGCTAGAAGCCACATTGTCTGCCTCTGCCCAGTGCTCTTTGTCAGAAGATTTCACCCTCTCTCCTGAAGGAAATACGCACTGGGGGCTTGGTCAGAGAAATAGAGACTGTATATGCAATGTTGAGCTTTATCTCATTGCAAAGAGTATATTTCCAGGTATCGGTTCAAAGTTAGTTTCTGTGCAAGAAATCTCCTTTGTTTCTGCTTAGCCTTTACCTGTCCTTGTATCCCTGTTGTTGTCTTCTTCCTGTCTGAGGATAAAGGAACACGTGTCATTTAGGAGGTCAGGCGTATCTCCAGTGAAGGTATAGAAACAGATGTGTTGAGCCATTCAGTAAAAGCGCATATTCTGAAGCCCAATTTTGATTCTGTCAGTCTTGGTGAATAATGAAAACCCAGCGCGAAGGCTAAATGGTGTCAGTGTGTTTTGAAGATGAAAGCATTAAGACAGAGAATGTTTAGATGATTTATTAATCTGTTTATCCTGTCATGGAGAAAAACCGTCAAATGTAGATAAGTGACAAAGCTGGGTGAATAGATGGCTCATCTCGTCTGTCACAAGTGGGCATCTCTTGCAGATCATTTACTGAGCTTGATTTGAATTTTCTAATCGGGTAATTCCAATTGATGAATAGAAATTTATTCTCTGATTTTATTTAATTACTTTTTCAGCATAACTCCCTTGGACTTAAGCACTTGTTTATAGTTATTGCTAAGCTGTCCTGATAAATAATTACATTTTTTTGTTCCCCTTCTGGAATCATATCTTAGCTGGATAGAGTTAGCTTTTGAGTGTTAGCAGTGGGTGAGCTCAGCTTTGCCTGAAAAATCACATGCTTCTGGTTTGTGTCTTTAGGAATTGCATTCTTCCCTTAATGTTCCCAGGGAAATGAAATGAAAAGACAGTAAGTTAAAGTTAGAGTAATTGCCTTTGAGACTTCAATGTTGTGATGTACTTCGATATTATAGTCATTAAAGGTTGTTTATTCAGACACACACACACACAGACACACACTTCCCAAAACAGTTTTGTTTATTATCTAATTTTGAAATAGTGGACTTGCAGGACCGTATCTTCTAAGTTCCCTGTAAATTCTTTAACAGAATACTATAGGCTTTCATGCTTGATAAATGTCTATTGGAAGGATGGAGTCTTCTTCTCAGTAATAAAGTAGCACTCAGTTATCCAAACAGCTTAAAAAAACAAACTAAGATTTTATGCAAACCGACAGAAAATTCCAAAACCAAGTCCCTTGTCAATAAAATTCTCTTCACCTTTCGAGAAGTTTTCCATTAGCTCTGCCAGTCTCTGGGTCCCAGCTCCCTTTGGGTCCAGAATAGTCCACATGATTCACAGTATCAGCCAAATGATAGGCCCAGATTAATCCTCAGTGCACATAGCCTTTTTCTAATCTTTGCCGTCAAACTTTACAGAATATATCTTTAAATGCTAAATCTAATGGTGGGTCATTTGAGATAAATGACAGGGGGCATTTGGTTTTTGTTGCAAAATAATTGTTTTCTATCATCGATGAAAGGAAAAGACATGTAACCATAAATCTCGAGTTGCTGAAAACTGCTGGGCCCATGCATTCAGATGGAGCAATTTCAAGGTGACCTCTAGACTAGGGGATTATTATTGTTCCATATCTGTAGTTTAGAGGATTTGTTTTACTGCAGGAGGGAAATTGTGTGATGTTTGTAAAACTGATATGCAGAGGTATAAATATAAATGGTGCAATGATGACTAACTTACCTTTCAAGTGGGCCTTCTTAACGGTTCCTGAGCCTTTAGAAACAGAAACATAATTCTCTCTTAGTCCAACCACCTGTCAGCAGTAAGTGGTCATTATTTCATCATTTTGCAATAAAAGATAATAGAATAACGATTTATATCTCATGGCTGATGTTTTAATGCGTCTCTCTGTTATCCCTTGCTGACAGTCTGTGATTACAGTAAACGTTTTCTTAGTGACACCATGGTAATTACTCGTTAATAGAAGGATTATTCCAAGTTTAAATCAAATAGTAGGAAGGCTAGCCTCTGTCCCTGCTGGATCTTTGTCTTTGTGAGCGCCTTCTCTTGGGGGCGATTGTGGACTGAGGCCGGAGGGCTGCTTGCTTGCCTTGTCCTCCAGCATTGACTTTGTGCTCAATGAAACGTTTGGCTTCTGTTACCATGGCTCCACCTTCCATCTGACGCTCATGTGGACTCCTATTTCCCTGCTGGTTAGCAAACCCAATCAGCTGAATCAAGTTTCCATCTTCTGTGTCTGTGACATTTATTAGTTTTAAATAAAAAGAAGTAAATTTAATTTGGCGAAATAGAAAATCTGTAACAGGGAGAAGGTACTTTATTCCCAAATGGGAATGTACACAATGAGAGATGGGAAAACAAAAATGTGGGGACATCTCCATCAGCCTCATGCTGTCTGTTCAAATACAGACGTCCCCATTGTTGTCAGGCAGATGTGGGGGGAGAATGCATAATGGCCGACGCACCTCCTTGTCTTATGGATTGAAACAAATATTCACAGTGATATCAAAACGACCACCCATGAGGATCATAAAACGGCTTGTATTCTCTACAAAAATCTCATTTTATTAACATAAATCTCAAGGTGTTTTAGTACAAAAAAGATGTTAATTGGCTCTCTCTTTCTCTCTGCAAAACATTTTGTACATCAAGAAATCTTCTTAGTTAAAACAGAATTAGTCCAGAGGGGTAGAGTCAGAGAGCCAGAAGGACCTTCGAGGGAGATGGTCTAGGCTAATGCTTTCTCATTTTGCAGATGGGGAAACTGAGGCCCAGAGTAACTTAGGAGAAGTCACCAAGTTGGCCAGTGTCAGGGCTTGGATTAGAAGTTAGTTCTTCTTAGTCTTAGCCCTATTTTCTCTTCACTGCATCTCATTTTAATATTATTTAATGTTTTCATATTTGTATACATACAATTTTGTAGCCTCATATAAAATTAATGATGATATTGGAATTTCAGAAGTGAATTTTTATAATCTGACCCATATAATGTTGGGTACATTAAATAATTTCAATACATTTCTTTGTAATTAAGTGTTATCTTTCTGGATATATGCATACAGATAGAGAGAGACATATATGTATACATATATATGTTTTGGTGGGGAGTGCAGGTGGGGGTTGCTTTCTGTATAATCTTTGTTGGCAGTAAGTCATTGGAGTAGAGCTCCTCCCTAGGCTTTTTCCATTATGTTCTATTAACATGGTAATGGTATATACATATGTGTGTGTATGTATGTATGTGTGTGTGTATGTATACGTACACAGAGTAGATTCTAGAAAAAATTCTAGTTTTCAGGTGAAAACCTAATGCATTGGCGGAAGGAGGAGTACTGTCCCAATGGGAAGCCTGCTAAACCCTCTGGATTCTGACAAAAGAGTCCATAAAAAAGAAACTTGATATCTTTAACTAGTTATCTTTATTCTTCTGTTTTCCCAGCTGCACTGGGGTTGCAGAAAGGGATTTAGTGGGAATTCATGACTTTTGGCAGTCTTTAGAGGAAAACATTCTTTGGGACAAAACTGAACTATCTCTGGTCCTACTTGGCAGCCGGTGGTGTGGTGCAAAGAGCTCTGGGCCTGGAGTGAGGAAACTCTCAGTTCCTGGTCCTTCCTGGCCATGTGAAGTTAGGTAAATCACCTGACTTCTCAGGGACTGAGTTTCCTCATTTGCAAAATGGGCATAATAATACACCCTTCCCACCCCCCCAAGATTGTTGTGAGGGTCCAACAAGATAATAATTGTAAAGTGCTGTTTGGACCTTAAAGTGTGGTATAAACACTGGCTATTAATTTCCTTTTCTGAGTATGCTTTGGGACAGCGGGATGATCTGGATGCCGACATTTTATTCCTGTGTTTCAGCCTGTGTATTTCCACACATCTTTAAATCACCCACACATCATTGCGGTGGTGGAAGTTGTCGCTGAAGGCAAGAAGCGGGATGGGAGCCTGCAGACAGTGGCCTGTGGCTTTGGGATCCTGCGGCTCTTCAGCACCAAACCAGAGGCTCCCAATTCTCCCACCCAGGACAGACGGTAGCTGTTCCATAGCTGTGCATGTATCCCTCTAGGACCTGTCCATTGCAGACCTGGCCACTGCTTATTCTGGAGACCAGAGGCTTCTGAGCTCATGAGCACTGACAAATGGGGGGCTGGATGTTGTGGTGAGACAGGGCCACTGTCCTGTGCAGGTCTGTGTAGACAGGCCTCACCCAGTGTAGACAGGTCCCACCCAGTGCAGCCAGACAGTTACCTGCGCAGGGCCACAAGGAGGATTTGTACCTGGATTTTCCTGTGCCTCCAAGTTCAGCACTCTGTGTAAGAAAGTACCATAAATGGGAAAGAGATATTAAGTGCCCTCTGCTTCTTTGAGAAGAAATAGGATTGAATTACATTGACTGCAAGAGGAAAAAATCAGTTGTTGTCTCTTGGTCTTGTTTTCTAGGCTGAGACTCTATCATGGCACCCCCAGAGCCCTCCTACACCCACTTCTTGAGGATCCTGTTGAACGTAAGAACCAAAATGTGGGAATGATTTTAAAAGACTGATGGCTGGAGGAAGCCTGTGGGTCTTCCCTGAGCATCAGGGACTCCAGCAGAACTTCCCCAGAGCACTGTCCATGCTCAGACCTTCTCAGAATCAGTCTCAACACAAGCTGCCATCAGCACCGATTTTCACATTTGAAATGCCTTGAACCAAAAGCTCCGTGAGCTTGGGTTTGGGACCAGTTGGAGCCCTTTTAACACCCTCCCTCCAGGAAAGGAAGGATTGTTCCACAGTCCCTGTGAGGCTGGTTTCCATGGGAAGGGTTGGTTCACCCCAGCCTCTTGCTCAAGATTCTACAGCATCTTCCTTCAGAGTAAATGACCACTGTCTGTAATCTGCTCCTGATGTCCAAGGGAGGTCTCTGGCGGTGGAGTGGAGAGGCTCGTTGATGGGACAGTAAGGCTCCTCCCTGCACCTGCTGCTAACCGACCAATCTCAATAGGAGAAAGAGTGGTTTGGTGCGAGGACAAGTGTCTAACCTGGGGAGACATCGGGAAGGGAGGGAATCTTGGAGCAGGCTCAGAGCAGCAGCCCCAGGCGCCTTCGCACCCAAACTTTGTTTCTCAGCAGCTCTTCTGTTTTGTTTGTGAGACCCATCTGTGGGAGCTCAGCGTCTAACTTTGGCAGGGCTGTGGTGATGAGAGAAATTTGGAAAGCTAGAGTCTGTCTGCATACATTAAATATGGCCCAACAGTCAGGTAAAATAAGGGAGAGATTTGCTTGGACTAAATATCAGCTTTTAGATGATTTCCAAATTGAATTAAATTAGCAAATTGCCAATTTCTCTCCTAAAAGCCCCTTAAAATCAGGCGTTTTGACAGCTCAGGGCTGCTGGTGGTGCATTTATTCAGCATTGAGGATCCTCAGGCATTATTCATATGCATGTCAGGAAACAAATATGGAAAAGAGAAAGGAAAAACTAATGCCATTAATTATGCATCCTGAAGAAGTGTCAAAGATCTGGGTGGTTTGGGGGGATAGTCCAGAGAAGGGCCAAGGGACAAGAGAAACACTCCATGTGCATTAGAATTGGTAGATAAGAACTTCTTTGCTGGACCCTCCCATCCTTACTGTCTCCTGCAGTTAGAGCATGAGCTAGTTGAGAGAGACAGACTTGCTTTTCACATAGGAAGGGCTTAATGAATGCTTTTTCTCGCATTGATTCCTTCATTCATTCATTCATGTGAAGGGTCTAGGCAGAATAGGGCCAAATCTATACTTGTCATTGAACTCAGTCAATTGAGGAGCATTAGACAAACACCTACTGTGTACAGGAACTGGGGATACAGACAGAAAAATAAGGCAGTTCCTTTCCTCAAGGAGTTTATAGGCTCCTGAGTCAGGCCTTCCCTGTGAAATAAAGGGATTATGTTAGATTATTTCTTTGATACCTCCTGGTTCAAACATTATCTGTTCTAAGATGCCTCCAGCATTTATGTTCTGGGTTTTAAGGTCCCTCCCAGCTCTGGCATTCCTTGTTCTAAGTCTCCTTTCAGCTCTGACATTCCCTGTTCTAAGGCTCCTCCCAGCTCTGACATTCCCTGTTCTAAGTCTCTTTTCAGGTCTTACTTTCCCTGTTCTAAGGCTCTTCCCAGCTCTGATATTCCCTATTCTAAGGCTTCTCCCAGCTCTGACATTCCCTAGTAGAATTTGGATGGCCAGTGGTCTTCTTTGGGCACTGTGCTTTAAGTTGGAATGGGTAACTTTTGAGTTCCCTGCCAACACTAAGATTCTGGGGTAATGTTGTTTCTCTCTCTTCTAGAAAGCAAATATAAGACCGTCATTGAGAACTGCCACATTCTGTATACCTTGAAGTTCCATCCTTTTCTCGAGGCTGCGTTCCACCTTCTTCCTGAGAACTTTCTGGTGTCTGGTTTGCACAAGATTCCTGGTTTACTGCCAGCACATGGAGAGACAAGTAAGAACTTCTCAAATTACCTTGCTTTTGGATGTTCATGTCCTTTAATGACCAAAGCCATGCTGGACTATCCTAAGAAGTATGGCAGCAGCAGGGCCTCGATCAAACACGAACTTCTGACCCTTAGGTCATTGTTTGATGATGGTGGTGATGATTATTTTTGCTCTGATGCCCCAAATGACGCTTCTACCACAGTCCTTGGAAAATGTTGTGCTTAACCTTATAGCTCTTACCATGTTTATATTTCATGAATTCCCCCCCTGCCCCCATCCCATAAACCCTCTGGTGGCCATGCACCATGGGGATGAGGCTGGACTGGTCCTTGAACATTAGGCACAGTCCATTGCTGGGCCTATATGCAAAGTCTGTCCAGCTTTGGAGTACCTGCTGTAGCTCATGCTCCTCTGGCATAACCTTCAACAATTCGGGGTCATTTCTGTGCCACAAGGACAAGCTGGAATAGGTCTTTTGGACCTATTTTTTCATTAAAAAGATGATGACTGTTTTCATATCTGAGCCTTGTTACCCTTCTTTGGAAGAGAACTAGTCTCTGGCTATAGTGGTACAATGCCCATAAAGGAAAACTGAGGCTGGTAGGTCACTTGAGCTTAGGAATTCTTTTGTTTTTCTCTTTGGAGGGAGCAAGGCAGGACAATTGGGTTGAAGTGACTTGCCCAAGGTCTCATGGCTAGTAAGTGTTAAGTGTCTGAGGCTGGATTTTAACTCAGGTCCTTCTGACTCTAGGGCCGGTGCTCTATTTACTGCACCACCTAGCTGCCCCAAGCTTAGGAATTCTAAGCTGCAATGGGATAACCTGCCTGAGTTTCCAGACTAAGTGAAGCATTAATATGATGAGCCTGGGTACCAGGGAAGCACCAGGATGCCCAAGGAGGAGTGAATGGCCCAGGTTGGAAACAGCCAATCAGAGGTCCTGTGCCAGTCAGAGTCAGACTGTCTGCATGGTGTGATCCTCTCCTTACAGTCTGTGTGAGACAGGAAGAATCAGGCTTTAAAAAAGAGAGAGAGTAGGAATCCAGTACATATATCTGGGAGGTAGCATATGACGGGGCAATGGAAAGAAAGTTGGACTTGGCTCTGTGAGACCCGAGTTCAAATTCTGCTGTGATTGCTTGCGTGACTGTGGGAAAATCACTTCACCTTTTTTGGCTTCCGTTTCCTCATCAGCAAAATGAGAGCATTGATCCAGATGGCCTCTGGGGTCCCTGCGAGCCCATAAACTGACTGTGGAGAAAATGGAAGCTGATTTTAAGGCGTTTTAAAATATGCCCTGTCACTAAATGGCTGGGGGTGGGAAAATGAGGCAGCCCCAGATTATCCTCATGTTCTTGTTTGGTTGTCACGTCAGGAGGGACGACATTTTGGGAATCTGAGCCGTGACTATGATTTGCTTCCTTCTGAACAGAGAACGGCCACCTCTTTTTATCATTGATCCATCTGGCTTGGCCACAGTGCTCTTTTGGGGCCTCCAGTTTGTTGGTCTTTTTGGGCTGGTTCCTCTGACACTGAATCAGGCTGCCCAGTTAACTCTGTGTGGAAGACTCCAAGGAAGAAGATTTGAAGCCTCCCTGTTGTGAGGAGCTTTATTCCTCTTGCTAAAAGACTGATTCAGCAGTCATTTATTAAGAGTCTACTTTGTGCCAAGGCACTGTTCTTAGCGCTACAGATAGTCACTGCCCTCAAGGAGCTTACATTCTATAGGGAAAGGCAATAGAGCATCATAGGATCCTAAGTCTGTGGCTGAAATGGACCTCAGACACCACCCACTCCAATCCTTTCTTTTTATAGACAAATAATACTAAGGCCCAGGGTGGTTAGGTGACTTGCCACAGATGCAGAATACACCTCTCTCTCTCTCTCTCTCTTCATATATGTGTGTACACATATATACATATATATGCATATATACATATATATGTATATATACATATATGCATACGTGTATGTGTATGTATGTGTACACACATATGTATATAAAGGTTTGCTACTTAGATAAAAAAAGTAATTTTTGACTAGGTGGAACAATGGATAGAATACCAGGCCTGGAATAAGGAAAAGCTGAGTTCAAATGTGGCCACAGACACCTACAGCAATGTGATCCAGGCAAGTCACTTAACCCTGTTTGCCTCAGTTTCCTCATCTGTAAAATGAACTGGAGAAGGACTTGGCAAACCACTCCAGCATCTCTGCCATGAAAACCCCAGATGGGATCATGCAGAGTTGCACATGACTGAAATGAGTGAACAGTAACAGCACTAACATCTTGGCTACATCATAGAGAAAGATGAGTCTTATGAGAAGTAGCCTTTGGCCTGAAGATAGAAGGAGGCTGGGTTTTCTGAGAGGTGGAGGTGAATTCAGAGGGAGGAAGCTAAGTATGGCAGGCAGGCCGTGCAAAGGTGTGTAGGTGAGAAATATGTGCCTAATTTGGGGAAGACCAAGGAAGTACACTAATTTGGCTGAAACTTAAAACATGAAGGAAAGTCATGTGTGATAAATTTGGAAGGCCACCTCTGGGTTATAGCGGTCAGTTTAGTGATCAAGCATGGGGAATGGAGAAAATTCAGCAGGCATGTGATCAGCCACAGATGACCAACAGCTGAATAAATCAGTTTAGAATGAAAGCCAGAGTTTGAAGACAACTGAAAAAATGGGCAGTTTGTGGCTGATGAGACGCTGGCTCTTGTCTGTAACTGAAGGGCCACGAATGTGTGAATGGTTGAAGGCATTAGTGGAGTGGAGATCTTGGTATGGTTGGATTTGGGTTTTGTTTAAAGCGATGGGCTTTCTCAGGTGGCCCGTGACTGACTGATTTGGATGCTTGGCTGAAGTTTGCTGAGAAGAGACGAATAATGACTCAGGCAGTGGCTGATTCTTCTATTAACAAGAGCAATTTTATCTTTCATTTAACTTACTTCCCCAGACAGGAGCTCAAGACTCTGATTGTTTTTCTGCCACAAATAATGATACTTCACATGTTTTAGGCAGTTTTGATTAGCTTGTATGTTCCCTGAGTTCTTTTCTTCCTAAATTTAGCAGAAAGTAGAGGAGGAATTCATTACAGAGGGTATGTCTTTGAGTCATTAACCTGACAGTTGATAGAACCTGGGTTCTAATCCAGGTGCTGAATATTAAATAGCTCTGTGACCTTGGCCTTGATCTTCTTCTTGTCCTAGTTCTTCATTGGAAAACTGAAGTTAATTTTGATAGGAAAGATGCATGAGAAATGCAACTCTGAGGCATTGCTTTTTTGGATAGGAACACCAAGAATCTATCAGCACGATTGCTTTTAGGTCCTTCTGCACTTTCGATTTCTCATTGGTTCAGGCAGAGCAGTTCTTGGAGGTTGCTACATGTCCTTCGCTGTGTGACATGGCAGTGGATGTTGATAGCGCTGGAGGGAAAAGGGATAGCAAATACCCCCAAATATTGGCTCTTCAGAGCCATTACCTTGGTGGTGAAGAAAAAAAACTTAAGTCCAACAATGAATCCCCACGCTTCTTTCTCTGTTCCTTTTATTATATTGGAAAGTTAAGATGCCTACGTGTTACAGAAAGCCTCCATTGAAGAGAGTGTCCTGGGGGCTTGATTTATAGAGAGATGCACATCTTTTGGTTCTCTGCCCTTAGCTCATTGTGTTCTAAGCTAATATTTTCAGAAGCCTCATTCCATGTTCATTTGCCCTCCTCTGCTGACGTGGCCCATCTGTCACTTAGGCACTTAACTGAAGCTTGCAGAATGTGAAGAAAGGAAATACAATTTATGTTGTTGTTGTTTAAAAACAAATGATCAGGGAAAATGAAGGATGAACCCTGATGGCCTCTAGCCATTAGAAGACTGTGCTGACTCTACAGAGGAAAAAGCGGTGAAACTGCTGAGAAATAAAGGATGGAAACCCGTTTTTGCTGCCGCTCCCCAGATGACCATTTGAGAAAAGAAACACTTTCCGCCCAGCCTTTCACTTATGTGGAGAGGAACTTGTAGCCACATATAAAATATGACTTGCATCTGACAATTCTTATTATCTCTATTATAGATTTTGTCTATGAACTTTGGGGCTCCCGTGGATTCCTCCTGAAATGAGAGCCCCTCATTGCCATCTCCCATTTTATAGCACTGAAAAGCCTTAGGTAAGAGCTGCTGCTTTGCATTCTAGGAGCCGTTTATTTGTCTAATTTGGAGAGGAGTTGTCTTTGTCTGTACCATCTGCCACATTGGGGATTGGCCAGTTGTTCATTTATAAAGGTGCTGGATGACAATTGTGCTGAATTTTTCATCAGCTCCTAGCCTGACCGTGACGGGAAATTGACAAAAATGCTCAATTTCCGTCCCTTTGACCTTTCCCAGGAGCAAGACAGTGTCTCATCATACGGACTCTTAAAAACCAGTCCATTTGTTACGGTTACTGCTGTTTTCCCCTTCATCAGCAGACACTTCTAATTTAGTTATCTCTTTCTAGTGTAGCCAGAAGTTCATGTCAGATTGAAGTTCTCATGTCAAATGATTCTTTTTCATTAAAAACCAAAAAACAATCCAACCCTGACCCAGCAGCATCAAAAATAACCTTGCTGAAGTTCGTGGAAGTGTTCCACCAGCCTGGAAAGATTATGGCTCAGCTAAACTCCTTAGCAAACTCCTTGATCCGTCATTCATGGACCACCGATTTAACATTCTTTCCTTACAATTCCCTTCTTGATTTGGAAATTTCTTGGTCACGTTTTATGAGACAACATTTATTGTTGCCCAACAGACACCTTTGTGGACTCTGCTGCCGCTTCACATAATATTCAGCTTATTTTATTTTATGTGATAATCTTGGGATAAATGAAACACTGAAGGAAGTGAGAGCAGAGAAATAGCCTGTCTTTTATGAGGAATACTTGGGGCAGTCAGTTCTAGACATCCTCTATGTCCCCAGAATTCTCCTTTTCCTGGTAGTGACATGCAGTTATGTTGTAAGTGGGAGAGATGTTGTCCTTGACAGCTTACGATCCATTGAAGGAGACAGCATGGACACAGATATTCACATTTTAGCAGTCTGCATGCAAGGGCGCTTACTAAAGGGTGATGGCTAAGTCCCTGAGGTGCAGAATGTGGGACTTTGCCCCTAAGCTATAAGAAATCAGGAGGGGGGAAGATTGGAAGACTGTGAGTCCAGAAAGCAATTATTGGGATGATGAGGGATCCAGGCACTTCTCAGAAGACTCCATGGAGCAGCTCAGTCTTTCTTTTATATCGGTGCTGAAAAGGGTGAAGTTACAGAGAGGCGTTTGATGGCTGTGGATGTCTCAGAATGATTTAGAGAAACTTGTGCCTGAGGATGTTAACTAAAATGGTCTTTTTAGAAGAGTCGCAGATTTGTATACATGTATTTAGAGATAGGGAAAATAAACCTTTGACTTCCTTCTGATATCTTTGGATTGCTTTGTTGCTAAAAAAAAAAAAGATCTTGCTTCATTATGTTACCTTTAATCACATTCCATTATTATTATGAATTTAAAAAGTCAAGAGCTTCCTTCTTCCCATACATAATTCAGAGAGAGAGGCCTGGCATATCCGATGTCTAAATGTAAATCACACTTCAAGTTGACAGGCCTATGGAAGTTTGGGCAGCTCGATAACCAGCCAGTGGCTCTCTGGCCTATGAGAGAAAGTCTGGACCCTTCTGCCTGACATTCATGTCTCTCTGGCAAATAGGATTGGCAGCTAAGGTTGATGCAGTACATAAAGTGCTAAGCCTGGAGTCAGGAGAACCTGAGTTCAAATGCGGCCTCAGACACTGGCTACGTGAACCTGGGCAAGTCACTTAGCCCTGTTTACCTCAGTTTACTTATCTGTAAAATGATCTGAAGAAGGAAATGGCAAACCACTCCAGTATGTCTGCTAAGAAAACTCCAAATGAGCGGCTGCTAGATTTCACAATGGTTAGAGCACCAGCTCAGGAGTCAGGAGAATCTGAGTTCAAATATGACTTCAGAAACTTGACAAATGATCCTAGGCAAGTCACTTAACCGTGATTGCCTCGCTAAAACAAGACAAAACAAAAAACCTCCAAATGGGATTGCAAAGAGTCAGACAAGACTGAAATGACTGAACAGCAACAAAAGCACATAGGATCCCTCTACTACAAGCTTATTACTTTGCTCTGCAGCACAAACCCTGCACAGCAGCCAGATTGTTGCCTCCCTGTCACAGTCACCCTGCTTCTTCCTAACTCCAGGCCTTAGCTCCTGTTCTTCCTTCCACCTAGAATTCTTTTTTTTTTAATTTGAACTTTGTTTATTTTTTTAGTTTACATCATTCATTTCCATGAGATTTTGAGTTACCAGTCTTCTCCCTGTCTTTCCCCTACCTACCACCTCAAAACAGCGATCCCGCTGTATACCCCCTCTCCCAATCTGCTCTCTCCTATATCCTCCCCCATCTCCCCCTCTGACTTTCTGGTAGGGCAAGATGGGTCTCCCTACCCCAGTGCCTGTATATCTTTTTCCCAGTTGCATGTAAATGATAGTAATTATATATATATATGTACACACACATGTATATCCATCTAGAATTCTTTTCCCTGTTCCCTTAGCCTGTTAAAATCCTACCCATCCTCTAAGGTGAGCCCATTTACCTCCCCACCTTCAACAAGATCTTTTTCTCCTACTATAACTAGCATTGCCCTAAGCATCTAGAGGTGTAGTAAATAGTGCTAGGCCTGGAGTTAGGAGGACCTGAGTTAAATGCAGCCTCAGAGACTTCCTGCTGCCTGCCTCTGTTTCCTTAGCTGTAAAACAGGGATAATATAGTAGCGTCAACTTCCTAGGGTTGTTGTGAGGATCAGTTTGTAAAATAAAATGCTTAGCACAGCACCCAGCACATACTTTTCCCCTTGTTCCTTGATTTCTCTGACTGTAGCTGCTATATCATAAATTAGGTCCAAAGCTAATTTGTGCATTATAATAAATATCAAGCATTTAATTAACATTTTTACTATTGTTCTATACCTGTGATGTCATTAGTGTCAGGGGATTCTTGGTTTTATAGACCCCTCCTTTGATGTAGGTCAACAATTTGCCTGTTATTCATGGTCTTCTGTTATTCATGGTCTTGAAGAGTTTTCTTGAGAGGTTAACTGACTTGCCTAAAAGGAGAGCACTGGTATGAGTCAGAGGCAGGACCTAGATTCTAACATGCCTTGGTCTTGAGAATCAGGGGATTTCAGAACTGGAAAGGACCTAGGCAATCATTTATTGAAGCATCATGGCAAGTCCGACAGGCATCTGGCCTGTGCGTCAGGACTGCACCTGAAAGGAAATCTACCAAAGCAGTCCTTTCTGCTCTTGGGGAGCTCAAAGTATCAGGAGACCGCTTTTTTTCTCATTATCAAGCCTAAGTTTCTTTTTCCAATTTCCACCCATTACTCCTGTTTCTGCCTTCTGCATCCAAGCAGAATGGGTGGAATCCCTCTTCCACATGGCAGCCTTTCAGGAACTAGAAGATGGTGGTCATATTCCCCCTTGAGGATTCTCTTTGACTATCCAAACTGGCTCTGTTTCCTCCAGCTGATGTGCCTATGGCATGAATTGTGCCACATCACCATTTGGACTACCCTTCCTGGACTCTTTTCAGCTTATCAGTGTCCTTCTTAAAATGTGTTGAACGCAGCATTCTGTATGTGGTCCAGTTGGGGCAGAGTACAGTAGGACTCTCATCTCTGTGTTTCTGGAGGCTCTGCTTCTAAATGCAGCCCAGCACTGTCTTGCCTTTATTGGTTGCTGATTCATTTTGAACATTGTTGTTGTTTTTTCTTTGTTCTCAAAGAGGACATGACATCAGGGAGGTGATGTCATGACATGCAAGTGAACTGGATTTAAGTGAGACAGGGCTGTGAAAAGTCTCTAGCCTCCTCTGGAGCCAGCTGGGTTCAGTGGCGAGATGCAATCCACTAAAACCCCCAGATCTCTTTTAGATAAACTTCTGTCTCTCTGAGCTGCTGCCAGATTGTCCCTATCGAGCCCATTTTGTGAACTCAGGGTGAGACTTTCTATTTATTCTTTCCTCTTCTGAGATTCAGTGCTGTGCTCTACCTGCTGAGATTTTGGGGGATCATGACACTGCATCCAGCATGCT
Organism: Pseudocheirus occidentalis; assembly: GCA_028646575.1. Classification (NCBI taxonomy): domain Eukaryota; kingdom Metazoa; phylum Chordata; class Mammalia; order Diprotodontia; family Pseudocheiridae; genus Pseudocheirus; species Pseudocheirus occidentalis. The sequence continues at coordinate 27,147,821 of CM053596.1, read as the reverse complement.
AATGATCCCTCCTCAGTTTGTATCTTCTGCAAATCTTACAAGGAAACCACAACAGAATTTGAGGCTGTGATTTGATGGCTCAGACCTCTTTAAGAAGTCAGAACCAATACACGCTGTTTTTCTTTCACTGCATTTCCTTGGTATTGGCCGTAGGAGAGATCCTGAAACTTGTTTTGTTGACAAAGTCCTTGATGTCAGCTTGTTTTTGGTAATTTACATCTTATAAAGTTGGCGTGAAGGATGTGTAATTTCAAGATCTTTCAGGCTCTGTGTCATGACTGACTTTCTGCAAAACTAATTATTGAATGAAAGACCACTGGGGCTCACTGCTCTTTGTCTTGTTAGCTTCATTCAAAACATTGTTCATCACTTCTGGGTCACTAACTCAGTGGGTCTCAGATCTTTTCTTGTCAACTTGTGGCCATTTCTTGATCTCCCTAATACTGCATTGTTGATGAAGCATGAAAAGGGACGAGCATCCTCTCAAAGACATGTTTCAGGGGGAGGAAGAGCTTGTTTCACAGCACAAACATTGTATGTCAGCAGGAGATGATGGTGAACTTTCTACAGATATCACATAAGTCACTATTTCTCCCAGTCCTCCTTAGCACTTGACTTTGTCATGGAATTTAGGCAAGTATTCTTGTGTCTTTAAGATCCTGTAGTGCCAATGCAATATTTACAGCTCCCACGATCACGATAAAGACCCTGACTATAAACATCACGACATTCAATTGCAAACTATACCAAACTCTCTGGATAGAAGACAGAACTGAAACATTTATTCAGACACCAGAAAACTGAATCCCAAAACCAGTAAGCCGATTCCACCATAGTACCAAAGATATTCAGAAGCCATAATAATACTGAAAGCCACAGCATCCTTTGGCCTTCCTACAAACCAATACAAGATCAATATTTATGCACAAACCTCTCTATCTCCTTGCCTGAGCACCTCTCTCCCCCACCCTCTCACTAGCTCTGACCACCAGCTTCCTGTGGTCCCTGCTTCCCTTCAGCAAACTCTTCCCACCACAGGTTCCATGTGACTGTATTCAGCCTATCAAGGGGTGGAGTTTACTTTCAAAGCAGGGGAGGTCTTCAAACTCCACCTTAGGTCTATGAAGGGACAGGGAGGATCTTCAAATTCCCGTTCCCGTTACAGATCCTAATGAAGATGGAAATCTTGCATAATGCTTCCATACTGGACTAGCTTTCTCCTGAAATCTCTCTATGTAGTTGCCTCTTGTTCTTTGGTAACCCCGTGGCCTGCTGACTGAATCAGTAACATCATGTCAGCATGCAGCCAGGATGAAAAGAGTGACACCGGTTTTCGACTCTGCTCATGTGACTGCAGTCCATCCATTTTTGGTCCTCCAGGCCTTCCTTTCTGTTTGCCTCAGGATCACCTCCATTTGATCTTTTCTACATTGGGGTCAGCTCTGTGCATTCAGAGCGTGGATGCAGCTGCCCTAACCCATTGTCCATTTAGAACATTAGGAGGAAGAGCTGGAGTTCTCCTTCCCATCCTCATTCTTGCTGAAATTCTTTATTAACACACTGTGCGAGGCTTTAGGAACAACTGGGTGGCACGATTGCTTAGCTTCTGGCTGATTCCTGTTGGAGTTGCCACTGGAGATGGTGTTCTTCCCCACATCCTCTTGTCAAGCTTTGCTACCTCCGTCCCCGCTGGCCCTAAATTTGTTGGAGTACAAGGTGTCTTAGCTTTGTAGTCTCCAGCAAAATTACTCTGGTTTGAATGTGGTCTGAAACCAGTACATAGCTTGGGTGTGAACCTGTGTGAAATTTTGTTTAACTGTTTGCATGATGCTGTGCCCTACCTTTTCCCCAAAGCTCCTGGATTGAGCCTTCATTTAGGGAAGGATTTGCATATTCCTTCCTTTCTTTACTTTAGCTCTGACAAATCAGCCAGTGTTCTTTATGCCTTGGAATAAACTTTATCATCACACCACCACAGGCCTATGTACCTAATATGTAATATTTTGATTGTCATAACCAACTCAGGGAGGACTAGGTAAGGAGAGAAGTGGGACCAGTCCCAGAATGACTAGGCTTGCTAGACCTTTTCCACACCATTATACAGTTTTCAAGTTTCTTGCCTTAGGTTTAGCTGCTGAGATGTGTAATCAAAGAGGAAACATGCATAATGGAGTGCATAGGGAGACTAGATATGGAGTCAGAACATTCTGGGTTCAAATGGCAATGATTAGCTATGTGTTTATGGGCTAGTCACTTGACCTCCCTGAGCTCCAGTTACCTTACCTGTACTAAAGAGATGACAATTACATATAGTACCTGCCTCAAAATTGCCCATTGAGAGAATATCTGTAAAGTACCTCCGGATGTTCAAATGCTATGTAAATGTCCGCTGTTGTTATTTAGGGAAATGGGCAAGGATTTTCAGGGATAGTGGGCAGAGTCAGATTGGGAGTCAAGGATCTGAGGTTCAGACCCCACATCCCCCATTCTTCACCTCTGAAACACAGATTGTGTGTCCCTGGGCAAGTCACTGAGGCCTAGTAATTAATAACAGCAATAATAACAAGGCATATCTATTATATACTTTATTGCTCATTTATAGTATCATTTGTATTCTAATTATCCAGATGGGATGCATTATAATAATACTATATAAATATATTGATATAATTATGCAAAACCACATCAGCCTTACTGCCTTCTCACTTTTCCAAGTGTTCTTTACTTCTTTGTAACAATATCTTTGCCCCAGAGCCTCTAGATTTCCTTCAGAAGTGCTTTCTTGGAGCACTCATCACCACAACTACATTTCTGGTTTGTTAGCTTAATATGTGCATGAGGAAGTGAGTGTGTGCTCTGTGGGTTTCCAAATGGTCCAAGGTGAAGTCAGTAAAAAGAGTGATGGTGCTGTTGGCTGGTTCTTGCTGGAGAGGATTGTAAGTGATAAAGGAGAACTAAGCTGAAGGGTAACAGATGTTGTTTTGTGTTTTGTAATCTATGTTCTTTGAATTACTGAATTGTAAAATTTGTTCCTGGAGGAGACTTGAATTGTAACTGAAGCCTGTGCTTGTTTCATCAGTTAGGAGCTTGGTCTGGAAGGAGGGTGAGCCATGAATTGGGGTCTGGGGTGGGTGCTTGGTCTGTTGCTTTCTTTCTGAGTGTCCAGAACCATATCCCCAGTCATCTGGGGTATCTGAAGTGTGCAGGAGGGGAGCAGCTTTTTGACTCTTGTGATGATCCATCCACATTCCACACTCTCTCCCTGTTCAGATGATGCACTGCGGAAGCCTCGCCTCCAGAAGTCTGTCACGTGGTACTTGGACAATCTGCTCTTCAACCTGTATCCATCTCTTGAGAAGTTTGAAGAGGAACTTCTGGAGCTCCTCAATCACGACCGCTTGAGGGAGGTATGGTGCCGCTTTGGGCCCCTGCTTTTATAGACAGAGTCCCAAGAGCTGGAGGAGCTCCCTTAGAGGGAGAGTCCCTTGAGTCCTGCTGGGAAAAGTGGGCCCAAGCTAATAATGCTGAAGATGGGAGAGAAGACCAGTGATGAAGCAGTTTGGTCTTTCATGGAGTGGAAGTGAAATCCTTTGATTCCAGGCCCTGATTCAGTATTTAAAGGAGTTAGTTATTAAAGGGCTCACCGCTCAGCTTTTTCCTTTGAAATATAGCAACATCACGGGCCCAAAGCAGAGTTCCCCTAGAGCTTCTGGTCCATTGATTCTCCATTTATGACAGGAATGTAGGATGGATGCTGTTCTCCCAGGACTGGATCCTTCATTATGCTCTGACTGGTCCTAATTTTAATAGTTATTTTGATATATCTTGAACAGTTTTCATTTTACAAGGAAATTAAATCACTGCAAGAACAAGGGGGAAGCCTTGGAGCAGCACGGTATTTCCAAGGGTCATTTTAAGATTATTTGGCTTAGTTGAAGGGGATAACCAGGAATCTAACTCCTATCCCCATGCAGATGATTCTTTCAAAGGGATTCATGTTATCACTTAGGCCTTTTCTGTCTATGTAAGTACTTCTCTTTAGGCAGGGAACTCAGGAAAATGACAGAATGTCATTTAAAACCAGCAGCTAAGAGAGCTCCCCTCTTTCTTCCACTTGCCACACAGCATTCCGAGGCTTGTTTTTTAAATCCCTTGATGCCCTTGCTGGATTGGTTTCTCTTCTCTTCTGGAATGACCTTTGCCCTCATTCACAGCTTCTCTTTACATCTTCCCCCTGGAGGACATGTGTTGAAGGCAAGCCTTGTCCTGCTGTGTTGAGAAAAAACCAAGAGCAGAGAATCTTTTCCCCTTTGTCATTAAGGTTTTCTACGTTCCTTTTATGCTGATAGGATTTTGTCTAAACACCCAGATGTGTGTGCATAGTAGAGTATAGCATGAAACCTCTCTCCGTACCCCGTTATGGCCAGGTAGTTTGAGCTTTCAGGAGCCAGGCTTTGTGTGACAAAAGTGATAGGGATAGACTGGAGATGCACCTGGCCTCACTTGGGGCTCCTTATTCATATAATATAGCCATCGGAAGTAATAAGAATACCCTATATTTGGTGAGTACTTTGCAGTTTACAGGGAGCTGTTGCTTGTGGCATCTCTAGGAAACACTGACTGCCATACTCTGCGCTGGGCTTGGAAGAGACTAGCCGAGGCCAAAGCATTAGCTTTGCAAATGAGTATGTGTATAGGAATGTCTTGGCTCCCAGTCAAGCACAGTACCATTTGGATACTTACTACAGTTTGTCTGACTAGTCAAACTAAATTGGGGTTTAATGGCATAAATCATCCCCATTTAGGAGGCAGAGAATTGAAGTGCTCTTCTTATACTTGACGAAAGGAGTACTGTATATGTTGGTCTATCATAGATAGTCAGGGATGGGCAACTGAAAGACAAGACCATCTGGGGTGGCTAGGTGGCACAGTGAATAGAGTGCCGGCCCCAGAGTCAGGAGGACCTGAGTTCAAATCCAGACTCAGAAACTTAATGCTGACTAGCTGTGTGACCTTGGGCAAGTCACTTAATCACAATTGCCCTGCCTTCCCCCCTCCAAAAAGTGAAAAGAAAAAAAAGAAAGACAAGACCATCACATGTATCATTGAAGGCAACTAGAGCTGATCTGGCTTCCATGTTCCTGCTGAAATTCATAGTATCAGGGCAGCCCTGCAGCTCTACCAACTCAAAAGAGAATTTTGTTTTCCTGCAAGAAATATGCCAATTAGAAGTTAGTCCCTGCCTCTAGACCATAACTGACTCCTGCCGATTCATCTAGGCACCAGTTCTTTGTAGAAACAAGCCTTGTAACTTTTCTTTCCCTGGAGTGGCCTCTTTTCTGCTGTTGATTGTATGTATTTATTTTGTAAGCTCCTAAAACCAGATTTTCTGTGTTTGCATGAGGAAAACTTTTATTTTGCCAGGCTGCCTTGGGTACCAAGGGCTAGCCTGTTCCTCCTGAGATCACTATAATGGCCTTTGGGACTCAGGGGCCCTCTTGAAAGTTTGAGTTGAAGTTAACCTTTATGAATAGGCCCTCTTTGGGGTGTTGACCAGATTTTGTCAGTTTCTAGAAATCTTTTTTAATTTCTTAAGATCCCCCTTTAGAAAAGAAATCCAGGCCTTCAGGGTGTTGTATTTTATTATAGTGGTACAACTGAGTTCTAAATCTCTTTTTTTATTGACAGAGGGATGGTAAAGCCTTAAACTACTGGGAATATTTTGTATTTAGAAAAATCTTTGACGTAGGATAAATGTCACATGATTGTTAATGTCTCAGGAAGAATTGTGTATTGCAGCGTTTCCTTTTAGCATGTTAAATGGAATCTCTTCACAATAAATATATTTTAAAAACACATGCAAAGAACCCATTTTCAGGATGCAAATAAATCTAAGGGATCCCATGCATAAGCATCTAGCCAATTTCATATCTTATTAATTGTGGAGAAAAGATCCATCAGTGAATATTTATTGAGTACCTACAATGTACTCAGCATTGTGCTGAGTCAGGAAGGGACTAGGCAGGATGTTTTTAATGGCATAACTTGCCATTTGAACTAAGAGAGAAATTAATTCACAGGCTGGTAGAGAGTTTCACAGTCCTGGGCTTAGGCCTTAGGAATATAATATCTAAGAAATATTCATTGCCTTCTAGCCACTCTTTCCCATGGCCATTGATGGCACACTGTGCTTTCTTAACTTCTGGGGACAACATTGTTCCCATGAAACAGAACTCTGAATGTTATGTGGAGGGGGCATGATAGTCCATGCAGGTCAGTAGGTCCTCATTCTGGGCTTTTGTTATATGCTTGTGAGTCACCATAGAGAAGTGTGGCATCAGGGATGAGCTATTGGAAGCGGCTCCAGGCGTGGGTCCCTCTTCAGACACACTGAAACTGCCCCTAGCCACTAGCTGTAGTTGCCTGATCATAACTATTTAGTCAAAACAATGAGCATTTTTTTATGTGCTGGGTCCTATGAGGAGCATGAGTGGATGGATGGATGGAGGAGGAAGTTGTATTTATTAAGTGCTCACTATGTTCAGAGTTCTGTGCTAAAGAGCCTGGGGGATACAAAGAGAGATAAAAGCAAGACAGGCAGCCCCAGATCTCTAGGAGCTCACTTTCTAGTAGGGGAGACAGCACAGGCAGGTTTCTGCTGCAAGTCAGGTGAAAGGAAAGGTCCTACAGTCCTTGAGGTGCAGGGAAAAAGCAGATAGAAACAGGTCTTCTGTGTCATTTCTGCTGATACTCATATCCATTTCCCATGTTGAACCATTTGACTTCAGTGGCAAGTTTTATTTTCTAGGATTTCAGTAGCTGTGGATGCTGAGAAGGCTGGAGGACCAACATTTGCAGAAAGTTCCCTGCGATTAGCTCCACAGGGGTTGCTCTTGGGATGGTGCTTGTAGGGGCTGGGCTGGAGGCAGGAACAGTGGTCTAAGAGGCACTGCCAGTTTCAGAGTTCTTGGGCTTGCCTGTCCAAGGGGGGAAGCTGATCAGCAGATGATGATAGTGAAGGTAAGGAAAGTTGGCTCCTTCTCCACAGTGATTGATGGCTTCCCTCATCAACAGTTGCAGAACTCAGCTTGTAAGCAAGACTAGTTATCTAGGGGCCACTGCTGTTCCCAAAGACCTTGGCTTCAGGACCCTGAGCTGTCTTCATCAGAGTCTGAGGCAAGATGGTAGTCAATATGGTGTTAGTAGTTTGTCTCGCCTGGCACATTTTCTCTTCTTGAAGTGTCTTGTTTCAGTTGGTGGTGATTGGTTGGTAGTTGGTAGGAAAGTGGATGTAAAAGATGTATGAGGTCTGAACTCTACCCACAAAGAACTTAAGATTTATTCCGAGATGGGCTGAACACATTTGCATTGAAAAAGAGAATGAAAGCTAAGATGTTGTAGGTAAAAACATGCCTCTCTACCTTTAGTCTTCCTCCCCTCCTAGCCATCTTGTCTCCTCATGTCAAATTTATTTTCCTAATGTACCACTCTGATGATGTCACTCCTGCTTAGAAACCCTCAGTGACTCCCTGCTGTTTGTCACAAAAAGTCCAAACCCTCTAGCCTCTCTTTAGAAGGACAGTCTCCTAATTCACCTTTGGGCCTGATCCTCCCCAGTAGCTGTGTGCCCTATACACATACTCTCTATTCTACAAACACAGATTTTGCTTACTCAGCTTTGTGGTTTAGGGTGTATTGCTCCCTTTACCTTAGATGTTGGATACCTGCTGTTGTTGGGGTTTCTAAACCCTCCGCAAGGGCCGGCTCAAATCCTGCCTGCTCCTGGAGACCTTTCTTTAGTCCTCTGCCAAGAAAGAATCCCTTCTTCCTTTGAACCATCAAAGTACCTTGGTTCATTCTGTTTACCTGTAATTTACTAACGTTTGTAGTTGTATTGCTAAATTGTAAACTCCTTTAGGGCAGTTTCTATGTCTCGTCTTTGTATTTCCCTGGGGTTTGTGTGTATATGTGTGAATATGATGTGTATATATAAATATGTATAGATGTGTGTATATATGTGTATTATATATGATTATATTTGTAAGCATGTGCATACACACATTATTGGCTTTGGTAATGTATATGTGATCAGTGTTATTAGTTTATATATTATATGTGTAATTGTAAAGCCTTGCACAAGCAGCTTTCCAGATGACTGCTGCTGTGAACAGCTTTCAACGTTCTGATTAAATAGTATAGTGAACTCTCTATTTATTCAATAACAAATCAGAGCAAAACATTCATAGAAAATCAAGGTACAGCATTTACAATGTTATAACTTATCACAGAAAATCAAAATATAGCACTCACCATGTCACAACTCAACAGCTTATCACTAAAATGGCCACATAGTTTTTTACCAAAGTGGTCACATAATTTTCAACAAAGTACATTCATTTAGTCAATCACAGAATCCTTAATTCAGTCACAAAGTACAAAAATCAAAGTTCTCCATCCCTAAGTCACAGTAAATCATAATTTTCTCAGTACACAGTATCCAAGTAAAGTTTTCTGTCAGCTTGGCTTGAGGCTGGCTCTCAGCTTCCATGGTTCCTCTTCCATGGTCCCAGCTCTAACTGTCACCAGGGTTCAAAGGCAGGCAGCTCCTAGTTCCTTGTCCAGTTCTTTGTCCAGTTCCCATTCCATATCGAAGCTCACAGTGTCTAGTCCATCTCAAGGCCTTCACAGTTCCTGTTTCTGGGAAGACAAAGCTTGACAGAGCCACAATAATAGTCATACACATCACCGGCACCATCATCAATTCACTATCTACCTGTGAAATCAACTCAGACCTACCAACAAGGTCTGAGAACTCAACTCAAATCATCAAGATAGAAATTGGCACAGACCCACAAACGAGGTCCAAGATGTCAGCACAAATCATCAGTAAAGTCCCAGGACCTACAAAACCCTCCTCCAGGATTTCTGTAAACATACAACCAGAAAATCGTCTTGCAGGGCTTCTAGTAAGGTCCCAGGGCTTCTGTATAAAGTATCACAAACAAACATCAACACAGACAGAGCGGACAGACAGAGTGCCAAGATACTGAAGTGGTCAGGAACTAGTTAATCTATGGACTCGAGAGATTAGCCAGGAAACAGTTAAGTAATACTTTGTGAAATAAGAAATCAGTGAGCGTACCCAAACTGAAACCTTATCCAAAGCAGAACTCAGTAAACTCAGAGTGGTATCAGTCACTAGAGATCAGTGGAAGCGGCTATGTGACTAAGCCTGCATCCCCATGCCCAACCCCATATTCACTCTCCTGGCTTCTGTACCTAACTCTTCATTAATCAGTATTGAGGTCATCACATTCTCCTGGTCCCTACTTCACAGTTCCCTGAAGATAAAGAATAGATCCCCTTACCTGGATGTCAACTAGTTATAGTAATCAATTAATTATAGAAAAGTAACTGCTTATACCTGGATACCAATTAGTTTTGGTTACAGATTGTATCTGGATACCAATTTAGTTGTAGTTACAGATTACACTTGGATACCAAACTTAGTTATTGATTATGTTGTTAGAAACCCAAAATTATAAGACCCTGTACTTCTGTGTTACTTGGCTGCCCCTTTAATTAGCATATGGGACATCTAACAGCTGGCTAAATTAAAGCTCCTTAAAATTTTTAATTGGACTCTGTGGTCACTTTGTTAAAACTTGCTATTTCATTTGGCTATTACAATACCACAAGTTTTCTCCTTCTTGACTCTGCCACCACAAGAGTCCTCTTCTTAGTTCTTCTGTCTCTAGCCAGGCTTCTCCTGATATATGGTCATTAGCTCCTCCCCTTCCTGTTGCAGGAGTTCACAGGTTCTAGGGTTCACAAGTTGTGGGGTTCACACATGCTGTTTCTTAACACACTTGATATAAGGCTCAAAAGAAACTTGAACTGAAACAAAGTGTTAATTCCGTAGCTGAAACAAGGTAACAAGGTATGAACTACTTCTGTGCTTGCCATTACAGTAATATAATAGCATTATATATATATATATATATATATATATATATGTGTGTGTGTGTGTGTGTGTGTGTGTGTATATGTATATATATATATATATATATATGTGTGTATACTTTTATACACACACACACACACGCACAAACACACACACTATATTATAATTGGGGCAGTTAGGTGATACAGTGGATAGAGTACTGGACCCAGAATCGTAAGAAGATGAGTCTTCTTGAGTTCAAATCCAGCCTCAAACAGTTGCTAACTATGTGACCCTGGGCAAGTCACTTCACCCTGTTTTCCTCAGTTTCTCCATTTGTAAAAAGAGCTAGAAAAGGAAATGACAAACCACTCTGGTACCTTTGCCAAGAAAACCCAAAGTGGGGTCACGGAGAGTCGGCCATGACTTCAGACGGTTGAACAACAAAATATTATAATTGACATATTAATAATATGTAATTTATATGTGTTCTCTCTATCACATATATATATACACATATGTATGTGTGTATATATATATATCACCAGAGCTAATAATAGCTAACATTTTTATAGCACTTTAAGGTTTGTACAACACTTTACAAGGATCTCATTTGAATAAAGAAACCGACCCTGACAAAGGTGCTATGTCTTATCCAGAATCACGCAGTAGTGAGGGTCTGAGGCAGGATTTGGACTCAGGCCTTCGGTTCAGCACTCTGCCTCCTGTGCCATCTGGCTGCTACATGGAGGGTGTCAAGGTGGCACAGTGGATGGAGCGTCATTCCTGGCGTTGGGAAGACCCAAGTTCAACTCCAGCCTTTGATACTTAGGAGCTTTTTAACTCTGAGCAAGTTATTTACATCCGTCTGTCTCAGTTCCCTCAGCTGTCTCTTAGAGTTGTAGTAGAGGTCAAAGGAGGTCATATTTCCAAAGTGCCAGGTGCAGTGCCCAGCGTATAGGACATGCTGTCTGAATGTGAGCTGTTATAATTGGTATTTTTTCTTAGATAATAAGTGGTTGATGAATGAATGTATGTTGTTCTGTGCATGTCTTGTTGTACCCCCCAGTTTTTAAGTCCTTAAGAACTAGAACCTTATTTATCTTGAGTCTTAGTCATCTTATCACAGTTAGCACTTTGTATATTGGCAGCCGGCATCTGCTGAATATATATGATTGAGTGGCCTAACAAGCCCATGTGTCCCATGTGTTGGGCCAAACTGGAGCAGACCCTGCCTTCATGGAGCTTCCATTTGTAGTGAGGGGACTAGGAGAGCTGTCCTCTGGCCTGGGTCATCTGGGAAGATATCTTTAATGGGGAGCAGCTTCTTTTTTTTTTTAATTTTATGTTTATTTTTAATTTACAGCATTTATTTCCATAAGATTTCGAGTTACAAATTTTCTCCCCATCTTTCCCCTACCACCCCAAAACAGCGATCCCACTGAATACCCCCTCCCCCAATCTGCTCAGGGAGCAGCTTCTTAAACTGGGTTGTGATGGACCAATGGGACCTGGCAGTGAAGGGAGCTGCAGAGTTTACCTTGGCAGGGATAATGGTGTAGGGATCGCTGAAGTGCATTTGAGTATTGAATTTGTAAGGGCAGGGAGTAGGGAATGAGGCTAGAATGTGGCTTTTCTCTCTAAAGGAGTGAAACAAGGCTGTGTGCTTGCTCCCATGACCATGAAGTTTCAGCCATGTTGTCAAATGCTTTCAATGAGGATGAGCATGGCATCAAGGTTACCTACTACACTGATGGTAAATTCTTCCATTTGCAGAGGCTACAAGTCAAGAGCAAAGTGGAAGGAGTGTTGGTGCATGATTTTCTGTTTGCAGATGATTGTGCACTTGGTGCAGCCTCTGAAACTGAGGTGCAGCAAAGTATGGATCAGTTCTCTGCTGCTTGTACTCATTTTGGCCTAACTTTTAACACCAAGAAAACACAGGTGCTCCATCAGCTACCACCACACCATCTATACACGAAACCATTGGTTCCGGCAAACGGAGAGGCTTTGAATGCTGCGGATAAGTTCACTTACCTCGGTGGTGTACTTTCCAGGGACATACACATTGATAATGAGGTTGACACACATGTTGCCAGAGCTAACTCAGAGTTTGGGAGGCTCTGAAGGAAAGGATGGGAGATAAGAGGTTTTAGACTGACTAGCAAACTGAAGGTCTACAGAGCCGTTGTATGCCTGTGAAACCTGGACAGTCTATGAGCGCCATGCCAGGAAACTGAATTGCTTTCAGTTAAATTGTCTGAGGAAGATTCTGAAGATCACCTCACATGATAAAGTACCAGACACTGAGGGCCTTACTCGAACTAAACTGCCAAGCATTCAGACTCTGCTTCAGAGAGTGCAGCTCTGATGGGCTGGCCACGTGTCTTGGAACTGTATTCTGATAGAAGGACCTTTAACTTCTGGTTCTGAAACTTGGATTTGTCAGGGGGCAAAAGGGGTATGGGTTGAGGAGATGCTGAAGGGCTTTGAAGAGTATGAATTTGACAAAAAGAGGTGCTTTGGCCAGATTCATGTGGAGCAGAATATAGTGTGGATTGGAGGGGTGGAGACCAGTATGGAAGATGCTTTAGTTTCTCTTTCAGTTAATCAGTGAACAAGCAATTATTAAGCACTTACTGTATGCCAGGCACTCTGCTAAAGACTGAGGGGAAAAGCCAGGTTCCCCCAAAACCAAACAAACCCTCAAACAATCTTTCACCTCAAGGACCTCTTTTGGTGTTAGAGAAACTGGTTTCTGGTCTCCTGCCCTTCCACTTACTCTTTGGGGCACCTTGGGCAGCCTGCTTCTCTGCTTGGGCCTCAGTTTTCTCACCTGTGAAATGAGTCTCCCACCTCCAAATCTGTGATGCGGAGATCCTGGTGGCAGTTGAAATTAAAGCAGAGGATGCATGTGAAATGCATTCCAAAGGAAAAATCTACCACACTGATTAGCTGCATGGGGTGAGGGGGAGGGAGAAGCTAGAGATGACTTCTCATTGCAGTGGGGAGCAATTTTCAACTTCTGATTATGTATCACCATCCTGGCTAGATCGTCTACCCATTGGTGTCCTCATCTTGCAGTATGCAGTGCTAGGACATTAGCAATGACATTTGAAAAATTGCTGATCAGAGGTGGGTTTGTTTTATTCACATCTCTTCTGGAAAACATGGTTTTGCCCAATATAGTATCATCACTGACATGCAAATGCAAAGCAAAACCAGGATTGTCATGAAAATGTCGATTCCCTTTGTGGACTTTTGTTCCATTTCCTTTCTGCACGATTTGGATTGCACAAGGGTAAAAATGTTTTAGGAATTTAGGAGTTTTGTGCATTTCCAGAAAACTTTATTTAAAATTTTTATTGTCTATATTTTTTGTTACTCTTCAGCAGACAGACACCCAATTATCCTCTGTGGTTTTGTTTTCATTATACCAAGACTAATAGGCTGATTTTAGCTGAGTTCGACTTGACTAATGGACAAAAAGAAAACTTGAAATTTCAAGGATCATTTTGCAATGATAATATAATTTAATAAACAATAATAACCTGGAGGAATATCCCTGTTCATTTGTCAAATTGCCTGTATATTTTTTGTTAAGATGAAATACTTTAATATCCAGTGATCACTTTGGGGCAGATTCCATTTTTATTAGTTTATGACTTATTGCTTAAATATTCTTTTCCTTCCCTTGCACCCCAAACATCCTGTCTCTGAGTACAGCCAGGAATCACAAAGCACAGAGTTTATCAGCTTTGGAAGTGCCTTATTCGTTTCCTATAATAATCCTCATCATTGTTAGAATAATACCTAACATTTATGTAATGCTTACTATGTGCCAGGCTCTGTGGTGAATGATTTACGGTTGTTACCTCATATGATTTTTACAACAACCCTCGGAAGTAGGTGTTGTTACTACCCCCTTTTTACAGATGAGTAACTGTGTCGCTGTAGTGGTGGTTATTGTTATTGTTGTTGCTGAGTTATTTCAGCCCTGTCTGACTCTTGGTGACCCCATCTGGGGTTTTCTTAGCATAGATCCTGGAGTGGTTAGCCATTTCCTTCTCCAGTTCATTTGACCTATGAGGAAACTGAGGCAAACAGGGTTAAGTGACTTGCCCAGGGTCACACAGCTAGTAAGTGTTTGAGGCTTAGATTTGAACTCGGAAAGATGAGTCTTCCACACCCCAGGTCTGGCTCTGTATGCACTATGTTGCTAACCAACCGGCCTAGGAAAACAGGCCCAAGACAATTAAGTGACTTGTCTAAGGTCACACAGGTAGTAAGCCTCAGAGGCCCTCTGACCCCAGAGCCAGTGCTTTTCCCAATAAATGCTTGTTGATTCATTGCCTCTTTTGTGTGGAAGACTCAGCATAAGCTCTTTCTCTGCTTGAGAGTTGTCTGTTCATCCTTGTCAGTCTGGAGTGAGAGTTTGTGTAGCCAGGCATTTCAGAGACCAGCAAAGTGGTGAGAGCACTGGGGCTCGAGGCCGGAAGACCTGACTTCAGATTTGGCCTCAGACACTTCACTAGTTGTGTGCCCCTGGGAAAGTCCCTTCACCCTGTTTGCCTCAGTTTTCTTATCTGTAAAATGGAGAAGAAAATGGCAAAGCACTCCAATATTTTTGCCAAGAAAACCCCAAATGGGGCAACAAAGAGTTGGACGTGACTGAAACGACTGAACAGCCACCGCCACCACCACAACAAAAGAGGTGACAGTGTCCCTTAGCTTGACTCTTTGAGACTAGGCTGAAGCAGGGCAGCTGCGGTCAGACCGTTCAGACTGTTTCCCTTGGAACCATTTTCCCAGTCAAGTGCCATAGAGAAGTCCTTGCCCTCTTGGTCAGGTGTCTTGGGCTCAGATCTCAGGTCCCTACATCGCTCTGGAGGCTCTCCTTGGGAGCTTCCTTGTTTCCTTTGTTCAGTGTAACCGGCTAATTTTCTTTTGCAGGACAGCAGCGCTTTGGAGGGGAAGGCGGTAACGATTCAGGAGCGCCGGTTGCGTGTAGGGGTGCACAACGGCCTGCTCTTTGTTCAGAAGCCTCAGGTGGTGGTGCTGATGCCTGAGAGTGAAGTCGCCCTGGGACGCTCTGGGACTCTCAGCAGGAAGCCTTCCTTCTCTGCCAAGATCAGGTAGTGAGTGGGCCTAGGGCTCAAATTTACCCTGGGCTGAGCAGCACCGGCAGGGATTGGGGGGTGGGATGGGTCAGGGAGAAGAAGGGGCTTTACTCACTCAGCTAATGAATTAACATATCCAGGCAGGAAAGAATAAGCTAAGGGTTTGTGGAGAAATAGTGCTTTTGTTTTCGTAAAGAGAGTGCCTCCCCTCCCCGTGCCACCCTTTCTACCTCCCCTCCCCGTGCCACCCTCTCTGCCCCCTCCCCTGTGCCACCCTCTCTGCCTCTCCTGCGCCATCCTGCTCATTAAGTGGGATTGTGAATTGCCCAGTGTGCCTTCTTCAGCTTTGTAAGAGAAAGTGATCAGGTGCCTGCACATACCGCTGGGCTTGGCGCTGATTTCCCTCGGCAGATACTCCTGGGGAGCACAAGTCTCCTCTCCTGGGCTCTGGGCTTAGTGCTCTGCCTAGGAGATGAGGTGTTGAGTGTGCCACTTCAGAAGTTACTGATTCCCAAACTTGCCTCTGATGCCAAGCAGTACGAGTGTCTTGGCATCTGCTTCCCTAATGGTCTCCATCTCTGTCCAGTAACCACTGATGCCCCAGAATGTGTCTGCTGTGCCCCGTCTGACAGGTGCATGGATGGCATTTTCAATTTATCTGGTAGGAGGCAGAGTTCTGAAAAAGGAAAAGAAACCCATGTCTTGGGAGCCATTGTTGTAACCTGCTGCCTTTCCAATGCAGTTCCAGAAATCAGGCCCTGGTCTTGAGAAGCCGCATTCACCTGGCAGAGATGGTCAACAATCCCGCATTTGCTGTCATCTTCCAGCTGGAGTATGTGTTCAATGCTCCTTCAGGGGTGGAAGGGAAGGTAAGGACTAGCAGAGCTCCCTACAGATCCCTTCTCAGAATCTGAATTTTAAATGCACAGAATAAAATACACAGAATTACAAAGAAAGTCAGTTATATTGGCATATAGCTATCAATGTATTTGTAAAAGCTCAGGTTCACAGAGCCTGGTTAAGAACCCCTGTTTTTTGTGCATTGCTGAGGATGTGGGTGTCCTTAGGGCTGATTTGTGGGAAGCAGTGTTTTGGAGTAGAAAAAGAATGTGATTTTGAGTCTGAGATAACTTGAGATGCTTGGGATTTCAGATCCCCTAGGCTCATCTTTCGTAGAAGGGAAGGGGCTGCGTTAGACATCCTCTTTGTGTCCCTTCCACCTCTGAGAGCCCAGGAGCCTCTAATCCTGCAATGCTTCTGGGATCCAGGCTTCCCTCACAGAGGTCCTCCCACCCTCAGCCAGGACACAAGCCTTCCAACACTGCTTTCATCCAGCCCAAACAGTTTTCAGCCTGGTGACTCACCCTTTGGTGATAAGCTGAGTTGGTGGTTGGATGGCAGATGGAAAGAGAGAGAAAGAGAAAGAGAGCGAGAGAAAGAGGGAGAAAGAAAGAGGTAGAGAGTGGGGGGGGGGGAGAGCACATGCACTCAAGGCCCCACACGTGTGTGTGTGTGTGTGTGTGTGTGTTTTGCTGTGCATGCCTTGAAGCTTGCCTTTCATTAATGTAGCCTTTGAAAATCTAGGCCCCTCTACCATGATGGGCTCCTGGGTGGAGGCAGACTCTGGTCCTCAGGGCACCGTCTCCTGGAGGCTCTTGAATGCAAGAACTGTTAGCAGCGCAGACTACAGCCACATTGCACAGTTCCAGAAAGTGTTCTTCCCGTCATTTCTCTGTTCTAAACGCCTCTCATGGTTCATTCTGCCAGGCATCCTCTTGGCTGGTTAGCATCAGTTTCAGCAGCTGTCCTGTGCCGTGGTAGCATCACTTCCCATCTATTCAGTGACTAGAAAAACAAAAGAGAATTACTGAATGCATGAGGCATGTTGATTAGGCTTCTGTCGTTCAGTCGTTTCTGTTGTGTCCAGCTTTTCATCACCCTGTTTGGAGTTTTCTTGGCAGAGATACTGGCACGATTTGCCATTTCCTTCTCCTTGTTCTACAGATGAAGAAATGGGCAAACAAAGTGCAGTGACTTGCCCAGGGTCACACAGTTAGTGAGTGTCTGAGGCCAGATTTGAACTCAGTTCTTCCTGACTCCAGGCCTAGTACCCAATCCACTGTGCCACCTTGCTGCCCCCGGATCAGGCTTTATTTCAGAATGCTTTCTTTCTTCCTTCCAGTAACTTATGTATGTGTTTCTATCAGACCTAAGTGAAAGGTTTCTGGGAGACAGATGGTGGAAACATAACTTTTGCTAATTTTGTAAATTCTTTGCCTTTAAGGAAAATTATCAGGCCAGAAAAGTATTTTCTGAGTTAATCTCTGACACTGCATTATTTATCCTAGGCTTTTTCAGGCACTTTGTTTGCCAGAAGAGGTTTGAAATGGTAAAGAGGGGTTCACTTTGGACTTTGGGAAAAGTATCCGAAACTCCAGTTCTCCTCTGCCACCCTGTGCTAGTGAACCCTTCAGTGAGGTGTGATCTGACTGCCCTAGTGTCCACACCTTGGGCCTTCAGGAGTCATATTCCTTAATCAGATGAAAAAAAAAAACCCATGCCCTCTTAAACACACAGAACCTGAGAGACAGGCACTGTCTTCATTCTTTTCTCTTAGGAGTTACATTGATTTTAATGAAACCATTCCTCCTAGATTCTTCTTCTAATTATCACTGGGAATCTGGCTCAAAAGCAAATGTGTGACATTCTTTGTGGTTGCAAAGCAAGTGGCCCCTTGGGGTTGAGTCTGTGGCTTCCCAGAGGACAACAGAGCCCCAAAGCCAGGGGAACAGTCACAAGGGGTAAGTGGTTAAGCCACTGACTCTGCCCCCCGAGGCCTGGATTACTGGGCACATGTATCACTGCTCAGTTCGCATCAGATGAGACAGAGGGCCAGGCCAACGGCATGGTCTGGGGCTTATGCTGGGGATGACAGCTTTCCTCCATTTCTAGTTCTATCTTGGTTGTGTCCTCATTTACATTTAGATATGGCCCCTTAAGAATATTTATTATAATTTACTCCTCATTATAAAGTTTCTGTACAGAAAGTGATCCATTTTACTTGGTCCTTTATTTTTTTAATCCCTGTTGAATGTCTTAACTCAACAGCAAGTGGTTTGGACATGCATCGCTGCCCTCGTGGTTTTTGGGAATCAGCTTGCCCGATATTTCATAAATTTTCTTTGACATTGTGGCTTTTATCTTAACGTAGACTGTTGGATTCAGCTTAACTGTCTTCAAATAGACTTTCTCCAGCATAATCCAGAGAGAAACCACGCCAGCATATGCAGTTATTGTCCACACAAATTACTAGCTTTATGGAACAATGAAAATATGTTAAGTGTTCCATTATTGGAGTGCGTGTGAAGCCTGAATGCAGGCCAGGACGAGCAGGTTCAGATGCTTGATAAAGGCAACAGAAAATACCGTTGCCAGACTGGCTTGGGTTCATTGTCCATACAGTTCAGTAATCTGCTCCTGGGAGGAGCACTGAGGAAGAGGTGATCAGTCAGTCATTGACAACCATTTATTAGGTTCTTGCTGCATGACATGCACTGCACTGAGCTTGGGGCAGACTAGTGAAAAACAAAAACAGACCTTCTGTGGGCTTCCATATTTGGGAAGGAGACAGCAGATAGGTAAATAGGTGCATACAAGAGACAGAGCAGATGGAATCCAGGGCTGGAGGGGAAGGAGGAAGTAGCTGAGAGGCCTGAGAACAGCCTCTTGAATGAGGTGGTTTGTGAACTGAATCTCAGAGGAAGTGATGGAGCCTAAGAGGTGAAGGCAAGAAGGGGGAGCATTCCAGGCGTGAGAAGCAGCCAGTGCAAAGGCATGGAGAGGGGAGATGGAGCTTCCTATGTGAAGAACAGCAGTCAAGTCTACCATGGTTGGATGATAGAATGTGTGAAAAGTGGATAATGAGTAAGGAGGCTGTGAAGATAGGAAGGGCTGATTTCTGTCTGGGCCTAGAAGTAACAAGGAAGTCCTGGAGCATTTTGAGTTGGGGACAGGTGGTGGTAGCAGCCAGAAGTAGGGGAAGGACTGGAATTGGTAAAGACTTGAGGTAGGGATTCCAGTAAGAAGGCTATTGGAAAGAAGAAAGGAAGGAAACATTAGGCACCTTCTATGTGCCAAGCCCTGTTAAACCGCTTCAATATTGCTCAGTTGATCCTTATATCAACCTCATGAGGCAGGTTCTACTATTATCCCAGTTTTACAGTTGAGAAAACTGAAGCAGACAAAGTCACACAGCCAGTGTTTGTCTAGGTCACCTTTGAGCTCTAGTCTTCCTGATGCCAGACCTAGCACTCTGTCCACCACCTGGCTGCCTCAGATCATAGTTCAGGTGAGAGGTGACAGGGCCCAAAGTAGGGCAGCAGCTCTGTGAGTAGAGAACAGGGGACATACATCCATGCATGCATGCATGCATATATAGATATATAGATATATTCATATGAAACATGTGGAACAAGAAATTGCAAGATTTACCAACCAGTTGGCTTTGATGACTAGAGAATGGCACCAAGATTACCAGTCTGGGTGATTGGAAAGATGGTGGTACCCTTGGCAGTAAAATGGAGATTCAGAAGAAGAGTGATTTGTGGGAGAAAGATAATAAATTCTCTTTTGAACACACTGGATTTCAGATAGCTGTGGAACATCCAGTTGGTGATACAGACTGGAGGTGAAGAGAGACTAAGGCTAGATATGTCCACCCGGGAGTCACTTGCATGGAAGAATCTTTGAAGCCATGGGCACTGATGAGATTGCATGAAGGGAAAGAAGAACAGGATCCTGGACAGTTTGGGGAACATTCAGTTAGTGAGCCTAACTTGGATGACGATCCAGTAAATGGGACTGAGAAGCAGTGGTCAGAGAGGCAGTAGGAGAATATACAATGAATGGCCTCCAGGATGTCAACTAACAGCTAGTCTAGTGGGGATCTGTTTAAAGCCTTTTAAGCCTATCAGGTCTGCGTTCCTTCTGAGCATTGCTTGTTTTGAGCTTGTCTTGCTGTAATATAACCAAATGTTTTATGTGTCTTAATGCCTTTTATGATGTTTCTGATTTTCCTTTCCTATTACTGACACTTCCTAAATATTTGTGGAATTGAATTAATCAATAACTAAAAAAGAAAAAAAGAAGCAAGTTAAGAAAAAATGAATTTCTTATTCAACCAGCCCATTTTTACAGACCTCCCAAGTGTTGCACTTTTTCTTTGAAGGTGAGGAAGTGATGGTGTTAGGAAAACTGCATATTTTCACAATTAATGTTTTGTCATAAAGAATTGTATTTAGAAAAGCTCAGGTGCAGCAATTTCTAGAGAAATATTACCATTTTTTTGGTGGTCACAGAAACCTAACTTTCTATTTCCCATAGAGTCAATGTATTACCATTTGTATTTTTTGACTTTTTCATGATTTTCTAGGAACTTTACCCAAAATTAAGGTAAAGTTGAAGATTAACTGTATGTATTTTGTAGAGGAAGCCTGCCATAATGGATGGAGAGTACAGGAAGACCCACTTTCAAATCCCCTCTCTGACCCTAGCTGTCAAAGCATGGGCAGATCACCACTCACAGTTGAGATGCCCGCTGGCATGGATTTGAATATTCAGAGATCCAGGGAATTCCCCACACTAATAAATTTCTATGTTCTTTGGGTATTTGTGTATTTTTCCAGTTGTTGTTAACGCACTTGCATTAGCATTAGCACAACAGACAAACCCAAACAAAGTCATAAGCATGCTCCTCCGAGTTGGAAGTCATGATCATGCAGGGTATCCCAGATGTCTTAATGTCGTTTTTTAGCTTTAATAGCTTAAAATTGCACTCAGATATTCGAGATACCCTCTATTCAGTTCTTTGGTTGACATTAGTTGCAGTGTGCCACACTTAGTGCAAGAATAGCTTGTGATTTTTCACAGGGAAACTACTTAATCATCTTACTTATGATAATAAACAACAGTGATGATTGCCCTAAGTAGCCCTTTCTTATTCCTCCTGTCCAAAAGAAAATGGCTTCTCAATTTCTAAATAAGGACCCAGAAGGCAATAGCTTTTGTGCACAAAGTCTAGAATTCCTTCTAATTGTACAAGTGCACAGATAAATTTAGAGATGACTTTTCTTTCTTACTTTTTCCAACGTGTTTTGAAGATAGGAATTGTAAAGACTACTTTTTAATAATTGATCTGACCCCTGATCCTTCTCACTGTTGGAATCACAGAACCACGTTAGCAGGTGTGGAAGGAAGTATTCAGGTCACCTGGCTTTTCTCCTTCATATTTCAGATGAGAAAGCTGAGCTAAGAAGGGTAAAGTGATGTCTCTAGTGTCACACAGCTAGTTAGAGGCAAAATGAGACCTAGAATGCAGGTCTCCTTTTGTGTAGGGCTTTTTCCCACTTCTACCTCGTTACTCAATTTGAAAATGTTCTGAAGGTTTCTTGGACTTGATTGGTTCCACTCTTTCACGTTATCTTCCTCCCCTCCCCTCCCCTCCCCTCCCCTCCCCACATGGTGACCTTGAACTTTCAATAAACTTTACTTTTTCCTTGGCTGAGAAGACTTGAGTGGAATTCTTTCAGCAGGACCCGGCATGTTGGTATTTTGGGGTTTCAGGCAGCCCTAACCCTCTTTGGCCTCCTGTTCATTTTTATGGAGAGGGGGAATTTATTTTCATTTTGGACTCCTCTTCTTTTTGGAGGGGGGAATTCAGGGCAATTGGGGTTAAGTGACTTGCCCAAGGTCACACAGGTAGTTTTGTGTTGAGTGTTTGCAGCTGGATTTGAACTCAGGTCCTCCTGACTCCAGGGCCAGTTCTCTATTCACTGCACCACCCAGCCGGCCCTCACATTATCTTTAGAAAAGGTCCCAGATAAAAGGTTGCATTTTATTCCATTATTAATTAACTTGATAGATACTCAGTGAGAATGATCCATGAATGCTTTTAAATTCGATGGTAACAAATTTGACCTCTCTATTTGATTTCTTCTTGCATTTATTATTTTGGCTTCACTTTCTCCCTTACGTAGGCTTGGCCCTCTAGTTGGTTAGCTCAGTAAAGTCTTCTCCATCGCCCTTGAGTCCTTCGTCTCCTTGATCTTTTGCTTTCTCCATCCTGCTGAGCCCCAGCTCTAAGTACCTCCTACCATCCGTCTCCTCTCTTCCTACTCTTGAGCTGCTGAATGGCCCTCAAAAAATCACAAAATGCATTCAGTCTTGGACTTGGGCCGCTATAAATTTATGCTCTCTAATCCACAGATAGATGAGAAGCGTAGGGTAGTCATCCAAACACTGGCCTTTGGCAGCCAGATCTGTCTTTGGATCTCAGCTTGGACGCTGACTAGCTGAGTGGCTGTGGGTCAACTTTAAGCCTCATTTCTTGGGGGTGGGTCGTGGGTAGTAACACTTGTGCTTCCCTTGTGAGTGCTTTTGTGAGGAAAACACTTTGTAAATTGTGAAATGTTCTGGAAATGTGAGCTCTTAACATTATAATATCATCATCATCATTTCCTCCAGTCTAACATCATACACTTGACCCTGATATCTCTTCAGATTCTTGTCCTCTTTCTTTCTTTTATTGTCAAACTCCTACAGAGCGTGGTCTAGACTGCTTGCTTCTACTTGCTCACTACCAATCTATTAAAAAGAAAAAAACCCATCACTTTATTGATGCCTTTTGCTTTTATATCAGTCATTTCAGTCCTTCCCCTTCTCCACAATAAACCGTCCCTGGTGACAAACAGAATGATTGCCAAAACCATCTGATGCAGAGCTTGCTTCTGACCTTGTACTCAGAAGGAGGGGTGAAGTGTTTCATTGCCTCTTCTCCGTTCCCCTCATTATTTTCTCAGCTTGACTTCCTTTGGTCCCCTTTCCCATTTATTTGTTGTAGTCCTTGTGTCTATGTTCTGTTCTCTTGTTCTGCCTTTGGGAACTGTATTGGTTCATAATAATCTTCTGTGATTGTAGGAGTTCCTCAGGGTCAAGGGGAAACTCCTTGAAAACTGAGTCTGGTTTGGTTTTGTCTTTGACTTTTTCACAACTAATGCAATGTCTTGTGTCTAGGAGGGGCTTAACAAATGTTGAATGGGACCTCCTGTTCTCGGTCTTGTTGTTGCTGAATGAGTCAGTCTATTGCCACTGGCTTCTTGCTTCTTACCAGGTAGGACTTTTCATGTCAGTGACTCTCAAAACCCTGGCTTGGAAAATGAACTGGGAGCCACAGAATTGTGACTGTTAAGTTCCTTTCAACAGGGGATAGTTTCAATCAATAACAAACCAGCTGAATCATGAGGTTTGTTTCATAGACAGGAATCCAGCTCATATTGACAAGTCCAGACCAGAGGATTCTTGTATAGTTATGATTCTGGCAGCCAAGGGAGGAAGAATGTCAGGAAAAAGGAGAGTATTCAGTGAACATTATTATGGACCAGCCTGGAAACTTCAGCGTTGTTGATCTCACACTGATCTAGAGGGACAGTTAGAAGGTGATTGGGGTAATCCAGATTAGAGGTGGTGAGGGTCTGGGCTAGGGTGGTATTGTATGAATGTTGCATTTTTTAAAGTCCTTAAGGGCATGCTCAGGAGAAGTCTAGTTAATAGTATGGCCTTTAGAGAAGGATGGTAGCATGAATTATATGGAAATCTGGGAAGATAGGCAGTTAATATTTGGGCATCACAGTGGCAGCAGAGGAATGTCTTAGCAGATGCTGGTTGGTAACAGGGAGATCTGAGTATAGGTAGCAGGACCAAGCGAAAAGAGTTGGAAAACTGGCTAAGGTCTTTGGTTCTTGGGAAGACTTGGGAAGAGAAAGTCTGGACCCTAAGCCCAGAGAAACTGGAATATAGGGTAGGTTACCAAGGAGGGATTGGGGCACAGGGGAAGAAGATGTAGGAATATAGGAATGTAGCATAGGGTGTGGGAGATTGAGTGGAACCTGTTTGGTGACAAAGGAATGGTCAAGAGGGATCATTGGGAACCAAAAGGAAGGATGATTTCACTCTGCTCCATGCCACCGGAGTGACTCTTTAGGCTTGTATTCATTTGCCTAAGCACTAGATTAGACTTAAAACCTGAGCCTGAGCCAAGCCTGCAGGTGGGGGTGACATGGCCTCACCTGGAATGACACAAGGATAGGAAATCAGACTACTCCCTCATTACAGAGGGGGCTGAATTGACCCCAGCTAGTGGACTCTGAAGAGACACTAGGGTCCACAGACATCTTGATGGGGCTGCCAGAGCTTCAGATCACAAAGAGACCAGCAGGAAATGTTTTTCTTCATGGACTGTGGGACACATTTCTCACCTTAGTAACTACTCACTTTAGATGTTGAATATTTTATTTATAAAGTAATCTCTGTCTTACAAAGAGTTCTCCTTTGCTTGAAGTGCTATAAAACCTTTGGCCAGGATGAAGAATTATACATGCTTATATAAGTTCCTTCACAATCATACACTGGCTCTTTGCTCTTCTCATTTATATGTTTAAAGAGAATTACTTTACTCAATAGGATGGAGGGCAAATATTGCCTGTCGAATTATTAAAGTGCTTTTAAATGACACCACTTAGAACATGGCCCAAATGGGCTTATTAAATCACTTTAATTATATGTTGTTAACTTTATCCACCATGTATGTTTATGGAGGAATTTAGCCTGCAGCAGCAACCAAGTGCTCTATCAGTTTAATTTGGAGATGGTCTTAACGAAAAATTGATCTACGTTATGGAAAATGTTACTCCTTCAGACTAATTTTGGGTTCCGCATAGTCTGCTTGGAAATGTTTTTCATAGTAATTCAATTCAATTCAACAAGTACTTACTAAGGGTCTAATCCATGCTTGCCACTTGGGTAGATACAAAGACAAAAAGGAAACCCACCCTGCCCTCAAGGAGATTATATTCTTCTGGAGGTGGGACAACATATGCACAAATAACCATGCAATGTGAACAAAGCAAATCCTAAGTCATGTTGAGTTGGTGGCTGGGCTTGGAATGGGGCAGGATCCAGGTTGGGCCCCTTATAGGAAGGAGCACATGAGCTGAGCTTTGAAGGGAGCTGGGGTTGGCAAGAGTCAGAGGTGAGGAGAGAAGGCATTCCTGGCATGGGACACAGCGTGGGCAAAGACACACAGGAGGGAAATGGAATGTTGTCTGCTGGGGGAAAGGAAGGAAGGAAGGAAGGAAGGAAGGAAGGAAGGAAGAAAGAAAGAAAGAAAGAAAGAAAGAAAGAAAGAAAGAAAGAAAGAAAGAAAGAAAGAAAAAGAAAGAAAGAGGAAAGAAGGAAGGAAGGAAGAAAGAAGAGAAAGAAAGAACATAAAGTCCATTGGAAGGAATGATGGGAGAATTATTATGAAATAGAGATCAGAGCCGACAGAGGAGTTTGTATTGAGTCCTAGTGGTGATTGGGAGCCTTTGAATCCTTCTAAGCAGAGGAATGGCACGGTTAGACCTGTTGCTGTTATTCAGTTGTGTTGGACTCCTCATTACTCCAATTTGGGGTTTTCTTGGCAAAGATACTGGAGTAGTTTGCCACGTTCTTCTCCAGCTCATTTTACAGATGAAGAAACTGAGGCAAACAAAGTTAAGTGACTTACCCAGGGTCACACCACTAGTAAGTGTATGAGGCCATATTTAAACTCTGGAAGATGAGACTTCCTGGTTCCCAGCCCAGTGCTCTATTCTGCATGCCACCTGGCTCCCCCAATTAGAACTGTACTTTGGGAATCGTGTGGGTGACAAGATTAGAGAGGGGAAGAGATTGGAGGCTAGGGGGACAGTTAGAAGGTGATTGGGGTAATCCAGGTTAGAGGTGGTGAGAGTCTGGACTAGGGTGGTGTTGTATGAATGTCGAATTTTTTTAAGTCCTTAAGAAATGGGTCCTAGTTGCTTGAACAATTAATGAACTGTTTTTCCTGATTTACTCAGCCAGGTCTTGGACAATTTTTGCTCCTGCCTTGCCACCTTTCAAGATGTTTTATGTATGTTAGCACAGATTTTAAAATGGTTTTGCTTTCCAAAGATCATATAATCCCCTTTAGTTGCCAACAATGATTTGGGGGATGGTGAATGTTTGTTTAGATGAATATCTCAGGGACTCAAAAGGGAGCATTTTTGAAACTCCTACCATGTATCAGGCATGGGGGATACAGAAAGAGGCAATTTGTTGCCCTCAGGGAGCTCACAATCTAATGGGGGCAACAACAAACAAACAGATATGTACAAACAAGCTATGTATAATATACACAGAAAGTCATTAATGAGGGACGGCACTAGAATTAGGTGGGGTTGGGAATGGGTGTGTTCCAGATACTATTTGAGGCATTGGGGACACACACAAAAAATGAGCATAGTTCCTGCCTTCAAGAAATTTGCATTCTAAATCAAAACAACTTTGAGGTACCACATCTCACCAGTCAGATTGGCTAATATGACAAAGCAGGAAAATGACAAGTGCTAGAAAGGATGTGGAAAAACTAGAACACTAGTGCATTGTTGGTGGAGCTGTGAACTGATACAACCATTTTGGAGGGCAATCTGGAACTATGCCCAAAGGGCTATAAATAATTGCATACCTTTTGACCCAGTAATACCACTTTGGGGGTTGTACCCCAAAGAGATCATAGAAGTGGGAAAAGACCCATATGTACAAAAAAATTTATTGCAGCTCTCTTTGTGGTGTCAAAAAACTGGAAACTTAGGGGATGCCCATCAATTGGGGAATGGCTGAACAAGTTATAGTATATGAATGTAATGGAATACTATTGTGCTATAAGAAATGGGAAGGAGATGGACTTCATAATTACCTGGAGAGGCTTATATGAATTGATGCTAAGTGAGAAGAGCAGAACCAGGAAAAATTTGTACACAGTCACAGACACATCATATGTGTGACGACCAACCTTGATAAACTGG
>CM053596.1:27063805-27120340 GCA_028646575.1 Pseudocheirus occidentalis | reverse complement strand
ACAGACACATCATATGTGTGACGACCAACCTTGATAAACTGGACTGTTCTCAGCAACGCACAGTTAAAAGACAACTCTACAAGTCTCAGAATGGAAGGAGATGTCTACACTCAGAGAAAGATCTAGAAAGACCAGAGTTTAAATGGACACTGAAGCAACACATGCCATTGTTCTTTTCCATGTTTGGTTTTGTTTCTTTTGTTTCTTTTTTTTTCTTTTCCCATTGTTCGCTCCATTGGTTACAATGCTTCTATACAACCAAACTATTGTACAATGTGAAAATGTTTGCAGATCCCATACATGGTTGTACACCACCATGGTGGGAGAGGAGAAGGGAGGGGAGAAAATATGAAACTCAAGTGATTCTGTAACTGAATCTTGTAAACTAAAAGTAAATAAACAAGTCAATAAATTAAGCAAAAAAAAAAGAAATTTGCATTCTACTAGGGGGAAAATTATACACAGACAAGGATATATAAAATCGTTTGGGGGCCAGATAGAACAAATATTGGGCAGCTGGGTGATGACAGGCCTGGAGTCAGGAAGCCCCATCTTCCTGAGTGCAAATCTGCCCTCAGCCACTTCCTGTGTGGCATGTGATCCTGGGCAAGTCTATTCAAAGGCTTGGAGGCAGGAGATGGACCATGAGTTTTAGTTGGTGTTTAAATAGAATTTTGTTTTTCCTCTAATAACAGATTCAGTGGTGGTAATCTGTGTATCAGAATATTTCCCAAAGTAAAATAGATGTGAATCAACTGAATTTTTTGCCCAGTGGATTTAGATAAAGTCGGGGTTAGTTTCATCATTGATGTCATTGAGGACAAAGACCAGAGCTTATGCATGTGGTTCCCGTGACTAAGCTTGATTTGTAAGCCAAATTTAACTTCTTTTAGCTTGTGTGGTATTGTTGGTTCCTAAATATAGATTCAGGTGTTGACAGTTCAATTAAAAATCAATCCACCAGCATGATTTGCTTGATTTGCATAAATTGCAATCCAGATTGGTGGGGTGAAGGATTTTAAGGTAAGTCCTCTCATCTGACCTGGTGTAGGCCAAAAGCAAGGTAATGCTCCTTACTTGCATTTTTGGGTGTGGTGTGTTTGAGGGGAGTGAGCACTGGGTTGGGAACCTGAGAGTCTGGGTTTGAACCCTGTTTCTTTTCTCCAGTACTTTGTGACCCCCATTAAATGTCATTGGATTGGACTCAGACACTGTTCTAGTCCCATATATACCTTGGTTTGGCCCTGACTGGGACTCAGTGCAACCACAGTATTCTAGTTGGTCTAGAGAGCTGAACCCTGAGGTCCCTGCCCTCTCTGACTGATGTTGGAGATTCTCTGACTTCTAACTGGAAGAGCAGCTAATTGTACTTCTAGATTCCATGGCTAAAAGAACGGAGGTCCAGAGAAGTGAAGCAACGTGACCCAGGTCACTCTTCTCTCTAGATACCCTCAGAATGGTGATAGAGCCCCTCTACAGCTTTCAGACACTGACTCATAGGTATCCTTTACTACTTAAGCCATTAGCTGGGAGTGAGAGTTGGCTGGTTAATCAATGGCAATTGATTTGCCACCAGTCCCTAATTGTCCCACTAAAGTGTCTGAGAGGGGAATCATTGATAATACACTAAACATCTCTTCTTCTTATTAGAGCAGTTAAAGGCAAAAGTGAGGGAAAATGGATATTTATATAACTGACATATATACCAGACAGAAGAGATTTATATTGAGTGAGAACAGGAATGCTGAAAAAACCCTATAAAATGAAAAGATTAGATATTGGATTCAGCTCATTCAAAAGTTCAAACATAAGGATATACACAGAAGGCATAGAAGTTTGAGTTCCTGTTTTCTTTTTTTTAAAAGCTCGTGATAAAACTGTTATTTAGTTAAAAGTCTTAACTTATTCTTATTACAACAGTAGGAGAATCTTATCGTCTATACAGATATGTCTTACTTGGAGAAATTCTAATTCATCAAGCATTTATTAAGTGCTCCATTATGGCAAGCACTGTCCTAGGCACTGAGGAATGCAAAGGCCCAAATAAAACAGTCCTTGCCTTCAAAGAATTTACCCTCTATAGTGGGGTTGACTTCCCGTGGATAGTCATAGTCATTTTGGGGCATGGTAGGGAGGCTGAGGGAGTTGGAAGGTAGAGAAGTAACAACTGGGAATATGGAGAAAGTAAGGACCCTCGTGGCACCTATTGATTCTTAGAGGGAGTTTGGGCTTCCTAGAGGTATGAGATGGTGACTTGGGGGAATGTCTGCCTAAAGGGATGGAGGCTGGAGAGAAGCTGTTATTCTTGGGTGGCAGCAAATAGGCAGTGGATTTGGAACAAAGAGAGCTTTAAGGAGAGAGAACGATGTGCTAGGTCAGCAAAGATAGGCTGGACCTGGGTTGTGAAGGGCTTCCAATGCTAAGCAGAGGAGATTGCATCTTCTTCTGGACACTGTAGAGAACTCCTGAAGCTTGACAAACAGGAGAAAGATATGGTCAAATCAATACTTTTTGACATCACTGATTTCCAGATTTATAGAACTGATAGATTATAAGGTGACTAATCATTTTACAAAATAATCCCCGTGGGTTTAAAAATAATCTTTTGAAAAAACTCTCCTCATGCTTAAATAGATTCTACTTACTTAGACTGGATTGAGACACCAACTTTTCAGTCATACACATAGAGTTGTTTGTCCTTTATTCTCAAAAAGGGCTAACGTTATCAGCAGGGTAATGTCTTGAGTTGCAAGTGAATTGGATTTAAGTGAAATAGGGCTTTGCAAAGTCATCAGCCCTGCTCTCTCCTCCAGGGTCACTGGAGTCCACCAGCAAGACACAGGTCAGGATAACTGGAAATGGCCCTGGATGCAATGGTACAGCGTGGAGAATAGTTTAGTGTATCGTTCCAGTTAAGGCCCCTAGTAGTTATCCCAAGCAGCTTTTTAACGTTCCTGTAAAATGGATAAAAGGCAATCCTTATTTGGCATTTTATAGATAGTGAAGTTACGGCACAAGGGTAGAAATCTTAAGTTTCCTAATTCTCTTTAGTTCTGAGGGCACCAGACTGCCCTGAAGGGACTTTCTTGCTAATTGAGCTGTCGTCTTGGATTGACAGTGACTAGAATCGCGTCACGAGAATAATCAGAATAGAGACTCTGGCAGTATTGAACATTTACTGCCTTATACAAAGCTAAATGGAAAAAGGAGATTGAAGTTGATATCATGAATCTTTGTTGTGTACAGCTTTTTAAAAAAGCACACATAACATTTAACATGATAGTTTCAGCACTACCTTGCTTGTCTGTGTCCTCTTCTGAATTTCCATCTGTGTTCATCTGTGTATTTTTAAAAATGTTTCACTGATACTCTTTTCTCCCTTTTCTCCTTTTCTCAACTCTCTACTCTCTCCCTTAACTCTCTTCTTCCCCCTCCCCTCCCTCACAAAATAAAAGCCATCCCTCGTGACAACCAGAGTCAAGCAAACAAAGCTCCACGTTGGCTGGGACACTCTTAAATTTTACACCTCTAGTCCATCACCTCACTTGCTAAGAGGTGGGAAGCAGGATTCCTTACTGGGAGCCACAAGTAGTCATTGTGTTTTTAATGCTCCCTTTCAAATATTGGAGTCATTATGTATTGTTTTCTTGGTTCTGCTTACTACACTCTACATCACTTCATACAAATCCTCCCAGGTTTCTCTGGATCCACCCCTCTTGTCATTTTTTTATGGTGCATTGATATCCTTCTACATTCATATGCCAGAAGTTGTTTAGCCATTCCCAAAATGATGAGTAACAACTTTGTTTCCAGTTTTTTTTCTTTTTTTTTTCTTCTTTTTGGAGGGGGGAAGGCAGGACAGTTGGGGTTAAATGACTTGCCCGAGGTCGCACAGCTAGTGTTAAGTGTCTGAGGTCAGATCTGAACTCAGGTCCTCCTGACTCTACAGCCAGTGCTCTGTTCACTGCACCACCTAGCCAGTTTTTTTTTCCTGTAACAAAAAATACTGACATAAAATACTTTTGTGCATAAGAGTAATTTTCCTCTTTCTTTGTTCTCTTTGGGATATTCGCCTGGCATCTCTGTGTTCAAGGGTTGTACAATTGAGTGTCTTTATATGTATTGATCTCCAGAATAGCTAGATCAGTTCACAGCTCCACCCAGTGTGTTAGGATGCTGGTCCTCCCCAAATCCTTCCAACATTTGTTGCCTTCCTTTTTTTGTCATCCTTGCCAATTTGATAGGTTTGAGGTGGAAGCTTAGAGTTGTTTTAATTTGCATTTCTTCATATTATTAACGATTTAGAACATTTCCCTGTGTTATTGTTGATAGCTTGCATTTCAAGTAATGCCTATTCATTTTGCCTTTGACCATTTATTGCCAGATGACTCTTGTTCTTAAATACTTGAATCAATTTCTTATATATCCTGGATATCAGAGAAACTTGCAGCAAGAATTTTTTCATAGTTAACTTTCCTTTCATTTCCATTCTTATTCTCATCGATTTTGATTGTGTAAAATCTTTTCAATTTTATGTCATTTGTATCTGTAGTGATCTTCTCCTTCTTTTATTTAGTCAAGAACTCTTCTTCTATCCATAGTCATGAAAGGTATCTCCTTCCCTGCTTCTAATTGATTAAACTTCTATAGCTTGATCTTTTTGGAGTTCATTGTGGAATGTGACACGAGATGCTGGGATGCTGGTCTCGCTGAATTTCGGCCCGATTGCTTTCCAGTGTTCCCAGGAGTGTCTGTTGAATGGTGAATCCTTATTCCAGTAGTTGGTTGGCTCTTTTTCCACTCTCTACCGTGCCTCCTTCTTGGGGTTGGGAGTTTTAGTTTATGTATATTAAAGTCTTTCTATTTTTTCTTCATCTGGGTCAGTAAGTGGAGGCTCACAGAAGCAATTTGGTTGTTGGAAAGTACTTAGATTTGGAGTCAGAAGACCTTTTTGAGAGTTCAGTTGTTTTGCTTACTTTGATGTATTACCTCAGGTAAGTCAGTTAACATCTTTTGGCATCAGTTTTCTCATCTGTAAAATGGGGACATCATTTTTGACCTCCATACTGCATAGACTCGTTGCAGTGCTCAGTTGAAATGTTGTATATGTAGCAATTTTTAAGACAGAAAGTGCTATATAAATGCCAGACGTTTATTATTAGGTATTTTCAGTTTATCTATGTAGAAACTAGTTGGAGAGGAAATATGGCCTAATAAGTAGGACGTTGGATTTTAATTATCATTGTTGTCATCATACCTTTAACGTTGATTGGCGACGTGACCGTGTTACTTAGCCATGTAGAGCCTCAGTTTCATCATCTGTGGAATGAGGACAATGACACCTGCCTTACAGGATTGTTGTAAGGCTCAAATGGGAAAATGGGCATTAAACACCCTTACGAACCTTCAGGCACCATCTACGCCTGCCGTCTTCATCATCATCTTATTACTGTTCCCACCATTATTGCTGTTCCTATTTCTGGTTTGTAGACCATTTGTGGACAAATCTGTCTATAGAAGAACTTATAGAACAGTTACGTCCCTTGAATTAGTTGCCTAAGGATTACTGGTGGAGTTTTCTTTTGTGTAATGTGGGTCTGCAGCCAAAGCTCCTGTGATTTTCTGGGTCCTCAACAGAAATGAGTTCTTTCCAGTGCCTTGTTCTTGCATCCCATTCATTGTGGTATTGTTATTATTTTTTACCAGTAGAATAAGTAGCCATGACTTTTGTAAGAACTTCATTTTGCTCCTTTAAATAGATAGACAGTTATTAAAATGCTTTCCTTTTTTACAGATACAGCACTAGCAGAATAGGATCTTTGACCCTCTTTTGCAGGAGTGGTGATGCTCCATCTTTCCAATCCTGGCTTGCATTCCTTGAGACCAGGAGCATCGAGGGGAGCAGTGACCAGTAGTGGTTAGAGGAGCAGTCTGCAACCGTGGAATAGAATGGAGCACTTTGGGTCTTTGAGGGACCAAACATGTGACTCTGGCCCCACTAGCCAAATACCCCATCAGCGGAGCCTACTGCTTTTTTTTTTAATGGAGTGCAGTTTATTTTTTTCAAAATTGATTATTTTTAACATGATTTTTCTTTTTAAATTTTAAGTTCCATATTCTCTCCTTCCTACCCCGTGAGAAGACAAGCAATATGATATCAATTATACGTGTGAAATCATGCAAAACATATTTCTGTTAGCCATATTTTAAAAAAGAAAAAGAAAAGAAAATTGTACTTTGATTTGTACTGGCAATTAATTCATCAGTTCTCTTTCTAGAGGTGAATTGCATTTTTTCATCATGAATCCTTTGAAATTCTCTTGAATCAGTGTATTGATCAGAGTAGTCAAGAGAGCTGGTCATTTTTACAGTTATACTGTTACTGTGTACAATGATCTTCTGGTTCTTCTCACTTCTTACTTCACTTTGCATCAGTTCATATAGATCTTGCTATGTTTTTCTGAAACCACCCTCCTCAGCATTTCATTTATAGCATAATATTATTCCATCATAATCCTATGGCACAATTTGTTCAGACATTCCCCAGTTGATGGCTGTCCCCTCAATTTCCAATTCTTTGCCACCACAAAAAGAGCTGCTATAAATGTTTTTGTACATATGTGTCCTTTTCCTTTTTCTTTGATCTCTTTGGGTTACAAACCTGGTAGTGGTATTGTTGGGTCAAAGTGTATACTCAGTTTTGTAGCCCTTTGGGCATAGTTCCAAATTGTTCCCCAGAAGGATTGGATCAGTTCACTCTACCAACAGTTCATCAATGTACCTATTTTAGCATTTGTCACTTTGGATGTGTGTGAAGTGGTACCTCAGAGTAATTTTAATTTGTCTTTTTCTAATCAGTAGTGATTTAGAGCGTTTTTTTGTATAACTATAGATAACTTTAATTTCTTCTTCTGAAAACTGCCGGTTTATATCCTTTGACCACTTATCAGTTGGGGAATGGCTCTTAGTTTTATAAATATGACTTAGCTCTGTACCAAATATATATTTGAGAAGTGAGGTCTTCATCAGGGAGGCTTGCTGCAATTTTTTTATATTACTTTATTGTCTACGGTACCTTTTAGCATAATGTAGTTTCCCTGATATCTCTTAATTAGGTCTATTTTTGTTTTTGCTTTATCTAAGATCGTGATTACTAGCCATGCATTTTTTACTTCAACTGAAGCATATTAGATTCTACTCTAGTTCTTTAACTCTGTGTGTGTCTTTCTGTCCCAGGTGTGTCTCTTGTAAACAACATATTATTGGATCCTGGTTTCCAATCCATTCTGCTCTCTGCTTCTGTTTTATGGGTTAGCTGATCCCATTCACATTCACAATTATTTATGATTACTGTGTACTTCCCTCCATCCCATTTTCTTCTATTTTTTCCTCTCTCTCTCTTTTATCTTCTTCCTTAGAAGTATAGTTTGTCTCTGATCACTGTCTCCCTTAATCTACCTTTATCATCTGCTCTCCCCTTTATCACCTCCCCCCCCTTTTCTTATCTCTTTCCTTCCTATTTCCTTATTGGGTAAGTAACATTTTTGCAAACAGATGAGTGTGCATATATGTTCTTCTCTTTTTGAACCACTTCCAGTGAGAGTGAAGTTCAAGCATTGCCTGCTATCCCCCACCCCACCCATTTCCCCCTCTATTGTAAAAGCTCTTCCTTGTGTGCCTCTTCTTTGTGAGAAAATTTCCCTCATTCTACCTCTCCCTTTCTCATTCTCCCAAAGCATCTTTCTCACTCCTTCATTTTTTTTGAGATTATTCCAACATAATCAATTCACACTGATGTCCTCTGTGTAGGTAAAACTCCTTTAAATTGCCATCATAATGATAAAAGTCTTAGGAGTTACATATATCATCTTCCCACATAGGATTACACTCAGTTTTGCTGGATAGATTATTCTTGGTTGTAATTCTAGTTCTTTTGCTAGAATATCATATTCCAAGCCCTCTGCTTCTTTAATGTAGAAGCTGCGAAACCTTTTGCTGTCCTGACTGTGGCTTCATGATATTTGAATTGTTTCTTTCTGGCTTCTTGAAGTATTTTCTCTTTAATCTGGGAGCTCTGGTTTTTGGCTATAATATTTCTGGAAGTTTTCATTTTAGGATCTCTTTCTGGAGGTGATAAGTGGATTCTTTCAATTTATGTTTTACCCTCTGGATCTAAAATATTAGTTTTCCTTGACAATTTCTTGAAATATAAGGTATAGCCTTTTTCTTTGATCATGACTTTTACAGTAGTCAGATAATTCTTAAATTATTTCTCCTCAATCTCTTTTCTAGGTCAGTTGTTTTTCTGATGAGACAGTTAACATTTTCTTCTATTTTTTTCATTCTTTTGACTTTATTGTTTCTTGATGTCTCATGGAGTCATTAGCTTTCAGCTTCCATTTGCCCAATTCTAATTTTTAAGGAATTACTTTAGTGAGATTTTGTGCTTCTTTCTCCATTTGGCCAATTCTGATTTTTAAGGTGCTCTTCTCTTTGGGTGGATTTTTGTGTTTCTTTTTATCATTTGATCAGTTCTTTAACTGATCTGTTTTTTAACAGATTTTGTTCAGTACTTTTTTGTGCCTCTTTTACTGAGTGAATTCTCTTTTCATAATTTTCATAATTTTCTTGCATCACTTTTATTTCTTTTCCCAATTTTTCTTCTATCATTTTTAGCTTTTTCTTTAACTCTTCCAGGAATTCTTGTTGGGTTTGGTTCAGTTAGCATTTTTCTTTGAGTCTTTTGGTAGCTGTTTTCACATTGTTGTCTTTTTCTGAGGTTATGTCTTGGTTTTCCTCGCTACCACAGTAGCTTTTTGTGGTCAAATTCTGTTTTTGTTGTTTGCTCATTTTTCCAGCTTTTTTTTTTACTTTGAATTTTATGTTAAAGTTGCGTCTGCTCACCTGGGGATGGGGAGGCATTTTCACAAGCTTCAGGCTTTTTCGAGCTACTGTTTTCAGAGCTCATTCTGGGGGTCTGCAAGGTTTTGGTACATTCAAGGGGGATGTGATTTTGGGCAGAGGTATGGTCACTGCTCTTCTTGTCTGGGCTCTGATCTTTACTCAGGAAGGGCCCTTAGTCCCCTGAAGCCACAAATTCTAGGGCTTCTCTTTGCTTTGGAACTGTGACCAGGGTTCCTATTCCTATGTGACCAACTCCCAGCACTCTTCTCTGCCCTGAAACTGCAACCCATCATTGTGTATGGGCAGTAGATTTGCCAGTTAACACCAGCTACATCCAGTGTTAGCAAAGGGTTCCATGTAATCTCTTTTCTGACCAGTTGTCCAACCCCTTTACCTTCTCTGGACTGAGAGTTCCCCACAATGTTGCTGCTGTTGTTCCTATGGCTGCATATGTGGGCTCTGTACAGGCCTTCACACTGGTGCCACAGACTTTTAAATTTTCTTAGACTGGAAAAATGTCTCACCCCAACCTTTTGTTGGATTTGCCACTCCAAAATTTGATTTGAGGTGTTATTTTGCAGTTGTTTGGAGGGGAATGTTGGGAGAGTTCAACTGGGTGGCTGCCCCTAATCTACCACCTTGGCTCCATGGAGCCTGCTGCTTTTTACTGTGCCTTTGCACAAGTGGCTTCTCCCATCTGGCAGGAGCTGGCATCTGACTGTGGCCCCTTCAGAGCCTTGTTTTCAGAGAAAGCTTCAGGCCTACCTCCTGAGGGATAACTGATGCCCTTGTATTAGCCCTCTCTCCATTACTTGGCATTGAATTCCTTGTGTACCTGCTGTATTCCTTCCCCCCACCCCCACCTCAATAGAACATAAGCTTCTGGGGGAAAGGGACTGTTTTATTTTGGTCTCTCTAATCCTGATGCCAATCACAGTCCCTAGCACATGGTAAAGGCTTAATCACATTTATAGAATTGAATTAAATCTCTAGAAACTAACAATAAAGGAATAGCTTATTGACCTACATTGTTTGGTTTGTTTTTTCCAATTCACAAGGTTCTAGATTTCTGTAGAAGACAGTCTCAAAGACAGATGTGGGAACAGAAACCTCTTTGAATTGATTTTCTTTCAGGCACTCTCATTGTATGTCCAGCTTGCCAGAGAGCCCTGTTCTTGTTCATAGTCTCGGCTCCTTGTAACCACTCTGCACCACGGAACTGAGGCCTAGGGCTTTTACATTCATCAGCTCTTGCTGATCTCCAGTGTGTAGCTATTAGAGTTTCATGGTGATTTAGTTTGATTATTCAGGAATGCTGTCTTAGAGGAAATGCCCCAGCCCTGGATTTGCCAGTCTTGCACCACGATTACTAAATCCTGGTTGGGCCTTTAGGAGAAAATTAGCTTTCATGGGCCATGCCAGCATACCTTGAGTCCATCAGAAGGAACCTATAACATCTGTCAATCATGACTTTGGTTTGAACCCAGTTAGCCTCCATAGACCCTTCATATACAATGGTAAATCACAAAGTTGATTGCTGAGCTGAGGGATTTCACGGAATAAGGAAAACCCATGGTTTGGTTTTAAACTGATGTCTGTTATAAACGAATTAAAGTGGTAACTTGAAAACACTTACATTTAAGCCCTTCAGCCATATTCTTCAAGATTTATCTCTCTTCTTAGTGTGGTATTTGCTTTATCTTTTACATTTGTTTTTTCTGTGTTGTGTATGCTATCATTTGGTCAGCTAGCTTGCTTCCTGCCTCCAAAGTGCCCTTAGTGATCAGTGCCTCTTCCTTACTAAAAGAAAAGTTACTGGAGAAATTTCAAGATTTTTCCTTCTAGGGAAAACCACCAGCATAGTACTGTGTCTCAAAAAGTGGCCTCCCCAGCATTCTAGTCAGTCCTGCGTACTCCCTCACTTCCCCACTTGATTCCAGGGTCTCTAGTCCCCTCCCAGCTTTGAAAGCCCTTCACAGCCTGGCCTCAGCCTCTCTCCAGGCTCACTGGACCTTCCTCAGTCCTCCTTTGCACTGGCTCTTCCCATGACACCTGGGGGATCCTCCATCCTCATCTCCATCTCACAGAATCAAGCACCATCTTCTTCACAAAAACTTTCTTATCTCCCCAGATGTTAGTACCTACCCCTCCAGGCTGCTTTCTATTCAGTGTCTTTGATTGTTGTTCAGAGGTTTCAGTCATTTCTGACTCTCCATGACCCCATTTTAGGGTTTTCT
The DNA here is from genome assembly GCA_028646575.1 of Pseudocheirus occidentalis. Lineage (NCBI taxonomy): Eukaryota > Metazoa > Chordata > Mammalia > Diprotodontia > Pseudocheiridae > Pseudocheirus > Pseudocheirus occidentalis. The sequence goes on along the minus strand of CM053596.1, from coordinate 27,109,199 downwards.
TGGTAGATACTGGAGTGATTGGCTATTTCGTTCTCTAGCTCATTTGACAGATGAGGAAGCTGAGGTAAACAGGGTGGAGTGATCTGCCCAAGGTCATACAGCCAGTAAGTGTCTGAGGTCAGATTTGAACTCATGTCCTCCTGACTCCAGGCCCAGTGCTCTGTGTAGCTGCCCTACGTATTAGTATTCATTTCTTGTATACTAACATAGGAAACTTGTCTTCCCCATTCAAATGTTAACTCCTTGGGATTAATGATGGTTTCATTTGAAGTACTGGTATTCCCATCACCTAGCACTGTATTTGAAACATAGTAGTGCTTGTCGATTGAGGGGCATGAACCTTATCAAGTGCTTTCCAGACACATGGAAGACACCCGTGTCTAACTAGTGACATGAAGTTTGAATGAATGGGAATGTTCCATGAGGAGGCAAGAGACTTGAGTTCTCCTTGTTGCTAATTTTTTGTCACCATGAGTGAGTGCTTCCCCTTTTGTTGTGTTTTCTTAATGAATGCCATGTGGTGGGAGGGGGGCTTGGATATACCTAATATCTCAGTGTATCTGTCCTCTCTTGCAATTCAGTTTAATAAAGATTTATTAGGAGTATGAGTTTCTGCCTTCGCTTCCTATTGGAAGATGCACCATATGTACAAATAAACATGGTATGAAGAAAATTGAGAAGGAAGATGGTGCTATAGCAGACAGCAGGGGAGATTCTAGGAAACCTTCACATAGGAAGTGAGCCAGGAGGCATGATCGGGATGCTGAGAAGCACAGGTGAGGGTGGACAGCATGGCAGACATGGGCAGCAGCTTAGGAGAATGCTGGCAGGTGTGAGATGGCGTAGATTGGCATTAGGGAATAGATCCAGTTTGGTGGAAACAAACCACATGAGGGGGAATAGTGTGAAATGAGGAAAGGCATGTGCCAGATAGATGGAAAAGGGTCTTCAATGCAAGGCTAGGAGTTTGTATTTTATCCCAGAGGCAATGGAGTGAGGGAACCCCTGAAGATTTTTAAGTAGGAGAACAGGCCTGTTCCTTAAGAAGATTCTTTTGGTATACGTATGGAGGGTCAGTCAGAGACAAGACAGAGTAGAAGCTGGGAGGCTGCCATCCAGGCAAGCGTTGATGAGAAGCTCTTCTAGGGTGGTCACTGTGTGAGTGGATACCTGTTATGGTGGTAGAATTGATAAGGTTTGGTACCTGATTGAATATGGCTTGGGGGAGGGACAGTGCAAGAGGAGGTGGTGGGGGAGAGGGAAAAGTTAAGAATGATTGCAAGGTTACTTTTCTGGCTACCTGAAAATGGGGTGCTCTCCTCGCTGTCAACATGTAGCTATTCTTTCTGCTAGTCCAGACCTGCCCATACCTTCTTATCCTGGGTAATGCTCACTCATGGCCTCCCATGAGGCTTCCACACAAATCTACACAATGTTTTGGAGTCTTTCTTCCAGGTCTTTGAATGTTCTGTGGTTGGATGGATGCAGGATGTGAGCAGGCTGTAACATCTCACCAATAATGGTTTGTGTAAGAAGTGGCTTTTGAGGTATTCTCTAGAGAACGTTGGCCTGGACAAGAAGTTGGGCCAGCCAGGTAGTGAGATGGAGGGATAACTGATAGCATTTCATATCCTGTCTTTCTTCTGTTTCCTTGCCAGGGGGGTTCTGTTACATCTTTGTCCAACATGGCCTACATGCATGTAGTTCGATGGGCAGTTTGGAGTCCCCTGACAGAAGGCTGTTCTAAGAAGGTGGTGACCTTACCCCTTCGAGGGGGAGCTCAGCTCAACCCTGCCCACTGCTTGGTGTACAAGATTCCTTCCACCAGCATGAGCTCTGAGGAGGTAAGACCGCTCACTTCTCTTTTCAGTGAATTTGGCCTGTCCTGTGCTGTTACATCTGTTGCCCTGCTAACACATACATAGTGACTGAAAATAGCTGTGCTAGTCGTGCTGAGCCTATTTTCGGCCATGCTTCATATGCAGAATTTTTCCATGACAAGGATTTATATATTTTTTAAATTACAAAGTGATATCCACTTTGTAATAAATGTTTGCTGAGTAGTTGAATTAAATCCAGCCCTCTACTCACTGAAGTTAATTAATTTAATGACATAATGCCTTTTGTCATTCCCATTTATATTAGTCTCTTGGGGAACTCAGTGCCCTCAGCTCTTGAATGAATGTATTCTGTAAAGCAACCAACATGTGCCAATTAAAAAAAAAGATTTCTTAAAGCAGTTAATTGATGGGAAAAAGTTGAGTGTATGTTTGGTGTCTTTTTGGAGGCCTTCTGGAACAACCTGGTTGTGTAGAGGATGATTCTTCTGCACTAGAAGGTCCTCTGATGACCAGTGTTTATGTTCATAGATTTATAGAAAGATGGAGGCAGCCTCAGAAGGCGTCTGCTCTGACTCTCTCGTTTCACAGATCAGGAAAGAAGGGGCACTTACGCCAGACCACGGAGCAAGCCACTGAAGGCTGGCCTCTCAGTCCTCGGACTGACCACAGCCCTCCTTCTGTTGCATTGTGCTGCCTCTCAGGAATTGCCTGACTGTTGTTTTAGTTCAAGCTCTGCCCCTAATTCCCTGTGACTTGATGTGAGTCATTTTACCTTTCTAGACCTCACTTGTCATATCCCTAAAATTTCTGCATTTTGATAACGTGGTTCATTTTTTTAATCATTAGGTATTTCCATCAAGACTCTTAAATTTCTAAAATCCATCCAGCCTTTTTCTAGAGTCCTCACATGAACCTTTTACCATTACTATTTACCATTTTTCTAAGATAGGAAAAAAGTTTTGCTTGCTGACTGACTGTTATATCAGCAGGTCATCTAGATTTGGACTCCAGAGACAACGTCGTTTTTGGAGACAGAGACCATTCTCGATGGGCTAAGGTTAAGGCACTGGGAGACTAGCCAACGTCATCCATCAGTCTTATCACAAGACCTTTCCTTCTCTATGGAACCGAATTTGGCTGCATCCCCAAAAGGCCTTATTTGTCCTCTTTTTCTAGGAGATTGCTATCAGAAACAGCCAACCTTGAGATCAAGGGTATGCAAGAGATTGTTGAGGAGCCCATCATTTGTTCTACTCAGTTGTAGGCCTCCCACGAGGCTGGTTTTCACCTCTGCCCTTTTAGACGTGCCGTCTGTGCTGGGGAGGAGGAATATCCAAGGTTCTGTCTTTAAAGAGCCTGTGCTCCCCTGTACACTGCAGTCGGAGCCCTGGTGCTGTACAGATGCGATTAGCTAATGTCACTCACTAGCTTTAATCGCTGTTGGACACAATGGGAGGTGAAAAGCCTCTTAATGGGGCCTTATTCTCTAGAAGCTGGTGACTTTGATGGGGGAAAAGGTAGCATTCCTGAATCAATCCATCAACATTTATTAAGCACCTACCATGGGCCAAGCCCTGTGCTAAGCACTGTAGATAGAAAAAGAGGCAGCAGCCCATATCTGCCTGCAAGGAGCTTACTCCACAAGGAGTCTGATGGGGGAGACAATATGCAAACAAATATATACAAGGAAAGCTCTGTCCAGGATGTCCGCTTGCTCTCTGTCCTTCATCTTCGAGGAGGACTGTGACATCTGCGTATAAAGGGAATGGTTAGAAGAAGGAAGGTGCTGGAATGAAGAGGTGGGGAGGGCCTTCTGTGGGACCAGGTGTTTTGGGGGGGCCTTCAAAGAAGCCAGGGAGGTCAGGAGTCAGAGCAGAGGAGGAAGAAAGCTCCAGGCATGGAGGACGGCCAGAGAACATGGTCCGAGCCAAGAGATGGAGGGTCTTGTTTGTAGGACAGCCCAAGGCCACTGACTCTGCCCTGAAGACCACGTGTTGGGGAGTAAGGGGCAAGAAGACCAGAAAGGTGGGAGGGGTCAGGTTAGGAAGGGCATGGAATATTCAGGTATTTTATATTTGCTTCTGAAAGCAATAGGAAGTTACTGAATTAAGTGATTAACTCCTGTCCATTTCCCTTCTTGTTCATGAATTTAAAGAAAGACTGTTATTTTTGTGGCAGCTAGGTGGTGCTGGAGTCAGGAAGACCCGTTTTCCTGACTTCAAATGTGGCCTCAGACATTTACTAGCTGTGTGACCCTGGGCAAGTCACTTCACCCTGCTTGACTCAGTTTCCTCATCTGTAAAATGAGCTGGAGAAGGAAATGACCAACCCCTCCAGTATCTTTGCTAAGAAAACTCCAAATAGGGTGACAAAGAGTGGGACACGACAGCAGTAAATGAACAACAAAGAATGATTGTTGGGGTAGCTAGGTGGCTCAGTGAATAGAGCACTGGACCTAGAGTCAGGAGGACCTGAGTTCAAATCTGGACTGAGACACTTAACACTTACTAGCTGTGTAACCTTGATCAAGTCACTTAACCCCAGTTGCCCTCCAAAAAGCAAAAAAAAAATCCCCAAACCCCCACAAAAACAAAGACTGATTTTTGAAATATATGTTACAAGGCCATTTTATATTGAAGAACTGTAGCTTAAAATTAATTTCTGTATATATAACCCTAGCAGTTTAGAAGATCTGGGTCTGTGCAGCAGGCTACTTGAAAGAGTTTGTAGATTTGACTCGGTGCTGGTGGTCCAATGTTTTCCAACATTTTTCTACTCTATTCATTTGTGAGACCAACGTCAAGGCATTATAGTAAAGAAGATTTGAGGCTACCCTGGGCTAAAGGTGTCTTCTCTTTGTACCTGGATGTAGTTGTTTTCTGGGGATTTTAGGATAACACATACCCTTCTCCTTCCTGGAAAAGAGGAATATGCTTTATGAAAGGTTTCTTCTTTTTTTAAAGAAAGCATCAGATGAAACAGATATGCCGGGTGGTAATGTATCCATCAGCCTTGTAAAAACTCTGAACCTCCTCCTCATCAAGACTCTGCTCCCATGGTTGATTTTATCCCTGTGTCGTTCAGAGTGTAATAGCATAACACAACACGAGTCACACGATTATCACTTAAATATGTCTTTCTTCAGGAGTCTCTAATTTAAATATTCTTTCTGGAAGGAAATGGGGAAGATGGGACAGAAATTGTATCAGTATTTTGTGCTGAGCACAAGTGAGGGGCATCAGAGCGGGCACGCGTGTCTTTTTCTAATGAGAATTTATTTTAAGTATTGTCCTTTTCAGGTTAAGCAAGTTGAGTTGGGCACCATCCAATTCCAGTTCTCACTTGGTTCAGAAGAACACTTGGGAGCCTCTCTCAAGCCCTCCAGCCGCATGAAAGAGGAGCCACAGCACTCCAAGAAACCGCCCCCATCCCCTTCAAGTAAGTGCTTTCAGGGTGCTGGCTTTCAAGTCCGCAGCGTGACTTCCATCTGTTCCTGGGAGGAAACAACCCCTAATAGTGCACAGTAATCGCCAGCTTTATAAGGTAACGCTATAGATTGTTTTAATTTGAACCCGTTAGTCAGGTTTTCCCTGGTTGTGCTGCTTTTTAAGTTGTAAAATTGAACAGTGATAAAGCGGGGCTCAGAGGTTTCTAGTCTGCGGATCAGCCCGTCAATCAGTTCATCCCTTAAATTTAAGAGATGCGCAGCTGGAGCTCTCTGCAGGGCTCTTCAGCAGAAGCAATCCCTCCTTCTCCCCAGAAGTCACTTCACGTGGGGCTCTTGGAAATGAAGGCTTTCAAATATTGTGGATTCACCAAAAGCCACTGATTGCCAGCCGTGCCGAACGTAGGAAACACGTGCGTGAAAGTTCATTTCCTTTTTTAAAGTACTGTCCTCTTTATTTGGAAGAAGCATTGTCTGGGAGCCAGAGGCCTGGTATGCTGATGTGGGGCTTTTTAAAGTGGAGTCCTAAATTGCTACAAGCCAAACTACCATCTGAGTTAACATACCTTGTCTTCAAGGCAGGGCCAGGCGTGTTTCCAGCAGCATACAGCGATGGAGGGAGTGGCTCATGATGTTTGCTCGTCTGGTCTTTGCTTGCTCATCAGTTTTTGAACTGAGTAGATAGTGCTTTAGATTCTACATGCATTCATTAGTTCATAGTTGTGAAGTGCTTTGATATCCACCGTGGTGGGGGCAGTGATAGCGTCCCAAGAGAGAGTGGGACAGAAGTTGTGATAAGATCCTCCTGAAAGGATGCGTCCCCTCTGTGCTGCATCCAAAGCTAAGCTGAGTTCTCGTGAACTTATCTGTTCATCTTATCAAAAGGATTCTTATTTCTGAGGGCTAGGTTAGCACATGTGTTTGACCTTTGGTACACAAGCATTGTGCTGCTGGCAAGTGTTGTCAGAGAACTCTAGGTCACAGGAGTCCCACCCTTCTTTGGAGCATAGACAGAAGTGGTCCGAAATGGGAGAGCCCCAAACAGGAGGGCTCCATATGGATTTCTCCCTTCAGTCTCTACTGTGTGTCTCAGCTGGGAGCCTAGAAAAGATGAATAGGAAGGACTCTCTAGCAGGTATTTACTGTAGTCATCACAAGAAGGAGGCCTATTTTACCTGTAAAAACAAAAGTAGAGAATTGGTCCGTTGAGATAAATTCTGTGACTTTGGGTGACATGATACATACGAGACTGATGTTCATTTTTTAGTAGACAACACACAATTAAGATAATGTGATCTGCTTTGTTGCATAAGTCCATAGAGGAGGCTCCAGGAAGGACTTTTTAGCAATGGTTTCCAGGCTGCAGGTCCTTTGTAAAGGTGTTGCTCATTTTATATGGTGAAACTCTTTTTTTGAGGACAGGTATCTCAGTTCCCTTGGTCTTACAGCCAGTAAAACTCCATATTTCTGGGATGCTGGTACTCATCTTTGTGCTCACTTGAGTTTTGCTAAAAGAATTAAACTTATTCATTAGGACAAAAGAATAATTAATTGTATTACCACAAACCACATGAAATAGCATCCTTCTCCTCTGAAGGGCGGCCTATTCCGCTGGCTTAAATACATTTTCTTCTTTTTATGAATGCTCTCATCGTAATTGTTCTTCACATAATTCAACATCATTATTCAGTATGTTAGTTTATTCTAGTACCTTATTAATGTGGCAACAGTCCTGAAGTGCACAGTAATCTTTGTACTTGAGATGTAGCCAGAACATTCATCTACTCAAGTGGATTCTGCCAGGAAACACCTTGTAGAAGTGGCTAGTGGGCACCCAGCTTCTGTAAGGGATACACTGGAAGGATGGGTGGATGAAAGGAGGAAAGAAAGGAAGGAAGGGAGGAAGGACAGAGTTAGGAATGTACTGATAAGAAAAGTCTGAGGAAACCTACAAAGGAAGAAAGGAAGGGAGAGAGGAAGGAAGGAAGGACAGGGTTAGGAATGTACTGATCACAAGATCTGAGGAAGACTACAAAGGAAGGAAGGAAGGGAGAGAAGAAGGAAGAAAGGAAGGGAAGGAGGGAGGAAGGGAAGGGATAAAAGAGAAAGGAAGGAAGGAAAGAAGGAGGGAGGAGGGAAGGAAGGAGGGAGTAAGGGGAGAAAAGAGGAAGGAAGAAGAAAGGAAGGAAGGAAAGGGAGGGAGAGAAGGAGAGAGGAAGGATGGAAGGAAGGAAGAAAAGGAAGGAAGGAATGACAGGGTTAGGTCACAAAGGTCCAAGGAAACCTACAAAGGAAGGAAGGAAGGGGGAGAAGAAGAAAGGGAAGAAGGAAGGGAGGGGAGAAAGGAAGGAAGGAGGAAGGAAAAAAGAGGGAGGAAGGAAGAATTTATTAAGGCCTACTATGTGCCAGGCACTATGCTGAGTGCTTTACAGATATTTCATTTGATCCTCACAGCAGCCCTGGGAGGTTATTATTATTATTATCCCTGTTTTATAGTTAAAGAAACTAATTCAGACAGTGGTTAAATGACTTGCTCAGGGCCACACAGCTAGTAAGTGTCTGGGGTCAAATTTGAACTCAAGGTTCTATCTGCTGTTCCACTCAGTACCTGTTTGAGCATAGATAGAGAGCTGGAAAAGTTCTTCCAACTCTTCTTTGTAGCCCACCAACCACCTTTTCTAGATGATCACACAGGTCAGAGGAGCCCGAGAGCTTGACCTCTCCACTGTCCCAGACTCAGCTCTGCTGGCAGAGTTAGGACCTGCTCAGGGGTGACAAACCCTGGCAGCAATTGGAAAATGTTAACAAAATAAATAAAAATATGATGCACCGCATGGATAGCATTAATTTGTGGCTTTCTAAGTCAGTATGTGGCTGACAGGATGCCTTTCTATTTGGATCTGACCCCCTGCTCCCGGTCTAGCTCAGCAGCTCAGTTTTATAGAAGAGGAACCGGGTCTGGAGAGGGGACATGCCCTGTCCCAGGTCACCCAGGTAGTAAGTGACTGAGCCACAATTTGACTTGTAGACAAGGATTAAGGTCCTGTGACCCAAGCTCAGCCCCCTGTGCTCTATACCCTTCTGCCCCCACCCATAGACAGAGAAGAGAATTAATTCCTTCACTTACCCTTCCTCTGCTAAAACGGAATCCACCTCAGTTGCAAAGTAAGAAGCACATGATGATTCTCCAGCTGGCAGCCAAGGTATAGAGTCTATGGCTTAACAACAGGAAATAATGGGCGCATCGCTCTTATTTTTGGCAGATGTTGTTTTCCCAGCTAGTAGCACGCCTTGATTATACTGCTTAAGCCCTTACTTAAAGTGGGAAGGGGAGACCCAAGACGTTCACTTTGGCCGGATTCTGCTTTTCATGCCTGGGGCCATCCATCAGCAAGTACTCGGGGCTTATGGAATAGACATGAATCCTCACATCAGAAAGTTGACATCTCGTTGGTCGTTAGAGCACAGACTCAGGAGAGTGTCCTTCACAGGACAGGGCAGGCTTTGTGCGCCAAATGCATGATACAGTCAGTAAAGTCTCTGCCCTGTAGAACAGAGGAAAGGCCCACTGGAAGAGACGGTTGCACCTTTAGTCCCCAGCCCACCCAACTCTAGTGTCATGGAAAAGGTACTAGACTTGGAGGCAGAAGAGACAGGGGTTTGTCTCCTACCCCTCTGATACTCCCTGGCTTTTCACCATTCTCAGCTCTCTGGACCTCATTTTCTTCATCTGTAGAATGGGTATAATAACATCAATTGTATCCATTCCTTAAGCCCATTATGATCTTAAGTAGAGATTACACACACACACACACACACACACACACACACACACACACACACACACACACACACACACACACAGTTACAGAGTATCAGCCTGCATGTCTCAGTCATCATGCAGAAAGCCAGTGGCCTACTGAGAGGGAAGCTTGCAACTGCTTTTGCAGAAGAAAGAAAAGGACCTCTTCCTGCACCTCCCCCAGGGAATCGCGTTGGCCAGTTTAGAAATCTGGAGAATCCTTTCCTTTTGTCAGGCCAGGTGATGGCCTTGCCCGCTGCAGCTGGAACCAGCTGTTCTCCTTCCCAGGCCTACATCCAGGGGCTTCCGGCTGACATGGCAGGGCTGGCTGAAGAAAGCAGGGCAGAGAGACTTAGTGAGAGAGGCCCTCTGGAAGGAGCAGGGTCTTTGAAGTCCCAGTCTTAACTGTGAGTGTTAGTGCCTCAGTGACCTTGGAAATGTCACTTCCCGTCTCCTTCCCTCAGTTTCCTTATCTCTTAGAGTGGCCTTTGAGGTCTTTTCTGGCTTGAAAGCGTTGATGCTGTATATCACCCAAGTACAGAAGCACATATCTAGTTGACCAAGGCCCAGGGTCTCCTTCTTCAGCCTCCTCGGCTCCCCTGGCAGCATCTCCCCCTTTTTTTAAGGGGGCTGATCTTTATTACAAAACACATGCGCTTTTTACCCTCAAGCCAAAGAAGAGTGGTAGCTGCCCTGCTGGGAGGTCCCACATCCTCTGGGTACCTTCAGGAGCAGACGCTGAACTTTTGTGCAAATATGCCACAGCAGCTTAATCTGTTTTTCAGATGCTGCTTGGGGACTTGGAGATCTGCATGGAGAGAATCTGATTTCATTAGGTTTATTTAATTTGGATTTATCACAGCATTCCTGCCATGCTAATATGATCATCTTCAGCTTAGGTGCCACACATTTTAAGGCGTTGTCTCCCAAGACTTAATATGAGCGATTTTAAATATATACTGGTGTTTAACTTATGATGGAAACTTTTCTTCCTTCAGTATTTTGCCAACTTATATGGTTCCTTTGGAAATCTTAATAATATTGTGGCTGTCACCTTAAGTGAAGTGCTTTGGCTTCCAGTGATGAATAATGTTTCATATTCTCCCTGTAAGATTACAAGGGGACTGAAGGGGTCTGTTTATAGCTCAAGACTGATCCAACATCGAGCCACTAGGGGGCACTCAATCCTCAGGTTTCTTAGCAGAAATCCACCTCCGCACTTCGTTCTTTGAAATGTTCTGGTGGTATCAGGTTTTTGCTTAATCGGTTTTAAAACAGAAATCTAGATGGCGTTAATTGAAAATATTTAATAATGGCGTTTTCTAAGATGTATCGAGTTAGCTTGTTGACATAATTACAGCATTGTGTTACTGATGTTGCCTGGAACATAGCTCCCTAAGTGCAATTTCGTGGGCATGAATCAGGAAGATTCAGTGAATTTCAAAGCATTGCAGGAGAAGTCAAATTATTTGAGTAGCTTATTGTGGTGTCTTAGTGCATGTGTATAGGAGACACTGTTTGTTCACAGCTTGTGAAAGAACTTGAAATTGCCTTGTTTCTGTCTGTCAGATGCCAGGGAGAATTAGTGCTTAGCACAGACCTTAGCAGGGGTGGGAAACCTGCAGCCTAGAGGCCACATATGGCCTTCTAGGTCCTCAAGTGCAGCCATTGTCAGAGGGGCACTGTGGACTCAAGGGCACAGATTCTCCACCCCTGCCTTAGAGCAGGGAGCTCTAAGTCCTAATGGGCAAATCTCCTTGCCAGATGTTTATTAAACACCTAATCTGTGCAAGCAACTGGGGACAACGTTGTTGTTGCTCAGTCATTTTCATCATATCCAATTCCCTGTGACCCCACTTGGGGTTTTCTTGGCAAAGACACTGGAGTGGTTCACCATTTCCTGCTCCAGCTCATTTTACAGAGGAAGAAACTGAGGCAAACAGGGTGAAGTGACTTGCCCAGGTCCATACAGCTTGTGTCTTGAGGCCAGATTTGAAATCAGGAAGGGGAGTCTTCCTACCTCCAGGCCTGGTGCTTTGTGCACTATGGGGTCATTAGCTGCCCCACTGGGAATATAGAAACGGTCGAAAAAGACACTTATTGTCCTCAAAGAACTCACAATCTGCTTCTTTTTTCCTATGGGGCTTACAACAAGTCAGTTAATTTTCTAAGTCTTGTCATATGTCAAAGAAAGCTATGCCAGGAGAGAACTGAAGAGAATAATTTGAGTTTCTGTCCTTCATAAAGGGATTGGAAGAACGGGATGAGAAGTAAGTAATGGCTGGTTTGTTTTTTTAAGTGGGGTTGGTGGCAGGACATAGAGCAAGTACCTGGATGCAGCAAACAAAAGCCAGCTTTGGGTTTGATGTGCGTGGCCGTGTGATTCAGCTCAACAGATGTGGTACAGAGGAGAGCCCCGTCCTGGTCTCTGCTGCTCATTGGTCCCCGTGTCAATGGGATACCAGGTAGACTGTGATGAGACAGAGGAGAGCTCCAGGAAGAAGGAGAAGCTGGGAGAGCAAGGGAAGGCTTTAGCCATCAGTCAAATAGCAGGCATTTATGAAGTGCCTAATGTGTGCCAGCACTGTGCTAGGGAGTGGGGACATAAGGCAAGAGTGAAGCAATCCTTGCCCTCCAAAGAGCTTACATTTCAATGGGGGAGACATAATGTACAAGTACAAATGAACGTAAGGTCGCTGCCCTAGCAACTGAGCAGATGGGGAAAGGCTTTGTGGAGAAGGTGGTGACTGAGCCTAGTCACCAAGAAACCAGAGATTCCAAAAAGGGGGGGCATTGCAGGCATGGGGGAGGGGGGCAGTCAGTGCAAAATCAGTCGTGTGAGACTGGGCAGCTGTGACCCTCTGAGCTCTTAGCACCTGAAATAGACCCCGAACTAGGAATAATAATGATAATATAAAACAGCAAAATTATATAGCACTTTAAGGTCTGGCAAGTAATCTAATCAATCACCAAGCATTTATTAAGCACCTCCTTTGTGCCAGGCTCTGTGCTAAGTACTGGAGTACAAGCTTCCATTGTAATGGGAAGACAGCTGTCTGTGAATCAGAACACACAAGATCAATGCAGAGGTGGTGGGGTGGGGGTAGCCTGAGAGGGAAGGTCCTGGCAGCTGAGTCATGGAGAAGCCAGGAATTTTAAGAGCTAGAAGGGAGAGGAGACAGTGTTTCTGGCCTAGGAAGATATTGGCTTGTTTTGGCAATCACGTCATCATCAGACACTAGTCACTCTCCACAGCACAAACCCTTCCCACAAGCTCTTGTATGGGCACTAAGTCATCTATCACCAAGATCCTGAACATGGGACTGGCAAGAGAATCGATGCCCCTCTCAGTGAGCAGTGGTGTTTGTTCACAGTTTGCCAAGTTTTACCTTTGTAGGCTTTAGGCCTGTGGTGAATCATTAGAGACTGGGCCTGAACTATTGCTTTATATATCTGATTAACGTGTCCTTTATTCAGGCTTGCTTTCAATCACAGCAGTGCATCCTTTAACAGACACTTAGCCTGTTCTTTCCCCTTATTCTCAGGGACAACTATTTTTACTGCTTTTGTAACATTGGCAAACTCCATCCTCTTCCTGAGACCAAAGCCTGATCTTTCCTCTTCTTTCTGTCTTAGCTGCTGAAGGTTGCTAAGCAACCGCCTCCTCATGCCGGCCTTTCTATCTCTTCATTCAGTACTTTTTCAGTTTAATAACTGATCTTTTTAGTTAAGTACTGACAGGTTTGTTTCACTGGGCAGTCAGTTCAGCAAACTGTGCACTTTCCTCTATTAATAACTCTCATCAGACTCTCTGCGTGCATGCTGATGATTCTCTACTAAATCACCCCCACCAAAATCTACAGTTAAATAAAATTACTGGCATTTAGTAAAAATATTCTTGGGAAAACAAGCTTGCATTTTGTGCTCACACACCGTCATGCTGCCTCCCACATAGGCCCCATTGGGGTGACAGGCAGGAAGGAATCTGGGCAACCATCTTCCAGTGCCATTTGCAAACCTCCATCAGCATAGGCCATTACTGGGACCAAGAAAGCCCATAATCCTCCCCACATGTTTCCTGATATTTCCGGGGACTTCATTGCTGTCTAGCTTGGGGGGACGTATTTGAAGGTGATCTTTGCTGGAGCTTTTGTGGAGTTCAAGAATTATGCATAACAATGTTTTGAATATGCCAGGACTTGTTTTTTTTTTAGTATATTTTTTTAAAAAATTGGAAACCAAAATATTTTACCTGCCTCTTTAAGCACGTTCTAAATTTTTTCCTCAACTCTTTTTCTTATATGAGCCTCTTTCTTCTCAAAGCTGTAATTTTGTTTTTTAAAACCTTATTTTCATCCTGGTTTTCTTCATTCTCTTTAAGTGTTAATTGGTAGGGGTTTCCCTTACCTACTTGTGTTCTCAATAGTTTATAACTTAGAATCCAAAATATGTAAGAAGTAAGAGAATCTCTATGATCTGTTGTCTTTTGAGGATGATATTCATTGCTATTAAACAGCTTAGGTGAATCAGGTTTTCAAAGCAGGAAGACGCTATCTGGTTGGGTTCCCTTATTTTACAGATGAAGATCCTTAGGCCTAGAAGTGGGAAATGATCCCTAGTCAGTAGCAGAACCAGGACTACCACCCAAGTCTCACCTTGTGGTATTGTTCCACTAAGCTGTGGTATTCCTTGTGGTCATATATACACATCCAAACTCAGATTCTTCTGATCGTTGTGAGAGGTGGAGTCATCCAGTGGAGTCATCCACTAGACTTGGAGTCAGGAAGAGCTGGAATTAAATCATACCCCAGACCCTGGACAAATCACTTAACTTCTCTGGCTTCAGTTTGAGGATGCTCGCACCTTCCTCACAGATTTTGTCTTGAGGATCTGCCCTGGCAGATGGAGGAGATGACCAGTGCTCATGCAGTTGGCCCCACAGGAATATGTCACGGGAATTTTAAGAATCCAGATACTTGCTGGAAGTTTAGATTCTGCTGGTAGTAGAGAAATTACTGATTTTGTTTGCTGACAGAAACAAAAGAAATGGCAGGTGGGAACTTTGTTCCAGCATTTCTGTTCTGATTTCTTTTCCTGGCAAAGATTCTGGAGTTCTTTGCCTTCTTCTCCAGCTCATTTTATGGACGAAGAAACTGAGGCAAGCAGAGTTAAGTGACTTGCCCAAGGTCACATAGCTAGTAAGTGTCTCAGGCTGGTTTTGAACTCAGAAAGAGAAGTCTTCCTGACTCCAGGCCTGGCACACTATTCTCTACACCCCCTAGCTGATGACAGGGCAACTACTGCTACTCCTTGTTGGCCAGTTAACTGACCAATGCAGCAAAATTGGTTAGTGAAATGAAAGGGGCAGGAAATGTGAAGAAAAAGTTATAATGTCAGTTTTGAGTTTATAATGACCAGGATGAGGATTCTGGAGAGTTAGATATGTGCCGAACATAATGTTTGGAAAGCAGATTTCCAAAACTTTAGGTAAATTACACACATAAATATCATGTCCTCAGACTCTTAAGCATTTGACTGTTTGTTGGAAGAGAATGGGAGAGCTCTCAAAAATCTAAGTCTGGCAAAATCCTTTTGTATAGTTTTGGTGAAGGGAGGTGAGGGAGAGCCATCTAAAGAGAAGAATCGGGTTGCACATTTTCTGCTGAGTTCAGACAAGTGTGACAGATCTTCTCAGCATACACAAGAGGAGACCGAGCACCCTAGCGATGAAGTCATTGGGCCTGGGTCACCCTATTGCCATGATAACCAGCATCCTCCCTGACATCTATATAATTAGAAAGAAAGCAGAGACCGTCTTGCTCCAACTTCAGAGAGGCAAGATCTAAACCCAGGGGCATAGAACAAGAAGGCAGAGATGGCCTGCTGCACTCTGTACCAGTGAAGTCACCTCCCAACTCTTCTGTGGCTCTTTTCCCCATTAGAATGTAAGCTCCCTGAGAGAGGGATGAGTTTTGCCTTTCTTTGTCTTCTTTCTGTCCTGTCTCTGGCACAGATGATTGATGAGTAGCTACAAGTAGTATGGCATGGTGGAAAGCTCCCTGGCACAGGAGTCAGAAGCCATGTGGCTGCAGATCCCATCCATTGTCCTTACGAGCCGTGTGACCTAGAGCAGGCTGCTGGGGCTCATGGCTGCGAGCTGTCCGGATTTGCGGACAGCACGACCTTCCTCACAGGATTGTAGTAGCAACAAATGAAATAATGGCTGTCGAGCCATTATTGGTAAACCTTAAAACAGATCTAGATGCCAGCTATTAGGGAGATCATGGATCCATCAAAACGTCTATGATGGATGGGCACAAAGCACAGAATGAAGGACAAATACAAAAGGATTACTTGGCCTTGAAGAGGTAGAGTCAGGAGGGCCAAAGGCCCACATGCATTGAATTTGGGGAAGAATGTTGAGAACAGTTTGTTAAAAAATATGTTTGGAGTAAAAAGATTAAGGCACAGACCCATAACGCGTTCTACTTAGTTTGTGAGTCATAGGATTTTTAGAACTGGAAGGGCCTTAAAGACCATTTAGTTCAACCTCCTCATTTTATAGATGAGGGAGAGATGAGAGAACTTGCCCAGGGTCAAACAGAAGAGTCAGTGACAGAGGGGGATCTAAGGCAGGTTCCCCACGTCACAGTCTGGGGCTCCCCATGCTGCCTTCTGGAAGAGACAGATCTAAAAGGGGTGGTGAGTCCCATTAGGGCCAGGTATGTGCTGGTTCTGGGTTGGGTGAGGGATCTGCTTACCAAGGATGACACATCCAGAAGCAGACCCTGGAGAGGAGTCCCTGTGACTCACTCCATCCTTCTCTGCCAGGCGTTGGTGCTGGCAGACCCGACTCAGGTTGACAAATGACCTAAAGCTAACCTTGTGTCACCCTGTCACCTGACAGATAGCTGTCTTAAAGCAGTGATAAGGAGCCACAAAGGCATCTCTGGATGAAAATATTAGTCATTGTGAAATGCAGAGATGAGATTGAATTGAGAAATGTATTTGAATTCTGGAAATTTTCTAGCATTGCTCATCTGATGATTTGTCGTCATCAGAGGCAGCAGGGGGTTGTGGGACTAGCAGTGCACTAGAAGCCAGGAGGTCTGGCTTAGAGCCACTGATGCACACACGTGGGATAATTGTATACAGTCACACAATCTCTCTGGGCCTCAGGTCCCCGTCAGTAGAACAGGATGGATCAAGCTTGCACCGCACACCCCTATGCCATAGGGCTGTCAGGAGGGGAAGAGCAGTGGCATGTGGAGTCATGGAAAGAAGACAGATGGTGGAGTCGAAAGACTGAATTTGAGTTCTAACTTTGATGCCTAACTGCTGGGTCAGCTGGGTGGTGCAGTGGATAGAGCACTGGGCCCAGAGTCAGGAGGAGCTGAGTTCGAATCTAACCTCAGACACTCACTAGTTGTGTAACCCTGGGCAAGTCACTTTCACTCTACCTCAGTTTCCTCATCTGTAAAATGAACTGGAGAGGAAAATGACAAAATCACTCCTATGTCTTTGCCAAGAAAACCCCAAATGGGGTCAAGAAGAGTCCAGCACAACGGAAATGACTGAGCAACAGAGAGTATAGGACAGTTCAGACTGGCAGCCCTGCTGTCGCTCACAGAGGACACTCCACCACTAGACTCCCAGTGTTTTCTCTGGCTGTGCCCCGTTCCCAGAGCCGTCTCTCCCTCATCTACTCCTCCTGGCCTTCTCTGCAGTCCTTCCGGTCCCAGCTGAGATCTCACGTGCTACAAGAAGCCTTTCTGCCTTAATGCTGCCACCTTCCCCCAGCATTCACCTCCCACTTATCTGGTGCAGATCTTGTTTGGATGCAGATGTCTGCGTCAGACTGTGAGCTCCCTGAGGCCAGGGATGGATTGTTGTTGTTGCTGCTGTTGTTGGGTTGTTTTGGCCTTTCTTTCTATCCTCAGTGCTCGGCATAGTGCCAGCCATACAGCAGGAGCTTACTAAATGCTAGTTGACTGACTGCTAGCATCTCTTATACCATTTTTAAAATATATGAGTCATCACTGGTAAGTGAATCAAGTCAGTGGGTAAGAGGAATCCTTCATTTTTAGGCAGCTATTGTATACTGTGGCGAGCTATGTTTGTGTCTTACCTTACTCTCTTATAAACTCCGTGAGGGCACAGGGAGCTCAGCTTAGCTACCCTTTGAACCTCCCCAGTGCCTCTTGTAGTTCTCTGCATAGAACAGATCCTTCAGAAATCTTTGTTCTGGTCACTCAGAACAAGCATTTCTAAGGGTAAGTGCTAGGGACCACTGAGTCCTGAGGATGCCCTTGCTTGAATTGAATTACTCTCTGTTGTTCCAAAATTGCATGGGATTTATTAGAGAGGCAGATTTCACTTTGATTTTCTAAAACAACTTTTCTCTTCTCTTCTCTTCTCTTCTCTTCTCTTCTCTTCTCTTCTCTTCTCTTCTCTTCTCTTCTCTTCTCTTCTCTTCTCTTCTCTTCTCTTCTCTTCTGCTTTTTGGAGGGCAATTGGGGTTAAGTGACTTGCCCAAAGTCACATGGCTAGTTAGTGTGTCAAGTGTCTGAGGATGGATTTGAACTCAGGTTCTTCTGACTCCAGGGCTGGTGCTCTATTCACTGTGCCACCTAGTTGCCCCTTGGAACAACTTTCTAACAAATCATAATAGTGTTATGAGATATTTTCAACTATTTCTATCTAGATTCCTGTTTTAAAATCTATATATTTACATTTAAAGTCACTCATATCACAATGCCTTACAGCTCATTCCTTATGTTTCTTAGCAGAAATCCATTTACTCACTTTTGGTTCTTTCAAATGTTCTGGTGGTATCAAGATTTTGCTTAATGGTTGTTCAGGAAAAGACGGCCATTGCTGCTTGGTTATTTGGAATGTTTAAGCACTGATCGTCTCTCTAATCAGCCTCTACTTGGACATCAGTCAGGGATGCTTGTGAGGGTCTGGAGACTTACGTGGAATGGAGTTTGGAACTGGATGGTCTTCCAAGTCCCCACCAGTGCTGTGATTCTATGCTTTTATGCCTTCTGATCTTCCTTGTTGATCCCCATGTCTCAGGGACGTGAGGAACTTAGGTAAACCGATGTCCTTTAGACCATACATACTCATTAAACACAGGCACTAATATGTTAGCAATGATTTCCTTTCTGCTGTCTGAGTGGGATATTTAGCTATAGCTCCCTTAAGTTGGCTGGTCCCATTTTTCTTGAAATTTTTCTTGAATCTCTTTAATGTGTGCAAGTCTTGTTTTCTCCAAACTATATTCTTAGCCTGATTTCACACTATTCCCCTTTGTGCATTCTACATTCGCAGCAAATTACTCTTTAACTGTTCTTTGAACTCAGACTTAGACCTCCCACCTCCAGGCATTTGCCTTAGGTATCTCCCCCATCCCTGGATTTTCCTTCCTCATCATCTCCTCTTTCCCTGCTTGTCTCAGGCGCCACCTCCTCTGTGAAGGCCTCCCAAATTCTTCCTAGTTGTTAGTGAAAATTACCTTGTATCATACTTCTCTGTGGACATTGTGTATCTCCTCAGTGGACTGAATTGCTTGGGGGTAAGGACTATTTTGGGTTGCTTTTTTACCCCTTGCCTCTCCCGGTCCCTGGTATGTAGTAGGTATTTTATAAATGTTTGCAGCAATGTTGATTTGCATATTGTGCCTGCCCTAGAAGCTGAACACATGCAGCAGTGCCTATGAAAGGCCCTCCCTCTGCCCAGCCCCATGATTTGGATTTGCCTAATTGCTCTTTTCCCCACCTCTAAGTGGGCCCTAGGAGAGCTCGAACTACTTCTCTGACAGCTCCAAGGGGGGTCCTTGACAAATTCATCTGAGGCTGAGGGGACATTGGTAGAGCTGCTCCTTTTGCTGGTCCTACCCCTGCCTCGCTTTCTGAAGCTGAAATCTCGATGAGGCATAAGATCAAAGGAGTTTCGATAAGCCAGATTGAAGGAAAAGCTGAATGGAATATTCTCATCATTTTATTGACAAGGACTTTCAGTGAGTGGAGGCTGTTGGGGGCACAATAGAATGTTATAAAGAATTAATCTTAGGATAGCTTAAGGAATTTGCTGTAGTTGAAAATCTGATTCTTTCTTTGTCTCAAGCAATCTCTATAGACTTTTTCCAGATTGAATTTAGCTGTTGTGTTGTTGGGAAACCTGTAGTTGACTCCAGCTGCTTACCATTGTCATTCTTAATAGATAGCTGACTGATGGTATACAGTTTTGTTTGTGTGTTATATAATGTTTACACATGGACCCCCAGATTCCAAGGAGTAACAAGTGCCTTCTTGTACAGCCCACTCAGGGAGGAGCTGCAAATGGTAATCCTCCTGCATCTCTGCCTACTTCTTAAACACAGGACCCCATAAGGCAGCCTGGAGTTGGAAACAGAGAGCTGACCTCAGTCAGAAGGACCCACATGGGCCCATGGCCTGCCTCTGATCTACACTGACTGTGTGACCCTGGGCAAGTCCTTGACTCTCACATCGCCACAGGAAATTCACTGGTGTGGCTTAGTAGATGTGTTGTCTGTTCCCTCTGTTAGATCATCCCCTCCTCGAGAAGAGGGACCACCCTGCTTTTCTGTTGGCATTGTCAGCACACAATAAGCACTAAATAAATGCTTGTTCATTCATTCATAAGGTGCAAAGCATCTGGGGATGATTTGCATTAATAGAGAGAATTTCCTCACAGGAAGGAAAAGAGGGAAGGAGGAAGGGAGAGGGGGGTAGGGAGGGGGGGAGACAGAAAGAGAGACAGAAAAAGAGGAGAGAGACAGAGAGAAAGGGGGGAAGGAAAAGGGAAAGGAAGGGAAGAGAAAAGAAGAAAAAAATGGAAGAGGGAAGAGGGGGAGGAGGAAGCATGGACTCGAGCCCTCCTGCTAAGCATTTTTTACAAATACCTCATTTTTCCCTCATGACAACCCTGGTAGTTGATGATGTTTCTATCCTCATTTTGCAGGTGAGGAAGGGTTAAATGACTTCCCAGGGTTGTATAGCTAGTCAGTGTCTGAGGCCAGATCTGAACTCTAGCCATTGCATCATCAGCTCCTTATTTTGTTGCTGTTGTTGGTTTACTTTCCTAATCACATTCCAGACAGTAACATATCCCCCAGTTTGGGGACAAGCCCCAGAAACAGAAACATCATCACTGTCCTATTGACATCCTTGGTTATGATAAGAAAGAGTATAAAGAGACCATTCCTGTAATGAACAGGACCAACACCTCAGGCAGCCAAAATAGCTTTCTTTTTGTAATAGTGGAATGAAGGAAACTTTCATGGTAGAACAGGATAGTTGCTCCCCAGGATCTTGTCCTCAAAGCTTGGGGATAGATCCCAAGCACCCTTAACTTCTCTTTTAAAATAACCCATTGTAGTTGTCATCTGTGGATTTATCCTCATAATCTTGAATAAATATGAAATCTATAAATCCAAGCAGTGTGCTCTTATCTCCCAAAGGAAGCTTGCATTCTCTTTATGTGTCTTTCTTAGTCATCAGGCACCACCAAAAGGTTTTTGTTTTTTTTAAATCTGTTCGGAAGATGTATTAGTATGTATATGGAGTGACGCACTTTTTCCCCTTTAAAAACAAAACAAAAAAACTCCAACAACACAGATCAGATCTTTTACGTCCAAATGAGTGTTGTCCTTCAAAGCAGTCATCTTGAAAGGCTTTATGATGATGATAATGATACTGCCATTGCTCAGAACATTTTTAGAATTTCTCTTTTGAAATTGCCTTTAGAGCCGACTTTACAGATTCTTAGATGTCACCTATAACCCTTATCTGAAGCGTGGATTCCCTTGACTACATTCTGCTAAGCAGTCAATGAACCACAGTCTATATAAGAAAGTAAACATTACTTGATGGTTGCACTTTGTTTTTTGACCCCAATCTTTATTATTCTGCTTGATCACCTGCTGTATTTGTCAGCCTTGTGCCTAACACTTAGGGGGTGCCTAAAATTTTCTTTGTTGAATTGAGCTGCATTGAACTTCACTGTTCATAACATTTGGCTATTTCCCAAAATCAGATCCCTCCCCCTCCCCACAAACACAGGTGAAGATTTGTAACCGTTAAGGATATTAAAAAATATTAACATGTGGTAGATCCCAAAGGCATTTCCAGGGCAGCATGGCCATCCCACATGGGAGAGAAGGGTGCGGAAGGTGGCACAATACCCGAATGTGGAGTATTCCTCTGCAAGGCAGGAGTGCTCACACTCATAGTGAGTAGAGACCAGTTGGGAACACTGAGTGCTTAGCACAGCTGCTGGCACACAGTAGGTGCCTAATGAGTGCTGATCGTTTACTAAGACACCAAAAAAAGATTTCAAGTAGCATTGGAAGAAGGAGGAAAATCTAGGAAGAGTCAGGACCAGTGCTCAGTGTGGATGGTGTAATGATAACAGAAGGGAGGGAGGAGAATGATCACATTATTTGCCATGGAAAATAAGAATGATTGTGCTTGGTACCAGAGGGCAGAGCTGGGTGCAGCCAGCATGAGTGGTGAAGGTCTCATCTTACGCTTGCTTTAAGGAAAACTTTCCTAGATATTAGAGACATCCAAAAGTAGACGAGGCAGCTCTTGGAGACATTACTGGAGGTCTTCAAGAAGAGTCTGGCTGATCACATATTGGTAATGTTGAAGAAGGGATTCTTGATCAGGTAAAGATGGCCTGAGGTGGCCTCTAAGATTCCTTTGGATTCAGATTCTGTCGTCTAAACATGGCCCCATGCATTGAGCATTTCAGAGGGAAATGGAGAAGTTCCTCTGTTTCTCCCCCAGGTCCCTTAGAGTCAGACCGCTACCTTACTAAGTGTCTTCCTCACATCCATAGGTTCAGGACTGATGTTCCCAGCACCCACCAGCAAGTGTTTACTTTCTAAGCTGGTAATAACAATAGTAATGTTAATAACACCAGTGTTCATGTAGGGCCTGCTATTGGCCACTCACTCACTGCGCTATATTCTTTACACACGTCATTTCATTTGCTCCCAACAACAGCCCTTCAAGGTGGGTGCCTTTACTATCCCCATCTTACAGTTGAAACTGAGGCAAACCGAGGTTAAGTAACTTTTGTGCAGGGTCCTTCCTTTGCGGCCCCACTGAGCTGCCTATATAAGGTCAGCAAAGCTCTTTGCAAGTAATATTTCATTGAATATTCACAACAGCCGTAGGATGTAGGCATAGTTATTATCTCCATTTTACAGATGAAGAAACTGAGTCTGCAGGACGTTGCCCAGGGACACACAGCTAATAAGTATTTGGGGCAACATTTGAATTCAGGTCCTCCTGACTCCAAGCCCAGTGCCTTATCCACTGTACCACCTCACGGTTCCTGTTTGCCAAACAGTTGCACTTCTAGGAATGTGTCAGAATATAAAAAGTTAAACTGTAGTATCATCTTTTTTTTTTCTGAAAAGGGGAGAAAAACCCACCGCACCAACACCTCAGAGAATGTGAGAAGTTTTAATGTGTTTCGATAGCTCAGTTTTGGATGATGTGAAAATTTGTATAAAACCCACAGGATGAGTAGAGTAGCCTGATGCCTAAGTGCCAGCTTTCTCCTAGTAGAAGATAATTGAGCTATTTCCTATAATTTTTTTTCTTGTTCCCTAAATTAGGCCTATAGAGCTTGGGGAGAATCCACTTTGTGTGGAACAAAGTAGAACTTTTCCCCATCCTTGTTTCCTCTCATTTCATCTTTTAGCCTGTTTTAAGAAAAAGGGTTTCCTGCAGAGGGAGGGGGCTATTGAGCTCTCACAGAGCTCTGAGATAGCTTAGGGAGCAGGTTTGGAAGCATCTGTGACTGGGGCATGGATTCCTGAGAAGGGCTGGGCTCCTGCTGAGCACAGCCCCACGTGCACATCCATCTTTCCAGGGAGAAGTCAACACAGGTATTTGATGATTTCCTGATTCCTTACAAAACAGATGAATTAATTTAAACAACTAGATGACTGACTAGATGATTATGAAATGCTGTTTTTTTAAACAACTGTTCTTTCTTTCTCTTTCTTTCTTTGTTTCTTTCTTTCTTTCATCTGTTCTTTCTTTCATCCATTCTTTCTTTCTCTCCATCCCTCCTTCCCTCCTTCCCTCCCTCCCTCCCTTCCTTCGTCCCTCCTTTCCTTCCTTCCTTCCTTTCTTCCTTCCTTCCTTCCTTCCTTCCTTCCTTCCTTCCTTCCTTCCTTCCTTCCTTCCTTCCTTCCTTCCTTCCTTTTCTTTCTCTGTAGCATCAAACCCACTCTAGTTTTAGTTGGTTTGATAAGACAGGAGAATGTGTGCATGGTGGGTATATCATAGCAAGTTTCCCCTGTGGTTACAAGACTGCCCCAGTTTCATGGGCTTGGCTTTGGGGCATACAGGCTGAGGCCTTGGGAAGGCCTTCCCTAGCAAATAGATGGAAAGACTGCTTCCCCTTGCCAAGGATTCTTGAAGCCCTATGTGTTCTTCGAGACTCCTCATCTTTCTAAAAGAGCTCACAGCCCTGCTGTTCCCACAGCCCTGGAATTCTGGAGCAAGTGGGAGGGATGCTTTGATTTGGCAGAGCATCCTTAGGGGCGTTCTTTTATAAATGGCTGGAATTAAACCTTGGGATGCTTGGGTTTCCAGTCATTCAGTTCAGGTGCCTCTGGGTGGCAGGCCCTGCCTATTCACTGGACACTGGACTGCTGGTGGTTTTACATTTGTGTTAGGTCAGGAAGGATGCAGGAGGATTAGAAGTAGGAGCCATTTGTGATGTTCACCTCAGGTTGTGTTAGTGCCCCCTTTTCTATTCCAGGACAGCGCAGCCATTTCCCTTTTGTGTCTTTCTCCTCTCTCTTCCCCCTGCCTTGAGGACAGAAAACCAATCTAATTCACATTCTGTAGCACCTTCACCCTGGTCTCTAGCCCCCCGGCCCCTGTAGGGGGGGTGAGGGGGGCCTAGCGTAGTTTTCTTTACCTATTATGAACATGAATATTTGTGGCTGTTTGGTGGTTATGCTTTTGTCACAAATTGAGTACCTACTGTGTGCTCACCACTGTGTTATGAGAGAAATCCTAGACAAGGGCCCTGCTCACAAGGAGCTTAGGATCCTTTTGGGGAAACAAGACTAATGCACAAGAAAAAAATGGAGAGCAGTTATTGACAGGGTAGGAATTAAGTGCTTTCAGTGAAGTGGAATTGGGGTGGGATAGGGCAGACTCAGTGAGCAGGTGAGCCTGGAGTTGGGCCTTGAAAGATGGCTGGTAGCTAATGTTGGGCACAGACAGGCAGCTAGGGGGCACGATGGGCAAGCACCGGGTCTGAAGTCAGCAAGACTCGAGTTCAAATCTGGCCTCAGATACTTACTAGCTGTGTGACCTTGGGTAAGTCACTTAACTTCTGTTTGCCTCGGTTTCCTCCTTTGTAAAATGGGGGTAATAATAACACCCACCACCCAGGGTTGTTGTGAGGGTCGAATGAGATAGTTGTTGTAAAGTGCCCAACACATAGTAGGTTCTGTATACGTCGTCATCATCATCATTGTTATGAAGGAGAAGAAGGCACTCATTCTAAGTTGGGATGGGGAATCAACAGTAGGAGCAAACATTTCAATCAGCAGAAGATTTCTCTTCTTTTAGGGGTTTGCCTCCTTAGAATGTAACAGTAAACATGATTCTATTATAGGCATTGCTTCTGGTCTTCCCAGAGCGCTCAGAAATGTCCAGACAAGGTGGATTGGACTTGGCTTTTGGATCATTATGGAAGCCGTTCTTAACACCTGGTTCAGAGGAGACAAAATCAACCTATTAACCAACTGACATTCATTACATACCTGCTGAGTCCTAGGCATTGTGCTAGACACTGATATTGTTTCTTGGTGACCCTATGGACCAACAGCCCACCAGACCCTTCTCTCCTCTCTCCTCTCCTCTGTCTCTTCAAGTCTGTCCAAGCTCATATTTGTTGCTTCCGTGACAGTATCTATCCATCTCACCCCCTGCCATCCCCTTTCCCTTTCCCTTTCAGTCTTTCCCACCATCAGGGTCTTTACCAATGAGTCTCGTCATCTCATTTTGTAGCTGGAATGTTTCATCTTCCAGTGAACAGCCTGAATTTCATTACGTATATGTGCTAGACACTAGTGATAGAAATAAGAAATGAGCCTAAGAATTCCTTGGTATAAGGAGCTCCCAGGTGAGGAAAACCCCTCCTTCAAGGGAGATCAGCATCTCCTCTGCCATTTGTGCTTTCAGAGCTTGCCTAGTCCAGAGCACTGAGAAGTTAAGTCATTTGATGAAGACTTATACCCAGTGCCCCTCATTTTAGTAGGCAAACAAGCATTTAACATGTGCCTTGAAAACAAAACAAGCAAACAAACAAAAATAATTCCTGCTTTTGTGGAGAGTGCATTCTCATGGGGGAAGTAACGCATCTATAGCTAGGCCCATACTGAGTATGTACTGAATAGTTAAAGGTCACCAGAAAGGGACAGGCCTGGGAAAGGTCTCCTTCAGAAGGGAGCATTTCACCTGAGTCCTGAAGGAAGCCAGGGAAGCTAGGAGGCAAAGGTGAGAGGGCAGAGCATTCCGGCTATGGTGGACAGCAGGCATCTAGGCACAGAGCCAGAAAAATGGATCGTTGTATTCACAGAACTGCAGCGATCCCAGATGGACTGGAATGAAGACTGACCAAGGCAGGGGGACCAGTCAGCAGGCGACTATAGTAGTCCAGGCCTGAGACCCAGAGGACTTGAACTAGGTCCGCGTGCGCGCACGTGTGTGTGCGTGCATGTAGAAGGGGACACATACAAGGGACATTCTACAGTAGAAATAAGGAGATTAGGCAGGTTGGGATTAGATAGAGGGGGTGAGTGCTAGTGAGGAGTTAGGAGGGGCACTGGGATTGCAGATGTGGATGAGAGGAAAGGTAGCAGGCCCTTGATGATAAGGGGAAGGGCTTTGGGGAAAGATGAAGAGTTTTGGGCATGTTGAGTTTGAGATGACAATGTTGATATCTGCTTGGAGATGTCTAAGGGGCAGTTGGGGATATGTAACTATAGCCTAGCAGAGAGGTCAAGCAGGGCTGGATCAATAAGTCTTGTGATCATGGAGATCGAAATTGAACCCATAGAAGTTGGGGAGATCTCCAAGTGAGATAGTATGGAGTGAAGTGAGAAGGGGCTAGCAAAGGAGACTGAGGAGAAGATCTGTGAGAGCGGTGTCACTGGGAGGTGGTCATGTGCTTCAGAGAGGTCAGTGATTGAGAAAAGGCCGTGGAGAGATCATCCGCTTGTGGGAGGGGGCAGTTTCAGTTGAATGATGAGTTTGGAATCTCCATTACAGAGGCTTTGGAAGGAGGGTGAGAGGAGAGGAAGGGGACACTCCAACTGGAGATGACTTTCTCCAGGAGTTTAGCTATGGAGGGAAAAGAGACAGTGTGTGATCATTAGCCCAGGTCTTCCTGGCTTGGCAGTCAGCTCTCTATATTCTCGAGAATACAAAGACAGAGGCGGAAGCATTTCTGGCTCTCGAGAAACATATATTCAATCGGGGAGGTTGCATATGTGCATATCAAGGTATATATAAATTAGATATAGGGTAGTTTGGTGGGGCCCTCACAAGCAGCTGGAGGGATTCTGGGATATGGGGGTAAAGAGGGAAGGGCTCATGTCAGATAAAGTGACTTACACGTTTTTATTCTTGTGAAGGCCATAGTTTCCTAATTTGCAATGGGGACCTTTTTAATTAGAAGAAAATGGTCACACCTAGAAAGAAGTTGGGAAATCAGGACCTTGGCAGAACTACATGAAATGGAGCTAAAAACATCTGTCGTGGGTTTCTCTTCAACAAGGGTTTCCTGCTTAACAGAGCAGCAGGTTTGCCTGGGCCTGGGAATTGCTAGACCAGCTGAAAAAACAAATCCTGGCAGTTTTAGGGCGTGAGTGTGTGAAGAGATAAAAAGAATGGAAGGCAATGATATAAGCACATTAGAACCTTAAGTGTCCTAAAAATTTCATATCTCATTAAACAGTGCACTTAACAAGACCACACAGATTAAAGGGACAAGGAAGGAGCAAATAGGGAGGGAGAAGACACGCTTCCTAATAAAGATGTCCTAGATGGCAGGTTCAGTTTAATTTCCTCTCCCCAAGAGCAGTGATTCAAGAAGACTGCTGCTATGTGTCTATTTTCTTTAATGCTGGCTGAGATCCTTCTGAAGAGCAATGAGGCATTTTGACCCAATGGCTTTCCCCTTCCAGCTCAGGCATCCGTAAGAGAAGTCGAAATCCCAGACAAAAGCAGCCAATCAGATCGGAAAAGATCTTCTACTGATGGGATAATGCACAGTGAAGCATTTTGCAAACTTTAAGGCACTCAGTAAACACAAGCTATTGTCCTCACCATATTGGGGCAAAATGCATTAGTCCCCATTCCCATTGGGAGCCCAGTTAATGACTGAAATGTCTCTTCCTGGTCTTTCCCTCTAGCACCCCTTTTGCCTCGAATGCTGTCTTCTGCCCAGCTGTCTCCAGTGGGACCCGGAGTAAGTACTTGCAGGTGACCATAAGGGCCTGCTCTTTGGATCTAGAGGTAGCTGCCATTGGCAGAGCAGAAGATCACCTTTTATCAGAGTGAGGCTGCTTTTTCCTTCTGGCAGAGAGAGATTTTTATTTGCAGCAATATATAAATTTCTTGGGGTGGCTAGGTGGTAGAGTGAATAGAGCACCAGCCCTGGAGGCAGGAGGACCTGAGTTCAAATTTGGCCTCAGACACTTAATACTTACTAGCTGTGTGACCTTGGGCAAGTCACTTAACCCCAATTTTCCTGCCTTTCCCCGAAAAAAAATTCTTTTCTGAGGAGCTGGTTGACTTTTAGCCTGAGTGGTGATGGGGGCCAGTGGCACAGAAGGGGCAGAGAGAATGTGCTGCCCACAGCTCTGATGCTCTGTCTCTGGGCGCTTGCTGTTATTCTGGGTCACTCACTTGTGTTGTCACCCGGTCAAGGTGATATTTTCCTGCTGATCATTCATGAGCTCCCTGTATTCTGCTTAAGACAAATTTCAATACTTACAAAATGATCTGTTCCTCCTGGGAATTTGGTGTAGGGGTTTAAGAGAATGCTTTCTTTTTAAGAAAGGGACGGTTTTCTTTTATTCTTTTCCCTTATTCCTTCTCCTCATTCTTAGGCTGAGTCTCAGCTAGTAAACCCTGGTATTGGGAGGAGAGGTTCTGTGGCCATGGCAAACCTTGCTAAGAAGCTGGCAGCATCAGCTGGCCACCCAAGCTTGAGGGAGTATAGTCATGTATTTCTATAACAAGCACAGAATAGGTCATTTCATGAGTATAGGGAACTCCCAAATGAGGAAAGCCCCTCTACTAGTGTGGGTCAGTACCTTTTCTACAATTAAATAGTCTTAGATGGAAGTGACTTGCCCAAGGTCACACATGCAGCATGTATCTAAAGTGGGCCTCAAACCTGAATCTTACCGACTCTGAGGCTATCCATTAAACCATTCTTTCTCACCTATAATAGGTGCTTAACAAATGCTTATTGGTTGATTAAAATGGTTCTGAATTCCTTTCGATTGAATATCCATTTGAAAATGGCTTGGGATCCTAGAAGGAAAGAGAAACCTTTGGGCAATGGTGTTGTGCAGCTGTGTCCCCAGCAGCAACCCTAACAACTTGAGCCTGACTTCAGCTCTAATACCTCCCTCTAGCTTGGCTTGTGCCAAACGCTGGTCCTGGCTGCTTCCACTCACCATCCTGGAGAATAACTTACTAGGAAAGGGGTATAATTTAGTGTCAGAGACTGCCCAAGAATGCTGTTCTCCTCAGGTTAGTTAGATAACTACAGCATAAATGAATAGCGCAACCACATGTAAACTGGGGCTTGGGGACAGCTTTCCAGGCCTCCCTGCTGGGATAATCCGACCCTCTTCCTACGGCAGTTTCCATGGCAGTGCTAGGAATGTGCTCTGTGATCATAAAGCCAGTGCTTGAAGCTTCTCAAACCAGAGTGCTTGATACCACCTTGTTACAATCTGAAAATGACAACACAGTCTCAGAAGAAGCGGGTCAGAACACTAACCACCAGCAGCGCTGATGAGCCTTCCGTGTTGGAAGGTCCTGGCACCAGAGGCATCTGTGATGTGTGTGCATTTTGGGTTAGTGTACAGGATCTGAAATCATACAGCACATAGAATTATAGCCAGGAGGGGCCTCCGACACCATCCAGTGCTTTTCTCTTATTTTGCAGCTGAGGGAATTGAATCCCGTTCCTTCCCATGTGCCTCTCCCCTTTCCCTTAAAGAACCTGCTCAAGATCCTGATCAGGGTCTCCAGTGCCAAATCCAATGATCTTTCCACTGTACCATAAAAATGTTTCCTGATGACAATATGTACTAATTAATATGTTGTCTCCTTTCCTACAAGGCATTTTGGGGAGTCAGCATGGCAGATAGAATGCTGGCCTTAGAGTCAGAAAGATATGAATTCCTATCCTCCTTTTGACCCTTAATAGATGATTGGCCATGAGTAAGCTACTTAACGTTCCAAGACTCTGAGTTCTGTCAGGGCCATGACCTGCATTGATGGGGACTCTTCTCACATTTGAAAAACAGCACAACTAGATGTGGTGAGGCACTTTTGCCTTATGTAGCAGCCTAAGGAAAATCAAAGAATTTTCATCCCACAGGAGAAAATAGTTAACCTTTTTTCCAGTTAAATCTTACTGTGGTGGTAAAGTTCTGAGTGACATTGGCAGCGGCCACGCCTCTCACGTGGTCTGCCTTCATCTACAGCCTTTTCACGATTTTACTTTGCTTCCTTAGATGTTCTCATGCACCTTGAAACTTCTCCTCAACAATGCCTAATTATTGGAGTTGATGTTATCATCTTTTGCCTTGCAGTTATCTATATCCCAGCTGTCAGCCTCTCCCCCCTTGACTGTTCAAAGCCTCTCTGCCAAACCTCCCTTACCCACCCAGCTCGACTCACAGCTCTCCACATCCCTCAAGACCAGCCAGGGAACCCAGGACGTAAGTGTTTCCCTCACATGAAGACTTCTTTTGAGAAGATGAGGATAAATGCATTTTAAAAGAAAAATTGAGTGGAGTCTGACTTCTTCAGCTATGTTTTGTTTTTCCCATTTATGAAGCACAAAATGATTCTGAGATTCTGAGCCATGGGGGCGGGGACAGTATTGTCTTTTTCATTGGGCTTAAACCTCATAATTACTTCCCCCTTGGGGAGATGACCAAAGGGAAGCTTCAGCTTTATAAAGTGGTCATATCAAAATACTGGATTTTCTGTGCTTGCATTTGATGCTAAGTCAAATTTAACAGTTTTTTTTTTAGGGACTCTGGTCCCTAAAAGGAAAGGGAAATAACTATTCAGCAACCCAGATATCCTCTTTAGAAAGGACATTTTGGCACAGGGGACAAGGACACTAAACCTGGCACCTGCAGGCAGTGTTCCAGTACCAGTGCTAACTAGCCATGTGATCACAGGCCTAACCTTTCTGAGCTTGTTTCTTCATCTGTGAAGTGGAGATGATGTACTAGCTATCTCCCAGGGGATTGTAAGGATCACATCTGATTATATAGAAAGTATTTTCTATAGAATGTCGACAGCGCTAGAGAAATGTCAGCTCTTACCTGAAAAATGATCATATCAAGTTTCAGAGATACCATCAATTTTCTCTTCAGTGGCATTCTCATATGAAGAAGCACTAGAGCAGTGGTTCTCAACTTTCCTAATGCTGCGATCCTTTAATAATCATATGTGGGCACGTCTGCATGTGGGTGAACCTGCCTGAAGATGGATAGAAGATGTTCCTAAGACCATCGGAAATATGTTTTCCGATGGTCTTAGGCGACCCCTGTGACCCCTGTCAAAGGGCCGTCGCAACCCACAGGTTGAGAACCACTGCACTAGAGAGATGTAGCACATTTGGATCCAGAAGACTTTTGGCATTCAGGTTTCAGGATTATGTCTCAGAGGGGTGCAGCTTAAAAACCTTCTGGTTAACCTTCAGCAGTGTGGCAGAAAAAGTTTCATTTGGTATGTCCATTTGGCAAATGAAGAGAAATGCAAACCTAAGCTTTCTAAAGCATAAATTATTAAATGGATTTTATTTATTATGAACTTGCCAGTCATTTGTAACGTTGCTTCAGAGATGACAATATGGTCTTATACATCTAGTCATTATGTGGTCCTTTTTCTTTAAGCGAAGGCCTCAGTGTCAAGCCTTCAAAGAGCTTTCTATAGAAGGCATCTGACTCCCAAGGAAGCCAGTCCTTTGGATGTTTGTTGGCTGGTCTTTCCTATTGCTCTGAATTCCTTTTAGGGGAATTATTGGAGTGTGAGCTCCATGAATGTAGGCAAGGACCTCATCTTAATACAACTTTGTATTTATCCCATCACCTAACATACTTTTGGTGCTTAATAAGTGCATGTGGAATGCATGAGGGGACAAATGAGTGGATGGAGTGGGCTGATAGAGCATGTGGCTGATTTGATGGGTTCATCCGTGGAAAAAGATGACCAAGCATTCTGTCCATTGGCACACAGATGTGATGTCTCCTTGCCTTTGTGATGACAGACAGTTTAAGTCTTTAGTGAAGAAATCTCTCCTTGATTAATAACATTGGTGGAATTTCTTTTTTAATTCTTAAATCAGTGAAAGCACATCATCAGGAAATTTACTTATATGGGAACAGCATCTTTGTGCCCCAGTTATGAAGCTGCAGTGGTGGTTTCCCCCACTTTTGTCTGAGTGCCTCCTTCTTACCCACCAGGATCTCTCCCCCAGCAGCAGCAGCAGCAGGATAGCTCATCTGGAGGTTGACCTGAGCCAGAGATCCCTCATTCCAGATTCCCCCAGTGCTGAGCAGCTGCAGGAGTTACCTTTCACACCTTTACATGCTCCAATTATCATGGGCACCGAGACCCGAAGGTGGGTCTTATGTATCTTGATATGATATGGGTCATGTTGGGTGCTTATGTTTTTGGATAGCATCCCTTAGGTCATGACTAGCTTAGCAGATGGCTAGATTCACAATATGTTTGATGAAAAGTGGAATTGTTTTAACTTTGATCATCCCCTTTGCACTGGGACTCCGTTGTATTTCAGTTCTGGATCCAAGCTCTCCCGAGCCTCACTAGTCCGCCTGCATGCATTAGGCTTTCCAAAAATTCTGGACCATAGCAAGCAGCCAGCTGAAGTTGTGGATCCTTCCATCCCTGTGAACTTTAATCCTCAAAAGGAAGAGGCAGATGTCCTACAGAGCAACGAAATAATTCTGCAATTTCTCGCCTTCAGCAGGTAAAACGAGAATGATTTTACACTCTTGTTCCATTCTGCCCTTCTTTTTGACAGCCCTCATGTTAAGGTGAATTCTTAAGATGATTCTCACCCTTCATAGTTTCTCCTTTCCTTGTGAAGTCACCTTATTCCTCCTATCATTAAAAGGAACCTTTTCAAAACAGGATATCTGGGGTAATTCTCTATTTGTTGTTATTATCACAGTTGGAAAACTTGTTGGATTTTTCCTTAGTATTTTTCCTCTTAACTATAGTTCTCTTCTTCCACAAAAGTAAAAAGTAAAACATTGCCTATAGCTAGAGCCTCATTAATTGTCCAACCACCTTATCCAGAGTCAACCCCAAACCGTTCACTTCACTTCCTGAGGCAGCCTCTTAGAACAGATAGGAAAGATTTCTCAGTAGGCCAATTGTACTGTAAAGGGCTATCAGTGATGGATTAATTCAAAGGTGTAATTTAATTTAGAGCATCAGAGGACCTCAGGGGAATGCCATGGCCCAAAACAGTGTTTTTCACCTTCCAATTCTATCGTTTCCCACCGGTCACGACGTCACGATTACAACTAGTGAAGCTGGACCAACCTGGGATGACTAGCTCTAGTTCTCCATCCCACATCCTGGTTTCGATGAACAAAGATGGTTCCTTCAACAAGGGTAAGCGTGTGTTTGAAATGTCCATATATATGAGTTTTGTCAGAAGGGTCCACTTGTGAATTAAAAAATGCAACTTTTCAGGTTATTGGACAGTGAGAATAGGAAGCTAAAATAGTGGCCATATGTTTATAACATGTGGGATTTTTAGACTAAGTATATCATACTAAGTTGTTTATAAGCTAAGTACCTCAGAGACCTTAACTAATCCAGTCATTTAAATGAGATTTTTGTCGATTGGAATTAAGGTTGCTGATCCATGAAATATGCATTTAGATTTCTTCTATTTGTTCACATAATACATAATTAAGAGCAGGTCCCAAATATTGAGAAGGATCATAAATTGTGAAATCCACAAAAGCTAGTATCATGGGATGAGGGAAAGTCAGTAAATATGGGCAGCTTTCATCCTTCAGAGATATTATTTACTTACACACGTGCATCTCATCACATGTCCACAAGAATAAATGATACCTAGAATTTCTGTCATAGAAAGATTTTCCAGCTTCTGACAAAAACAGTTTGGAGGTATGTTTAAATTAGCCACTCCTTGAAAGATTTAAGAAGTTGATTCTACTTGTAGTAGATGAATCATTTAAAAAAGTGGAGTGTGGTTTTAGAAAATGTATTTCTAACCTCATTCAGTTTTGTTAGCAAAAGCACAGATTGTGTGTCTTAAAGCCCTTGTCCCCTGTGACAAAGCCATTTGAAATCCATATCAATTCAGCAGGTCCCAGCTGGTAGAGGGCTTCATGTACCAAGAAGGTGTTGGTTTGAGCTTTGGGTAGGGCTCCAACTTGCCTAGCAGGAGCCTTTGAGGCTTTGTTGTTGTTGTTAACTCAAGTGTTTTATGATTTAAGTGATTAATGTGTTTATGAAATTGTAATTATAGTTGAAAGTGAGATTGGGTTCTGGTGTCCAGGGCTCACATTTCTCTTCAGAAAATAAGGATGATAAATGAGTCAGATTTACTTTTAGACTTCTCATGGGTTTCTTTTGGGGGCAGACTCTCCTGGGCTTCAGCTCCAGTATCTGGTGGATCCTGTGCTCCTCAAGCCTGGAGAGCAGCGGTGGTTCATACATTACCTTGCTGTGCAGACGCTACAGATCGATGTCTGGGATGGAGATTCGCTGCTTCTCATTGGGTCTGCAGCTGTGCAGATGGAGGTACCATTTCTTTTTGCAGTAAAAGCATGACAACATGTAACTCATTAGAAATCCCATTAGAAAGGAGTCCAGAAGAGTTGTTAGTGTGGCCCCTTTACCCAGTTCAGATGCTATCATTCTGCCTATTGATTGCCCTGGTAGAAAACATGATCACTTTCCTTGCAAGGGGGAATATTTTTCATAAAGTCCAAGTTCTGTATTTTCAGTTGTTTTCCCATTTAACTCTAAGAAGAAACTTGGTGGTTCATTTCCTCCCCTATGAGCCCTAAGGATTTTAAACTTTCATTGTGTCCATCTCAGTGAGGATGAGTTAAAAAAAAAAAATCTGCCCTCGATCATTTCTTATTTCCATAGTTGCTTCCGTAACAATTTCTTTTTTTTTTTTTTTTTAAAGGCCAGAGTGGTGTGATGAGGACAGGCCTGCCCCTTGCGGCAGGATGACCTGGGTTCCAATAGCTTTTGATCATGGACATGACATCAATCACAGAATCACAGATGTAGAATTTGAAGGATCCTTAAAAGTTATCTAGTCACACACCCTTAAATTACAGATGAGGAAACTGGGTTCCAAGGAGTTTCAGTGTCTTCTCTAAGATCACATGCCATTGAGCCTCTCTCACCTAAATTCATCTCCTCTTTAAAATGAGGAGAATAGTCCTAGTCCCTCCTTCTACACGATGGTGGTGCTGAGGCTCAAATTCAGCTAACATCTATAAAATGCTTGTAATCCTTAAAGCACTTTATAGAACACAAGCTGTTTATTATTGATTATAATTTTTAATAAAGGCTTCTGAGTTTTGAGCAACGCTTTACAAGTTTGTAAAATCACGTAACAATTAAGATTTGATTAGAGGAAAGGAGCACCTTATTCCATGGTGTTTTTAATAAAACCGTTCTAAACATTGGATGGATGGATTCTAGTTTCTTCCAGCTATGGTTACGCCACAGAGCTGGCGTGATGGGATCACTCCTCTTCCCACACTCCTGTTGTTTATTTGTTCTAGAGGGTTTTACAAAGAGAAGGCTGGCCAGAGACAGACTCCTATCAAACTCATTTTTTTTTTAAAGCAAGTGAGCTGATATCTTGATTTCTCCACAGGTGATCCAAGTATCAGTTGGAATTCATGTAGTTGGGCCCTTTTGAACAAGGGATAGGATGTCCTTCAGACCCGAGGTCAGATGCATGGGGTCTCCTGAGCAATCAAGTCGAAGTCTGTGGGCTGGCTGTTTGCCTGCTGCCTGGAAGTGCTCCCTAAAAACTGGTTCCAGCTCCCCTTTACCTTTCATGTATGTTTCTCTCGTTCTGCAGCACATCCTCCGCCAGGGACTTGCAGCTGTTCAAGTCTCCCATGAGCTTGATGTTGTCACAACAGAATATGAACAGGATACGATGGTGGTGAGTGGAGATATCACCAGGCCTGGCACCATCAAACCCATCGGAGTCCACACTATGGTCAGAGGCCGTCTGCACCTCACTCTGGCCAACGTGGGTAAGGAGCCCAAGCTGTCCCGTCAGGCCTTGCCTTTCCATCTTGCTCCCTTAGCTTCAGGAGGGTAAGGAGAGGACTTTCATTTCTTGTATATCTTCCTCTGCATCTAGACCATTATGTGAGATGTACCTAGCAGGTGCCCAGGAAATGTACACTGAATGAATAATTAGGAGGGTTAATGAGACTACCTCTCACAGGGAATGTTCTGTTATATTTTAGCCTTGTGACTTTTCAATATGCGAGTGAATCTATTAGGCATCACATTGTCTCACTTTTTTTTCTTATTCCTTTTCCCCCCGTGTCCTTTGGACTGTCCTCAAATAAAGAGTATAGATTGTGAGAGAGCTTTTTATCTGTTTGGCCTGCTCTATGTCAATGAAATGCCAAGCACAGTGACCTGAGTGGGGGGCCTTCTGTCTTCACTGAGAAGCAGAATTTAAAAAAAAAAAAGGAAACTGTCCCAAACTTTCAGGCATTTTGGGGAGAAGGGAGGGGAAACACAGTTCTTTATGACCTATAGCAATGACCCTTTGTGAAAGGAGTCATAGAAAAGATGTCAGTGAGAATCACAGCTCAGCATCCTGGTGCTTCCCTCTGTTTTATCCTTGTTTGAAAGCCCCGCTTGGGGGCAGAGGTTACTCACAGGCCCTGACTTTGGGGAGAATTGAGGCAAGGTCATTTGGAGAGATACAGTTCATTTTTATTTAAGACTTGCTTTTTTTTTTTTTTTTTTTTTGGACATGCCCTGTAGGGCTGTACCTGATCTAGCAAGGCATTGTTGGCTGGCCTTGGTCACAGAGTTTGAGAGTGGTGACAGGCTGTGTGCAGAATTGCCCTTCTTCCCTTTGTTGACCAGGTAGCTTTGTAGAGCTTTAGGGCTGAGCTCCAGTGTGCTTTACTACATTCAGTTAATGAAAAATTTAAAAAAAGGAAAAGACTGTCATCCTTTATTATTTTCCTGGGGTGAGTAGGGAGAGAGAGGAAATTTGAGATTGGGGGTTTTTTTCTTAGCAAAATGGAAAACTCAGTACTGGGGGCTTTTGACCCTAGACAGGTCAGGGCACACAGTCATGTCTCTGGAGTTTTATGAGGAATTTTCCATTTCTTAAAAATCACCTGAATTTAAGCCCACAAGCCATACAAGAGAGTAACACATCCTTTCTCTGCACAACAGCAGCCGGCCCTGTCCCTGGCAGCAGGAAGACGATTTAATGCACAGTTCATTAAGTCTGGTTTGAGTTTTCTGCCTGCTTGTTTACAAATGTAAAATCGGAGGCAGCTTTGAAAACAGACAATATGGAAACCGCAGAACTCAATTAGGTTCTAGAGAAATAACAGAACAACATGTGAGGAACAGGCATTATTCCAAAGCTCCCAGCAGCCCCAGCTCCAGAATGGCACAGAGCATTCTTGCTTCCTAGAATGTATTGGTTATTTTTATATTTAATTCACAAGCCCACAAATGTGCAGTGACTCCAGGTTTTCAAATCTTATCTTCAGAAGAAAGATTAGCTCTATTATACGTTATCTTAAATTGTCATTTTCATACTATGCCTGCAAGAGAATGATAAGCTCTTGGGAAAGAGAGTCTGAGATCCACAACCCCGAGAGGACCTAAATGCAAACTTAGAAAAGGGAACAGCCAAACAAAGGACAAATACTGAACACAACACACTTTGTATCATTACAGCAGCTCTTTGATTTCTCCATAAATTTGGCTTTATTATTTTTTTAAACTTTGTGGCTTTTATTTCTTTATAAAATTGGTTATTATGCACTGAGCAGCAGGACCACTCCTGAAAATTGGATGATGACTGTGTAATTATTTAGGACTACAGAAATGGCATAAAAGCCAAATGGCAGCGCTCCTAGGGGGAGATGACATTGGGGCTGGTCTGTGGCTGTCTCGCGTTCACGCTCCATGTGTCCAACTTGAATGTCAAGAACTGAATCTTTCACTAAAGAACTTTCTCCTTTTCAGACTTTGTTCATTTTTCTCCCCTTAAGACAATCTAGATTCCACCCCAATTGGCTTACTTGCTCTTCCCCGAGTCAGCAAGGAAGCATTATTAAGGGCCTCCTTGAGTACCGTGCGCTGTGCTAGGCGAGGAGCATGCCAGGATAAAGAAGGAAACAGCCCCCCATCATAAGGAACGTAATTCTAGTGGGAGGACATAGAAAGGGCATAGAGAAATATGCAGCATAAACATAAATAATTAAATGCAAATATATACAAAGTATCCAAATACAAGACAGGGAAGAGGGGGTCCTAGGAGTTTGACTTAGAAAAGGAGGAGGGCTACAGAATTAAAGCGTTAGGGGATGAACTGGGCCTTCATCTGCCCTTCCTGAGGGGTCTTTGATCAGGCTTTCCCATCTGCCTCCAATGCAGTCCTTCTTTGTCTTCACTTCTCGGAACCCTTAGCTTCCTTCCAGGCACAGTCCCCCATGGGAAACCTTGCCTGATTCTGGTAGCTCTTGCTACTCTCTCCTTCACCTCAAATGATCTTATGTTTACTTATCAGAGTCACTGTCTGGTTGCTTCCACTTTCTCACTCTCATATTTGTCTCCTCGATATACCTAGCATGGTTCCTGGCACACAGGCACTTTTAATGCTGCTTGCAGGGTTGATTGATTGAATATCGAAGATCTTCCCAGGAGAATGTCAGCTGCTTGAGGACAGGGGCTGTTTTCCATTCTGTCTTTGAAGCTCTTGTGCCACACGGGTTGTGTTTTGGTTTGTCCTTCATTGTCAGAGAGGACCATGACATCATGAAGATGTTGCCATGATTGGCAAGTGAATTGGATTGAAGTGAGGGAGGGCTGTGCAAAGTCATCAGTCTCCCTGTCTCCTTTGGAGCCATCTGGGTCCAGTGGCCAGACATAGATCAGGACGACTGGAGATGGCCCAGAATGCAGTAGGAGAACTTGACCTTTTTAAGCTAAGGTCTCACTTTGAGTGAGGCAATGCCAGTTCAGTGATTAGGGCTGTTTAAGAAGTGAGTCAAGGGATGGCCCCTTTAATCCAAAATAAAAGAAAAAAAAAATCAGAGTGGGAGAGGAAAACCCTCAGGTTTTCTGACCAAAAGAAAAACAGTTACTAGCGCATAACACACTGCCAGGCACAGAGTTAGGCACTTAACAGTCCATTGGACGAATTGAATGAAGAACAGTGGATAAGCCTCTTCTGGAGCTTCAAATTCATAGTAATGGTCTCCTAAATCTCATAAATGATGCGATGATGGCAATATTATTAGCAGCTGATGAGCTCAACGGGAGAGAGTAGTCTATTTGTTTAACTTTGTGCAACATTTGTGTACATGTTAAATCCCTTCCCCAGCAGAATCAGTCAGTTGATAAACATTTGTTAAGTGCCAGCTACTGCTGGGTATATTTTAAAGGGGGAGGGGGCAAAAGAAAGTGTGTGCCTTCAAGGAGCTTACAGTCTAACGGGAGGGACAACGGCAAATAAATGTACAAGCAAACTACATAAAGGACAAATAGGAAGCAATTAGGAGGGGAGGCACTAGAATTAATAAGTCAGTCACTAAACATTTATTAAGCACCTACTGTTTGCCAGGCATTGTGTTAAGTGCTGAGGATACAAAAAGAGGCAAAAGACAGTACTTACCCTCAAGGAGCTTACAATCCAAGGGGGAGAGACAACATGTAAACATATATACAAAGCAGACTATATACAGAATAAATAGGAAATAACAAACAGAGGGAAGGCACTGGAATTAAGAGGGGGGTTGGGGAAGGCTTCTGGCAAAAGAAGGGATTTTAGTTAGAACTTCACAGAAGCTAGGGAGGTTTCTTAGATACTTTCAGGGGCTGCATATCCAATCAGTCGTATTCAAGAATCTTGTGTGGAGGTATACTTTCGAGAAAATGCTGTGCTTTTGAGGCCAGATACTTACAGTTTAAAGCCATTTTAAATTTCCTTTAAAACTGTATTAATGGGGAAACAGCACAGCTACTAGAGTAGTGCCGTAGATGATAGTCTGTCTTGATACTATGAAATGCATTGCTGGAATCCTCGATTGTAAACATTGGAGCTCTGTGTCATTATCCTCATGTTACTGTCTTTGCTATTTAATTAGGATCCTGGCCACATACTCAGTGAGGGCGAGGTTAGTTAATATATAGCCAAATCACATAGAGGATCATCAGACGGTTGCTTATAAGGGGATGAATTTTTTGGACATACTCCATAAAACAGATAAAAATCCAAACCGGCCTTCAACCCTGTGCACTTTGCAGGGTTATATTTGTGTATTGGTTAGAAAAGCTGGAGAAGGTTCTCAGAGTTATGCCATTCTTAGATAGTCTATGGAACATCAGCATGACTGTCGACCCTCTCTTGTGAAATGTGATTTTCTCTAATGACAAGAGTTGCCACATTTCTGGAGGAGTCAGAACTGCCATTTGTGCTTCTGTAGGAAGTGCCTTCATATTGACATTCTCCTCATCAGTGAAACCTAAAGTCAGATAGAAGCAGCAGTTAAATGGAAGGATGAATTGTAGAGTTTTCTCAAAGAACTAAAATTAAGGCATCACCAGCAGGGTAGCCAGGTGGCAAAGTGGATAGAGCACCAGCCTTGGAGTTAGGAGGACCCAAGTTAAAATTCAGCCTCAAACACTCACTAACTATTGTGACCCTGGACAAGTCACAAACCCTGATTGCCTCCAAAAAGAAAGAAGAAAAGAAAAGAAGATGTCACCAGACATCTTGTACTTCAAAGCACCAAAAAGCTTCGTTTTTGTCTTCTTCACTTCCAGGGTTCATGGAAATGATATGCCATCTGACCACATGAAGTTAATTGCGATTCATGGGCCAACATATCTTGTAGAGTATGAAGAAGTAGTGATTAGCATCTCCATCTGCCCTGGGAAAAATAAAGTGGATGAAAAATGACATTTAGCAGTTTTTGACGGGTAGTAGGGTAGGCGAAAGTCCCTTGGTCTCTTTGTCATATGCTGGCAAGCCCCCTTGTGGACTTGGGTTCACAGTGTGAGAAGCATTCACTAGTAAATGAACCTCACTCATCTCAAGGGCCCATCTCTAAAGTCAAACTCTACATTTCTGTTTTGTTACCATGCTAACAGAAACCTAGGAAACAGTAACCCAGTATCAGTGAGAGCATTTAATTGGAACAGAATTGGAAGCAGGATAGAATGGAAATATGCTCAGCACCCATCTCTCAAATGAATACCCTCCCCCTCCCATCTTTAAGGTTCTTTGCCTACACATGGGTGAAAATGGCAGAGTTTCTCTCAGCAGTCTTCTTTAATCATAGCTCTTCTAACTCTTTCCTCATACTTCACCTCTGGTTGTGGCACTGTGTAGCCTCCATGGGGAGGTGTGGTCCCAGTCACTTTCCATGACTCTGTGAATTTATCTCCTCCACCTTCGACTGGCAACCCACTGGTCTAGCCTCTTAGATGGTCTAGCTCACTGGTCTAACCTCTTGGACTGGTCTGGCTTACTGGTCTAGCCTTTTGGACAGTCTAGCTCACTGGTCTATCCTCTTGTTTATTATGCCCATACCTTCACTTCTGATTCCTTCTTCCACCCCCTTGCCATGCCCATCTCACCTGTATCCATGGTATATCATTTTGCTAGAATTGGAAGTCCTAGTCTACCCTTTGAGGAAGTAGCTAATGCTTGCTACCTCATACCCTGAGCAACAGTCTTGTCCTCATCCAGATCAGCTTCTATTAAAGCAGCTCTGATTGGTGCTGTGGATGGATAGAGGGCTGGGCAAAAAAAAGGGAAAAGCATAAAGAGAATGGGCCAGATTTCATTTGGGGAATTGCATGATCCCAAGTGTCTCACTGCCACGAAAGACCTGAGTGTCAGGGGGGAATCTGCACAATAGTGAATGAACCAAAAGCTGACTTCCAGGGCACCAGGAGGATTCTCTGTAAAGGATTTATGGGAAGATGTGGATGAAAATCATATAGAGGAGGAAGCTGGGCTGTGGGGCTGCCCATGTGCCCACTCTGAGAATGCCACAGATCACATCTATCAAACGGATAATCTGGGAGGTGAAGAAACAGTCAAAGTATTTTCTCTATGCCTTAAACTTGGTCTTACAAGATACTATATTGTGCTGTTAGAGAAAGCCAATGAGTGGGGACTGAGTGCAGGGAGAGCCCAGGAGGAAGAAAACCTAGATACATCGCGTCAGTCACTTGTCAACTTTGCCATTTTGTGAAATTCTTCTAGAGGGTAAAAGAAGCTGTTTGGTTTTTGCTTTTACATTTTATCAGACTGCAGATTTGTCAGCTGTGCTCTTAGTTCATTTGAATACCTATAATCCAGGTATCAATATAACATAGAGGCTCCATGACTCAGTGGGTAGAGCACTAGGCCTGAAGTCAGGAAGGCCTGAATTCAAATCCATGTTTAGTCTCTTCCGAGCTGTGGGACCCTGAGCAAGTCACTTAGCCTCTGTTTGCCTCAGTTTCCTCATCTCTGAAATGAACTGAAGAAGGAAATGGCAAACTGCTCCAGTATCTTTGCCAAGAAAACCCCAAATGGGGCCATGAAGAGTCAGACAGGACTGAAATGACTCAACAGCACCAACAACAACAACATCGGTAGATCAGGTTGCTGTGCCTGTGATGTTCTTGGATCCCGGAGCCTTCTCTCTACACCAAGAGGAGTGACATGGGCTGCACTAACCTGATCTCCACATGGTTCTTCCCTTCCCTTCCCTTCCCTTCCCTTCCCTTCCCTTCCCTTCCCTTCCCTTCCCTTCCCTTCCCTTCTCTCTCTCTCTCTGTCTCTCCCTCTCTCCTCTTTTTCTCTCTCTCTCCTCTCTCTCTCTCTCTCTCTCTCTCTCCCTCTCTCTCTCTCTCGTCTCTCTCTCTCTCTCTCTCACTCTCTCTCCTCCCCCTTCCTTCCTTTCCTCTTCCTCCTCTCTCTCTGTCTCTTTTTCAGGACTTGTATATGTCGCCACTTTACCTCCTGTTGCCATTTGTACAAGTCATCCCAAGTTTCTCTGTCTTCATCGTATTTGCCATTTCTTATAGGACAATGATTTCAGCCATTTCCAAGTCAATAAGCATTCACTTTGTTTCTAGGTCTTTACTACCACAAAAAAATCAGAGAAGTGTAATATTTAATGGAAGGACAGAATTATTTGAAGAAGCTCGCTTGTTTTAGGAGACCCTTGAAATCGTTTTATCAAGTTCTTAGGAAGCTCTTAGCAGTTTGTGAGAATTTAGTAGAGTGCTGTGGCTGACCTTGGAAAATTAGCAGTTCTTCTCTGGATTTTTGTGGGAGCTTGTTCATCCTTCTTAAGGGTAGACTTGCTCTCTCAAAACCATTGTGTAATGGAGGAACTCAAGCAATTCCAACATCCATTGAGTGCTAGGTTTTTTCCCTTAAAATGTGCTTGAGGTTTAAAGACATTTATACGTAAAAGCCTTTAAAGACTCGTTTTTTAATGGGGCCCACAGCAAAGTTACAGAATTTAAAACAGTTTTTTTATAATTTTAAAGAGACTGTGAAATTCCAGCCAGGTTAAGACCGCTTGGAGATTTGTCTGGAGATCACACGAATAAGAGCAGCTGTGTCCGCCTACGCGGCGTCAGGTTGTTCGGCTTATCAGCGCAGACAGTGCGCCTCGCCTCGTGCCTCTCAGAAGTCGAGGATGTAGAAAGCAAAAGATGAACGAGTTGAAGGCTAATGGAGTTCTTTTTACATGTCATTGTTTCTGTATAAGAGAACAAATTGAAACCAGAGTTTGGGAGTCAAGGCTTTAATATGGTGTATAATTGAGAAGATACAATTCTACCATGTGCTAGCCTTTCATTAAACTTTCATTAAAATAAAAAAAAATTCTTTGCTATTAATATATTCCTGTGACCCTTTTGGGGGTGATTTCAATTTAGGTCATGTGTCTGAACAGAAATCCAATGATTCTGACTCATTGCCCCCTTCACGATCACGGATTATTTCTTCTAATGATGGGACCAGTCGCTTCCATGGAGGCAGTCTTCTTAGCCATGGAGGCCATAGAGGTAAGTAAGAAGGGGGCATCTTGTTCCATACCTGGATGCTACCTACCTACCATGGGGTGGTAAGCAGAGAAACTGAGGGGATAGGAAACAGAGGAATTGAGGGGATAGGAACCAGAACCGTCCTTCTTTGGAAAACAGTGCTAACAGAATGTCATCCAGGCTTAGCCCTGGAGCATGTGCCCTAAGTAATCTTATTGATTTTTCCAGTCACGTTTGTTCTCCTCATTAATCAAATGCCATGGTCTGTGTACTTGGTTGTGTGGAAATCAAGCTCTATTCTTTTGACAGAGTAATTGGAATCCTGTGAGTGGCATTTGTTGTAGGTTAGCTAGCTGCTCACCTGCAGTGGAGCAGGGAAGAAGATAAAAGAAAGAGGGAGAGCATTGGATTATTTTTAATAGGTTTGAATAGTCAGTGATAGTCAGTAAACATTTATTAATCACCCCTATGTATCAGACACTATATTAAGCACAAGGGATATTAATGTGAAAAAGACAACCCCTGCCCTCAAGGAGCTTATAATCTAATGAGGGAAGATACTAAACAAAAGAAAGCTGAAAAGGGGGGCTGGGGAGGTACGTGAAGCAAGGGCCTGGTGGGGAAATCCAAGATATCTAAATGAGTGCTGCCATAGAAGTCCCAGGAGTCCACAGTGAG
Organism: Pseudocheirus occidentalis; assembly: GCA_028646575.1. Lineage (NCBI taxonomy): Eukaryota > Metazoa > Chordata > Mammalia > Diprotodontia > Pseudocheiridae > Pseudocheirus > Pseudocheirus occidentalis. The sequence goes on along the minus strand of CM053596.1, from coordinate 27,064,787 downwards.
GTGAACTGGGGGTGGGGAATGAGGAAATGCCGTATTTTAGACACACGTGGGCATTCCACCCTTGTGTTTGAGAACTGAAGACTTTGGGGAAGTCGTCTCATTCTTGTGAACCATCTGTAAGACGAAAGAGCTGTGTGAACTCATCTCTAAAGTTCCTGCCAGCTCTAAATCCTAAGAACTTAGCTTGGAAAATATCTTCCTTTTAGTGAAGGAAAAAAAAAACCCCAAACAACCTTTTTTTGAGAGTTTTTTTTATCTCTGTAAATAACTCTAATAAATTATAAATTTGATACAACATGAAATAGCTGCCATGTGTATTAAACACAGAAAAGGCCTTGTAAGTTAATTTTCTAAGTAGCTTTGCAGATTATGGCTCTAGAACTAGAAGGCGCTTCAGAGACATCCTTGTGTCGCAGATGAGGAAACTGAGGCCCAGAGATGAAGTGATTGTCCAGGGTTATACAGGTAGTATGTGACAGAGCTGGGATTTGAACCTTGAACCTAGTTACTCTGATCCGAAATCCATCGCCCTTCCCACTAGAGCACATTGCTTCAGATGAGGTCCAGAGAGGGTCTTGGTGGACTCAAGATCACACAACACGTAAATGAACGGAGGTGGGATTAGAAATCACATCTCCCAATTCACAGTTCCAGACTCTTTGCACTCTCCTTCTCTGATTGAAAATAATCACTAGGATAATGTGAGCCTTGTTTGAGAAGCCCTTCGTTGACACAAGGGGCCTGGTCACACTCTGAGGAGGAAACACTCCCTTTTCTGTTTTCATTATCCTCTGAAAGTTAGCAGCATGTGAGAGCCTCCTCCCACAATACAGCTACCAACTGTAAAGCCAATCAACAGTAGATTCCTAAAAGAATGCTACTGTGAACAGCTTTTAAGATTCGGATTACACAGTATTAGTGAACACTCTGTTTATTCCATTACAAATCAAGATTCAGTACAATATTCACAGTATCAACAATT
>CM053596.1:27001067-27063305 GCA_028646575.1 Pseudocheirus occidentalis | reverse complement strand
GGGGAGTGTCTCAGCCAATAACCTTCTGCCAAGTCAACAGGGGAGTTCACATCTTTTCACCAGTGGACAGAATTCTATACTTAGCCCTAAGTTACTAGGTGCTAATTAGCCCTAAGTATCTGATCTACTTAGCCCTAAGTATCCAAGAAATTACACCAACTCCCCTTATAAACAGGCATGTTTATAAGAGCCAAAGCCACGAATAGGTTTACTTACAGACAAAAGGAAGCAGACATAACTCCTGTCAGGCAGGGTGGCATTTTGGGTTAGAGAGCTGGCCCTCAAGCTAGAAAGGCCTGTGCTCCAGGCCTCCCTCTGACCCAAACTGGTTCTGGGATCCTTGGTGTCCAGGCAGCACTCTCAGATTCTGAGGTGTCAAGAATGCACTGAACTCCATTAGTGTGTGTGGGGGGGGTGTCAACTGAGAGTTCCCTGTACTCATGAAACCACAGGTCTGCTCCCTGTCATTAACCTCCCAATGTACCAAAATAATATCCACTGCTCAGAACAGGGCCTGGACTCAAGAAAACCTGAGGTAAGCCTAGCCTTAGACACTTACTTAGCTCTGTGATCCTCAGCAAGTCACTTAACTTTTGTCTACCTCAAGTTTTTCATCTGTAAAATGGGAATAATAGTAGCACCTACTTCTCAGGGCTGTTGTGAGGATCAAATGAGGTAATGTTTGTAAAGAACTTAGCACAGTGACTGGCACATAGTAGGTGCTTCATAAATCCTTTTTTTCCTTCCCTCCCTCCCTTCCTCCCTCCCTTCCTCCTTCCTTCCTTCCTTCCTTCCTTCCTTCCTTCCTTCCTTCTCTCTCTCTCTTCCTCTCTTGATTTCCTATCATTAGATGGGTCCTTTCCTGTCCCTGAAGAGTATGTGTTGTGTGCAGTCACCTTCTGCCTTGCTCAGGCAGACCCATCTGTTCAGCCACAATTTCCCCTTACCTCCCTACTATCTCAAGTCCTCTCCAGTATAAGATGGCTTCTGAATCTCATATAAAGTAATAGATCATGTGATGACTTTTTTGGACGGTCCGTAATCTTAATTTCTTGGCCTTTCATTAGCGTTGTGTAGTGGATAGAGTGCTGAACAGGGAAGTTAGAGCATCTGGGCTCAGATCCTGTCAGTAGCATTTACCGTGTGACCTGGGGCGTGTCTGTTAATGCTCTGACCCTCAGTTTCCTCATCTACTAAATGGGGATTATAATACCCATAGTACCTTTCTCACAGTCAATAACAGGCTCAAATGAGGCAATTTATATGAAGTGCTTTGCTAACCCTTAAGTATTATATGGTAAGTTATTAATATTATTATCAATCTTGTAAAAATACATTAATTACACTTTAATTCACCAACTACTTATTAAGCATCTACCATATAGAAGTAATGGGATTTTTGAGCTGGAAATTACTCTCTAATGTTCAATATTTTCACTTTAATGTTGAGAAAACTGATTTCTAGACTTGGTAACTGATCTTTTCTAGGTCACCCAGTGGCAGACCTGTGACTAGAATCCCAGTTTCATCATTTCCAGTCCAGTGCTCTTTCTGTACTCATAATAATTAAGAAAAGTTCCCTGAGTTTATTTTTCAAGCTTCAGTCTTCCATCATCTGTCTCTTTTCTTCTGTTGACATGGATCTTTGTTCCCCTGTGACTTAGGAGAAAAGCTTTCAAAGTTATCTTGGCTGATTTCATCACTCTCTGACCCATCTGGGCCAGGCTTAGATAATGACTAGGAAAATGTGAGCCTTGTTTGAGAAGCCCTTCCTTGGCACAAGGGCCCTGGTCACACTTTGAGGGAACACTCCCCTTTTGGTTTTCATTGTCCTCTGAGAGTTAACAGCATCTGACAGCCTCCTCTTCCTATATAGCTGCCAACTCCCCTTATAAACAAGACTTAAATAAGTTGACTCTCAGATGAAAGAAATAGATAATATGTCACTGGACATATCTTCCAAAGTGGCTTTAAACAGTATAATGGAATTCTCCTACCTGCGTTCCAGACAGAAAATACCAGTGCTCAGTTTGAGATGGTTCTAATGCCTCTGCCAAATCACTGTCAGTGGTCCACAGAGCAGGGGCGTACACATGACTCATGTCTGATGGTGCCCTCCATTTGGTGATGGACAACTTCAGTGGATGGAGTGATGTTAGCAGATGCCTAGAAGATGAGTGAAGATAGCCAGGCTGTCTCTGAATAGGAACACAGTTCCTGTACTTGATCAGGACTAGAAAAGGAAGCCTATGATATGTGGAAATCCTGGCCTTCCTTTTCTTTGCCAGATTGTAAAGTTGGTCAGTCTCTTCTGAGAAGAATTCTGATGCTTCCTATCTTAGAGAAATCCCAGCAAATCAGTCCCTCAGAGCAGTTCTAGAAGTGTCCTTCATATCTTAATGGAAACCAGAAGAAGCACAAAGAAAACATTTGCAGAATGAAAAATTATACTTGTGAAAGTCCTGATCTTTTGGGGTGTCTCGGGGACAAGCTAGGTGAGAGGAGACACCACACTTCCTGCCTTTGTTGTTTTCATACAAGAACATGTTTTAGAAAAATCCGTTCCTTAGCATGACCTTCCTTCCTCTAGAGTCCCTTTTCTCAATAACTTTTATCCCACTTGTCTATTCAGACCCCATCAAGACTTAAAATGATCATTTTTAGCAGTAGTTTAAGACATCTGAGCCAATTTTCTGCATCTGGAAAGCAATTAAATAGCTTTAAAATAGAGTGGTGGGTCGCCTGAAAATAGCACTTGTTTACTTGTTCCAGAGGAAGGGGTGGGTGGGAGTAGGGAGAAGAAGCTTAGTTCTGCTTCCTAGTGAGAAGAAGCCACATGTTTGGGTGAGAGAAAGTAGGAAACGGGCTGATGGCGAATGAGAGGCTGGCATGCCATGGTGAAGTTATGCTGACTCATAGGGTAGAACATTCAGTGTGTGCCCTGCGGGGTAATTTGGGGTTAGGCCACAGATGATTTATTTTATTCTGCATTTAGATTATTTTCTAGAAATACACTGTTTGTGTAAAGTGGTAGGTTTCATGGGCTAATCTTATTAACCACCAGTTTCACTGATCCCTCGAGCCGCCAGCACAATAAAAGAGATGAGTAAGTACAGCACGCTATTCTCTCTTAATATGGTTTATAAACCATTGTACCTTCATAAAGCCTTATTCCATTCTTGTGGAGGTGACCCGGAGTTCTTGAAGCTCTGCTATCAGAAAGAAGACTCCATCAGGTTCTGCCATATTGGAAAGGCTCCAAGATCAATTTTAGAAGTACATGCAATGGCATCTTACTATGGGAACTGATTATATCAATATTCACATCATTGCTATAAATAAAATGAGAAGACAAAATGAGGTTGTAGCTAAGTGCAGAGAGGATTTTAAGTTTTTCCGTGGAGAAGCCCATAAGAATTACTTTTTATCTTATGTCAAAAGGCAACAAAGCATTATCATTTCACGAGATAGTTGGTCATCTCGTTACAGCATAGAAGATAAATATTTGAAAAAAACCCCACCGTGAAGATCATTGAAACTTATGAGGTAATATCTGTTACAGAATAAATCAATATATACTTTATTACAAGTGAGTTGAATACAAAGGTGGGTAAAGGGACAGTAAAAAAAATGTTGGAAAACATTATTTAGGTATAATAAACTAAAGGCGCAGAAGGTTTATACACTATAGAGTTAGCACCTGCCTTTATGTCATGAATATTTTATTTCAAAGGCATTCAGGAAATGCCATACCTGGCAAACACTAAATATTGTCATGAAAAATGAGTTTATGTACTATCAGACAGGAAATCATTGGTTACTTGTGTACAACTCATTTCTAGGTAAGTTTTGTACAATGACCATTGACTTATCAGAGGAAAGGTTAAATAAATGTCAAATTAGACAAAATAAAAGTGAGAAGATATGATGTGTAATTAAGCCAATGCCAATCTGACCTATTTAAAACAGGTCCTTAATGCTAAAAAAAATGAGAAGCACATAAAAGAACAGACATCAATACAGTCACTATTTCCCAAGGAAGCTTAACTCATTTATGTTAGTTGCCATGATGAAAAGACCAAACAAACCTAAAAAACACCCCTGCCAGAAAACACCTGATAGTCTTGCTGGACAGAATTATGTGACAGCCAAGGAGAGTGCTGGTTTAGAATATAAAGTCATTTGTAAAATCTTACAATGGAGGATAGCAGGATATTACAGGTGGCATTGCCTCCAAAGAGCAAAAAGCAGGAGAGGGTAAACAAATTTATTGAAATCTTCACAAGAGAACTAAAGAAACCACAACTTCTCCAGCAGTGATGGAGAAGAGTCCACACTTGTACTCTGACTTATAGCCCAAGCTGTAGGTACATGCTGGAGGTGGTACAGTCTTGAGGGTGTGGATGGATCCATTCTTAAGATGTTTGAGAGAGAAGATTTTTAAAAATAGACCTTATTTTTATAGAGGAAAAAGACAAGAAAGCATCAGTAACTATTGACCTATAAGTATAATAGCCCACCTCTTAAAATCTTGGTGAGAATAATATGCATATATATTGAGGGCATATTTGATAAATATTAGAAGGGTACAGGCAGACTTTTAGTAATAGTATTCTTCAGCAAGACCAAATCTTGAAAGGCAGAGGGGATTAGCTGGGGAGAGAGGGAGGCAAAGAGGCAAGGAGGAAGAGAAATCAAGAAAAGGAAGGAGGAGAGAAAGAAAGCATTTATTAAGGACGTATTATGTCCCAACTACATCCTGAACCATCACCAGTCATCTTGACTTTTTTTTTTACCACTGGTCTTTGGAAGAGAGGGTGAGGCTAACAGCTTTGTGCCATTTTGCCTTACTAAAATCCAATTCACACACAAGTCAGAACATTGCCCCTGATGTCACTGATCCTCTTCAAAAACAAAAGATGAACAGCAACAGCAATAACAAGTTTTATTCGTTGCCCTTCAAATTGTTTATAGTGATTGACCCTCAGACTATTTATGCCGTATATTTGTTTGTCAAAGGCATTAGATGCTGTCATTGAGGATTTCCAACCAAAGTAGACAAATCCTCTCTAGATAGTGACATCCTTTGGATGCTTATCTCTGCAGATGGCCTTGTGCTGATTGCATCAGTTCCTAGAACAATTCTTAAATGACATCTGTAATCATTTCAAAGAGTTTGGCCTAGCAATTCACATAGGAAAAACCTTATGAAGGAGAATGTCTATTGTATAGACTGAGATGGTTCATCAGTGTCCGCACACACACGTATATATATATATATATATATATGTTATACACTGAAAAATATATACTGGAAAAAATATTTTTGACATGCTGCCATTCAATAATTCACTGAGTCCAATAATCAAATAGGAGGAGAGTAAGTTGGATTTTATTAGGGAAATTGCCCAGTGTTTTTCTTTACAAACACTCAAAAACACCTTTTCTTGTCTATAAAATATAATTTTGTTTTACTTTAATATGCCATTACATATGGAATATTTCATAAGACTTTTTGAAACTGTATTCAGTGATTAGTGGCCCACAGTAGTCAATTCAGACTTTCCATGTGGCAATCATTAGTCAAACCACACACCCCTCCCACATGCAGAAATCTGCATTGCAAGGGTTGGGCTCAGTTTTTGCCTCATTGTAGCCTACAAAGATGTGATGCACCCTGTCTCTCGCTAAAAAGCAGGCCTTGTATTCTGTCAGATGAGTGCTGTTTCTTTGTGGTAGGCCAGTGAAGACAAAACCTATAGGGACAGGAATACGAGGGGACTTTTGTTGGGTGAAGGGAGTCACCAGCTAGACTGCCAGCAGCTAGGGAGTAAGGAGACTCCATCTCATCATGGACAGATAGCAGTCTCCAAAACTCAGTATATAGAAGGCATTTTTCAGGTTGTACTCTCTAACCCAGAAATGCCAGACTTGTTTCCATTTCCCATGATACTTAGAGACTCCTCCTAAAGAGGGAATATATAAGGAGAGCATGTGAGAGTTGTTAACTGAAAGCAAAACTCTGAAAAATAAGGTGTAGGGGGAAAGAGTGATGTAGAACACTTGAGTTGGAATTAACTCCTCTTCTGTGTTTTCACTGGAATGTAAAACAGCCCCTTGTAGAAGTAGTTCATATTTTTAAAATTCTAGATAGGCTTTAGTCCTCCTACATTACATAAGTGTCTGAAAGTGACTTACATTCAGAGGAAATGAAGCCATTAGTGCCTTTCTCCAGCAGTGACCATGGGCAGGAAGATTAGGGCAAATACAAACCAAGGAATGGAGTTGTCCATAAGCTTTGGTGAACAAGGCTGGGGGAGCTGATTTCCATGTACACAACTGGGTTCTCTCTGCTATAGGAAATCCAAGGGGAGCTGGGCATCCCCCATCCCCATCTTGCCCCTGTAGGTTAATTCCCTGCATCTCTGGACGTCCCAGCACTGTGTGATGTCCAGAATCTGAGATGGTCTCTAGGCAGCTGCGTGATCAGGACACTGTCTTTTTGTGATTCATCATGTACTATATCAGATTCTGTCATCTGGATCCCTCATTAGAGTGAGCTCCTTGAGGGTGGAGACTGCCTCTTGTCTGTGTTTGTATCCCTAGCATTTAGCACAGTTCGTGATACATTTGTTGTTCCCTCGTTCTGTCGTGTCTGGCTCCTGGCAAAGACACTAGAGTGGTTTGCCATTTTCCTCTCCAGTGTGGGGCCATTTCACAAATGAGGAACTGAGTCAAATAGAGGTTAAGTGACTTGTCCAGGATTACACAGTAGCAACTGTCTGATGCTGTATTTGAACTGAGATCTTCCTGACTCCAAGCCTGGTGCTGTATTCATTGCACTACCTAGCTGCAAACTTGGTATATAGTAGGCACTGAAAGGTTTATTGACTGGCTCCTCATAGAAAGTCATTTTAGCAAGTGTGCAGGCAAACTGTGGATTACTAAGGAAGGATCTCATAGTGAAACACAGAAGAGTTCAGAACTAACAGTAAGCAAATTGGCCATGTAGGTTTTGTCTCATTCCTATTGATGTCAAATGCTCCTGGATAAGTCTCATTGCTCTTGTTTTTTCTGGTTGTCACGACGGGTGCCTGCAGCAAGGTCCTTCCATTTGAGGAGAGAAGATCTTGTTCTCTGGATTTGTTCCATTGGGTGTTAAAGTTGTATTCATTGACTGCACAGATGAATCTTGTTTACATTCCACTTTCTCCTCATAGTCTTTGACTAGATGCATCTTTCTGTTGGTGGAGTTGGGTTTTTGGCTTAATGTTGGGAATGACCTGTTAGACTGACCTAATTCCCCTAATTGTGTTCTTGCAGGCCTTGCAGAATAGATTGTGCTTCTCATTGGAGAGCTTGCACCCTCACCTAGTTAGTGCCTATAATGGCAGATGATCTTGGTTTTCTCCATGGTGGATGAACTGAGAGTAGGGTTAAGTGTAGCAGCAGCAGAAGCAGCAATGTTCCAAGGAAAGGAAGAAGCACTGGGGAAGGGAGTGGAAGAGAATCACTTTCAAAGTTCCATCATATTTTAATGTTGCTCTATGAGTGTTAGCCCTGGAATACCATATTTTCCAAAAAATTAAAGTTGTAGTTCACCCAGAAGCCAATGGATAGCATGATGGATAGGCATGGACTATGGTGGTGTCAATGAAAAAGCATACAAGAGAAATGGCATAAAGGACATCATCAGAGAGATGTGTGAATAGGATAAACAAGTGAATGTGAACTGATCATGTAGTGAATGTAAGGGATCACCAACAAATATCCCATGTACTTCACTGGGATCTATTCAGTACGGGGAGATCTAATGGAAGAAATATTGAGTGGACCTCTTGTGGAGGATGTGGGATTTATGGGAGGTTGGCAGCAGGTATCTTGTCATGTGAGAAGGCATTGATGGGTTGCCATTTGCACTTAGGAAGGAATACCCACATCAGTAGAATCACCGACTCATTGAAGAGTATCAAAGTCTGATAGTTGTAGTGCTGTTGATACACTGGGTTTGCTGAGGATTCAGCTGCTTGTCATTGTCACTGTGTCTAAATGACACAATAAAATAACAGCCCTTGTAGCGTTCCTTTTTGTACTTGTCGATTTTTTTGTTACCCTGATGGTCCTTTTTTACATTCAACAAAAGCTCCCGCTTTACCTGTAGCCTCTTTTCTCTTACTCATTCCTCTCTGAACAAGAGAAACGATTATTCAGCATCCTCTTGTAGCAATTTTGAGATGTGGAGTGATCTCCTTTCCAAATATTGTATGACTTCCCTTACTGGATACCAGAAAATCCCTGCATAGCCGGTCACATTAGTATTAATTAATACTAAAGAATGCACATCAGATTCCTTTGTTTGGGTGGTACTGGTGGGGGTTGGTGTTACTAAGAGGGATCCTATAGAGGTGATAGCAACATAGTATAGAATAGAATCATAGGCAACATCCTGGAGCTGAACAACCTTGCCTTGTAGGAGGGAAGGGTAGATGTAATCCTAGCCTTTGAAATGATACTTTTACAGCCTCCTTGCCTAGAAGGATAAAATTATGCTCACGGGTTTCTCATCTGTGCATCCTTGAAGAACATTCACTCCCAAACTACTCTGTCTCTCTTATTTGACAACTTTCCAGCTTTTAAAAATGTGGCACAAGCACGGAAGCTAGCTGATGTGGACAGTGAATTAGCCGCAATGCTCTTCACCAACAAGCATGAGGGTAGCAAGGTCCATCAGATCACCAGCCAAGAGGCAGATGTGACGCGCAAGCGGAAGCTTGAGAGGATGGTAGCAGTGAGACGACAGGAGTCTGAGAACAGTCGTGACCTCGGGAAGAAAAACCTACTGGTGAGAGGCCTACTTGTAGCCAGCAAGCCATCTGTAGCTATATTTGTGACTCCAAAGCGGTCTTAGGACCTCATCATTCCCTCACGGTATTGCTTGACCTCATCCAGCCTACAAGGCAGTTTAACTAGGGTTCCCACATGTCATAATTCCCATCTATGGAAATGAATTTTCTTGTTGGAATGGTTACATGACCATCTGAGATGGAATCTCTCCTTATAGGAACAGAAGAGCAGGCCTGGGAGGGACCTTAAAAGAGATGTTCTCCTCTGTCTGGCACTCTGATTCAGGAGAGTGAATGTCAGAATGATGGGTATCTATCTACCCTCTTCTTATGGATCTTGATGACACTGCAGCTTTCCTTGGTGTAGTTGTCAATTTTTTGTTGCCCTGATGGTCCTTACGTTCAACAAAAAGTTCTCCTGCTTTACCTGTAGCCTGTTTCTCTTCTTCGTTCATCTCTAAACAAGGAGAACAATTATTCGGCGTCCTCTTTGTAACTCTCTCGTTTACATTTCTGAGATGTGAAGTGATCTTATGTGACTCCCCTACCCAATTTTAATTATTCCTAGAATTATTGATGTAGGGGATTTTAAGGTGAAAAATTAGTCAGTTTTTTACCATATTTATAGTGGATTTTTTTCATCCCTTCTAGAGTTTTGGGTAGATGGGGAGGGAGGAGAGAATCAGTTTCAAAACCACGTGTTTTTAATATTGATCCTCTTTTTAATGTTGTGTATGGCTGTGAGCCATGGAATACCATATTCTCAAAAGAATTAAAATTGTGGGTCATTCAGAGGCCATACAGTGGGCAGGCATGGGTAGTAAACTCACAGGAACATTGTTCACCCAAGTTGGGGAGGAAGCAAGGTCCATTAGCTACCAGCCATTTTCTTTTGGAAAAGGAATATTAGATGACCTTTAATAGATAGTTTTTTCTCACTTTTATCCAGTTCTTAACAAGCTTTAACAGCTTGAGTATGCCCTTACAGTCTTTGCATTTGCATTTCCTAGGATCCCAGATTTAGAGCTCAGGGGGACCCCAGAGGCCCTCTAGCTCAACACCCTCATTTCACAGATGAAGAATCTAAGGCAGACAGCAGTTAGGAAACTTGCCCAAGGTCTACACAGCCAGGAAGTGTCTGAGGCAGGACTTGAACCCAGGTCTTTCTGACTCCCAAATTCAAAGCCCTATCCTGTGTCTCTCAAAATCTAGAAATAGGTATAGAGCCTGGACTTCCAGGTGAAGAAACGCCCTCCACAATGCAGATCAGCTTCTTCTCTATAGAGAAGAGTCTTAGAGAGTTATGTAAGACACTGAAAGGGTAAGAGAGTGCACAGGGATACACTCCCAGGACATGGCAGAGGTGAGTCTTCCTGGCTTGGAAACCACTTTCCATCCATTGTGCCATATTCTGCCTTAACTTAGTTTGGAGGATTCTTGCATTCCTCATGAAGGAAAGAGCCATGGAAATAGGTGCAGTGTTGAGTAGGTTATCTGTTTTCCCTGCTTGCTATTAGAGTTGTTCTCTAAGATAACAGTTATGCTTCATAGAGAATGGGAACAGCACCTTTGGGGAGATGGTATTTGGGCACATTGCTGATCTCAGAGAATCTTGCCAATTCCTCCTAGTGTTTTCAACATTTAAACCTCTTGAGGAAAGCAGGGTAGACTTGACATGTTACTGTGTAATACTGACCATGTAGGAAAAGAGGAAATCTAGGAGGCTGATGGCTCGGTGCTGGGGTTGGGGATAGGGGTGGCCAGGGAGAAAAGGATCTAGGAACCCATTTACTTAATTAAGTGTTTTCCTTTCTAAAGGCTCAACATAATGTCCAAACTCAGCACTCCCGGGATCTCCAGATCATTGATGCATATCGAGAACGAATCAAAGTAGAGAGCATCACCAACATGCTGAGCCTGGTCATCACCACCCACCATACTATCTATGCCACTATGGGCACTGCCGAATTCTTTGAGTTTGCCCTCAAGAATCCACACAACCTACAGCATACAGTTTCTATTGAGATTGATAACCCAGAGCTCAGGTAAGGCTCGCTTTGGCTGGTTTTTAAAAAATATCACTCACCTCCATCTTCTTAGTGAGAACAGCATTGTTTTACTGACCTGATTCAGTCTCCAGAATGGGGTGTTGCTGGTCTGCTTTGTGCAGGTTAAAGGACAGGTTTGTGGCTAAGGGAAGGGATACCCTCTAAAACCAGTAACCTCTTAGGAAGTTTTCCCCTAGTCTGAATTCTCCAGGTAGAATAGGCCTCCTCGCAGTCAAGAGTGATAGTGTGTGTATCCATTAGAATAATGCCATTGGCCTCTGTGTTAGTGTCATTCTGGATAGCAGGGAGTGGAGGCACTTCAAAGATGCTACCAAAGTGCATACGCCCCTGGAGGAAGACATGTTCCATCTCCACGAAAACTGCACCCCGCAACTCTACCTGCGCCCCAAGGAGATGGTTCACGTCCCTTTCAAGTATCAGACTTTCTGCCTAGATCACAATGTCATGATGCAGGTAGGAAATCTGACCTCTCTGATGCTCAGGCATCATCAGTGTTCATGTAGAATGTAGAAAGATCCATTTAACTAAGTGATTTGGGGGAATTCAGTTTTTCATTCTTCATATCATTTTATGTGTTTCTGGAGGCAGACTTTAGAAGTTTTAGGGATTTGAATTCATGGTTTACTTTGTTCCTTTCTAGGTAATTTGTAGTTCTCTGCTTTCATTTATGTTAAAAATTAGTCAGGTTGTTTCTGGGAAATTTGTCTTCACATTAGAAAGACTGGTGTCATGGAGAGAGCATGAGTTTGGCATCCAAAGCCTTGTCTCTGAGACCTGCCATGACTCCTGGGCCAGTTCCTTCCTCTCTCCAATAAAGGAGTTGAATCACATGACCTCAAAGGTCCTTTCAAGGTCTAAATGCTCTGGCACGCCCCCTTTTTGTATTTGATGGCAGTAGTCTATCCCAGGGCCCATCCTTTTAGGGTATTAGTCACACCAGAATTTCTTTAGTTTATTAGGAAAATAAACTAGACTTTTTTGTCTTCTACCAAATCTTTGTTTCTCTAACCCAACAAGTATTTATTAAAGAGATGCTCAGCAGCCTTAAATTAACCACTGTTATCGGTGACAGGTGACAGAAGAGGCCAGAATGTCTGCTTTCAATTCTCACAGAATCTATATATGTGTCTCCTCTTGCTTAATAAAGCCAAATGGAATAAAGATTCCAAACATTTAGTGGTTTCTAGCTCCACAGCTACTGAAATGTGCTACTCTGTCTTAAATGTAATGATTCATTATGTTCCTGTCATATGTGTGTATGTATATGTACACACATGCATATACGTGCAAACATGCACACACATGTACATATCCACACACATGCATGCACACATGTATGTGTGTATTTGTGTGTACATAAATACACACATATAATTTAAAAATCTTTAATCATTTTTATTGATCCCTAAGCTCTTTGCTGCTGAATATGAATCAATATTCCAGATGGCTCCTTGAAATTTCTGGAAGCTGTAAACTGCACAGCTGTTAATATAAGTTTATAAATTGTTTCTAATATTTCCAATATAACTCATGTCCTCTGATTTCTAGCAATGTCCTTCTGAATGTAGATTGGACAAGGTCCCAAAAGCCACGTTGCCTTGGAAGTCCAGTGAAATACCCACCAAAAGCATTAAGGTAAATGGTGGGTGTGAGGATGCTGCTTCTGAAGAGTCTTCTTGCAGCTGGCTAATGCAGCTCAGGGAAGGGAGCAGGGTTATGTAGTTGGCTCGGACAATCAAGATCCATGTGCCTAATCGAAAGGGGAGTTTTTATTTTCAGAGAGTACACAGTGATCCATTTCTGCCATTAGTTTTCTCACTGTCCTTACACCTTCCAGCGCTGGTGTAAGCACATCAAACACATGGCATTCATTTGTATTGTTTGATAGTGTCTTGGAGAGCTGAGCTCATCACCAGTAAGCTGGCCGCTTGGTGATAAATTCTTTGACCATGGCAAACTATAAACAACGCAAAATAGCCGTCAGTCATGTGTGACCCACTTCTTCTGCAGGGATGTCACGTAATGGGGGAAAGAAATTGCGAAGAATCAGGCAATTTCTAGACCCGCTGTAAACACTAATTTAACTAGAGGGGCTCTAAAGAAGAGGGGTCTGGATCAGCAGCCGAATGGACGTGGTGCTGGTGGCATTGTGTCATACCCGTCTTAACATTCTGGATATGAATTAGATGAAAGGAAAGCAGGTGGGGCATTCCAGGAACAGGATGGCATACAGGTTAGGTAAACAAGAAATGTCCTCCACAGGACTGGCTTTATCATTTGTCCAAAGGAAACAGAAAAAATTGCACCGTGCGGGGCTTGGTCATCTTGTATCATGCCGTTCATTATTATTGACAAAAATAAAGCCCCAATCTGATGGCAATGGGAGCTTATGCTCCAAAATTTATTGCAGAAGATAAGAAGATGGAAAAATTCCCTGATAACCTTGAAATTAAATCCATGTATATTTGAATGCTCAGGGATTCCCATGCAAAGGTACGCATAGAGGAAGAAGATGAAAATATGTTGGAAGACATGGCCCAGAAGTAAGAAACAAAAGAAACCTAAGGTTTTTAGATGACAGACGCTTCACACCCATCCATCAGGAATACTTTATTCAGGTGGAGAACTGAGAGGCCCCAGATGCTGTGAGCACCAAATGACATCCCCAAATTGAAATGGATTACATGCTAATAGATAGGAAGCTACTACTGTGGAGCTCATTTTGAATTAGCTGTCAGTGTACAGTCAGATCAATGACTTGTTAGATCAAAAATAAAATGAAATTAGAAGAAAGAATAAAAACTAAGGAGAATATACGATGTGCAACTGAGACAACTCCAGCTATTTAAATGAGTTGTTGAAACAGAAAAAATGGAAAACTCCACAAAAGAGTAGATATTGACACAGATTATCACCCTTTCCTGAGGGAGTTTAATGGACGTAAACCAGTTCCTACAATGAAGAGACCAAATGAGCCTAGAGCCATCTCCACTGGCAAATGCTTCATCTCCTCACCAAATATAGAGATGCAGCGACTAGAATAAAAATCTTGCTTGTCAAATCCTATAGCAGATGATGCTGGAAGATTCTGAGCAGTATTGCCTCTAAAACAGCAGGAAGCAGTAGAGGGAAAAAGAGATGCACTAAAAGTTTCAGGAGATACCAATTAAGTCAGATAATCTGGAGATCATGTAGTCAGCCAGTCAAGAAACCTTTAAGTGTTACTATGTAATAATCTAGACACTGGCTAAGTTTTGGGAATATAAAAAGAAAAACAAATAAAAAATAAAAATAGTACCTTCCCTCAGGGAGCTTACAGTCTAATGGCAGAAGACAACATATGAAAGGCAAAAAGGAAGCCCAAAAGTTGAGTTTGGGGGAGGGGAGGACTGGGGATGGTGCCTGACATGAGGGCATGGCTGAGAAATCCCAAAGAAGAGCAAGGCAAGGGAGAGAGATCAGATGTTCTAAGTTGAGCTCCATTCTTAAATAGAGATTTTTGGAGTTCATCATTTCACCCTCCAGTCAGAGGGACAGGGATGATGATAAGGTGGAGGGCCAAGGTTGATGAGAGCCTGCAGGATTTAGGGATGAACCTTGAGGACAGTAAACAGACAAAAATTGGAAAAAACAAACTGTTAAGAGTTTTGTGAAAAACTCTTTTCTCCTTCACTGACTGTAAGTCCCTCATATTTAGGGTCTAACGATGTTGCCTCATAGATACTGCCTGAAGAAGCAGATAAGGAGAGCCTCCTAAATGAGATGCATAATCGTACAAAACCCAGATGGGAAGAGCAAGTGGACTAGAACAGATATCCCAGCAAAGGTCCTTGCTGGAGGTGACACAGTTTTGAGGGCATTGATTCTTAAGATAGCTAAAAAATGGGAGGATACCAAAAATTTCGAAAAAAATCATGGACCTTATTAATGCCAAAGAAAGGTAAATCAGGATACATCAACAAGCCACATGCTTAATTATAACCACACCTATAAAATCTCAATGAAAATAATCTGTTTGCATATATAGTGACTGTGTTTAGTCTTGGAAAAGAGAAAACGTACCTTCCTCCCTTCTTTGCAGAGCGGGGAGCTATTGGTGCGGAAACATCATATTTTATTGTCAAATTTTCATAGAAGAATTGGGTCTGTTATGCTGAAATGCTTTATTTTGCACTTTTAAAAAATCCTTTTTCATAAAGGATGACTCTCTTGGCAGGCGTAAGGGGAGGAATATATTCAGAACTGAAGATATCTTTTGTAAAACCAAAAGATATCAATAAAAGTTTTTGCAAAGAATAATTGGCACATTCATTAAAGGCCTCCTTGATGAAGGTGTGACAAGAGAACAGACTGTCCCTGACAGTAATCTATACAAATATATATACAGAAATATACGTGTCTATGCATATATATATACATACATACTTACACACAAAATCTAAAATACACAAATATAAATACATTTAAATAACATATATATTAAAATGTAAAATATATTCAACTATATAAATGTATATATGCAAACATATGTGTATACACATATATTCATATATTCTTGTGTTTGCCTAAGGTAGGTTGTTCAGTGTTATGGAAGATGTCCTATGTGTAGTTCAGCTAGAAGAGCGCTTATCCATGGGGAGGGTCTCTGGGGGGCAGTTTGGCATGGATCACATTGTTCTGACATCATCAAGCTCCGGAATAATACAAAGCCTTCTTCTCCTGTGATCTGTTGTCATGTGAAAGAGACTGATAGCCACCTACAGTGGAAAACAAAATGGATGAAATTAGCAGGGTAGAGTCATTTCTGTAAATAGTAAACTGGAACTGTAATTGCATAAGAGAAGATTAGATTGGGAATTTTGTAATTTGCGCTGAACTTTTATTAATTCCAAGTTATTCGGTGTCATAAAAACCCATCTTTTTGACATGAAAATTCTTATCATGTCTTCTATTTGTTTGTGAATGATAGAATCTTGCTGACTTAGAAGGACTGAAATTGCTAGGGACCCAGAGGAGCATGAAAAACTTTCCCACAAGAAGTGGCATCAAAGGTCTCACTTTTGGGCAGAGGATGATGAGAGCTGTCATATGAGGAGGGTAAAGAGCAGCAGACAGAGACTGAGTGATGCACTGGTACCCATGAAATATGGAAATAACCGGAGAAGGGCCTCTGGCAGGTTGGGGAGACTTCTCTGGAGACGTTGCAGAAAGGGTAGAGTGGGTCATGCAGGATGGAAAAGGCACAGAAAGCTGGAACCAGTGGAGGAGGGATCCACCTCTTGGAGAGCACAGAGCATCCAAAGGCTCCTGGAGCCATGCAGCCTGTGGAACTGTGTAAAGCCAAGCATCAGCAGCTTTCCAAAAGAATGTTACTGTGAACAGCTTTTAAGTTCGGATTGCATAATATAGTGAATACTCTATTTATTCAGTAACAAATCAGAGCAAAACATTCACAGCAAATCAAGGTACAACATTCACAATGTTACAGTTTATCACAGATAATCAAAGTACAGCATTCACGACAACTTATCACAGAAAATGGCACGTGGTTTTCACCACAGTTTTGAACAAAGTATAATCGTTTAGTCAGTCAATCGCTTAGTAACTCAGTCATTCAGTCATCCTTAAGGAGGCTTGCCTTAAGGACCACAAAATACAGTAATCAAAATTCTCCACTCATGGAGGCACTACTCAGCACTCTCTTAAGGAGTAGTGTAAAATACACAGGCCATCCACCCCTCCATCACAAATAAGTTACAATCTTCTCAGTCAGTACACGGTTTCCAAGTAAAGTCTTCTTTCAGCTTGACTTGGGTAGTCTATCTGATTCCCTGGATCCCCTTCCATGGTCTCAGCTCCTACCCAAATTCACCAAACTGTCACCTGGTTTCATAGGCAGACAGATCCCAGTTCCTTGTCTAGCCCTCTGTGCTATTCCTGTTCTATGTTGAAGCTCACAGTGTCCAGTCCACCTTAAATCCTTCACAGTCTCTGTTCTCGGGACGTCGAGGCTTAACAAAGCCGCAAACAGGTACATACAAAGTACCAGTATCACAGTTATGCTTCCTCAGTCTTTGGCAGCTCCCAGGAGAAGCTGGTAGCTCCCCAGCAGATGCTTTAGCTGGTTCCCAGAATCATAATCACTTCATCCAGGTTCCCAAAATCAAAATAATTCTCTGCAGCCTGGGCCTTTCCTCTTCAGCCTCCTTGGCAGCAGCTGCTTCTGCCTCCACGAAGCTTGTCCCAAGGAGTTCTGACTCAGTTCTCAATTCTCTCCAGCAGCTGCTCTGCCTCCAGATGCTTGTCCCAAGAAATTCTTTCTTTCCCAACCAGGGTTTTTCCTTATATACAGTATTGCCCCTTCCTATTCGGCCACTTCCTGTTACTTCAGCAACAGGGGTTCTCTGTTCAACCCCTTCCTGTGACATCAGCAACAGGAGTTCATACTTTCTGTTTCTTTAACAGAGGCTTAATTTGAAACTAGGTGCTAAGTACCTCTCAGCTTAGCAATACAAAAGGAACTTCAAATTTCATTACTATTACAAGCTGCCAGACCTTTCATTTTTCCACTTGCTGCCTTGCAGGCTCTTGGAGCAGATGGTTCTCTAGAGATGAAATAGCCCAGGGTTCTGGGGTATTCAAGTCAGGTACTGCTGAAGTCTGTTGCCGCTGTCCTTGAGGAATGATTTTGTCATAGCATGAAGGCCATTTAAAACATATTTAAACTTGTTATGCAAAAACTCCTTCCATAGTGCTCCTGAATATTGGAGGATTAATATGTTTTCTCTGTGCTTTATCTCTTCTGGACAGTAAGACTTAAATCCTTAATTGCTATCTCAAAGGGAAAATGGTGTTTGTAAGGAGGTCTTGCTTCACAGTCCTGCTGGCATGATACCATAAGGAGGAACTTGGTGCTCTGATGTTTTAATGGAGATTTCTGAAGTGAATATTTTTTACCAGCAAGTGCCTTTTGCAGCCATCCTGGAAAAACACAAAGTCCTTCCTTTCTAAAGACATCCTCACCCTTAGCACTCTGAACACAAAGTATGAGACGTAGGCATTAACCAAGAGACGTCACTGAAGTTGGCTTCTTCCTTGGGCTTTAATCTCCACTGGTTGAGAAGTGAGGCCCACCCAGGCCCTAGGTCAGAGTATCTGCTTTCCTCCTAGGTACAGCTTGAACCTGAGGAGATTCATTATTCATAATTCATAAAAGCTCCCCTGATGTAGGAGTGCTTTTTGTCTTCTGCTTTGGGTCAGAATCCTTCACTGCTGCTCCTGGCTGTCCTGGGAGTGAGCCTCAGTCCTTCAAGGGGATGCTGGTTTATCTCAAGATATCGCAGGTCCTCCTGAGGTCCACAAGCTCTGGCACAAGCCTCCCAGCTGTCAGAGCACCAGCATAGCTGGGGGCAGATGCACAGAATCAGTGCAGGGGTTGTGCCAATGGAACCTCGGAGTATGGGAACTCAGCTGGGTCCGTGACCTCATCAACTCAGGGCAAAGCACAATCCTTCTCGTCTGGCCCATTCTGTGTGACTCTTGTCCACAACCCTAAAAGGCTCACCCAGAAGGGGCCACACAACATGCTAGAGATCTTTCTCCTGAGTTCTTCCTGAGGGAACTCTTGAGCACTCTGGTTGCCCTCTGGTCTCCATCCTTTGCTCTGCCACGGGATCCACCCATCTGTTTTTTCTCTCTGTATTGAAGAATTAAAGTACTATTGAAGTATGAAGGAGATATGGAATTATACAGATTATTCTGCTCATAGATTTTTTGAAAACCATTTCCTGACCTGTAAATGTTCACTAATGCTTCTGATACTTACCATGACCATATCAGTATTAGGTCGATGGAGCCTGGAAGCTCATTTCCAGTTTCTATCAAGGCAAAATGAATTATCTTAGGCACTTAGTATCCTAGAAATTTCTGCTGCACTGAGTTCTCTAAAAACCTTTCAGTTAATGAGTTTCCACAGAACATGACGTAGGAGCTCACCTTAAGGCAGAACTTTCTAACATTTCAAGCTATGCAATTTTGAATAGGCTGCCTCAGAGGCAGTATGATCCAGTAGGTAGAGATTTAAACTTGGAGTTAGGAAATTAGTGTTCAGATCCTATCTTTCCTCCCTCCCCCCCCCACCAGCTACATGGGCTCTCCCTCTCAAATTGCTTTGTAGTTAACTACTCTGTACGTATTTTTATTTATTCACTTTATATTTCTACTTTTTATACTTAATATTTTATAGAGAATAGTCCAATACCTATGTGCATTTTAAGCAATTAAAACATCTTAATAACTTATAATGCATAGAGGCATTTGAAACACCCTGAATTGACTGGGTGCCTTACCCATTGGAACATAATTATGCCCATTGTGAATAATGGGCATAATTTCATTCTTGGTGTTTATAAAAAAATACTTATGGATTACTTGATTAATTAGCCCTCTTATATCAAGCGATAGGCATATATCCAGTGTGGAAGATGTTTGAAAGGATTCTCAATTGTATGGACTGCACCAGGGTGATCTGCAAGGGCCTCTTGATTCTCAGACTATGAGATACATCTAGGCAGGAACTTGGGCCTTCATTGGCTTTTATGGGGCAACACCGATGCTTCCTGAGACCCCTTAACTAGGCAGTCAAGTGTTCTTTTCTCCTTTTCATTTTACCAGGGCTTCTCAGGACTCCTAGACCAAGCTGTGTCAGATGACTAGAAATAACATTATTTATGGGAAAGGACAAATCTTGGGAGACAGCATGCAGTTGATACAGTAGAAAGGGCATTGGATTGGGACCAGGAAACCAGAGTTCAAATCCTGGCTCTGTCATTTACTGGCAGAGACCTGCATGTCTTTATAGTTTTTATCCCAATAAGTTGGCATAGTGCCTGGCACATATTTAGCATTTAATACATGCTGACCAATTGTGTGACTTTGGGTAGGTCTCTTAATCTCTCTACACCTGATTTTCTTATTTATAAGGTGAAGGTGACAGGTATAACAGAATCTCTAAGGACAGGCACTGTGCAGTGGACTGTGAGTCAGGAATACTCTGGATCTGAATCTCATTTCCAGCCCTTACCAGCTGTTTGATCACAAATTCTGTAATCTCTCAGAACCTTGGTTCTCTCATCTATAAAGTAGAATTTGTAACACCTATGGCAGGTGCACATATCAAACGAGATAACGTTTGTAGATAACTTAGTGGTCCTCAGTATTCTATGGTGCTGTGATGATGATGATGATGATGATGATGATGATGATGATGATTGATGATGAAATCTGTGATTCCTGCTCTTCTCTTGTTCTGTTTATGTACCAGGTATCATTTAGTGTGAGCAGTGGCAAACCCATTGCCATCCTGTGTGTGAATGTGGAATATCAACCCCATGTGGTTGATCAGACATTTCGGTTTTATCATCCGGAGCTCTCTTTCCTGAAGAAGTCCATCCGGCTACCTCCTTGGCACACCTTGCCCGGTAAGCCCTCATTCAAGTCCGGTGGAATAACCATTTTCTGTCCTACATTTCCCCATGGCTATGAACAGAGCCCATCCAAATGACATACTTTTATGGATCAGAAGTCACTTTCCTATCCACAAACATTTTCATATCAAATTTTATAACTCATGATGATATAGCTTCACTTTCATTTCTTCCACTTGTCTTTTCTATTTGCTTGTTGTTTTCTTTGCCAACCCCAAATGAGGTAGATTGCATACTCTTATATTCCAGGAACTTTGGATTTGGTCATTGTGGGTTCTCTCTCTGCTGACACAAATAGCTGCTCTGTGACTTGGGAGAGGTTCTTCAAGAGTTGCTTTGGCTGTGAAATTCATCACCTGCGGCCAACATGGGGAGGAACTCTTCCAAATGTAATGGAGTTGTTCCTTAGACAACAGGCCTAGAGTCTGCGCTTTGAAGTCCTTTCATTCTGGCAAAATGTTTCCAAACTGGCCTAGTCTTAGATCCCCTCCATGACATAAGGTGGTACCAGAAGAGAACTTTACAGCAAAAACCAAGTAGTCTACACCTAATGAATATGACCACTGTATCTAAGGCAGGCCTTTTTGGATGCCTGGTACCCCATAGCCAAACAGGTACCCTCTCTGGTGGTCCCTCAGCTTGTGGTTTATGTACTTGTCCGCAGGTTCCTTTGAATGTAAGCTCCTTGAGGGCAGGGGCTGTCTCATGCTGGAATTTGTATTCCCACCCAACATTGTGTCTGGCACATAGTAGATGCTTAATGAATACTGACTGATGTAGAATTATTTTCAAAACACAAAATCCCAGTGTGCTGATCTTGTTTATTCTTATATTTACATGTTGCCTCTCAAGATTAGTTTTTCATTTTAAAATACCCCTTTGATGAATCCTTAAGGAACGAAAGTCATTAAAGACGCAAGCAGCTTAGAACTAAAATGTCAATATATACATGGCATCCTAGTTTATTATTAATGATAGCAAACATTTCTGCATCGCATCTCTTTGAGGTTTACAAACTGCTTTATTCATACTTATACCATAGTCTATTATCTCCATTTTATGCATGAGGCTGACTTGCCTTAGGTCACAGAGCTTGTAAGTGTCTAAGGTAGGATTTGAACTCAGGTCTCATCTCCAAGTTTAGACTAAATTCACTGTGCCATCTCATATTGCTGTCATACATGCTCAGTAAAATATTAGCCTCATTCCTGTGTACCTGAAGCTCTCCAGTTGGATGAAGAAACTAGTTCTATATGTTTTGCTTCTTCCAAGATGTTGCCCATTTCTGGCCCAAGTAATGGCATGTTGTAACAGCAATCAACTTAGCAGATACTTAGCACTTAGTAACTTGGGGCTAAGTATGGAAGGTGTGAACTCTGTCCACTGTTAAGAGGGCGTAAACTCCCCCCATTGACATGGAAGAAGGGGATTGGCAGAGACAGGAGGCCAGTGTGTGTATGTAAGCAAGAATTCCAGAGACAGAGAGACAGAATTGGGAATATTCCTCCTGGCGGCTCCTGTTGGAGGAAGCAGTATTGTCTCAGCATCTGGGAGCTGGGGTGTGGGACTGAAGAAGTGAGTTAGAGTTTTCTTCAGAGAGAAAGAGAGAGAGAGAGA
Organism: Pseudocheirus occidentalis; assembly: GCA_028646575.1. Taxonomy (NCBI): domain Eukaryota; kingdom Metazoa; phylum Chordata; class Mammalia; order Diprotodontia; family Pseudocheiridae; genus Pseudocheirus; species Pseudocheirus occidentalis. The sequence goes on along the minus strand of CM053596.1, from coordinate 27,041,291 downwards.
GAGAGAGAGAGAAAGAATTTCTCTCCCAGCATCTGGAAGCTGACTGAGAAATGAGATGGAGTTTTCCTGAAACCAGAATCTGGTGAAGGCTGCCTGGAAGGCTGAGGACTTTCCTGGAAGGCCTCCTGGAAGGACAAGATTCTCCTGGATTGTAGTGCCAGCCAAACTGCTGGAGGACTAAAGAAGCATGACCAGAAGCATGACTGGGATAAGCCTTTGTTGGTTTGTGGCTTGGCTGATCTTTGAGTGTGCGGCAATAGAAGTGTTGAAGGGTTTGAGATGTGCTGGACCCTGTGAACTTCGGTGTATACCAGGGACTGCCTGGAGGACTGGACAAGGACCTGGGAGCTGTCTGCCCTTGAATCCAGGTGCTATTTAGTGGATTCAGGTAGGAGCTGGGACCATGGAAGAGCATCTAGGGAATCAGAGAGACTACCCCAAGTCAAGATGAAGAAAAGGCCTCCCCTTGGATGAAATTGAGGTTTGCTGGACCCCGAGGGGTAGAAGTTTTGTGTGCTTTTCTAATGATTGTATTTAATGACTGATTGAGTTGATGTATGATTTGTCCCACGAGTGGAAGATTGATTATTATATTGGTGAACTGATTGAATGATTGATTATTGATTATTGTGTTGTGAATTGGTTGAATGCTTTGTTCTAAATATTGTGGCCACTGTGGTGAAAACTGTGTGGCCATTCTAATGTTAAGCTGTTATGAACACTATATTGTGATTTTCTGTGATAAGATGTAATGTTGTGAATATTGTGATTGTAATGAATGTTTGCCTTGATTTTAATGGAATAAACAGAGTGTTCACCATACTGTGTAATCCGAACCTTAAAAGCTGTTCACAGTAGCATTCTTTTGGGAATCTGCTGGTGCATGGCATTATACATGTAAAGGAAGCAACATGAATTTTCCATAGGTCCCATTCTGCCTGTAGGACTTTGTGTAGGACTCCCCAGAACATTAAAAGTGATTTCTCACGTGGGAGGCCGGAGTGGAGCCATTTTTGTCCTGGAAGAGGAAAAGTATCAACCTCTGAATGTTTTCCACTTTCCTAGGTGCCCCTGTAGGAGGAATGCCTGGTAAAGAGCCCCAAATCTATGTTCGTTGCAGTGACCCAAACGTCATTTGTGAAACCAAAAAAATGGTAGGTGTGTCTGTAAGGAGGCAGATCTGGAGGCCCGAGTACATGCCACCATTTTGTTTATTCTGGCCACCCATGAGTTTAATTCCACATCTCTTAGGCTTTTGCTTCAGTATTAGATTAGCCCATGTCCTGCTTGCTGCCTGATCAGCTGGCCAGCTCTTCATTTTGGGTTAGGCTGGTTTCTTTCCATGGTTCTGGAGGGTGCCTTTGTAACCCTTGTGAGAGCTTCCATGCCCAAGTTTTATTACTCTTGATAGCCGCTGGGTCCCCAGATCAGCTCTCTGAATTTAAGCAAAAACAAACAGAAAAATTACATGTAGCAAAGTAAATGATAATTAAGGCGCTTGTTAATTGCCATTGTGCAAATGGGCCAGTGCAATAATTGTATTATGACTGGTTAGAAAACTTGATAGAACTCTTGCAAAATCTAATTACTGAAACCAATATGGAATTATAAAATCAGTAGTTTTCCTCTGTTGCAATGAAATCGTAACAGCTCTAACTAGTACCCAAAACTGAAGGTTTGGTGTTTTGGTAGGGGGGAAAATTGAAAGGGGGAAGGGGGCTTTTCCAGTTCTGTATTTGTTTGGGGGTAGGAGGGGGTGGTATAATGAAGCGCCAACAAAGCCCTGAAGACCTTCTTAGCTGGTTTGATCTCTAGGTTAACTCTTTTAATGATGCTGCTCGATGTTTATTCTTAGGGCCCAGGGGAACCACAGGACGTGTTTCTGAAAGTAGCTGGAGGTCCAAGCCCACAGATCAAAAAATTCTTTGTTGCTCTTTATACGTAAGTAAGGAAATTCAGAAAATGTGGAGACTGGGAACATAGCTCTATAGGAACCTGTGTGGGGTAGAGAAAACAGATTTATACATTTCTTTTTTGAAAGTCTGGGTGTTAGGACTTAATCTTTACTGAATTCCTACATTTTATCTTATTAACTAAGATGCTATTCCTAAAAGTCAGACTTGTCAGTCTAACAAAGATACTTGAGAAGTCATTTAGCATGTTCCCCTACCTTCTCAGCAAACACATATAAATCATGTCAAATGAGTGTCTCTTATCTTTAAAGAGCTTCAGAGAGGGATGGCTCTTTCCTTCACTAGTTCATTGCACAAATGAATGCGTGCTAGGGGCATAGAACTGTGCTAAATGTTCTTGACAAGGAAATAAAAGAGAAGGAAAACATTGTATGGCTTCTAAGAATTTAAACTTTAGTTGGCATTAATCCAGTGTATGTAAACTAGTTATTTAAAGATCTCTCAGCTGCCTTCAGGAGCTGTTTCATTGGTTTACCTTTGTGGTCTCTAAACTAAACCTTTCACCAGGCAGTTTAAGCTTATTCCATTCTCAGCAATGACCCTTTGTGTGATTACCCTCATGGGCCTGAAGGCCATCATTAAGCCTTCCTTTGGTCTTCACTTTTCTAGGTGAAATCATTTCTGTTCACCTAACCCCCCACAGGTGTTATTTTCCAGGCCTCTAATCATCCTCTTGGTTTTTTTTTTTCTGAATTTGGTTCAGGTTAGAAGGTAACAATTAGTCTTTAACAGGTGTCAGAGAACAAGCTCTAAGACTTCCTCTCAGAAAAATTCAATTGAGTTTGTACATTTGAGGGTATAACTTCTGCAGTCTGGAACAGAAACTTTGAGAGGCTGAAAAAAAATCACATAACAAAAATTTAAAAAACAGCCGTTCCAAGCCAAAGGAAAGGGCCTCCAGTGTTTTTATTTGTCAAGGAAATGGTCCCTCAAGGATTTAGTAGAGTAGTACATGTGGCTCGGGGTACCACTTAAGGGACTGGTTGGGGGTATAGGAAGCTGGATGACATGATTTATTTTTGACACATAAAATATGGGACATTAGCTCTGGTATATTCTACTATTTTTTTTTTAAAGATTTTATCTCAAAGCTCAGAGAAATTTCCCTTGGCCCCTCCCTTCAAGCAGGATATGTAAATTATTTCAAATAAAAAAGTATATCTCTCTAATCTTTGAAGACCTCCAGAGAGGGAGAATTCATTCATTCATCCAGCAAGTGTAATTATTTGGTGGCTACGGATGTATTGAAAGCCAGAGACAGGAATTTCAAGTATTCATTGAGAGAGAAATTAAGTAAAATGATGCTATGACTTAAATTAAATTGAGTTCGGATCTGTTATCATCTGTGGAATGTTAATATGAGTTGACTAACATAGGATCATGGTCTTTTTCCTTGGGTAAAGGAAGACTAGGCCTATTTGTGTTTGTGTCATTCTGTAGGGATTACTGGCTGGCTACTCCTATTCAAATATGGCAGATCTACCTCCACTCTCTCCAACGGGTGGATGTCAGTTGTGTCACTGGTCAGTTGACGCGCCTTTCTCTTGTTCTTCATGGCACACAGACGGTTAGGAAAGTGAAAGCTTTCACTTCTCATCCCCATGAGCTAAAGGTGAGACTTTTGTACTGCTTTGGATGATTTAAGGCTCTTCTCTGGCCTCCCCTTAACCCCCTCTGTCGTCTTGCTAGCTAAATGATTAAGTCTTGATGGGTGGGACAGATTAATGAAATACCTTGTAGTTAGAATTCACCTGACAGATTCTGTTGACAGGTTAGTTTTTAAAGGAAAACTTTACTGATGAACTCAATGTAAATAACATACTCACTTATTAAGTAAGTCCCATTTGGAATTAAAATTATTTCATTACCATAAAGTCTTCATTGAAATTACCTTTCATTAAACTTGTCAAATGTAGGCTCGTTGGGATAAAAACCCAGAGGGCAAATTATTAGAATTAGTGAGATCTAGAGACCAATCATCACTTTAGACTTAATTTAGTCACAGTTATACATGTGAATAATAAGAAAAACATCAATGCCATTACCAGTATATTAATTTTTAAAATAAAAAAGAATGTTTAGATTCTGTCCTTTGGGAAGCAGACCCATAAAAAGCAGGTAAATCTTTGGAGGAAGGAAAGTGAAGCCTACCATGACATACTTGTGGCTTTGCCTCTACTGAAGGTGACTCTTGACTTTTCATTGGTGGCATTTAACTTCATCTTCTCTTAAGATCAAGGCACAAATTGGTTGGCAAGTACTCGGGTGATATTCCAAACTGACCCACAAGACTAGAATTTCCAGCTTTTTTCTGCCTTGGGATATCCAAGAGGAAAGTCCCAGCATCTTAGAGGGACCTGGAAGAGCCTCAGAGGATGCCCAGTCTAGCCTCTCTATGAATGGGAATTCCCTCTATAACATTCTCTTGATAGGCTGTCAGTCATGCAGCCTTGATGGAGAGAACCATTCACACTTGGGAGCAGCTCTGATTTTCCTCTCTCCAAAAGATCTTCTATTTCCTGCAGCCATTGCAGGATAGGAAAAAAAATGTTTTTCGCTGTGATGTTCCCCTCCCAGCGAAGATCAGTGGCTGCTCCTGAGCAGCAGATAGAACCTGTGATCTTCTGCCAGGGAACGGGATGGCAGATCTTGGTCAAGTCAGTCTTTGTCATGGTGGTGTGAAAGATTTTCTTGACCTTACTTAAGAAAGACTTTCTGTTTACCCCAAGCAGCACTTAATAGCTCACTCTCTTTCTGCTTCTGCTTCCTTTGGCATTGGACAGCTGGACCCTGATGGCGTTTTCATGCTGTCACGGAATGGCGTGCATGACTTACAAGTGGGTGTGAGGCCTCAGCGGTCTGGCAATCGGTTCCTTTATCTTAATCTTGTCGATGTTGACTACCATCAGCTAGTGGCCTCCTGGCTCATGTGCCTTTCCAGCCGACAGCCAGTCATTTCCAAGGTATGTGATGGGCCACGTCTGCTTGTATGATTTGGCGGGAGGAGGTGTCTGATACCCAAAATCTTGGTTGATGTGATCACCCAATCACGATGTGATTCAGAGAAGCAACAATATGTAGTAAAAATAAATAAGCCTTGATCTTAGAGCAAGCAGGACAGGACTTTCTGGCTTGACTCTGTGTAATCCGTCTGTGCCTCAGTTTCCCCTTCTGCAAAATGAAGATAATATTTGTACCACTTGCTGCACAGAAGTGCTGTGAATGAAGCAGTTTGCAACCCCTGAGTATTGTTGTGAACTTTTGCTCTCTCTGTCATTATTACTTCTAATGAACATCACCTCTAGGCAAGTTTTTCCACTGTGTTTGCCCAGATTCATTAGTTGAATGTTCATAGCCTGTGATGGTCTGCTTTTGATAACTGGAGGCTTCACTGAGGACATGTTCTCTTTCTCTTTCTCCTCTCTTCATACATATATAAAAGTTATGTTGTGTGAAATCATACACAGATTATGAAAATTATGTATTATATTATTTAAAGGCTACTTAATTTAAATTTTATAAATTTTGTGATTATTATAAATTACATTTTATAACACAAAATACATAAGATGCGTGGATGGATAGATAGATGTGTGCATGCAGTCCCTTTTACAGCTGAGGGTCCAAAAGGAAACGCAGCAAGCTTCCTAAAAAGCAAGGCTGCTAAGCTCTTTGATTTGAATCTTTTTCCTCTCTGGATCAGACACGTAAAGAAAGAGGGATTAGATACGGGGATGTTAGAGCTTCTGTGTTAAAGTCTTAGAAACGCTGGGTTTCACAGCTGGATGCTGTAGGATAGGTGACCACACCATTGGGTGAAATTGGAAGGGCTGCAAAGATGAGTCATGAATGCATTGGCATTAATCTGGGAGGAGGACACCTTGCTGGGCCTTACGCTGTTGAGAAGAGTCCATAGACGGCGTGCTAATTAAGTTTTTAGGTGACACAAAGTTGGGGAGGGGCAGTTAGCCCACTGGAGAGCGGAGTTAAGGTGCAGAAAGCCCTTCCTGGCTGAGAATATTAGACCAGACTGGACTTTGTGCTCCGTGTGCAGTCCCAGAGTCCCAGAATCTCAGGGTTACTTGGAGTCATTGAATTAAGATACATTTCAGTAAGGATAAATGTGAGATTGGGCACTTGGGTCCAAAAAACCACCCCCACAGGCATAAGGCGGGGCAGGTGTGACCAGGTAGCAGTTTGTCTGAAGGGGACGCAGCAGTTTCCATGAACAAGGCCAGGCTGAGCAAACAGTGCGGAGCGGTGACCGGGACAACTCTGTCACCTTGGGCTCTGTTAAGAGAGGCCGAGGCTCCAGAAATGAGTAGGCAGGCGGCTCATCATACCTTGCTTGAGCCAGACCGTTTCTGGATTGTCAGGTTCAGGCCTGAGAATTGTGTTTTAGGAATGTCGTTGACAAGCTGGAGGCGGAAAATGAGAAGGAGGAAGAGCTTTGAGTCTGGGTCACTTGGGACCCCGTGAACAAACCAGGGATATTTAGCTTGGAGAATGAAAGACCCCAAAGGGTCTTCAAAGACAGCAGTCTTCAAGTAATTAAAGGGCCCTCTTGTGAAAGAGGCTTTGGGCTTATTCTGCTTGAACCCAAAGGCCACAGCCAGGAGTAATGAGTAGAAACGAACAAGAACTAAATGTTTGATGGAAAGGAAAATACTTCCTAGCAATAGAGCCACACCTAAGTGAGATGAGATGCCTTGGATGGGAGTAGGATCCTTCTCACACAAGTCTTAAAGCAAAGATTGAATGACCATATGCTGGAGATATTGAAGAGTGGATGGTTTTTTAGGGGTGCGAGCTCATCTCTGAGGTCCTTTTCAATTCTAAAATTCTGTGATGCTAATTTAGTCCAGCCCCTTCATTGTAATAATTATAATAATCATAATGAGGAGGAGGAGGAAGAGGAGGAGGAGGATGGTGACAGGGACAACAGCTGGTGTTTTGTCAGTACAGTGAAGTCCCAGATAAAGAAACTGAAGATGGAGATGAGGGTGGCATCTTCTCTGCAATTCATAGTCTTAGAAAGTTGCCTGGAACCCTGAGTAGTTCAAGGAGTTACTCAGAGTCTCATCCCTACTACGTGCGTCTGATTGTGAGCCCAGGTTTTGCAGACTCTAAGGCTGCCTCTCTACTCACTGTACCATATTGCCTTTCAAGAATAACAGCAACAAAAATAACAGTAACCACTTAAAAAACATGCCTTTGTTTTATGGATGAAGAAGTTGAATTATGGAGAGGTTAGGTGATATACTGAACATCACACAACCCAATCTAGAGATTAGATTGCCTGCCACCAGCTTCTCCTGTGCTGCATTGATGGCATTGTTATTTGTCTCAGTTATTCAGGATGGATTCGGAAAACTTAATCACTCAAACTTAAAAGTTTCTGTGTTGTCACAGAAACAGCACTGGTCATTTTCAGGACAGCCTTCTCTACTTCTGGACTGCTCTCATACTGTTAGGAAGTTTTACTTCTTTGTAACTATACCAGCTGCCTTTAGTTCTACATCCTGGAACCAAGCAGAGGGACAGCCCTTCAACCATTTGAAAACAGCTTCCTAAGTCTTTGCTTCTTTGGGTTAAAACCCCTCATTTCCTTTGGTGATTCTCATACAATGTGATATTGAGGGCCCTTCACCATCCTGGCCATTTTCTGCTCACCTGATGCTCTCCCCATTCCCGTGGGAGCCAGACCTGACAACAGTATTCCATATGTCACTCACCTGACCTGGGGAGAGGATGAAGGCTGCCATCTCATATCTTTAAGGCATCCCAAGCTCAAATTCTATTAAAGAGCCAAGATAGTTTCCATGGTGACTCTTGTCTAGTCCCACCTCCCTCATCACTTACCCATGACATTGATTTTTGAACCCAAGGATAGAATTGTATATTGATCTCTATTAATTAAGTTTCATCTTATTAGATGAAATTCTTATCCTAACTGGTTGAGAATTCTTGGTAGATTGCCTTTTTCAGGCACATATTAGCTAGACCCTGCACTGCTCTCTCTTTTAGACCTTTGTCTTCTCTCTCCTCCCTTTCTTAGGCAAATTACTAGAAAAATCTGCCTGCATATGCAGCCTTGACTTCTCTTCTGTCTCACTTCTCACTTCCCATGCTTTCCAGTTGAAGAACTCATCCCTGAGCTGGAACTGACCTCCCCAAACAAAATGGCCCTGGTTATTCCAGAGATCAAATTTAATCACCATTTCTCCATTCTCAACGTTCTGCAACAATTTACACTGCTGACATCGATACTCCTTTGAGGATTTTCATTACACTATTTTTCACAGTTTTCTTAATATAGTTAAAATTAACACTTATGTAATGTCTCAAATTTTGCAAAACTCATGGCATGTATTATCTCATTTAATCCTTACATGAACCCTGTGAAATAGATGTTGTAATTATTCCCATTTTTAAAATGGGGAAACTGAGGCAGACAGGCTAAGTGACTTGTCCAGGGGCATGCACCTACTGTCTGAGGCAGGGTTTGAACTCAGGTCTTCCTAATTCCCAACCCAGTGGTCCGTCCATTGCACCGTCTTGTTGCCTCTCCTACTCATCTGACTGTCTTCTGTGCTTGATCCTCAAACATGCCCCATTCTCTGACTATGTGTGGATTGCAAGACTCTGCCTTGGGCTCTCTCCTCTCCCTATACTCTCTCTTAGTTCCCTCATCAATTCTCAAGTGTTTAATTATCATCTCTATGCAAATGATCCCTCGACCTCTATAGCCTCCTGAATTCTGTCTCTGGCTCCATCTCTCCAGCTGCCTGTTGGACATTGGAAATCCCATAAACATCTCAAACTCAGTGAGGCTAAAGTAGAACTCACTCTCTTCCCCCAACCTCTCTTCTCTTCTAGGTTTCCTTGTTTCTGTTAAGGTCACCATCCTTTTGGCCCTCTATATCGGCACTCCTGGTGCCATTCTTCTCACTTTTTCTTAGCCTGCACATTTGAGTTGCCTACACAGTCCATACACCCCCTTCTCTTAGCCCATGTCTCCACTGCCCAACTTGAGGCCTTCCTCACGTCTTGCCTGGTCTTTTGCCATAGTTGCTTCATTGTTCTCCTAGCCTCTGCTTCCTCTCTTCCACCATCCATCTTCCACACAACTGTGTACCGTGTGACTTCCTCCTGCCTCGAGAACCAGATATAAACAAGCTCACTCTAACTTACCTTTCCACTCTCACTACACATTTCTCCCACTATTGCACTGTTAAGTCCAGCCAGACTGGCAATAATACAGTAATAATGATAATACCTAGCATGTAGATGATGCTTCTTAGGCATCCCCAAGACCCCTCACACCTACAGTGCACTCCATCCCCACTGTGCCCTCTTAGAACGTCTCCTTTCTTTCAGAGCTCTGCCTCTGACACTGCCCTTCCCTCATTACCTTGTGTTTATTGTGCTGATGCTAGAATGAGAATAATTTACATTTCTTGAGGGCAGGGAATGTTTCACTTTGTCCATACTCGTTTCTCTTGTCCCATCTTCCACCTTTTGGAGGAAAAAATCATCAAAACAAATCAGAATTTCTTCTCTGCTCTGCTTTTGGCAGAGGAAGCTCATGACTATAATATCAGGCCTGTCTGTCAGGCTTGGGCTGTTTCCTGGTCTTATTTTATTTCATGACAAGACCAAGTCTATTTTTCCTTCTCTTGCTCTTTATTCAAATGATGTATGTGGTACTGGAACACTGGAGTTTGGCTGGGTACTGACCCTAGAGTCAGAGCTGTTGGTTGTTCATTTGTTTCAGTCATGTCCAACCCTTTATCACCCCATTTAGAGCTTTCTTGGCAAAGATACTGGGGTCGTTTTTACCATTTCCCTTTCCAGATCATTTTACAGATATAGAAACCGAGGCACACAGGGTTAAATGATTTGCCTAGGTCGTACAACTAGGCAGTGTCTGAGGCCAGATTTGAACTCAGGTCTTCTGACGCCAAACCCAGCACTCTCCACTGTACCACTTAGCTGAGTTCAAATCCTGTTTCCGATAATACCTGCATGACCTTGGACAATTCACTTACCTCCCTGGGCTTCATGAGTTTTCTGATCCATAAAGTGAGGAGTTGGACCTAGAAGGTCTCTTGAGTTCCCTTCCAGCTCTTTGGATCTTTGATCTCAGGATTCTGAAATTTACCCCCATGTTTATCTTCCTATATGGTGCTTTAGTCTGGTTTGTTCTTTTTGAAAAAGGTATATACCATTTCAGAGCTGTCTTAGGACATTTACAGGCATGCTATAATTTACATTACGTGTATCTGTCCCCAGGGGAGCAAATTTGCCTCTGTGCATTAGGATTTCCAGGTGCCCATTTGTTTTCCATACTTTGTGCATCTGCATGTTAAAGACAACAGAGGCCGTGTTTGTTTGTTTGTTTGTTCTAATCTGTACTGATATCGGAATTACTTCTTCTCCTTCTGCTCTTCTTCATATGTTGGGCCTACATTTCTAGGATAGCAGGTGTGGTAGATAAACAGGTAGGTTTTTTCCTTCTCTTTTTATTTAAAAACCCTCTTGATTTGATTTTTCCAGGTGTCAGGAATATACATACATACATATGTCCACACGTACATATATGTGTGTACACACATACACACACATCCCTTGTTCAAGTGTATTCTGTCCATGTCCAAGAACCCACTGCTCATATATTATAAGTTGTGGTCTAAGATCTAAATCTTCTTCTTAGATATCATAATTTTAGTGAGCGATTCACCTCCTCAGTTTCCCTTTCTCTTCTAAATGCCCTACCTTCAACCAGTAGTGGTGATGAACATTCCACTCGTAGCTCTCAGGTTTTCAGCTGAGTTGAGTCTTTGTTTGTTATGCCCAGGATTTCCTCTTCCTTAACCACTCTCCATAGTTTATTCCTGACTCCATGTGTTGGTAGTGGTCACCAGGCATGACATGCCTCACTAGATTTTCTTTCACACCCTGGATGCATGCCTAGTGAGACTTGCTGCAAACCTCTTTACTATTTCTGTAAGGTAAACAGATTCTTCATGCAGCTCACAGTCTCCTGGGATGATTTATCAGTCACGTTACCCATTTCTTCTTCCTCTCACCTAATAGAACCTTCATTCCTTGGAGAGATGCTGCTTTCTCTAGGCCTGGTTCTGCTACCTTTTCTAAAGAAAGTTTCATACCTTTTAATTAACTCCAAAGGTTACTCCTTCCTTTTACTTCCTTGTGTTATATGTAAGCTGTGCATTCTTGCCTTTTTACATTTTTTTTGTTCTTTATAGCTTCTTTCCATACTGTGGAAGAACACTTAATTCTTCCTCTTATATGTGTCTCTCCTGTAAGATACAGACCAGCTTCACTTTGCTCACACAGACGTGTTACTTGACTCTGGAAGAAACACGACCATATCACATTTGTTGCAAGTTACTGTGAAATTTTCCTTGACCTCCATACTTCCTTTAAATCAGACCTTTAGCCCTTTGTACTTTTCTTGGGTATTTTTTTTTCACTGCCATGCACTGTGGCAAACTTGTTAGCTTCCCTGTGAACCTTAAGTGAAGGTTCATTCATTTAGGATGGGCTCTGCCCTCTCTTCTCTGGAGAGTAATGCTGTCTACTCAGATACTTTCATTGGCAGTTAGCACATTCCTACCGCACTCAGTACTGGGAGAAACAAATAAAAGCTGAATCATAAGCATAAATACAATTATCTGTTTAGATCTTCCCATCTTTTATCACCTTGCTGTTCAGTTCCAGGATTGTTTTTTGCATTGTTCCATAAGGTTTGCATAATTTCTCCAGAATTATTCTGTCTTGCATAATGACATTTTTAAAAAAATGTTAGCAGGGTTTGCATTTTCTTCTCAGCACTGTGATCTTGGAGTTCAGCCAGATTTCCAAAGTTTGCAGGCTCCTCTTCTTCTCACCTTCCTGCCCACTAAGTTCTGTTAGATCCTTGTAATCTCTGGGATCAAAGACAGACACCTCAGTTTGACTTTTAAAGCCCCTCTCATTCTCACTGTAGCCAGTGTTTCCAGGCTTATTACGCATTGCTTATTCATGTACTCTTTTGTCCACTCTAACTTCGACTTTTTACACTGATCACACACAGCATTCCATCTCCCACCTCCGTGTGTTTGCATACAGTCCCCCATGCCTGGAATGTATTCTCTCTTCCCTCCCAACTCAAAGGTCACCTCTTATGTGTAATTCCCCTTAGTTGCTAGGCCCTCCCTCTGAAATGAACTTGTATTTACTTTGTGTGCACAGTTCCTCTCCCTTAATTGAATGTTGGAGACCTTGAGGCCAAGGACTTTTATCATTGTACCCCAGTGCCTAACACTGTGTCTGTCATATAGTAGGTGCTTAATGGGATGTTGCCTTTTTCTTTTTATCCTCCTTCCCTCCCCTCCCACCCCCGTAGGCTTTTGAGATCACATTACCAGCTGGTTGTGGCAAAGGTGCCAACAAGAGGATCACGTACACCAATCCATACCCTTCCAAAAGAGTGTACCATCTGCACACCAACTACCCGGACCTTTTGCAGTTCAAGGAAGATGTCTTTGAGGTAGGTAGCATGCTTCTCAGCAGCTCCCACTGAAGATGTTTCTGTGCTTTTTCTTCTCTATTTTCTGCCTTATAACTCTTATTCAGAAACCTTCAAAACCTTAGCAAGCCTCGCATTGAAAGACTAATTCCCTCTAATAATGGCTAGCCCTTCTGAGAAAGAGGCGCATTCACCAAATTTAGGTTAAGTCCCTCCTGCTGCCCCAGAGGCCAGATGTGTGCTGCACGTCCGATTTTATTTCCAGAAAGCTCTTCTGTAGCTACAGCAACCCCCACTCCATCCCCCAAGAAATTGAATTTGGCAGGTGCTCCTGGGTTCTTCCTTCTTGATGTTTTCTTGATTGGCTTTGTCAGAAAGTACCCAGAATGACATCTGGTGACTTGGTTTAAAAATCTGCAATTGATATTCTCCCATATTTTCCAGACCAGGGTTTTGTGTGTGTGTGTGTGTGTGTGTGTGTGTGTGTGTGTGTGTGTGTGTGTGTGTGTAGGTATGGGTATATGTGTGTACCTATATATAGGTGTACATAGGTATGGTTATATGTGTGCATATGTTTGTGTATATGAATGTATACAGGTATGTTTTTATATGTGTGTGCCCATGTATATAGGTATATATGTATGTATATAGGTGTGGTTATATATGTATGCATACATGACTATACACAATACACACACATATAAAACACTTGCACTCCCCCCAAGTTCATGGCATGTATACATGTACACAATGCAGTGTGAATGTGCACATATATCATATGTTTAAATATAAATGCATGTGCTTATATTAACATTCACATACACCTATATATGCATACATGTATGTGTGTGTATCTGTCTCTATGTTTTCACTAGCCTCTGACTGAAATGCAGCATCTCCTTCAGTGAGGAATGTAGGCAAACATGAGAAGGGATCCGTAAGCTTCCTTGGATGGCCAAGTGAGGGGAGGGCAGACAACATACAGGAGGTGAAGACACTCTGGACCCAAGGTTGGGAGTGGAGTGGAAAACTGTCCTTCTCTTATAATAGAAGAGAGAAATTCTTTAGGCTTCATCTCCCCAATGATCTCCCCAATGATCCCCTGTCTCATTGAATGCCCTACTGAAGGTGAACGCCTAGAGGTTTTTGGGGGGGGGGGGAGGTTAGCATGAAACTTTGGAAGATTTCATGAGAAAGGAAGGGTTTTGCATTGATTTTTTGACCCTGGGATTCTGCTAGGTTCCCAGAATCAGCAAGCTCCTTGTAGTGGAGTCTTGCCCTGAGAAAACATTGCCTCCAGCTGCCCTAAGCTTTGCTGTAAGAACAGAAGTGAACCACACCGAGACAGAACTTTCAGGGGGTAGGTTCAGTTAATTTGGCCTACATTCATTGTCTTCTCCGTGTGCACCTCTCATGGTGTTTTCCTTGACTTTTGTCTTTGGCACAGATAACTCACTGAGAATTATACCAAATTCAGCCAGAGACATTTATAAGCCTTGGCTGTGCATAGGGTATAACATTAGGAACAAGATGCACAATTTCTAGAAGCTACAGTCTGGGGAAGGGGATGATGCCCAAACACCTTTTCTGCAGAATCGTGTTGTGTAAGTGCAGATGGGAGGTGCAGAGAAGGGCCTGAAAGAGGGGGTTCAGTCAGAGGTTCATAGATTCAAAACCACAAGGTACCTTCAAGGCCACTGAGTCCTGCCTGCCCCCACTCATTTTACAGCAGATGGAAAAGGACTCACCCAGGGTCACCAAGTTAGTAACTGACTGAGGCCTGATTTAAACACAGCTCTTCTGAATCCGAGTCCAGGGCCCTCTTCACTACAGAGCATTGCCTCTATCGACCAGGCTTAAGGAGGGGGAAGAACATCACAGGTGGAAGTTGGGGTTGGGGCAGAGGGAGCATGTCAGGCACACAGAGCAGCATGACCACAGACACAGAGGTCTGTGTGAGGAAGGAGGGGAGCCTGTGTTTTATTAAGCACCTACTATGTGCGAGGCGCTTTACAAATGTGATCTCATTCGACCCTCGCGGCAGCTGGGAGGGAGGTGCTATTGTTACCCCATTATACAGATGAGGAAACTGAAGCAAACAGAGGTGAAGTGACCCATAAGCAGGTGAGGCTGAATTTGAGCTCAGGTCATTCTGATACCAGGCCAGCTGTCTATCCACGGCAAAGATGGGCAGGTGCCAGATTGTGGAGGGCCCAGAGAGCTCTTTAAGCTTGATGAAAGATGTTTGGGGAAGAGGGATGATAGGACCACCCCACAGTTGGGGAACTGTGGAGCCACGTGCTAGTTGGTTTTGAATGTACTCAAGGTCCCCCAGATTCGTGTCAGGAAGGATGACCTCTTGATTTACTATGATGCCATTATTTCTTTTCCCTTTGAGCGCCGCCATCTTCAGGCTTTCAGGATGGACTGTCCGACAAACTCTGAATTTCCTTTTTGTCAGATGAGGCCATTGGGGGGTTGTGGGGATGGGGAGGGAGAACGCGTGCGATGTGACCTGGGTTTTTTTTTACAGGAGTGTACACCCCATTCACTTTTTCACTGAGCCTATAGAAAGAAAAGATTGAAAAGTCTGTCTGTCTGTCACACTCATTTCCAGGTTAATGCCGGAGAGACGTACACCATCGGCCTGCGGTTTGCTCCGAGTAACAGCACAGGGATGGAGGAAATTCTGATTTACATCAATGACCATGAAGACAAAAACGAGGAGACGTTTTGCGTGAAGGTCATCTATCAGTGAAGGGGAGGACCTTGACCAGGCTCACGTGTCCTCATTCTGTCTGTCCACCGTGGAATCTCCTCTGATGGGACCACAATCCCATTATCTCTTGATATTTGAATAGTATCATTGGTTTTGGATTTTGCTGCTGGATAGATTTTTTTCTTTTGTTATTTCCTCCCACCTTCTGTCTTTGGATACAGATAACCTGCTGACATTACCCTTGCACTTGGCCAGAGAGAGGACTGAAAGTGTATGAAAGTATGTGTTCCCTCCTTATTTATGGTGTGCCTGAGTCTAATCAAGCTGCGGCCAAAATCACAGTGATTTATTCCTGAGCACCATCCTTAAGCAGTAACCCAAACAGTTACATTGGGGATCTTATCATTCCCATGGGTGGACGGGGAATTGTAACTTTCTACCAAATTGTTTTTCTTTTGACTTTTGCTGATTTTTTTAAAAAGTATTTTTATGAAACATTTGTTTTCCTTATTGGATTTTGTACAAATACATTACATATTTTATATACACTGATGTTCTCCACTGTTGTTCTGTTTCTATCATTTAAATTGCTATTTAGAAAAAATTATTTTTCCCCCCTTTCAGGAGTTTCCCAAATGTTCGCAAGCAAACCTTGGCTGGTGTTGCTAGTGTGAGGCTTCTTTGTCCGTCACAGTTATTCTTTCAGGAAAAGACTGGTGAGCCACACTCAAAAGACTGTGGTGCATCTCATAGGCACCCAATTAACTAATTCGGGGAAAGTTAATGTGTGTACCAAAGACCAGTGCCGACAAGCACAGTGCCTTGGACTGGTCCACACAGTGCTGAGCACAGAGCCAGGAGACACCAGGGGTCAAACCCTGCTTCTGAAGCTTGCTACTCTCATGGCCGTGGCTGAATTATTTAACCATTCATGAGTCACATTTTCCTCATCTGGAAAAATGGGAACAGTCATGTGTACAGCATCTCCTACTGACCGTATTGTCTCACAGGTCAAATGAGACAGTGCCTGTAAAGTTAAACAGAACCCTTAAGGCATTATGTAAAGTCAGTTATTTTATTTTTGGGATTGTTGGTTCAGACTTGTGATTTCATTGGGATCAGGAACTCCCATTGAGGAAACTTCTTCACCAATACAAATCATCAGCTGCTTTTTAACTTGGAGTCTTGGCATTGCCTGGGGCACAGAGAGGTGCTGAGTGACTTGCCCAGTAAGTAGAGACCTTGCTTCAAGTTCTGCCTATCATGGTTGTTCAGTCGTTTTAGTCCTGTCTGACTCTTCGTGACCCATTTGGGGTTTTCTTGGCAGAGACACTAGAGTGCTCTGCCTTTTCCTTCCAGTAAACATTTGAACTAATGAATCAGTCTGTCAGCTTGTAGACTGTTCCCAAGAATTCTCTGGAGAGCCTGTCCAGACAAATGCCTTTTCTCCAGTCCCCAGGATCAAGGTATCTTCCACCAAGTCCCAGCAGCTCCAGCTGAGAGTTGAGATGACTATTTTTAACTCTAACCTGAGCGTGGCTTTGTTGGTTGTTGGGTTTGGTTCCCCCTATCCCCTTCTCTCTTTGCTGACATCCTGTTGAATGGAGATTATGTGTTTGTAGTTAGCCAGTAATCTTCTCACAAAGAGCAGCCTTTCCCTTTTGTATTTTCAGTAATTAATGTTAGCTCCATGAGGAGAAAATCAGTAATTCCTATTTGTTTCCAGTGCTATATCTGGGCAGAGTTCTTATCTTAATCCAGTTGATATCATTGGGAGTCACTCAAATCACACATTTCATTTCATCTTGGGTTTGGTTGCTCTCATTTGGGTCATTGATGTGGCTTTCCCTTTAACTTTTTTCTGGGTAGCTAAATCAGAGATGTAGGGTCTCTGAAGCATTTAGCGTTTCTTTTTTATCTAGATCATGCTTTTTGTTTAGGTGGTGTTAAAGCACTCTGCTCAGGTCCTTAGAGCAGCAACCGGCTTTTCTCTAGACCCAGCAGAAATGAGTGAGGCCTAGTTTTCCTATTGAGAGATGTGGATTTGCTTGTAAATTCAATACCCCTATTGATATAGCCTATATTGGGGTCAGGAACCCCCACTGAGGAAACTCCCTCCACCAAGACAGATCATCAACTGCTTTGTAACTTGGAGTATTGGAATTGCCTTGGAGTCTTGGAGCAGCCTCCTATAATAGCCACTGTCCTTAGAGATACTCATACAAAAAAGACTGAAACAATTCCTGCCCTCTAGAAGCTTCCATTCTACTGGAGGGAAAGATAAGTTAGAGCTAGTGAGCTCTGCTTGAAGGAAGTTTTAAGAAACTGTCATTCCCCAGCTCTAACCTTCATTGCTGGAGATTCTAGGGACCCCAGAGAAATCTAGTACAATGTACCCAACGAAGAGTCATCCAGTATGTCATCACACATCTCCAGGCTGGGGCAATCTGCTACCATTTTGAGGCAGCCTGCCCACCTTTGGACAACTCTCATCATTAAGAAGGTTTTTATTTTTCCTTACATGGAGATGAAATTTGTTTACATCTTCCACCTTTCATTAGCAGTGGCTTAACATTAAAGTTCACAAGGTTACTTCTGGATATAGAAGTTCATGTAACTCTCCAGCTAACCAACCAGTGAGCAATTATTAAGCACTTGCTTTATACCAGGCACCATTCAGTGCTGCAGATGCAGAGACAAAAATGAAGGTGCAGTCCTCAAAAAGCTTATGTTCTGCTGAGGGAGACAGGATAAGCATCTATAAATGTGTACCAAATAACCTGTATGCAAAGTAAACCCCAGGTAATTGTGTGGTGGAAGAGGGGAACAACAGGAAGGTTTCCTACAGTATTTTTTTTTTTTGCTTTTTTTTTTTTGGAGGGGGGAATGCAGGGCAATTGGGGTTAAGTGACTTGCCCAAGGTCACATGGTTAGTAAGTGTTACGACTAGATTTGAACTCAGGTCCTCCTGACTCCAGGGTTGGTGCCCTTCTGCACCATCTAGCCATCCCTTTCCAATATATTATTCCTGACCTGAGTTTTTAGGGAAACCAGAGATTCCAGGAGGTGGCCCTGAGGAGGGAGGGCCTTCCAGGCAGGAAACCACCACTCTTGTTTACCGAATCTGCAGAGTGATCTGGGGAGACCTTCCTAGTGTAACTCAGGTGGTTAGGGCCTAAACCAGAGTGATAAGTAGCCATGTGTAGAGGGAGAGAATGGATGCAGGAGACATTGTGGAAGTGGAGATGACAAGATTTAGCAACATATTGGCCTTGGAGGGTAAGTGAAGGAGGAACTGGGAGATTTAGAGATGCCCTTGAATTCAGCCTGGTTATTTTACAGATGGCTGACACCTGGAGACCGTATGTGACTTGCCCAAAGTCATAGGGCTAGTGTCTGAGGTCAGATTTGAACCCAGGTGTTTCTGATTCCAAGTTTAGTGCTCTATCCATGCCATTGAAATTCCAAACCTGCATGACCAGAAGGAGGATGCTTTTGACAGAGAGAAGGACATTTGGAAGAGGGATGGGTTTGGGCAGGGTGGGCATGTTTGGTTTGAGACGTTTCTGTGACATTTACTCTGAAACGTCCAGTAGATAGTTGGAGATAAACAAGCAGAGCTCAGGAGAGAGACTAGGGCTGGATATATAGGTTTAGGAGTCAGTCAGTAAGTATTTCTTCAAGACCCATTATGTGCAAGGCTTTGTGTTAAGCCTTGGGGGTACAGATAACCAGTCCCTGCTCTCAGTCTCATGGGAGTGGATGAAATCACTTAGGGAGAGCATGACCCAGAGCAGAGCAGAGCCTTGGAGTGAACCTACAGTGAGAGGGGGCATGATACAGATAATGAGCCAACAAAAGGGCCTGGAAAGGAATAGTTAGGAAGGAGAAGGAGATGTGAGAGTATTCAGGAGGAGAAGGTGGTCCATAATGTCAAAGGCTATAGATGAGCCAACTGGACTGTAGTGAGCCATCCATGGTCACAAAAGCTAACACCTATTCAAAATGGAATTTGAACCCAGGTTTGCTCATTTCAAGTTTGGTTTTCATTGTATTCTCCCACACTGCCTCTCTTCAGCTATCCATTCATTTTTTGTTTTGGTTTGGTTTTTTGGAAGCAATGGCGTTAAGTGACTTGCCCAGGGTCACACAGCTAGTAAGTGAGGCTAGATTTGAACTTAGATCCTCCTAATTTCAGGGCCATTGCTTTATCCGCTGTGCCACTTAGCTGCCATCCCCCTCCCCATTAATAATGCCAGATTATATACTGGGGTGATCAGAAGGCAGCAGTTGACCCATAGCCATCTGCTAAAATGCTTCCAGAAAAAACAATTCACAACAGAAAGCCTGTGGGGGGGGGGGATCTCTCCAACGTTGTCCTCAAAGGAGGGCTTCCCTGCCACTCAGAGCAGTGGAAAGAAAGGACATGGGAACGTGTCTACAAATGACTTGCCCTGGAAGGCCGCCATCGCGGCCGGCTCTGCAGCAAAGGACATAGCAGGAGGACACTCTGAAAATGGCAGCTCCTGGGGACTGTAATTTAAATCTTCAGGAACATCAGCCAGGATGGAAATAGCCAGCACTGATGCTGAGCTCCGGCTCCCAGAGCCCTTTGAAGAAGGAATTGCCTGGAGGAGAGGTGAAAAAGGGCTTCTGGCTGACAAAGTCCTGGTGCTGGGAGCGTTAGGGAGTGTGTAGCATACCAATGTGGTCTAAAGCCCCCTCCCCCAACCCCTGCCCCAGCCCCAGCCCCTGGGGCTTTCTGTGCCTGCTGCAGCTGCATCCCGGCATGGCATCCCCTCCCCTTTGGGGCACCTATGTGGCGCCTTGAGTCTCACGGGAGAGACGTAGTGGGGAGGGCTGTGTGCATACTGACCTTTTTGTAAAAGGAGTCTGATCCTACATATCTACTGCTCTTCTGATCTTGGGGCTACTACTTCATTTCTTTTCTGAGATGGGACATACATAGATTTGTGATTTCATCTGGGATAGAAACTCCCCTGATATAGGTTAACAACCTGTCCATAATTAGAGCCTTAGAATTGCTTGGGGCACTGAGAGATTAAGTAAGTGGCTTGCTCAGGTTGACCCAGCCAGTATTGTGTCAAAGGCAGGACTTGAACCCAGACCTTTCTGACTCCAAGGCAGGCTCTCTATCCATTTCTCCACCGAGCTTTGCATAGTGTCATAAGATCAGACATTTGCACTTGGAAAATACATTAGCAGTCATCTCTAGTCCCCTCTTCAGAAGCACCACAGAGGCTTGCTATAAATCCATTTGCAGTGAAATGTAATTTTATAATGTAAAAAAAAGTGCCCACTATTTAGCTTTTTCCATACTGCGTTTTCTCAGTACATGTTTGCAATATTGGTAAATTTCTATAACAAGATGAAGAAAATCATAGCAGCATGAAGTCAGATTCACCATGTCTCCCATGCCAGCCCCACATGTACTTTCTAATGACCTCTTCCTGCTACCGCTAAAAGAAAAACTGCATCTGTGATCGCCCTTGATTTAAGCTTCTATCAGAGCCTTGTAATAAGCAGTGCTGCCAGCTTCAGCTGGTCCCTTCCTTCCAATCCTGGCCTGGACAGTTCCCAGCCTTGTCATAGCTCATCACCATTCCTAGGGATCCACCATCACCCGTCTACCTGCTCTCCCCTCCTACTACCTCAAATCTTGGATTAATCCAAATGGGAAAGAAGTGGGAGCCCAAGATTTGTCTTGAGCTAATGCTGATCTCATTAGTCTTAGAGACTGTTTCTGCAAGATTGCCCTACTTTAATTAAGGATCTTGAGAATTGCAACCGTCCGTGGCAGGTTATGAGAATTGTGCTGGCTGTAATGCTCCATGTTTTATTCTAATAGATGGCTTTAAGGGAATGTTTATGAATATGATTATGAATACATTATGTTCCATTTGTTTCCTGCTCTATTGCTGGGGATGATGATTAAGACGATTTTCTCCTCATCTTGCAGGAAATCTCAGGCAGGCACACTGTACTGAAAGACAAACCACAGCTCAAATACATTTTCAGCATAGAAGATGAATGAAGAAAGGCTTTAACTGCTAACTTCGGGGCCCCTAGTTATTCTTTTTATTTCCAGCCATCCAGAAAATGAAACTGGTAAAAGGCATGAGGAAGACACCCAACCTGGAGATGCCACCCTATGCTGTGGCGTTGGCAAATATAGTGGGTATTGGGATCATAGATTAAGAACTTGGAAGAAATTTAGAGGCCATCTAGCGCAACCCTCTCATTTTACAGGTGAGGAAACTGAGGCTCATGGAGATCATAGGCTCATGGACCTACAAGGGGAATGAAACTCAGAAGCCATCCAGTGCAACCCTCCCGTTTTACAGGTGAGGAAACTGAGCCCCCCCCAAATTAAGGGATTTGCCCATAGTCACAAAGCTAGTAAGTGTCTCAGGTATCTGAACTCAGGTGTCTGTGACCCCAACTCCAGCCCTCTCTCCATGCTACCTGTAATGAACGAAGAGGAAGAACAAAGGTAGCAGAACCAGGAGTCTCTGTGTTCTAACTCTAACTCTGCTCTTAACTAGCTTTGTGAACTTATGCAAGTCACCTAACTTCTGTGTGTTAGCTCTGTGGGATGAGGGTGACAGTCATTGTTCTCTCTCCCTCACGTGACTTTAAAAAGTGTAGAAAAGGGGCGGCTAGGTGGCACAGTGATTAGAGCACCTGCCCTGAAATCAGGAGGACCTGAGTTAAAATCCAGCCTCAGACACTTGACACAAAACTAGCCGCGGGACCTTGGGCAAGTCACTTAACTCCAATTGCCCTCCAAAAAGCAAAAAAAAAAAAAAAGTGTAAAAAAAATAGAGTTAGAGAAGAAAATGTTAATTTTCAGGATCTACACGTGGGGCTCCTCTTTTGATGGCTTTGTGAAGGAGTAAAGCTAATGTGCTGGGGAGTTCATCAATGATATGAAAACTGATCTGCCCTGGTTTTAGATTCTTTGGGACCTGGTTCTGGGTATGTTATAACTGATGTCATTTAGCTCTTGAAGTTTTCCCAGCACTTTTTACTCATTGTCTCATCTGGTCCTCTAAACAACCTTGTGAGGTAGGGACTCAGCTGCATCTTACTGATAAGCAAACAGAGGCTCAGAGCAGTTGGGTGATTTGCCCAGGGTCACAGAAGTTGTAAAGCATCTGAAGCAGGATTTGAACACAGGTCTTCTTTACTCCACAACTGGCACTCAGTCCATGACATCGGGCTGTCTGCAGCTGCCATCATCCTCCTGAGTTGGTGTATTTGATGCCAGGTAAAAGTTAGGAGGGTCTCATTTGGAAAGAGGAAGGGACGTTCAAGAATGAGGGATGGCATGGAGGTCAGGAAGACCTGAATTCAAATGTGGCCTCAGACGGTTATTAGCTGTGTGAGTCTGGACAAGTCACTTTACCCTGTTTGCCTCAGTTTCCTTATCTGTAAAAATGAACTGGAGAAGGAAATGGCAAAGTGCTCCAGTATCTTTGCCAAGAAAACTTCAAATGGAGTCATGGAGGTTTAGACATGATTGAAAATGACTAAAAAAGCAACTTCCTGACTCCAGACCCAAACACTATCCACTGTGCTACCCGGCTGCCTCTGAAAAAGAATTGTGAAGAGAGATTGGGAAATGTTCACTTATGGGATAAATCTTTTATTTTATCATAATTGTTGCTGTAGGAGCCATAATAATAATAAATGGCATTTATGAATCACTTTAAAGTTTGCAAAGCATACATGATCTTATTTGAAACAACAACCTTGCATAACCCCATTTTCCAGATGAGGAAACTGAGGTGAACAGGGTTAAGTGACTTGCCCAGGGTCACACAGCTAATAACTGTCTAAGACCAGATTGGAACTTACTGACCGCAGGCCCCAGGGGTGCAGTGACTAAGTGTCAGAGATAGATTTTGCGCCCAGGTCTTTCTGAATCCTGATCCAGCGTTCTATTTACTATGCCTTGGTGGCCTTAGTTCCATTTTGGCCTTAGTTAACTTTGTATCTCTCTTGGTGCCTAGAATTGTGCTCTGTAGACAGGAAAGTATGAATTCATGTTTATGGAATGAATGAATGGTGCAGCATTGTAGGCAAGTAAGGATTTCATGACCATGTATTGACTGACATTGCCTGTGGTCTTAGCCCAAGGTGCTGCTGTTTCTTTGCTTTTTTAGTAGGGCAGTTTTATCAAGTTTAGAGACTTTGGGAGCTCCAAAAACCCATGCTTTGCATAGCTCACACCTGAGAAGCTGTCAAAACCTGACCAGAAATATCTCCCCTAGATTGGCAGCTTTGGGGAACATAGCTTATGCGGTCCCAGTGCCTTTGAAAGTATAGGTTTCGACAGGCTAATTATGTGATGCACAGTTGACTAAGAAAGAGAGTCAGGTGAACCAAAAGGTGAGGAGGGTGCACAGGTGGGAAAGAAGCCCTATTCTGTCTGCCTCCCCCACCCCCACGACCAGGTGTTTCCCAAAGTTTTGTTGGCTGCCTAATCTAATCCCACCTCTGATGGGGGTGGAAGAGGGAGACAAGGTAGGATATCTGAAGTAGGATGGTTTTTTTTAAAGGATATACCCAGTCCCTATCTCATCGAGGCTGGAAGTTTAGTGGCTACTCACAGGCTATATTCTGATGTTGATTGCTATGGAAACTTAATTCAGGCAAATTCAGGAGCTGGTACTTTCTTCCCATAACCTGAAAGAACTGGGATCCATTTTTTAGGGACAGAAAGTGTCTCCTAATACTACTTGGAGCCTGAGGAAGTTGAGTCAGCCTCTCAAATCTCTGGGTCCTTGGTTTCCTCCTCTGGCCAGTGAGGCTGTGTGACTAGAAATTCTAGGTCTTGTTCAGCTTTAGTCCTCTCTGGCACCAGTCCTGTAAATATCCGGTCTGCCATCGATTGAGGAAAGGGGAGGGAGCAAAGCCAAGCAGAAAAGGTCAGATGAAAGACGGGAGTCAGATGCTGAAGCTGCTGACCTCCCTTGGGATGTGACTGAGATTACAAAAGCAAATAGGAATGGGATGCCAAGCAGCTGCTGGACCTGCAGAGGCCTTGTTGAGGGAAGGAGGGCTTTTCATAGGCTTATGGGAAAACATGGTATATGGGCAGCTTTGCCAGGATGGACTGAGCTGGTTTCACTCAAGGCTGGGAGTAGTATGGTACTACAAATCAGGGCAGGGGACAGTTATGGGAAAGAATTGGATGTAGAGTGGACTTTACTCTTGTCAGAAGAAGCAGCTCAGTTTCTTACCTGGTGTCTAATCTTTAGGTTTGCTCGTTCTCTAACCCTGTGCTGAAGACTTGAAACTGAAATTATGAGTTGACTGTTTTCCCTGATCATCTCTGTATGCCCAGTGAGCAGCCCATCTCTGCTTGGTTTCTGGTCTGATATTGGCTTTTATTAGGTATTATTGTTAGATGATGTGATTCACTTCCCCTGCCAGAAGAAGTTGGGGTGAAATACCTCAATTCTATGCTTTATTAGAATGGGTCAAAGGGACTGGGGATTATGAACCTGGAGGAAAGAACTCAAGGGAAGACATAACTGTCTTCAGATATTTTAAAGACTGTCACTGAGGCAGCTAGGTGACATAGTGAATAGAAAATTCTCAGGAGGACCTGAGTTCAAATTTGACCTTAGACACTTACTATCTGTGTGACCCTGGGCAAGTCACTTCACTACAATGGCAAGAAAAACAGATAAATTTACGTGGAAGAGAAATTGAACTTAACATTTATCCCTGGAAGACAGAACCAAGGGTGATAGGGAAAGGCATTGATTAATTTAGGCTTAATGAAAAGGAAAACTTGCTAATAATTAGAACTGTCAAAGTGTGGAACGGGCTACTTTGGAAGGTAGTAGATTACCCCTCATTAGAGATTTTCATGGAGAGACAGTATGGTGTGGTCATTCTAGAGATAATCTTGGAGTCAAGTAAACATAGGTTCAAATCTTTCCTTGGCCATGGACAGGCTATGTGACTCAGGAGAAATCACTTGACTTCTTAGTGTTCCAGACAACTCTCTCTGAGAGTAAATAAATTGTAGAGTTTATGCCTATGAAGTCAAAAGCAGAGGAGAGATGGAGAGATAAAGATGGGGGGGGAAGAGAGAGAGAGAGAGAGAGAGAGAGAGAGAGAGAGAGAGAATTTAAGTAAAGCCTGGATCACCACTTCTTGAATATGATGTAAAGAGATTATTTTTCAGGTCTGAGGTCCCTTCCAATTCTGAAATATGGTGATTTCCCCTTTCCCTTTCCATTCTTCTCCGCCAAAAGAACCTCTCACAGCTAACCATTGTCTTATATGGCCATTTTGTATATCTGCAATCCTCTGCTTTTGCAAGGCAGGTCTTTCTAGCCAAGAGAATCTCCACGCTTGATCCAGAACTGTCCCAGTCTTTGTTTATTCTTCCCCTTAAGATGAGAGAGAGCAGACCACGTGGTCTATAGTGGGAACATCATAGACTGAATGCTGGGAGGTACCTTTAAGGTCACATCAACCAACCTCCCATGCTATAGTTGAGGCCCTGAGTGGTTATGAGTGGTCCAAGATCAGGTTGCAAATCCACCATTCTTTCCTGTGTATCACACTATGTCAACATGAGCAGCCCTGTGAGGAGGTACTACAGGTATTTACTGTCCCCATTTTACAGATGAGGCTTAGAAGGATTAAGGGATTTGCCCTAGGTTTTACAAGCTCAAAAGGTGAGAGGTGGAATCTCTCCTTCCCCAGGATTCCTGGAACTCGGTCCAGCAATTGATCTACTCCCTGAGGTCTGCTGACTAAACGGCATTGGAGGAAGTGTAGAACCAGAAACGGACCATTTAAGGGAACAGCATCCAGGTACCCTTTCTATTTGGGAAGCTTAACTGATGCTTCCAAACAGCTGCAGAACCTTTGGCTAGTCCTTGTTATTACACTGGGGTTTCATGCTTTTCAAAGTGGATCTGGGTGAGTTTGCTTGGGGTGC
Source organism: Pseudocheirus occidentalis (assembly GCA_028646575.1). Taxonomy (NCBI): domain Eukaryota; kingdom Metazoa; phylum Chordata; class Mammalia; order Diprotodontia; family Pseudocheiridae; genus Pseudocheirus; species Pseudocheirus occidentalis. The sequence continues at coordinate 27,015,072 of CM053596.1, read as the reverse complement.
GTTTTTTGTTTTTGTTTTTTTCTCTAGTGTGGTCTTGTAAAGCAAATCCTTTATCTCTCTGACTTCTGGGCCCCCTTGGCCATAGCTCAGAAATTCCCCTTTGAGCAGAGTAAAGGGCCTTCCCTATTGTTTATGTTAAGTGAAATGCAGAGATGCTGCTTCCTTTAGAATTTGAAAGACTAGATAAGAACATTTAGTTCATTTTAACATGTGCATCTTACAATGGACCTACTATGTGCCAGGCACTGCATTAGGCACTAGAGATACAAAGACAAAATCAAGACATTCTCTACCCTCAAGCTTACATTCTTTGGCCAGTGGGATACTTGTATAAAGATAAGTAATACTAAGGAGAAGGCTCTAATAGTAGGGAAAGATTAGACCAAGAAAGGATTCCAGTAGGTGGTGGTACTTAAGTTGAGCCTAATGTAAAGCTGGGAACTTTAAGTGACAGTAGAGAGGAAGGAATATATTCTATGCAGAAGAAGCTGTTGATGGAGGTCCTTGAGAGGAAGATAGAATGGAAAAGAGGTGGGCATCAAGAAGACCCTAGACTTCTGGACGTTTAAAATCATCTGCCTGTGGAGGGTGTGGGCCTGTCTGTTAGCACCTTGGTGAAGCCACTAAAGGCATCTGATTAAGTCTCAGTGACTAAGGCTTTCTCCAAGATTAATTGCATAGCTTGGTGCCTCATAGAGGACAAATGTCAATGATTTGGTTTGCTTGCATTCTTGGGATGCTGGGCTCACGTGAGTGTGCGCTTGGCCCTGTGCTATACTGAACATTTTATTGATGACTTGGATGATGATGTAGCTGGCTTGCTCATTAAATTTGCAGATGACGCAAAGCTGAGAAGGGAGTGCTAACCCACAGGGTTTACCCCTGTGGGAAAGGACACGGTGTATTGCTGTAGTGGTTTAGGGAGTGTCAGAGACTCTGCCTACCCAGGGACACCAAAAACTGTTGTGGTTTCATGGTGTGATGTGGGGGTCACCTCAAAGAATTCAGTGTCAGACCATCCCTAATCCAAGAGGAACCAGCAACTTAGCAAGACAAGGCAGACAATTTTATAGTGTAATGACGCTGATTACACAACAGAAATTATGAATATCAAAAGGCACAGGAGGGGTTGTCAAGGGACTAGGTAATGGGGAGGGCTCTTTTCTATGATAGAGTGGTCAGACATCCTGGTCGTGCTGCTTTCTGATTGGCTAGCTGTTATGGTCCTGTCTGGTCAAGATGGATAGTTAGGGACTGTGTTCTGTCTTGGGCTAAAATGCATGACGTGATTGTGGTTGAGGACAAGAACACACCCGTTCAAATATGCAAATTGGATCTGGGGTTAGTGGCTAGCTAGGGGCAGTGTCTGTATTGAGTCTGGGGGCCTATGGTATGGTTAAAGTCAGATTGTGTGGGTAAATCAGGACATGCCTACTGTTCAGTAGGGCCCATAAAGGAGTTAGAATATTGGGACTGGGGGGCAGCTTTATCAGGATTCCGTCACTAAAGTTAAAAGTTTTCTAGCACAGAATTATGGATAAGGGTGAGAGAGCCTATTTCCAACTCGCCGTGTTTTCTTTGGTGCCACTGTCTTCTCTCCCTGCCCCAGCCCATCAGCACCTAAATACAGTATTCAGCACATCCTGGGCACGCCATAGTGCTTATTAACTAAATTACATGGTGGGCGGATGTGCAATTCACATTCATTTATCAGGGGTTGGTGTCACCTGCAGGTCCACAGATGGTATGTGAATAACTGGCATGAAAATATTGATTTTCCATAATCACACAGTCTCAGAGTTGGGAGGGAATTCTGAAATCCAAGACCATTCCGTGCAGCCCATACCTGAACAAGGATGTCCTCCACAAAACCTCTGATGGGTGATAGTCCAGCCTCTGTTCTAAGACCTCCAGGAAAGGGGAACCCATTTCATTTTGGGATAACTCTCATTAGGAAGCTTTCCTTACATCAAAACTAAATCTGCTTCTCTTTAGCTTCCACCAAGTCCTCCTAGTTCTGCCCTTTGGGAACAAAGATATCGAGATGAATTTATCTTCCATGTGTTTTTTGTTTAATCTTAACTCTTCCCGAGACGACTCTTCAAATACTTGAAGTGCCTAATCATGTTACCTTTGAGCCTTCTCCACACAAAATATCCCAGTTCCTCCACTGAATCTTTTTCATTTGACATAAACTTGAGACCTTACACAATCCTAATTACCCTTCTCTTTTTCTTATCAAAGTTCTTCCTGAAATGTGGCACTACTCTTTTATCCATTTATTCAACCAGCATTGAATAAATGACAAGATCTCAAATTTTGGAAGGACCTTTAGAGGACATCTAGCCCAAGTTGAACAAGAACTTTCTCTATAACCTACTCAACACAGGTTGTCCAGGCCTGGTCTTCAAAAGAAAGTCATCTCCTAGTTGGAGTACCCTCCATTCAAACAAAGCAGCCTGGAGAAGACAGAACTCAAGTAAGGCATGACAACTGTATACAGGTATACATAAGGCTGCCATATGAAAGAAGGTTTAAGATTCATTCTGTTTGGCCCCAAAGGGGACAACATGAGGGGTTGCAAAGAGACAGAAGAGCTTATTTCAGAAAAAATCTTCCTAACAATGAAAGGTTTCCAAAAATGAAATGGGCAGGCCTTGGAAAGTAGTGTTTCCTCCTTGCTTTAAAACCAAGGCAAAGTTTTAGGAGACTAGGAGAGCAAGGAATAGTTTACCTGTCAGATCTATGGAGAAGGGAAGAATTTATGACCAAAGAAGAGGTAGAGAACATTATGAAATGCAAAATGGATTATTTTGATTACATTAAATTGAAAAGTTTTTGCAGAAGCAAATCCAATGCAATCAAGATTAGAGGGGAAACAAAGTTGGGAAACAATTTTTACAGCCAGTGTCTCTGATAAAGGTCTCATTTCTAAAATATGTAGAGAACTGAGTTGAATTTATAAGAATGCAAATAATTACCCAATTGATAAATGGTTAAAGGATATGGACAGACATTTTTCAGAGGGATAAATTAAAGATATTTATAAGCATATGAAAAAATGCTCTAAATCACTATTGATTAGAGAAATGCAAATCAAAATAACTCTGAGGTATCACACCCATCGGATTGGCAAATACGATGAGAAAGGAAAATGATAAATGTTGAAGAATATGTGGTAAAATTGGATCACTAATGCATTATTGGTGGAGTTGTGAACTGATTCAACCATTCTGGAGAGCAATTTGGAACTATGCCCAAAGGGCTATAAAAAAGTGCATCCCCTTTGACCCAGCAACACCATTTCTAGGTCTGTACCACAAAGAGATCATACATAAAAAACAGCCCTTTTGTGGTGGCAAAAAATTGGAAATTGAAGGCGTGTGCAATGAAAGAGTTCAGAGTCTGAATCTAAGGTCAGAAAAGGTCTTTATTCTTTTTAATGAGAAAGGACTCTGCCCCTGTGGCACACATGGCAGCAGGGAGAGAGGAACAGGTAGAAGCCAGCCTATGGTTATATAATCTTCTAATGCAGAAAACCCAACCCAGCCCAACTGACCTTCACTCTTATTGGTAGGGGGGCTGACCTGCAACCAAAGCACGGGAATCTCTCTGGGACAAAGGACCCAGAAACATGTGGGTGTCCAGTGAAAGCAGTCTTAACCTTATTTGGCATATCTCGTGCTGAGCTGGCTCTGGAGGAGGGTCTCCATTGCTCTAAGCCCCAGATCGCTTGAAGGTCAGGTGACCTAAACCTAGACCTAGTGAATACTGAAGCCATTCTAGATTTTATTTTTCAGAATGGGGAAACTTCCCTATAAATTATCCCCCAGAAGGGGATGTCCATGAATTGGGGAATGGTTGAAAAAGTTGTGGTATATGAATGTAATGGAATACATTGCACTACAAGACATTATAAGCAGGAAGACTTCAGAAAAACCTAGAAAGACTTCTATGAACTGATTCTGAGCAAAGTGAGCAGAACCAGGAGAGAACATTGTAACACAGTAACAGCCACAATGTGTTATGACTGATCTTGGTAGCCTTGGCTCTTCTCAGCAATGCAAGGATCTAAGATTAACGCCAAAAGACCCACGGTGGAAAATTCTGTCCGCATCCAGAGCAAGAGCTCTGGAGTCTGAATACAGATGGAAGCAGACCATTTGTTCTACTTTTCTTTTGTTGTTTTGTTTTGTTTCTTATTTCTTGTGGTTTCTCCCATTAGTTCTAATTCTTCTTTACGTTATGACTAATGTGAAAATATGTTTAATATGAATATATAAGCAGAGCCTTTATCAGATTACACACCATTTTAGGGAGAGGGAGGGGAGGGAAGAGGGAAGGGAGGACGAGAAAATTTAAAACTCAAACTCTTAGGGAAGTGAAAATTGAAAACTAAAAATAATTAGTTATAAAAAAACAAAGTCAAGAATAACCACTGGACTAGTGCGGTGGACATACTTTTTCAGTTAATGGTTGGATTAGATGGCACTAACACTTTCCAGTGCCAAAAGTCCAGTGCCATAGGGCACTTAACTCCTATGAGCAGTCTGACCAACTCCAGGGGTTTTCATTCCTTCTGATGTTCAAGCTCAAGGGCAACAGATTCCCTTCCTTGGTTTTGTTGTGTATTGCTTTTCTCTTTCTTTTTTAAATAGTCTTTTCCATCACCTTTGTGGGACCATAAATGTTGGGGGGGGGGGCGGGAATAAAGGTCCCTGCCTTTCATTAGCTTTTTAATTTTAATTTCAGTGCTCCTTTTTGCTAGGCCACTCATTACATGCTCTGTCTGCAAACTAAGCCAGGAAGATTTGCATTTGAAAGCTTTTGCTACCTTGTGTCTGACTGAATGCAAATCCAGGACCTGAATCTTTCCCAGATAAGAGGCTTTGAGTGTTTGCATTCTCATTGCAGACAAAGACAGGCCATCTCTCCAAGAGAACATTATCATTTCCATCAAGGGTATTTTTATTATTATTATTATTTTATTTCTTTCCTCTTGTTTCTCTCTACCCTTCCCCTCCCCACTCCCCTCTCCTTCCCATTTCCTTTTAAAAGCCACTTCTAACTAAATGGAACCAAGCTAAAGCCCTATGGCCCATTCTGTATTTCTCATGTCCGATAATGATTTAATATTATATTTATCTGTATTTAAAGATAAATTCAGGTACTTTTTAAATCACTGCCTCAGATTCCAAGAGGTTATATAAAACAGCCATTATGTTTCCCTAACAACCCTCTCATTTCCCAGGATACTCTACTGGCCTGTTAAATAGGGATCATGCTCTTGAAGGCTGTACTCTAGCCTCTGACATCAGAAATGCAGTTATGTTTCTTTCTTTCTCTCTCTTCCTTCCTTCCTTCCTTCCTTTCTTTCTTCCTTCCTTCCTTCCTTTCTTTCTTTTTTTTTCTTTCTTTGTTTCTTTCTTTCTTTCTTTCTTTCTTCCTCTTTCTTTCTTTCTTTCTCTCTCTTTCTTTTTTCTCTCTCTCTTCCTTCCTTCCTTCCTTCCTTCCATCCTTCCGTCCTTCCTTTTCCCCACTAGAAGATGAATTGAAGTATTTGTAGGGAGAGTACAGTGTACATTTGACTAGTCAGAAATCAAGCATGGCAATTTGTTCATTTCTGGGCTCCACATTTTAGGACATTCATTCATTAAGCCAGACACCATCCAGAGGAGGGTAATCAGGATGAAGAAGGGACTTGAAATACTGTTATACAGGGAGCACTTGAAAAAACTCTTGATGTTTAACTTGGACATGACTTAGTGGTTGGGGAGACCATAAGAACAATTTTCAAGCCTTTGAGTTTTTAAATTATACCTTTTTCAATGGAAAAAAAATCTTTTTTTCTCTTCTTCTTGTCCCCCACCTCTCCAAACAAAATAAATACCTTCATTGACCACATCCAAAAATATGTCATATTCTGCAGCCTGAGTCCATTGACTTCTTGTCAGGAAGTGAGTTGCGTGCTTCATCATTGGTCCTATAAACATTGTGAGTGATCATTTCATTTGTTGATCAGAGTACTTAAGCCTTCAAAATTGTGTTTATGATACTGTTTTTGTGGCTACAGGGGAGGAGAATTTGCAGCCTCAAGGCCACATGTGACCTTCTAGGTCGTTGGGTGCAGCCTTTTGACTGAGTCCAAGTTTTACAGAACAAATTCTTTTACTAAGGGGGATTTATTCTGTGAAATTTAGATTCAGTCAAAGGGCTGCACTTGAGGACCTAGAGCAGTGGTTCTCAACCTTCGTAATGCCGCGACCCTTTAATACAGTTCCTCATGTTGTGGTGACCCCCAACCATAAAATTATTTTCGTTGCTACTTCATAACTGTAATTTTGCTACTGTTATGAATCATAATGTAAATATCTGATATGCAGGATGTCTTTTCATTGTTACAAATTGAACATAACTCACAGGTTGAGAACTGCTGACCTAGAGGGTCACATGTGGCCTTGAGACTGCAGGTTCCCCACCGCTGTAAAGTTGTTATGGTTCTACTCCCTTCATTCTGTACAAGTTCATACAAGTCTTCACAGGTTTCTTTGAAGAGTTCCCTTTCATCATTTCTTATGACATGATACTATTTCATTATGTTTATATTAATATTTACATCCATCCAAAGCATAATTTGTTTAGTCCATTCCCCAATTGATGGATACTGCCCCTGCCCACCCTTAGTTTCCAATTGTTTGCCACTAAAAAAACATTTCAATTGTTGGAAGAACTAAATGTGGAGGTGGGGTGGAGGAGGGAATGATTTGACTTGCTTTTCTAGGTCACAGAACAACTAGGAGCAATGGGCAGAAATTTCAGAGAAACAGATTTAGATGTAATATCAGGAAAAATCCCTAGCTACCAGAATTACTGTAGAGTAAAATTGGATACCTTGGGAGGAGGTGTAGGTAGTAAGTTCTCCCTTGCAGAATATCTTTAAGGAAAGGCTAGATGTTCACTTCTGTGTTTATTGCAGAGGGATTTTTGTTTGTTTTTTTGTATATGGGGCATTGGTTTAATTAAGTGGCCTCCCAGGTCAGAGATTCTGTGACTAAAGTGTAAGCTACCTACCTTCCCCCAGTTTTTTTTCAGAGTTGGAGAATAATGAGTATGGAACACATATTTAAGTAAGGTGGATTTTAGTATGTATAAGGTAGATTTTTGTTATTCTTTCTTACAGTTTAGTTTCCTAGGTTCCATAGCCATAACAATTTCTATTTCCCAGGCTCATGCCTTGTAAATATCTCTACCACACTTGTGTAGCATTATATAATGATAGATAATATAAACATTTGTGCTCAAATTGTAAGTTTCTACTGTGACTGTGCAGTGCATATAATGGTGAAGTAATGTAAACTTATGAGGCTATTGCTGGCAATACGCCTTCTATGTCTGTTACCCCATAAAGCAGGTGGGCACTGGTCAGTGAGTGGGGAATCTTTAGGGTTGAATACATAAGCTAGAATGCTGTGTATGCCTTGATTGGCCCCCATCAAGGCTTGGGGGGAATCTGTGCTTACCTCAACTTGCTCCCATTGAGACTTGAGGGGATTTAGGGGAATGCACAAGTTATGTTTGTCTTGATTGACCCCACCGAGAAGTAGGGATAGTTTCCCCATCTTCTTGCCAGCACCTTTAAGAAGGATGATTAGGGAATGCTGTAGGAGCTGATGCTCCCATTATCAGCAAACCCTCTTGAGAAGACTAGACTAGAATAAAGTAAACTTATTAACCCCTCTGAAGTTGTCTTAGTGTCCTCTGTGGTAGCAGCCTTCCTGTGTGATAATGTTTATCTGTCTTACAACATAGATAAAGGCAGATTTTCTGAATTGTTGGTCAGTTTTGCTGACCTGTCTTCCCCTCTTCCCCCTTTTAATTTTTAGTTATAAGGGAGGATTCTCACAGGGAAGTGTGGGAAGGGATATACTGGTAGAGATATCAAAATACAAGACAGCAATAAAAATTTACCTAAAAAAAAATAATAAGCTTTTATTTGGGCCTGAACCAAACAACTGAGATTCAAATACATTCATCAGCTGTTGCAGGTGTTGGGTCCTGGGAAGAAGAATTTGCAGGTATACAATAGATACTCCTGTTGGAAAGATGCACCTGGATCTTCCCAGGGTGGTGGGACTGTTTGAGGGGAGAACAAATCTTGAAATTAACCAGCAGTGGCTGAGCTGAGCCCACCAAGACCTGTGGCTGGTCACAGAAATCTCTTTGTATAAAATCACTTGTTGCCATTAAAGCACAGTGATAGGTGGTCTACATTCCCAGGGAAATCCCAGAGTATCAGAGCAAGAAGGGACCTGTTCAGGTCTCTGCAATGTCTTCATAAGGATTCATCTAGCCTCTGTTTGAAGTCCTCCAATGAGATAGAACTCACTGTCTAGGCAGCTTGGGATGGCTCTAATGGCAAGGATGTTTTTTTTTTCTTTACTTTGAGTCTAAATCTGCCTCTTTGGAACAACTTCTTCCTCAGATGTGCCCTCTTGGTCCGAACAAATATTCACCAAACTCCTACCATGTGCCAGGTATTAGGGTAGTTGGGGGGAGGAGGCAGGACAAAGACAAAAATGAAACAATGCCTATCCTCAAGGATCTTACATTTTATTGGGGGTGGGGATGGAGTGGAAATAACATGGATTTAAATAAACAAAATATACAAAATAAACAATCTTTTTAGGTGTGAGGGTCCTAGCAATTGAGGGGATCAGTATAGGCTTTGTTTATGAGATAGTCTTTGAATTGTACCTAAGACTTTTTCTTCCTCTTTCTTCATATGGAAATAATCCTTGTAATTTATACAGCCAAGTCTCTGAAGGACATTACTGACCTTGCTCAAAAATTTATCCCTCCTAGAACATCTTATCTAGGTGGAATTGTTAGCCCCATTTGACTTGTCTTTGTGTCCTTCATTCTTGAAGAGGACCGTGACATCAGAGAATGATAACGTGACTTGCAGCTGACTTGGATTTGAGTCAGAGAGGGTTGTGCAAAGTCACCAGCCTCACTTTCTCCTCTAGAGCCATGTGGGTCCAGTGGCCTGATATTTGTCAGGATGACTGGAGATGACCCAGGATGCAACAGGAGACTCTCCTGGTCCTTTTAGGCTAAGGTCTTTTCAGTTTCTCCTTTTGAGTAAGATAATACCCATTCAGTGAATAGGCCTCTTTAAGAAGTGAGTCTAAGAGAATCTAATCTAGGTGAATTGGTCCATTATGTTCTATTCAGATAGGCTTGGGTGGGTGGGAGATTACTTTGTCTAGACTGACCAGGCTGGGAGTAAGAGTGACATAAAGTTATACTTCCAATAGAACAGGCCCAGCTCTCATTGTAATATTCATTCTCTCATTAATTGTTACCTGATCACTACCTGTCAGGAATAACTACCCTTCCAAGGCCATATAAACATTGAGAGGCTTCCTTAATTTGTCTTTGGTTTATGAGAGAAAGCCAAATGGCCATCCTTTTATTAATTATTTGGAAGCCCTTATTAATAAAATTATTAATTACCCAGAAATTATGTCTCTAGGATGTTACATTACAACGGAAGTTAAGGATTCTAAGAGGGGGAAGTGAGGAGGGAAGGCATACCAGGCATAGAGACAGTTTATGCAAAGGCACACAGATGGGAGATAGAATGATATGTAAGGGAAAGGGGCATCACAGAGTAGTGAATAGAGAGCCAGCCTCAATGGGGCTGCAGATCCTGTATTTTACACGTGTACTACTAGCATAATCTTATCACTCCAGGCAGCTCTCTAAGCCTATATGTCTACATTGCCAGAAGGAATTTCCTTACCCAGGGGTTCCCTATACCAATGAAATCATGGGTTCAGTCTCTGTCCCTATGTAAGGAGTAAATTAGGGCACAATTGCTCCTACAGGGGCTACAGCTGCAGGGGTCTTACCACCAAAGTCCTTGGCACTGTTAAATTGTTTGGCATTAGAAACTGGTATCATTTTTTTCAGTGGAAATAACATTTAAGAAAAAGGCATGACCGTCTGGTTTGGCTGTCACCCCCTAAGGACCCAGGAAACCTCCCCATCCGACTTGTCAATGAAACTTTCCATATGTGCTGTCAGTCCCATTAGAATGGGAGCTCACTGAGAGCAGGGGCTATTTTTCTATTTGAACCCTCAGCACTTGGCACATGGTAAGCACCGATAAACACTTCATTCATTCAAGGGCAACAGCCTCACGAAGGTTGATTTGCTTGTAACATAGAGTGAAAGTCACATAAGCCCTGAAAATATTTGAAGACAGCTATCTTGTTCCCTCGAGTCTTTTCTGAGTTATACATTCCCAGTGTTAAACAACATTTGAAGTATCTTCACACCCTGCCCCTTATCCTTCAAATAAGCTTTGATCAGTAGGAGAGACTGCACTGAAATGAGCTATAATTTAGAAATGGAGATTCAGGGTAGTGGTTTAGGAAGAAATCCAGGGAAGATTCCTGAGGTTCAATGGACTATGCGAGCATGGAAAACACAGAATCACTTTATATGTTCATCTAAATGGCAGAATAAGTCTGGGCTCTTTACAGGGCTGGGAAGGGACACAATAGTATTAAATGAAGAAAACAAACATAAGATAAAATCCAGGTATAGTCAGAAAATTAGGGATAACACATGGGAAACGATTATGGAGTTTTGGCTTTCAAAGCCTGCTGGTTGTCTATGCCTGGTCTAGTATGTGGTGCCGTTGGCTGCATGGATCCTGAGTCAGGCAGAAGGCACAGAGGAGGAACAAAGTTGGTCTTTGAATTGTCAGTCATCTCAGAGAGTCGGTCATCACTGATTTGATGTGTGACTTGAGGTTCTAAAGACAAATCTCATCAAAAGAACTCAACCTTGAAATAACTGCATACTAGAGTAATGTGTTTCCCCACAGGGGGCAAATCACTTAAAAAAAAAGGTAGCATCTTACTTTTTAGGGGAAAACAGGGTTTGGAACCTTTCCTGCATGTAAAAGCTCTCTAGAAATAGGGCCGCAAGGCTCTGATTCTGCATCTATATATAGAAGAACTTGTGGGGAGGTGTGATTGACAATATTTACACAGCTAATATGTATACAGCAGTTTAATATTTACTACCTGTTCAATGCTTTTGCTTTTCCTATGCATATATCAATCTAATTAAACTCTTTAAAATCATATTGAGTGATGTTGGATGCCTGAATCGAAACAAAAGGAAGGTATGGGAAAAGGCGTGGCCAGATATTTGGGGGCTGAGTAAGAGATTGAATATTATGTTCTTGGGTAAGAATCCTGGAAATGACAATGATGTAGCAGAGGGAACAAAGTCTGGGTGAGTGACATTCATGTGTCCCTGGTGTCCTGACTGTAGAAAGGACCCAGATTGTCATCCTTGTTTACACTAGTTAGATGTAGTGGTTCAGAGAACCAGACTTGGAGTCAGGAAGACCTGAGTTCAAATATGAGTTCAGACACTAGCTGTGTGATTGTAGGCAAGTCATTTAACCTCTGTTTGCCTAGGATTTACCTCCCAGGGTTGTTGTGAAGATTAAATAAGAATTAAATTCAATTAATATTTGTAAAGTGCCTGGCACATAGTAGGTACTATATAAATGCTAGTGATGATGATACTGGTGGTGGGGATGATGTTGGTTTGTTGAATCCAAGAATAAGGTTTTACACTTATACTTTTTCAATTTTGTCTTATTAGATTCAACCCAATTTTTGAGCTTGTTGAAAATTTTTTTTGGGTTCTGGCTCTGTCATCTAATGTCTTAAATATCCTTAGCTTTGTGCCATCAGTCAATCAAAAGGCATTTTTAAAGATCTTATTACGTGCCAGACGCTATGCTAATTTCCTAAGACTCAAAAAGCAAAAACAACCCTGCTTCGTCCAAATAAGGGAGACGACATTTATAAGTTGGAGCATATGAGGTAAATACAGGGTATATGGAAGGTAACTTCAGAGGGGAAGGTATTTGTGGCTGGCTAGGGGGACCTGGAAAGGCCTCCTGGAAGAGGAAGTAGTGTTTGAATTAAGTCTTAGAGGAAGCCAAATATTCTAAGACTTATATGTTGAGAGGGAACGCATGCTGGGCATGGGGAGCAACCAGGGCAAAGAAAACCGTGGAGGTGGGAGACGAAGTGTTAATTTGATAAGTGTAGGTTTTCTACTCTGTGCCTTTATCCACATTTTTGATGACAATGTTCAGTAGCAGGGTCGGCTAGTTGTCTATACCTGGTCTAGTATGTGGTGCTGTTGGCTGCATGGACTCTGAGTCCATGAACTATAGAGTCTATTGAACTATAGAAATAATTCAGTAGAGGGTAGGCACAACTCTCTACCTCCCCTTTCCCCCAGGCTTCTCTCCTAGAGATGTCTTGCAAAATTGACTGTAATGAATGAGTATTCTTTGTATCTGGCCAATCAACAGATTTTAAATCCATCTTTTTGTACTATCATCCTTCCAAAAGAATAGTATGAGATATTTTACCAAATGTTTTGCTAATGTTAACTCTAGCTATAGCATTCACCTGATCCAACAATAAACTCCAGTGGTTTCCTATTGCCTCCAGGAACAATGCTCCATTTGGCATTCAAAGCCCTTTATAACTTAGCCCTCCTCTACCTTCTAGTCTTCTTACACATTAACTCCGGAACACTTACTCTCTGATCCAGTGACATTGGCCTCCTGGCTGTTCCACAAATAAAACACTCCTTCTCTTGGCTCCAGGCATTTTCTCTGGCTGTCCCCCGTGCCTGGAATGTTCTCCTTCTTCCACCTACTGAACATCCTGGCTTCTTTTAAGTCCCAATTAAAATACCACCAAAAAAAAAAAGAAGAGAAGAGGTATGGCCTGCATACTAACCTGAAGGCCAACAGAGCTATTCTACTGACCTCATTGTTGCATGCCTGTAAAACCTGGACAGTTTACCAGCACCGTGTGAGAAAACTGAATTGTTTTCACTTGAATTGTCTGAGAAAGATCCTGAAGTTTATTTGGCAAGATAAGGAACCGAACACCAGGGTCCTTCTAGATCTGAGCTGCCAGATATTCAAACTCTATTGTGGAAAGTGCAACTCTAATGGGCTGGTCACATGGAATGCCATACTTAACAGACTATTTTATGGTGGTCAGAAGAAGCAGTATAAGGACACTTTCGAGGTATCTCTGAACTACTTTAGTACTGACTGTGAGACATAAGAAAAGCTGGCACAGGGCAGCTCAACATGGCACGCCCAAAGAAGCCAAAATTGGGGAAGAATGGAGGGAACAGGAGCCACACAAATCCAGAACCACGTCTACGCTAAAAGTTCTAGGGGACAACTTGGGCTGGATCTGTGGTAGCGCCTTCTGAACTCATACTGGTCTAATTAGCCACAGTCAAACACACCATACCCTGACTTCACCATCGTCATGTCATTGGTCTTCCTGAAAAAAAAAGAACGAAAAACAGAATTCTGTTTCCATAGGCAGTCTTCCCCAATCCTTCTTAATTCTAGTGCTTTTCCTCTTTTAATTGTTTCCTATTTATCATGTATTTGCTTGCTTTTTGTCTTCCATTAGATTTTAAGCTCCTCAAGGGCAAGGACTTTCTTTTGCCTCCTTTTGTATCCTCAGAACTTAGCTCGGTGCCTGGCACACAGTAGATGAAGAGGAGCCCAAAGAGGGTTAGGGCTGCCTGAAACCCCCAAATACCAAAATGCCGGGTCCTGCTGAAAGAATTCCACTCAAGTCTTCTCAGCCAAGGAAAAAGTAAAGTTTATTGAAAGCTCAAGTTTGCCACGTGGGGTGCTAGGCCATTTAAAGGTGCTCTCACAGAGCAAGTCTATACTAAGCTATCTCATGGTGCTCTCACTGAGCAAGTCTATGCCAAGCTATTCCATAGAGCTCTCACACCACGTGGAGGGAAGATGGGGTTCTATATACAATAAGGTTGTAGGAGGAATCTAGGGGTGGTCCAGAGGAGGAGATTGGGGAGGGTCTTCAGGAGGAGTCAGATGAGGTCAAACTCCAGTAAT
>CM053596.1:26949753-27000567 GCA_028646575.1 Pseudocheirus occidentalis | reverse complement strand
GGAAGTTGCTTGAGGCTACCTGGAGACCATAGACAATGGTGGGCCAGGCCAGTTCAAGGACTTGGACAGAGCTGCATCTCAAGGCCCATGACCTCAGGCAAATGTCCTCCCTGGGAAGGTTTACTTTCCCAGAGCCAAAGAATCAAGGAGAGCTCAAAAAGGGGGGAGGGGTCCCAGAGCCTACACCTCATCAGTAGATATCTATTTAATAAATGTTGATTAATTAATTAGCAATTACATTAATTGGTAATTAAATTTAAAAACTAATTCCTTAAGGAAAACTAAAGATTCTAAGAGGCATAACTAAAGAAGGAATAGAATTCTGATGTGAGGTTTTGTTGTTGCTGTTTAGTCTGTTAGTCATTTCTGACTCTTCATGACCCTATTTGGAGTTTTCTTGGCAAAGATACTGAACTGGTTTGCCACTTCCTTCTCCAGCTCATTTTACAGATGAGGAAACTGAGATAAACAGGGTGAAGTGACTTGCCCAGGGTCACATAGTTAGTCAGTGTCTGAGGCCAGATTTTAACTCAGATGCTCCTGACTCCAGGACTGATGATGCTTTTATCCTCTGTACCTCCTAGCTGCCTGGTTGACGTGGGATAGTCTGTGCAAAATCATAAAAGTGGGAGATCACCTACCAAGTTTGGAGAGCAGCAGATAGGCCAGTGAGAGAGTACATGAGGAGGTATAATATGAAATAAGTCTGGAAATCTAGGCTTGACTATGAAGGTATTTAAATAGTAAGGTGTGGGGGCTGCTAGGTGGTACAGTGAATGGAACACCTGCCCTGGAGTCAGGAGGACCTGAGTTCAAATCTGTCCTCAGACACTTAACACTCACTAGCCGTGTGACCTTGGGCAAGTCACATAACCCCAACTGCCCTGCCTTCCCCCCTCCAAAAAGCAAAAAACAAAAGAAAACAAAACAAAAAACAAAATTAATAAACAGCAAGGTGTGGAAACTGAGGATTCAAAAGGTAAAAAGAGTTGGCAATAGTTATGTGATGGGGCAGCTAGGTGGCACCATAGTGCGTAGAATGTTGGCCTGCAGTCAACAAGATTCATCTTTCTGAGCTGAAATGTGATTTGAGACATTTCCTAGCTGTGTGACCCTGGGCAAGTCACTTAACCCTCTTTGCCTCAGTTTCCTCATCTGTAAAATGAACTGGAGAAGGAAATGGCAAACCACTCTAGTATCTTTTACAAGAAAACCCCAAATGAGGTCACAGAGAGTTGGACACAGCTGAAACAACTGAACAACAGTTATATGAGAAGTAAAAATATGGGAGATGGTATTCAAAACAAAGTACTTCCCTTCCTTACTAGCATTCTTGCCTTTAGTCTCTCCCTTCAATCTTTTAAAAATTTTCTATTTTATTGTAAAATTGTCAATGGAAACAAATATTTCAATTTACAAAGAACAAAAATAGAATTGAATATGAACCCTTGAATGTCTGTTGTGTACAGTTTTAAAGTATATATTAAAGTTTACAAGGTAGGAACAGAATTGTCCTACATATGTCCCCTTCTGGTATTTTGTTTTGTTCTGTATATATTTAAATGTTATTTGATGTTCCCTCTGCCTTTTTTTTTTTTTTGCTTCTCTATCATTATTCATTAACTCATTCTGCTCCTCTCTCCAGTAACAATTTGTACAGTCCATCCAAGTTAACATATTGGCCATGTCTGAAAATGTCTATCTTGTTCTCCATCTCTCCACCCAAAGCCAGGAGTCAAGCTTCATCATCGATCTTCTGAAGTTATGACTGGTCACTGTTGAACTCTTTCAAAATTGTTTTCTTGTACATTATGGTGGTCATTGTGTAAATTCTCCTGGTCACACAGGTCATTTATCTGAATAAATTTATCTGAATCCTTAATATTTGTCATTTCTTTTGATTCAACAATATTCCATTATATTCACATGCCAAAATTTTTTCAGCCATTGCCCAAATGCTGGGCACCCACTTTGGTTCCAGATTTTCCCTGTAACAAAAAGTGTTACTATGTATATCTGTATCTCTCTATATTTTATCTTCTCCTCTTTCAAGCCTCAGCTCAACTACTTCTTCCTCCATGAAACCCTCTTCAGTTTCCTCTAGGGCAGTGGTCCTCAACCTTCCTAATGCCCTGACACTTTAATACTGGTATGTGGGCATATCTACATGTGGATGGACCTGCCTGGAGACGACAGAGAAGCTGTGTGTCTGTTCCTAAGACCATTGGAAATATTTGTTTTCCAATGGTCTTAGGCAACCCTGTTACCCCTGTGAAAGGGTCACTCAACTCCCAAAGGGGTTGCAACCCACAGGTTGAGAACCACTGCTCTAGGGGAAACTTTCCTTCCCTTCCCATATTTTCCTAGGGCCTCCCTTTTTCTGGATCTCTCCATTGCCTCTGTCTCATACTACCATCTATGGTGCTTATTCACATATGTTATATCCTTCATACAAGTATCTTCCTTCCCAGAGGGAATGGGCTACCGTTTTTGCATCTTCATATATCCAGATCCTAACCTTGAATGTTACTAAGGGCTTAATAATAAATGTTTGTTGAATTCAACTGAATTTTGGCCCCCATATCTGGAATGTCCTCCTATACTGTTGCCTTTCCTTCTTAAAGTCCCTGGCTCATGTCATCTTCTGCAGGGAGCCCTTGGGAATCTGGTTCCTCCAACTGCTGGTGCCTTCCTTTTGAAGGTTGCCTTCCATCTATTCTGCATGTATCTTTTATGTATCAATTTTTAAACATGTTAATAACTCTTCATTAGAATGTAACTTCTTTGAGGGCAGGAACAGCTTTTGCTTAGAATAGTGCCATACACATGGTAATTGCCCAATAAATTGCTGACTGATTTCATACCCATTGTTTTTTCCCCTTCCACTATGGCTAGGTGGTGCAGTAGATAAAGAATTGGGCTGGGAATTCAGGAATACTCACGCGTTCCTGAATTCAAATCAGGCCTCAGACACTCCCTAGCTGTGTGACCCTAGGCAAGTCACTTCACCCTGTTTGCCTCAGTTTCCTCATCTAGCAAATGAGTCGAAATGGCAAACCACTTCAGCATCTTTTTGTTTGTTTGTTTGTTTTTGCTTTTTGGAGGGCAGTTGGGGTTAAGTGACTTGCCCAAGGTCACACGGCTAGTTTTTTTGTGTTAAGTGTCTGAGGCCAGATTTGAACTCAGGTACTCCTGACTCCAGGGCCGGTGCTCTATTCACTGCGCCACCTAGCTGCCCCCACTTCAGCATCTTTGCCAAGAAAACCCCAAATGGGGTCAGGGAGAGTCACACACAGCCAAACAACAGCACAATATTATGCATCAGATTCCAATGTGTTACATACATTGGCAGTTGGAATGAGAATCCTAAGACTGAGAGTTGTAGGGGATGGTAGAGACTATAAGGGTGGGGTGGATTGAATCAATTGGATCAATTAATAAAGATTATAGCTAGCATTTATATAGAGCTTCAGGTTGGCAAAGTGTCTTTCATATATTATTTGATCCTTACAATAACTCAATGTAGGTGCCAATTTTATCCCCATTTAACAGATATGTAAACCAAGTAAAAACAGATTAACCCAGGCACATGAGTAGTAGGTATCTAAGGCAGGATTTAAAATCAGATCCTCCATTCTAGCCATTAACCATCTCACCCTACTTAAAATAAGTGATAAAATGATGTTCAGGTTACTTTTTTCAGGTGAGAACATTCAGTTTTATTAGAGGTATGAATAATGCCTAACTACCTCTATGAATGAGTGAGTGAATTAATGAATGGATGAATCATAGGCTTTAGGTTAAGTATGAAGAGTCCCAGTTCCATTTAAAAGTCCTTGTAAGCCATTGGATGAAAGGTTCTCTGCACATAAGTCCAATTTTTTTTTCCAGTTTGGTCCCTAAGGCTGTTTTACTGTCCTTTGGGCTTATGGCCTACTCCAGAGGTCCATTCAGGACTCTGGACAATGTGGCACCATATGTTGCCTCCAAACAACACCTACCTCCCAAAGGGATACATTTTTATCTAAGGTACAGTTAGTTATACAAAACAGAGGTCAGGAATGGGCATGAAGCACCCGACTTCTTTGGGCTTCTCTCCTTTTTTATCTCCAATTGGTGAGGGAGAGGGAGAAGGAGAAAGAGAGGGAGAGCCTTTTCAGCTGGAATGGGTCTGAAGCTAAAGTCCTGGCAGAGGCTAAATGGTTGGGATGGGTTGTCTGTGAAATGGAATTCTTAATTAAATAGGGATCCAAATGCTCCTTGTTCTGAAGCCTCTCTTCACCCCGCCCTGCCTCTGGGATGTACCATCACTCAAGCTCAGAGACATCCCCTAAGTCAATTACTGATACATTGACCTAGTTGCTCCCTGGCAGCCAGAAGCAGTCGATTAGTGATTCCTCCCAAGGGGGTCTTCTTGCCTGAGTGCTCAGATGCAGGGGGATTGACCCTTACAAGCCCCCCTGTAAGTTCAACAAGTCCCCTGGGGGAGTGCACAGGGAGCAACAATACCACATATATAAGAAGCCCCAGTATAACCCAGCCGAAGAGGAAAACCTTGGCGTTATGGATTTGTATTCCTTGGAATTAGCCCTGTGACTTCATCCCTATAGGGATGGAAAGTTCCAGTGCTAATGCAGAGCAGCAGCTCTCTCTGACTGTCTTAGGGAATTGCTTTGGATGCCTTGTCATGTGGCAGAGGTGGCATTTGAGCCCAGGTCTTTTAGTTTTGCAGGCCAATTCTCTCTACTATGCCATGGCACTTCCCATTTGGATTGAGAGACTTTAATTATCATTTTCATATCGAAGATGAAGGAACTGAGGGGCCAGAGAAGGAAAGAGATGTGCCCAAAGTCACAGAAGTCTCTGCATCAGGATTTGAACCCAGGTTGTGTGACCCAAACCTCAGTTTCCTTTATTTTTCAAGAGTCTGGACTAAAGGGTTTTGAGATCCTTCCCAATCCTAAATCTGTCATTTCATGGTCTTATCCTTCTGACTTTGGGCCAACACAGAGAGCCCTGGGCCTCAGTTGCTCCATCCATAAAATGAGGGGGTTGGTTTAGATGACTTTTAAGGCTTCTTCTGGGCAGCACGGTGGCTCAGTGACAGTGTACCAGGCTTGGAATCAGGCTCATCTTCATGAGTTCCAATCCAGGCTCAGAGACTTCCCAGCTGTTTTACCTTGGGCAAGTCACTTAACCCTGATTGTCTCAGTTTTCTTGTCTGTAAAATGAACTGGAAAAGGAAACCACTCCAGTGTCTCTGCCAAGAAAACCCCAAATGGGGTCATGAAGAGTTGGACATGATTGAACTTTCCAGCTCTTAATCTATGACCTTGAGTCAGTCTTGTCACGGCCTTCATTTCCTCATCTGTCAAGCAGAGGGGATGACCCTGAAGTCCCGTCCAACTCTATCTATGATCCTCCTCTGCCTCCAAGTACTCTTTATTTCTCCTCCCAACCCCACTCTCTACTGTTCCTTCTTTTCTAATACTTCAAGAAAAGAACAATTACAATCAATCAATCAATAAACATTATTAAATGCTTGATAGCTGGTACAGTGGATAGAGTACTGGGCCTAGAATCAGGGAGACTCATCCAGGCAAGGTTTCTTGTAGAAAGTGGGGTGTGAGCTGAATCTTGAAGGAGACCGAGCCTTATGGGCAAGGGAGTCATAGTACAGAGACAAGGAGTTAGAAGGTGGAGCCATGCACAAGGAACCCCCTAAAGGCCAGTGTTGTAGGGCATTCAATGCATGGAGCGGAGGGGAATAGTCTAAGAAGACTGAGAAGTTGGAAGGGGCCCTGTTGGGAAGGATTTTCTTTCTTGCTTGCTTTTTTTTGTTTTTTGTTTGTTTTTTGTTTTTGGAGGGGAGCGCAGGGCAATTGAGGTTAAGTGACTTGCCCAAGTTCACACAGCTAGTAAGTGTTATGTACCTGAGGCCAGATTTGAACTCAGGTCCTCCTGACTGGGAAGGATTTTCAAAGCCAATCCTGCTTCCAGGATTGGAGAAAGCAAGAAAAGCAGTGGTCAGGAATTGGAAGACCAGGGATTCCAGGGCTACATGAGTGTTCCAGTGATGGGTTGTTCCAGCCAGATTCATTCTTGGATTCAGTACTGAAGTTCCGGTGGGAAAGTAACAAGTTGGGAAGAATAACTTCCTGTCCTTTGTTCTCCTTTTGGGGGAGAATGACTTGATCGATCAGGACAAAAGTGAGCTTTTCAAGCTAATTCACTAAAAAGTGATTTTCTTTTTGAACAGTTAATAATGGCATAAAATATTCAGGTTAAAAAATATATATTATGTGTGCATATATTATATGCATATATCTAAAGTCTCTTTTAACAATTTTTTCTTTCACTCAGATTCCAGAAAGTGGTTGGTGGCTGGCCAAGCTGGCACAGGGCAACATCTCTGAAGCCTGTTGATACTAAAAAGTTACTCCCTTGGGCAGAAAGGGATTTTTTCAGATATGGTTATGAAGCATCCTTTTTCATAAAATAATTAATAACAATAACTCACCTTTGTCTAGGATGGTATTTGAGATTTCCAAAGTGCTTTCACTGTAAGCTCATGAGGTAGGCAGTGAATAATAAATCTTAGCATTTCTATGGTACCTACTATATACCGGGGGGGTGTATAAGGTGTTTGGAAGGGACCAGCACCTCTCATGTGAGGGTTTGCTGGGCCCTTTTCAGGGCTTCTCATCCACCTTTGGTGACCACCTTCACCCAACTCTCACCTGTAGCTTTAAGAACTTGTAGCATGAGCAGCGGCAACAACCTGAGTAAAGCTGTCTCCAATGTACCTCAAACCCATTGGTAAGATAGGGGGATGTTGTTTCACAAATGACCCACAGGAGGCACTAGAGTTTTTGGACTATAGCCTCTAACAAGTTAACTCTTGATCTGGTCAGGCAGGAAGGCCAGGAAGATAACCTTGGAGGGGTCAATCATCTTACTTTATTCTAGTCTAGTCTTCTTAAAAGGGTTGCTGATAATGGGAACATCAGCTCCTACCATATTCCCTAATCACTTTTCTCACAGGGGCCAGCCAGAAGCGGGGTGGACAACTACTCCTGCATCTTGATGGGGCCATTTGGGACAAGCACAACAGTCCAGCTTCTGTACTCCCCTAGATCCCCTCAATCCTCACTGGGGGCCAGTTGAGGCAAACACAGATTCCCCTCAAGCCTTGATGGGGGCTGATCAAGGCACACACAGCATTACACTGTCATACTCCCCTATGGGTTACCCTTAAGCCTCAATGAGGGCCAGTTGAGGCAAACACATATTCCCCACTTGCTGACCAGTGTGCATTTGCTTTAAAGGACAACAGAAAAAGAAGGCATGTTGCCAGCAATAGCCTCACAAGTTTACATTATATCACCATTATATCTCACTGAGAAGTCACAGTAGATATTTACAATTTTAAGCATAAATATTTATATTATTTATCATTATATAATGCTGTGCAAGTGTGGTGGAGATTTTTACAAGGCATGAGCCTGGGAAATAGAGATTGTTATGATCATGGAGCCTGGGAAACTAAATTGTAAGAAAGAATAACAAAAATCCACCTTGCACACACTAAAATCCACCTTACTTACAGGTGTCTACCCCAAGTGTGTATAGACTTTCACTGGCAGAAGAGAACAATTTGTTCCGATGGCTCTGAAGGTGGCTGAAACAGGTGCTGTTGAGGGCATAGACCTTGGTCAGATATCAAAGATGCCAAGATCATCCGCTGCATCCTGGGCCATTGCCAATTGCATCCACATTTATCTTTGCCATTAGACTTCAATGACCCTGGAAGAGAGAGTGAGGCTGATGACTTCACACCAATCTTGGGATTATAATCCCCATTTTACAGTTGAGGAAACCAAGGCAGAGTGAAGCTTTCCTTGCTTTCTCCAATCCTGGAAGCAGGATTGGCTTTGAAAACCCTTCCCAGTCACGAGGACCTG
The DNA here is from genome assembly GCA_028646575.1 of Pseudocheirus occidentalis. Taxonomy (NCBI): domain Eukaryota; kingdom Metazoa; phylum Chordata; class Mammalia; order Diprotodontia; family Pseudocheiridae; genus Pseudocheirus; species Pseudocheirus occidentalis. The sequence goes on along the minus strand of CM053596.1, from coordinate 26,992,603 downwards.
AGTTCAAACCTGGCCTCAGACATTTAACTTTTATTGGCCATGTGACCTTGGGCAAGTCACTTAATCCCAATTGCCCTGCCTTCACTCCGAAGCTATCTCATCTTGCTTAGAATCACATAGCCAGTAAGAGCGAGAGGCTAGACTTGAATTCTAGTACCAGCACTCTATCTGCTGTGCTTAGCTACAAGCCCATTCTCTCCTCTGGGGGTCAGGTTCCTCCACTAAAATATGAGGGAGCTGGTCTAGAGGCCAACCCCTCCAACTCAACGAGTACGGTCCTATGGATGGAGGTTAGATTTAGGATCACATGAGAGATAGAAATTAGTATTATCTCTGATTTCTGTGTTGATTTTGTAATATAATTATTATTTATGCTTCATTGATTTATAGAATTCTCAGTATCTTCTTGAACTTGCTTCACTCAAAAATGGGGTCTGTCATAGTCTGATTTGGCTTAAAGGTGTGGTTTAAAGGAGGTGGTACCTTAGCACCTGCTCCCGGCTCATCTTTCCTTCCTCCCTCTTTTCTTCCCCTCCTCCTCTACATTTGCTAGCTAACCAGTTTAACTTGGCGCTCATTTCTTGACCGTAAGCAAGCAACCAGCTTATAATGTACAAGACAATCCTCGTCTTTGCCTGACGCCCTAAAACTAGGGGTGGTTTGATCTCCCCCAAAGGGACAACTAACCCAGTGGTCCTGATTTGGCTGTTTCTGATTTTCTAGTCAAGACAAATTGTTCTCATCTATTGGAGAAAGTCTTGAAGTAGACACTCCTCTATTTAACCAATGGATTTGAGGTCTGTTGGAGACAGTTTTACCTAGGGTGCAGCCACTGCTCATTCTATAGCTTCTTGGAGTTACAGGTGAGATTTGGGTGAAAGTGGTCCCCAAAGGTGACCCTGGAAAGGACTCAACAAGGTCTCACATGAATGGTACTAGTCCTCTTTGAAAGCCTCATATGCTCCCTGGAGGCAGCTGAGACCCATAAAGCAATTGACATTGCATAATTGTCAGAGAAGAGCAAGATCAGTCACTTCTGAAAGCCAATGCCCTTTCTCCAGCTGTAACCAGTCTTAAGGCCTCCTCCCTCTATCACCCTAACTCTTTCTTTTCCCGAATTTCAGTAAGAATGCAGATTTATTTATTTATTTTGGTGGGGTACTATCTGGGTCACTGAGCTAAGTGAGAAGACCAGTTTGACCCACTTTATTAGCAGCTATATACATCACTGTTAAGAAACTGTTATCTTGCTCTCTGAGAAAATGTGCCTCAGTTTCCCTATTATTGGCACTTTATGCATCACAAGCAGAAAAATATTTGCTAATTCTTAGAATTCTGAGACCTGGCTAGAGACCAAAGACTCATTGAAGAGACAATTATGAAATAAAGACTTTCCTTAAAATGGTTTGAATATAGTTCCCTTTCATCTGTAGTTCCCAGATAGTTTCAGAGACAGTACTGACCTCATGTTGCGTTGAATTTTTTAGAATTTCACTACCTGGTTACTGTCATGATCTTTGCTAAGTATTGAGTTTTAAATCTTCTGTAGACTCTCCAGAGAGGCAGCTAGATGGCTCCAGACCTCATTTTTCCCATTCACTGCACAGGCAGATGTTGTGCCATAGTCTTGTAGAGAAGGTGAAGAGCTAACCAGCTCTTACAGTTGGAAAGGACCTTGGTGACCATCTAGTCCAACCCATTTCTGAATCAAGACTGTATCATTTTTCCCTACAAGTGGTCATCCAGCCTCTCTACTTGAAGACTTCCAAAGATGGGAGAACTCATGACCTTTCCCAGAATCTCCATTTTGAGGCAGGGCCAAAGACCCCCTACCTTATTTTTCAGCTCCAATTTATATGTCTTCTTCCTCTGTTAGAATGTAAGCTCCTTGAGGGCAGGGACTATCTTTCTGCTTATGTTTGTTTTGCCAGCACCTAGCACAGTACCTTCCATATAGTAAGCACATAATAAATGCTTGTTGATATGAGTTTCAAGACCAACCCAATTTTAGATAGCTCTAAGGACCAGGAAGTTTTTCCTAATGTTGAACTGAGTTGAAATCTGCGTCTCTGTAACCTTCACTCATTGGGTCCTTGATCTGCCCTCTGAGGCCCAGCAGAGTAAATGCAATCCCTTTTCCAGATAGCTATCAGATTTCTCCCTCCTATATATATCTCCAGGCTAAACAGTCCCACTTCCTTGAACCAATCTTAGTATATAGCATACTTCCTTAGTCATTCTGTCTACCCTTCTCTTGATGGGCTCCAGTTTTCGACAGCTTCTGATATGCCCCCTTATTGCTCTGTGTGTCTGGCTTTGGTGATTAGGAAGTTAAAATAGACTGCATATCTGAAGCATGGTAAACATACTGTAGGCAAACAGCTTTCGCGGGGTGATACGCGCCGGCCTAGAGTGGATCGATTCAGCTTTGCTCCCTTCTCTTCCCAGAGAAACACTTTCCTCAGCAAAATCTGATTGTTAAGAAACTTCAATTAACTAATGTCTCTGGCAATTTCAATAGCATTTGAAGAGAGCTTACAAATCTGGTCAGTGGAGAATTTGGAGACAAGGTTCTGTGGATTTGGAGGATGTTACTATTTGGGCTTAACAGATATTTCCTGATGCTTCTGTAACACTGAAGCTACCCAGAATGCCCAGCAGAGGAGATAGCTATATAACCTGACTACCTGTGGTCATTAGACACTCCTGGGTTCTTCCAATGTTCCCTTTTAGGACAGACTTTCTCTTCTCAAAGTTTTTTTTTTTAAAGTAGTCTCCTAATCTTCCTGGTAATCACAGAATTATTTTCAGTGCGTATCTCCCAATTAGACATGGGATTATGAAATGTTTCCCATCATTAGAATGTTTCTGCTCTAAGGTAATATGATCTTTCTTTTATGGAGGTAAAAATATAATCAGTCTATAGAGTTCTTTTGGAATACCAATTAGTGAAGGGATGGCACCCATGTAATTAAGCTCCTAGAAACTGGAGCATTGGTGGTGAGGGATGGGGGAGCCACGAGGAGGTAGATTAGCCTTCCTGGACTCTGTGCTGAGTCTCAGCTTCTGTGATAAAGCCCAGGTAAGATACCTGGCTGGCAGGGAGACTGGTTTTACCCAATTAGCGGATCTGGGAGCTGTGGGCCAGGAGGAGCTCCTTCTGTGTGACCTTTGAAAATTCAGCTTGAATTTTAAAAATGAAATTCTGGATTATAAGACTCTTAGCACTTTGCCAGGCTGCGGCTACGCTGTCTTCGTTTAGCTTGACTAATTAGTTCTCTGGCTCCAGGTTTTGAAGCTGAATATTTATATTAGGAAATAGCATGTGGTAGTGGTGGGTGTACCTCTCTTCAAAATGTGGGCATTCATCCCCTTGTGCATCTTAAGGCTGGGGCACTGAATTTGATGAGCAGGATTTTATGTGATCTTTGGGCATATTTCTTCACCTCTCCAGAACTGTTATCTCATTTGAAAAATCAGGTGGCTGAACTTCTAGGTCATTCTAGTACTAAATCTATAATCTTCTTCTAAGTCCCTAGAGGTCTTAGGAATCCATTAATGTAGTTGACAATCAGTCAGTTAATCCACAAGAGTTTCTTGAGCATTACTATGTGCCCAGCACTGTACTAAGCACTGATAATGTAAATATATGCAGAAAAGAGACAGTTTCAGTCTTCAAGTAGCTTGCATTCTAATTGGAGAATATAATACACATAAAAGGGGGCTTGAAAGAGGGAATAGGAATAAGGGGCACCCATGGAAGCCTGGTGGCAAAGTCCAAAGAGTCAGAAACACAGCCAGCAGAAGAACGAAGCATGACTAATCTGGGTCCATCTCCCACATCAAAGCTCTCAAAGGAACTTACTGATAGGAAAAGGGGCAAGGTGGAGGGATAATGGAGGGTAAGAAGGTACCTGGTGCTGAGGAAAGCTCCAGGATGAGAAGGTGGCTGAGTCACAGCAGGAAAGTCTAGGATCGTAGATCCAAAGATAGAAGCAGTCCCAGAGGGAACGCCACATGTTTCAGGAAACTGAGTCTAATAGATCAGGAAATATTATAGTTATAGAGATTTCAGCAAAGCATCTGATAAGTGTCTTGTGATATTCTTGTAGACAAAGTAGAGGAAAAAGGTTGGAGAAAGGGTACATTAAATGTTTTGCACCCAACACAGTGTATGACACATAGTAGGCACTTAATATATGTTGACTGATTGCAGAATCCCAGAATTTGAGAGCTCCAAGGGACTTCAATGGCTGTCTGGTCCAAATCCCAGCTGAACAAGGACCCTTTCTATAACTTTCCCAACATCAGTGGCTTCTGATATGATCATTAAGTCTCTTCTTACAGAGGAGCCTCATGCTCACCCTGGAGGCAGCCTGTGACTTTTGGATGGCTCTTATGTTGTGGAAGTTTAGCCTAATGTGAAGCACAAACAGACCCTTTCTCAATCTTCTCCACTGCTTGTCTGTGCCTCGGAGACCAGATAGAACAAGCCTAATCCTTCCACCACAGTATGGTCTTTCAGTCCTACCTTGAAAAGAGGCATCATGTGTCTCCTGAGTCTTTTCTTCTCCTGGTTAAATGTCCCAATATGATATGGACTCAAGGCCCTTCACCATCTTGATTGCCTTCCTTTAGACATTCTGCATCTCATCAAAGTCCTTCATAAGCTATGGCTCCCAGAACTGAACCCAGCACCTCAGCTGAGGCCGCATAAGGGTAGAACACAGTGAATTTAGCACCTCCCACTTTGTAGAAGCTATACTCCTCTTTTTGAAGTCCTAGGTTGCATTAACTTTCGTGGCAGGCACATCACACTGCTCATTCCCATTGCACTCACAGGGTCCTGTAAAACCCTCAGAGCTTGTTTTTAAACAACTGCTAACAATGTATTCTTCATCTCTTACCTGAGAATCTGATTGGTTTATTGATTGGTTTGTAGTAAGTTGGGTGATGAGGAATATTCCATTGAGAGCCTACATGAATAGAGGTCTCTGATGACCCCAGATATGATCATAAGACTCTATGAGAGAACTGGAAAAGGTCCTAGACATTATCTAGACCCGTTCTCTTATTGTACAGAAAAGAAGACTGAGGTGAAGAAAAATGAAATGGTATGTCCAGGTTCACAAAGATAGGAAGTCAAAAGAGCCAGAAATTGAACCTAATCCCTCTAACTCCAGACCTAGTGCTTATTTCGCTGTGCCAGGCTGCATCTTATAATTTAATTTCCTGCCTGGGTGCTTGTGCTTACACTTTTCTTTCTATGTGAAATGTGCCCCCATCCTCTTCACTGATCCAAAGCCATATCATCCTTTAAGACCCTGCTCAAGTTTCAATTCCTCTGTGAAACTTTATCTGACTATTCCAAACTAGAGTGCTAGCTTCCTCCTCTGAGTTCATCTGATCATGTCTAGCTGTACCTCTCATATCACAAGGTTGAGGGAATTGTCTCACCTGGCAGTTACCTATACCAATGAAACCACAGGTCCAGTATCTTTCTCCCTTTACCTCCTCTCTGTTTCTGTCTGTCATTCCCTTTCCTCTTCTTCCCTCTTTCCTGACTCTTCTCCTCCTTCCCCTCCCCTTCTTCCTTTCCTTATCTCCCTTCCCTCCTCCTCTATCCTTTCCTCCTTCACTTTTGCCTTCCCCTCTTTGCTATTCCCCTTTCTGTTTCCCTTCCCCTGTGGCTCTCCCTCTCCCTTCCTTCTTTCCTCTAGGAACCTTGGATGGAGAGGCTTGATTGCTACCAAGGAGAGGGCTGATGGAGGTTTTACTTCCTTAATTATTGGAATTGCTTTATATTTACTAAGAATGGTTTACATTAATTAAAAGATATCAGAATGAAAGAATATTTGTAAAGCACCCAGCCCAGTGCCTGGAACATGGTAGATGCTAGCTAAATACTTCCCCTCCCCCCTTTTCTTTCTCCTTCCATTTGCAGGACTTTCTGAGGGAGAATTGTCCTGGATGACCATTACAAACTCATCCCAATGCTCATTACAAACTCTTTAGCAGAGCTCTCATGATTGGTGTCTTCAGGGGCAACTTGGCTTTTCAGAGAGGTTCAGTAGGACACAGTCGTAGTCTAGGAGATAGGGCCTGGGCCTGTGATTTCCTTGGCATTGGTAACTCCCAGATAAGGAAACTCCCTCTACTGATACAGGTTAGCACCTCCTCTGCCATTTGTGGTCTTAAGAGACTCACCTAATGTTTTAAGTAGGCCAAGCTCTCCCATTGCATCCAAGACCATCTTTGTTATCTTGATCTTTATCTTGCCACTGGACCCAAATGGCTCCAGAGGAGAAAGTGAGGCTGGTAACTTTGCACAGCCCTGCCTCACTTAAATCCAATTCACTTGCATGTCATGGCATCACCTCCTTGACTGCATGATCCTCTTTGAGAATGAGGGACAAACAACAGCCACCTCTGTAGAGACTCAGCTAGAGCAGTGAGAAGTTAAAGGATTTGTCCCAGGGTCATGTAATAGATGTAAGAGGTGAGATTTGAACTCAGCTCTTCTTGGATTACTTTCTGTCTCTCTACCCCAATATAACACTGTCTCTCTCAGAGTTATAACTGGCAGGTTTTTGCAACTGGGGCAAATAGAATGCAAGTTATCCCTGACTTTTTTTAAAAATAATTTTTCTTGATATCTTGTTTTTACATTAGCTAAAATTTTCCTTCCCAGAGAGCCATCTCATACAGCAAAGTATTATTTTAAAATGAAAAAAAGAAAAGAGGAAAAAGAGACGGATAAATACATTGAAAAAAGATCTAACACATTGGTGGACCTCCTACCTCTGCAAAGGAGTATGAGGTCGTTTCTTCTCATCTATCTTCTTTGGAACCATGTTATTTGTAATTTTGCAACTTACATCAAATGATTTCTTTAAGACAAATTAATTTGTGTTTGTGTGGCGGTGGTGGGGAGCTAAGAGAGGCGAATGGATGGGGTCTGCACAAGTCCTTTCGGCAGAGGAGTGGGGGTTCAGCAGGAATGGAGACTGTATTTGTATTCTTCATTGTTTAAAGGCAAGTACCCGACTGTCAATTCCATCTAAATTTCAGAGCCCTGAGACAAATTCCAGGTGCCTTATCCTAATTACAGTTCTGGTTGAGATGCAAAGTTTACTCTGGAGTTATGGTCTCAGCCCAATACAGTTAAATTCAACAAATGCCACAGGGTTGTGGGAATCAAACGAGTTAACAGATGTAAAGTGCTTTGCAAACCTTAAGGCACTATATAAATGTCGGCAATTACTATTAGTACTGCTAGTGCTGCTACCACTAATTCCTTTCAATTCAGTAAGCATTTGTTAGTGCCTATTACGCGTAAGGCACTGTGCTAGCCTCTGGGAGACACAGAACATTTAGATGTAATCTCTGCCCTCAAAGAGTACCTAACTCTTAAAGAACATGGATTCAAATCCTGACTCCGCCACTTAATATTTATGTAACTTTGACAAGTCTTTTCTCCTTGCTGGCCCTCAGTTTACCTATCTGTAAAATGAGGGGTTTAGAGCAGAGCATTTCTAAGGTCCCTTCCAGTTCCATTCTAAATCAGTGATTCTGTGTTCCTAACCAGTAGGGGCATAAGAAACCAGCACAGATTTCCAGAGGGCTTTGTTCTGTAAGGCTGCATACACACTGTCATTAATCCTTATTGATAGTTCAGGCTCTGTTCCCACCTTCCCACCAGGAACAAATGAGAGATTGTAGAGTCTTAGCTCCCCGCCCCCCTCCCCTTTTGTATGCATATACTGCAAATTCAATTGAACAAATGTTAATTTGTTCATGTGACCTGCCGTGTGCCATGAGACTATAAACACAGGCAAGACACAGGCCCTACCCTCAAGGATGTTCTGCTAATGACAATGACATAATAATTGCAAGGGGATTATATAGGGTTATAAGGTTTACATTGTGATTTTCATGTTATCCCATTTAAACTTCAAAACAATCAAGGGAGGCAGGGGACCCATATTTCATAAATGGCGAAACAGTCTGACAGAGGTGAAGTGATTCATCAAGGATCACAGAAAGTGTCTGAAGTGGGATATGAACCCAAAATTGGGTGAGTCATTTAAGCCTGTTTTCCTCAGTTTCCTTATCTGTAAAATGAGCTGGAGAAGGAAACGACAAATCACTCCAGTGTCTGCCAAGAAAACCCCAAATGGATTTATGAAGGGTTAGACATGACTGAAAAAGTCCAGCAACAATGACAGCAACTTCCTAATTCTGGATCCACTACTACTCTATGTGCTGTGTCTAGCTATCTCAAGTACATGGGTAACTATGATCTAGCTATCTCAAGTACATGGGTAACTATGACAGGAGAGAGGTGAATGAAATGAGATGTCTGAAAAGGGAGCGATCACCCACTTGAAGGATGGGTGGAGAGAGGATCAGGGAACTCTTTGGGAAAGGTGCCATCTGAGGTGGGCATGAAGGAAAGGAGAGTCATCAACAGATGGAGAGCAGGAGAGTCCATTTCTGATGCATATGGAAAGCAGGGGCAAGGATATAGAGACAGGAGGGCCCTGTACAAGAATGAGGGAGAAGGAATAGCCTCATTTGGCTAGATCAGAGGGTATCAGAGGATTTGTGAGAAGACTATTTTGGAAGCTTGTCACCAGATTTTTTTGTAGGCGCTGAAAGCCAAAATCAATTAGCTTTCTATGATCTGGTACCATGCAGAGCTCTTGAGGGTTTTCATTCTTTATTATTTTCCGTCTCTCACCTCCATATTTGTAACCGGCTCCTATCAGAACTCCTTAGCTTCCTTCAGAGCACAGTAACAGTGTCACCTCTTACAGGGTCACATAGCCTTTCTGAGCCCATTCAGTTGGTGGTAGGTACTTTTGTCCTCTTACAATTACTTTGTTTTTAACTTTTTTGGTACACTGTTTTTATTTAATTGTATACCTGGCTGAAGAGCCCACTGTGCTGCAAGGGACTTCTGAGTCTGTCTTGGATGCAGGAAGAGCTGAGTTCAGATGCCACCTCTAACAAATACTGACTGTGTGATCTTGGGCAAGTCATTTACAATGACTGGTCTACAACCTTCTCCAATGTGATCTTAGACTGATTAAATATAATTGGGAAATATTTAATAAATTAAAAATATAGTAGGACATAGATAATGTCAACCTGCGGTTTTTCTAAGTCAATATGCAGATTGCCCCCACTCAGGGATCTCTGTGTGGTCCCCGTGCCTCTGTTTCTACTTAAGCTTGACATTTCTGCTTTAGGCAATTATTTAAAAGTTGAAAAGGAGCTTCTGATCTGTGTTGGTATTCCTTAAAACAATGACATCTGATCATTTCTATAATCCCAATGGGGCCATTAGGTGGGACAGTAAATAGAGTGTTGGGCCTGAAGAAGACTTCTCTTTGTGAGTTCAAATCCAGCCTCAGACACTTACCAGCTGTGTGACCCTAAACAAGTCACTTGTAAAAATAAGACATCAAGAACAAATTATTAAAAAAAAGTTAGGGATAACTTGCATACTTTTTGCCCCAGTTGCAAAAACCTGCCAGTTATAACTCTAAGAGAGACAGTGTTATATTGGCATAGAGAGAGAAAGTAATCCAAGAAGAGCTGAGTTTAAATCCCACCTCTGCCATCTATTAGTTCTGATCTAAGAAAAAGGTAAATCTCTTAGTTGGAATGGAACTTCTGGCTTGTGTTGATAGAGGAAGTTTTCTCATCTGGTTTCCTTAAAACAATGACATCATAGGAACACTCTAAGAAAAATATGCTGAATTTCCCCCCCCCTACCCCCCTAGGAGAATGTAAACTTGAGGGCAGGTACTTTTTTTGCTCTTTGAATTCTTGGTGTTTAGTGCTGTGCCATGCACCTCATAAATGTTTAATGAATTAGTTGAAATGAAATGAATTTCAGTAGATGAATGATATGAATCGGGAAGAATACTTGGACAACATCAATTAGCCAATACATATTGTTTAAGCTCCTACTCTATACCAGGCACTATGCCAGGTGGGGAGCCAAAGATAAGGGGAAAGAGCCCTTGCCTTCAGGGAGTTTGCAATTTAAGAGTAAGGGGATTGGAGAGGGATGGGCTAGAAGCCAGGAGGAACTTTACAGGCTATCACAATTGGGGGTATGAGCAGAGATGAGAGCCTGGATTAGAGCATTGCAAAGAAACACAATCAATGATTTGTAACAGTCCAAGTCAGTCGAGCAACACGTTTCTAGCGAATAATCCTAGATGCTCCCATCTTCCATCTAAACACTTTCAGTTTCTTAAAGATAAGCCAGAGCAATGCAGAGGGCAGGCAGTGACAAGCCACGCTTTGCTGGTTCTTTTAAAAGGGCCTGGGAAAGAGTTGACCACCTTCTGTGATCTATAATTTACTTGCAAATCATATTGGTAAATATGGGGACAGCTCCTAGCAGAGCATCGCATCAAGGATTCACAGGATCAACTCATCTATCCCTGGCTTGGTAGCAAGTGCTGTCATCTCATCATCATTCCCCTTCCTCTAAAAAGGATAGAGGATGGAATGACCCAGACTCCTGAATCCCCCCAGACGCCTCTCATTTTTGAGAGTATATGTTGCAGGCCCTCCAGCCAAATGAAATATCAGTTTGTTTTTGAAATATTTAATTCTGGACTTCTTGAATGTCAGAATTGAAAGGCACCTTTCCTGTAGCTTTTCAATCATTTTAGTCACGTCTGACTCTCCATGACCCCATTTAGAATTTTTTTAGCAAGCATACTGGAGTGTTTGCCATTTCATTTTCCAGCTCATTTTACAGGTGGGGAAACTGAGGCAAACAGGGTGAAGTGATTTGCTTAGGGTCACACAGCTGGTAAGTGTCTGAAGCTGGATTTGAACTTACAAAGAGGTCTTCTTCCAGGCCCAACACTTTATTTACTGTGCCACCTAGTGGCCCTATTGGGGATATAGAAATGGACAAAAAAGACAGTTATTGTCCTTAAGGATAATAGTAAGGATGATCATTGTCCTAAAGGATAATAGTAACTCACACTCTACTGCTTATTTCCTATGGGACATTCTATCCACTGAGTCACCTAATGTTCCAGGAAGGAACCTTTGAGACCTTCTCCTTTCAGGAAACTGAAGTTCAGAGTTGGTTAAGTGGCCTGTGAACAGTTGTACAGCTGTGTCAACCAACCAACCAGTGAGCTGTCGTCTATTGAGAGCTCTAAGCGGCTTGGGACACAAGCATAACATTTCCCTCAAGAGTTTACATTCTGAAAAAATATATCTTGATGAAATCTATTTGGTTCTTATTTTCATCACTTCACCACTTGTGTTTCGTTTCCCACACATTCGTTCAGGTTTTTAGGGTTTCTTATGATATATGAATCTATAAAATGATATACAGATCTATAAAAATCTTCTGCTGATTTAATGAGATAAAGAAGGAACTCTGGGTCCTTGAAGTCTAGAGGGGCAGAACCCAAATGCAGCAGGTCCCACAGAGCTGGAAATGTGTGGAGTAGGGGTGCAGAGTAGCAGCTGAGTTTGGAGTTGCTAACCTACTGGTTGCTCAAAAGATGATACATATTGTCCTCAGCAAACCTTGAAGACCATCTGCTCAGAGGATGCCAACTGACAAAATCATAGATCCTTAAAGTACTAAGTGAATGGACAAAAAATGAGTTAGAGTTTATTAAACTTGACTCTGAGTTAGGTATTGTGCTAAGCATTAGAGAAACAAAGAAAGTAAAAACAACACAAGAGTACCAGCACTGTATGTATCTAATGCACCGTTTAACTACCTATGAAAGAACAGACCTGAGTTCAAATGCTGTCTTGGAAACCTACTAGCTATATCTATTAGCTAAACCTACTAGCTAGAGAGAAACTTAACCACTTCCAGTCTCAATTCCCTCATTTATGAAATGAAGGGGGTGGACTTAATGGCCTTTAAGGTTCCCTTCAAGGGCAGCTAGATGGTACCATAGTGCATGGAGTGCTGGACCTGGAGTCAGGAAGACCCATCTTCCTGAGTTCAAATCTAGCCTCAGATTAGATTTGAACTTTGTGACCCTAACTTTGTGACCCCGGGCAAGTCACTTAACCTGTTTGCCTCAGTTTCCTCACCTGTAAAATGAGCTGGTGTAATACCAAAGGCAACTTCCAAGGTTCAGATTACCAGCATAGCAAACCCCATTTATTCAGCAAACATTCACAGAACAGAGAAAGTCAAAATACAGTATAACTCATACATTTCACAAGTAAGTTCTCAGTTCATTCCAGGTACTACTGCACCCAAGGCAGTACATTCATTTAGTCAGTCAAAGTCTCTTCTTAAATGGAGATCAGTTTCCAATCATAAATAAAGTACATTCATTTGGTCAATCACAGAGCACAAAAAGGCCAAAGATTTCCCACCCCTGGACACAAAGTAATGGATGGTATATCCATTAACACCAAGCAGTTTCTCAAAAGGGAGCAGGAGAGCAGAAAAGGCCATCCACCCTTAAGCCATAACAAGGTTAAGATATCATTTCTGCATTGAAAACCCAAGAAAAGGCCCTTCTTTCATCTTCACTCAAGGCAAGCCCTCAGCAATCACAGTTCCTGGGGAGACAAGTCTCAACAAAGTCATAGCCAGTGTCCTCATCAAATCACTCTCAGCCTGTAGAACAGTCCTAGAACTCCTGAAAACATCAGCAAGGCCCTCTTCCAGGATTTCTGTGAAGGTACCACAAGAAAATCCTCCTTCAGGGCTTCTGAACCAACAGCCAGGTTCCAGGGCCTCTGCAACAGCAGCACTGTCCTTCATCATCAGGTGAATCTGGCAAAACAACGTCAAAACAGACAGACAAAATACTGGCATTACAGCCATGCCTCCTCAGTTCTCAGCAGCCCCGGGTGGCAGTTCTCGAAAGTCCTGGGCAACTCTTATGGGCTCTCAACAGTCTTTCTCTCAGCAACTCAGGCTCCATGATACTAGATACTGCTCTCCCCAAAGTCCTTCTGGCCTCCTCCTGGCTTGGGCCTTTCTCCCAATTCATGGCTCCTCCCAGTTCAGTCCTTTCTCTTCACGTCAACAAGTCTATCCCACAAGTGAGATTTACAGGTTCTGGGCTTTAACACTCAACCCAAAAGCCAAGCCAATTCAGGGGCATCTCCAAATTCCATTACCATTACAGCTGGAGAAGGAAATGGCAAACTATTCTAGTATCTTCACCAAGAAAACTCCAAATGGGGTCATGAAAAGTCAGATAGGACTGAAATAACTGAATAATGACAGCAAGGTCCCCATCTGTTTCCAGATTAATGATCCTAGGAAATGTCCACATCTAAAAAATTATTTCGTTTTAGAATTCAAGTTGGGCAGAAATCAAGTCTAAGCCTGGGAGCTCAATCTGTGACTGGTAGGGACTGCTAGATGGGAAGGAAAGGGAGGCTACCCAGGAGCACCAGAAGTCTTCCTTCACCAGCCCGGGATTGTAGATGTTATTGTCACAGTCAGGAATCATCTTAGGTTTCCAGCAACTAAGCTCTCAGCATACTCTTGGTTGTCTATGTTCTATGTTATAAAAAGAACACACACACACGCACACACACAACTTGCTGATGTGCTTGCTTGAAAGCAAGCAAGAAAAGCACATTGGCAAGATGTGAGTTGGGTTTCTGTGTTTGTACGCACTTTAAATGTGGTTACCAAGTGACCAAGTGAAGTGATGGGCAAGTTAACTGTCTAGAGCATCATTTAGCATGGCAGTCCCATGATAGCTCCAATTATTTTTCTAGCATTTGAATAATTAAAACACAGTCTCAGTTTCTTTTTAACAAGAATGGTGTTGCATCTGCTCCTGGTAGGGGCTTGTGCCATGCTGAGAAGGGAGGGCGTTGGAAATGCCACCATCGCTTCTTAAGAGTATATCATGCCAGGCTGGAAGGGCTGGGGGAACAGAGTTCCCATTTCTGCTTCTTATTTCTGGTCCTCTATTCTCTGGCACCTGTAACTTTTCTTATTCAATCTTCTTCTCCTTTTTTCCTCCCCTCCTGCCAACCCTTGTTGAAAGGCCTCTGGTTTCATAACACAGCCAAATGATACTTTAAGCCCAGAAGAATCAAGAGACCCTAGCAGCAGCTCATTTCCTTTGCCTTTGAGCATCCTGGCTGTAGGCAAACTGATAAGATGGATAGTCTTAATCAGGATTTTGTATTTAGTTAAAGCATATACCCCAACTTCTACCTGCCTGACATAGACCTCGAGGCTCTTCCTTATCTCTGTCCTATTTACACCAGCTTGGAACCAAAATGAACACACGGGGGCCTCTCAGTGGAGACAGAAGACAAACTTGGGTTGGCATCTGTGTCCCTGGTTCTGTGGGAGCCAAAGAGGTGATTTTTCTTTAGGATTGAGGTATAGAGATGTTGCTGTGGGGCAGGAGTCGGACAACCTTGGTCCACCTCCCAGACCCAGTCCTGATCCAGTTCCTGCCACGTACTACCTGTGTGATCTCCGTCAAATTACTTTACATCCATGGTTTCATCATCTGTAAAATCCAGGGGCTGGTCTTGATAGCTTCAAAGATGCCTTCCACAGAGTCCTGTGACTCTAAGGGAGAGGGACAAGGAGCCATAATATGAGAGAATGCTTATTATTATTATTATTATTATTTGCTTATTTTTTTAAGGACAAGGCCAGGGAAGAAAACTCCATCTGTATTCTTCTGCAGTAATATTTGATGTTTGTAGAGTACCTTTAAGTTTTCAAAGTTTGCAAAAATAATATATAAAAGCATGTAAGGTAGATATTACAGGCTCATAGGATGGAGGGAATACAGTAAGATAGTTAAAGGTAACTTAAGGTCAGAGGTCAAAGATCAGATTTGCATCTAGGGTCTTCAGACTCCAAGTCCAGAATCCACCATGTTGAGCTCCCTCTCATAAAATGGGAATTGTCCAGGCACATGTCAATGTGATATCAAGACTGCCCTTCATCCTAACTCTTGCACTAATTGTGTTTATTGGTGAAATGTGGCTAGCATGATCATGGTCAACTCAGTTTTTCAACTATAAGTCTCCATTTCCTCATCTAAAAAAAATAGGGATAAAAATATTTACCCCTACAACTTCCTAGGATGTCAGGAAAGAACTTTGTAAACCTTAAGACACTTCTAAATGTGAGTTGCTTTTTGCTTTCTTTGTAACTATCTTTGCCAAGTGAAGGGGTCTGGAATGGGCAAAGTCACTTTGATTATGTAGCAGAGGTAGACTTATGGAATCCATCCCAGAGAGTCCATCCTGGAAACACTTGGGACCCTCAGGGAGCCTCAGGGAAATTCAGAGCTTATATCTTTTGGGATGATAAACTTCATTACCACCTCTGACCCACTGTTAGAAGACTTGTCAATTTGATATTCTGTAGAAACTCTGAGTGCGAGCTCAGTTCCCACTATACTCCATCCTGTTCCTACCCCATAACAATGGTAGGAGGGTGTGGTGTTATGCCAGTTAAGAGTTAGTTTCAGTCTGGCTCCTTTGAGTCTCCAGATGATATCATGCAACCCTGAGACATCCAGTAAGGGGTAGGAGATGGGCTGGCCCTTCTCCATTTAGGCATTGTGGTGAGTTTGCCCATGTGACAGGTAGTATATGGGTACTCATCTAGGTAAGCTTGTCCCTTGCTCTCTTTGCTTCATTTTTCCTTCTCTGTTTTCTCTTGCCTGATCTTAGCTGAACTGGTATCCATCCTAGGATGGATGTTTCTAGGCTTGGAAGTAACCTTGTTGAGTTCGAGAGGTCTGGAGGATCTGGGTTCAATGAGTGGAGCCCACTGACAGCAGGGGAGGCTTTTTTTTTTTTTGGAGAGGATGGCAATTGCCACAAGGATTGGCCCAAGGCTGGTAATTTTTTTCACTAGACATACCAAGAGTTGATTGGACAGTGTGTAGTCAAGTTGAAATATTAAATGCCTAACTAGTTGTCCTGCAAACTACTTTGTGTTTTGAGATTTAGAGAATAGCTTCCCAGCAGATTCTAATGGTGGTTAAACATTGTTGCTGCATCTTGTTTTAAGTCATTCTCTTCATGTATACTGAAATTGTTTTCTCTGTAACAAGAAACTGAGCAAGCAGATACACTTTATGCATAGACCAGAGCCTTTTTTTTTTTGCAAACTTTGCAAGCCTTGTTTAGCTTTCTGTTTATCCTTCTGTGTATAGGAATAAAAGACTGGATTCCTACTGGGAATTGAGGATGCCTAGAACTGTCTCCCTCCTCATCTCTGATTGCTCACCTCTCTGGCTTCCTTCAGATTCCAACTAAAATCTGACCTTTTACAGGAAACCTTTCACAACCTTCTTAATGTTCATTCCTCCAGTCATTTAGTTATTTCCTATTTTTCCTGCCTATTGCTTGTTCATATATATATATATATATATTTGTTTTCTAATTGTTGCCCCCATTAGATTGTGAGCTCCCTGAGGGCAGGGATTATATTTTGTTTCTTTTTATATTCCCAGTGTTTAGCAGCGTTCCCTTTATGCAACTCTACCCATATGTGTGTGTATGTATGTGTATATGTAGATGTGCAGGTGCATGTGTATGTGTGTGTGTGTGCAAGTATGTGTGTGCATGTGTATGTGTGTGTGTGTGTGTGGGGGGGTGATCCCAGGCTCCTCTACCAGAAGCAGTGTGGTGTAACGGGTAGACTGCTGGACCTGAAGTCAGGAAGATCTGAGAAGACAATATTTTGATTCTACAGTGCTGGTTAGGTGTTCCAGGTGTTCCCAAAGGAGAGAGTTCAAATATTCAATCTCTCAGTGTCTGCAGTTGCAGAACCTCCTCTCAATAAAGCAGTGGATTCCTTTAGGATCCCCTCCCCTCCCATTCTCCCACCCCTGGGTCCAGAAGGCGTCTCTCTTCCACTCCACCAGAAGCAGAAGAGGCTACACAGGCAACTACATGGGTTAATTTGACCCAGAGGGGCAGGAGACTCAGCCAGGCATTACAAATAGCTTCTCATGATTGCCTCCCACACAGACGGAGATTGGTTCTGTTCCTCTTCATATATCAGCGTTAGGTAGTGCTGGTCTGTGAGGGCTCTCTTTGAGTTGCTTTGGGAATGTCAGGCAGGGAAATAATAGGAAGGGAAGAGAATGAGCATTCAAGAGTCTACTTTATGCCAAGTGCTTTGCAAATATTGTCTCGTTGGAATCTCATGACATCCACGTGGAGATAGATGCTGTTATTATTCCCGTTTTTGAGCTGAGCAAACTGAGGCAGAAGTTAAATGACTTGTCCAAGATAAGTCAGCTGACCTGACTGAGACAAGATTTGAACCCAGCTCTTCTTGGTGCTAAGCCCAACTCTCTAGCCAGTCTTCCATCAGCCGCATGAGGTGTCCAGAGGAAGAACATTTGGGTTGAAAGATTACAAAATGCTAGAACCCTCAGAACTGGAAGGGGGCTCAAAGCCCTAGAGCCACCCCTGCCTGAACCAAGAGTGCCCTCCATAACCTCCCCCACGAGGGGTCATCGTGTTCCTGCTTGAAAACCTCCTTTGATTGTCAGTCCACTAGCAACCCTTTCCACTTTGGGGCAGTTCTAATGATTAGGAGGTCATCTGGTACATCAAATATGCAATGTCTAATGTTAGAATGTAAACCCTCTGAGGGCAGGACCTCTTTTAACTTTGTTTTTATATACATGACATTCAGCGCAGTGACTGACACATAGTAGACACTTTAAAGTAAAAAAAAATTGATGAAGCTTGTGCATAGGTTAAGTGCTGAGGATACAGAGAAAGGCAAAAACAATCCCTGGCCTCACGGAGCTCTCAATCTAATGGAAGAGACAACTTACAAAAGATGCATACTGAGTAAATTGGAAGTGATCTCAGAGGAAGCAGTAGCATTGAGGGGGACCAGGAAAAGAATTTTCTCAGGAAGAGTGAATTCTAGTGGAGACCTGAAGCCAAGGAAGCCTGATGCTAGCAATGATGAGGGAGAATATTTTAGGTATGGGGCACAGCCAGTGAAAATATCTGGAGATGGGAGATGAAATGTGTTGCTTGAGTATTGGCAAGGAGGGCATTGTCACTGGACTGGGTGTACATGGAGGGAAGCAAGGTTTAAGAAAACTGGAAAGGAAGGAGAAGGCTAAGTTATGAAGGACTTTAAAAATCAAACAAGATCTTATAAGTTATATTTACATATGTAATTTTTATATTACATATATAATATATAATGTATATATAATACTATATATACCATATAATACATAATACACATATTTATAGATGAAGAGTCTTTGCAGTTTATTGAGTTAGGGGCAACATGGTTGGCCCTGTGCTTTAGGAAAATCACTTTAGAGGTTGAATAGGGGCTCGATAGGAGAGGGGACAGACTTGAGGCAGGCAGACCCTTGGTAGGCTAGTGTAACAATCCAGGCATGAGGGGATAAGAGCCTGCACCAGGGTGGGAGCATCCTTAGAGAGATGTTACAAAGGTGAAACTGACAGGCTTTGGAAACAGACTGGATATGGGTGTGAGAGAGTGAGGAGTCGAGGTGGACAAAAATGCGTGTTGGTTGATTGATTGTATAATGCCTATGTTGCTATGGAGATGAGATGTTATCCCAGAATTTACCAGTCAGTGATATTTTTGAATTTATACTTCTGGTACTGTGTCTTGTGGAGATTTATGGGAAAGATGAGATGGAAGGAGGAGGTTTTTTTCCCTCCATCTTGGGACTATGTGGCCCCAAGGCAATGGTCAGACATTGCCCCTGGTCTCTGGCTCCTTGGTTCCCTGCTCTTTTCTTTTGAGACTTGAGCAGCCTTTACCTACTGCTGCAGTTACTGGTATTTTTGCTGGGCTAAAAGAAATAGGGCCTTAGTGACAGCAGAGAGTGAAGAGGGATGGTTGGTAATATTATGTAAGTGCCTCTCCAAGACACCTTTGTCCCATGCTTTTGTATTGGGGAAGGAAACAATTCCAATTAAGGAGCGGATTCCTCCTTGAGCAGGTTGTCCTGACTTGTTTCTCACAAGGAGGGAGTTAAAACTAGATGTTGATTCTGCCTGTAGTTATATATGCAAACCACTGACTGAATTCTGTCCTAATGAACATGTCCCTCCTATTGCTTACTATCCTTTCTTTGTTATGACATCACTCTCCGTTATCTATCTATCTATCTATCTATCTATCTATCTATCTATCTATCTATCTATCTATCTATCTATCTATCTGTCTGTCTGTCTGTCTCTGTCTATCACCTATCTATCACCTATCTACTTACCTGTCTATCTTTCTATCTATCCATCCATATCTATCTATTCGCCTATTTATCTATCTGTCTGTTTGTCTATCCTTCTATCTATCCATATATATCTATCCTTCTGTCTGTCTATCTATCTATCTATCTATCTATCTATCTATCTATCTATCTATCTATCTATCCCTCTCTCTATTCATACAGCTCCCTCCCTCCCTCTACCTCCCTCTGTCTGTCTCTGTCTCTCTGTCTGTCTGTCTGTCTGTCTCTCTTTCCCCCTCTTTCTCTCCACCTAGGTAGCACAATGGATAGAGTGCCAAGCCTGGAGTCAGGTTGACCTGAGTTCAAACTGGTCTCAAGTACTCATTATCTATGTGATCTTGGATGAGTCACTTAACTTCTGTTTCATTCTCCTCAACTACTACATGGGGATAATTATAGCACCTACCTCACAGGGTTGTTATGGTAATAAAATAAAATAACATTTGTAAAGTACTTGGCATGGTGCCTGGCACATAGTAGGAGCTTAATAAAGGCTTGATCCCTTACCTTGCTCTCTCCCTATCAGGTCACTATAGATTTATTACTGGGAAGTATATTAGAGATCATCTGTTTAGGGAAGGGAGTATAGTACAGGAAGAAGAATGTTGGATTTGAAGTCAGGAGGCATGGATTCAAATCATAGCTTTATCACCTATTACTTATATGATCTGGACAAGTCACTTAAACCCCTTTGGGTTTCAGTTTCTCATCTGTATGATGCCTCTTCCAAGGCCACTTCTCTAACTTCTGTTAACATTGGAGGCCAGTTTTCCAGGAAGCTGTTGGGTACTGCTCTTCAGAGCTCTGGGGGATGGGATTTTCTAGGACTGTTGCTCATGAGCCCTCATCTCTGTGCTCCTCATCGATGATGAGGAAGACAATTAGCTTTTAGAAAGGGTATTTGTTAAGCAAGTATAGGAAAGACAGTTGTTATAGAAACATTCCTCAAATTGGGAATATATTCTTTCCTTGTTATGCACAAGGTCCCTGGGGAGAGTGGAGTCAAACTTAGTGAACATATGTAGCAAATGCACCGCCCCTGGTTGTTGAAAATCTTTTCTTTACTTTGTGGAGTCCTTATGAAGTTTCCCTTAGTTTTAAATCTCCACTGGGCTGCAAGGGTAGATGCTTTTATATAATTCTGAAGTTACCTTTTACAGTATGTCTAGCCTGTCCTCAGTGGGTATTTCTGTTCCTTATGTAGACACTTCCTTTCGGCCACTGCTGCTCTGGGGACACTTCTACCACCCCCCATGGTAATTCTATATCTCCTTATTCTTTGAAATTTACAAAGTCGTCACCTAGTCAATGGTCAGTTCACTCTACTTTGCTTCTGTGCTAGGCCTGGTTTCAACTCCAGGGAGCAAGATGTCTCTCTCAGGATAAGCTCATCCCCTCTAATCTCATCACCATGGTGGTTAATTCAAGTTTTGATTGACACCAGCTCCTTCCATCTCCTTTCTTCTTTGATTGTAGGACCTGAGGGAGTAGTGCCAAACTCCTCCCAATGCCTTCCTTTATAGAGGGCAGAAACAGGATTCAGATAATTTCATTTTACATCTGTTGCTCTGCCTGGTTTCTAGTCATTTCACCTCACCTTTCCTCCTTCCTTTTGTGTGTTATCTTTCCCTATTACATTGTAAGCTCCTTGAAGGCAGGGACTGTCTTTCTTTAATTTTATCTCAAATTTAGCATAGTGCCAATATATCTGTAGCTATCTCAATGTATCTGTATCTATCCATCCATCCATCCATCCATCCATCCATCCATCCATCCATCCATTGGTCTACAGATAGAGTTGTAGATATATAGATATATGCTTAACAAATGTTTATTGGATTGGATTAGGGGTGGAAAGAGCAAAACTTGATGTTTCCCTACCAAAGGCGATTCTTACTTAGTAGTCCTTCATTGCTGGAATTGTCCACCATTGACTGGCCTCCTGCTAGAATGAGAGATTTCAAATTGCTCTGGGTATACTGTATATGTAGGCCTAGAGGCAAGGGTCTGCTGGAGCCAGCTTATACAGGTTCTCTGGAGAGATGATTGTTAAATTTTCAGTGTATTTACACTTCAGCAATCAGCAAGTGTTACAAATCAGGGCTTGATTTATTGTTTTGTGGGTTGTCTAGACAAAAAGTGCTGTAGAAAATATTAACAATGCAAATTGAATTTAAAGGAGTGGTTTTTTTTTTTTTTTGGTAAGCCAGTTGTTAAACACTTATTTATCAGCATACTTGGGCTCAGAGGTGTGTTTGATTCTTTCAGTCAATCCTAAGATATTTCCTGTGTGGGGTCATCTGTCTTTACTCAATCATCAAAATACTTCATTTTTCCCAAGTTGACAAAGGACTTGGTCATGCCTAGTTCATGTTCAATTGATTTATTCAACAGACAAGTCTAAACTTTCTGTTTTAGCATTGATTGGAGTGGGGCTCCATGTAAAAGAAGGAAATTGGATCAAATGACCTCTAAGGCCCCTTCCAACTCTAAACCCTATGTGTAATCTAGTCCAATCCTTTCATTTTAAAAATGAAGCCCTGATTGGGGGGCCAACTTGTTTAGGGTCATATAGGAAATAAATGGCCAGAGCCAGAATTTGAACCCAGGTCCTCTGACTGCCTCCCTTGCATTTTAGTTAGGGAGACAAGATCTAAATCTGTGAAAAGTGAAATAGTGACAACTTATTTGAATTGGCAATTCATTAAAAGAGAAGAAATGACACAGGGCAAGCATGATTAATTGCCAATTGGACTTTACAAACAAAATGTTTCAGGAGTTCAGAGAGGAGAGAGAGAGCCCATCAGAGTGGGGTGACCTTGGCCTCCACTGAATTTCCAGTGTTCTGTGCAAGATGAAGATTTTTCTGGGCCAAACTACCCTAAGTCCCCTGGACCCTGGAGAGATGAACAGAGAAGCTAATGAGCTTTAAAAGGACAAAAAGTCCTTCTCTACCAGTTAAATGGCCTCAAGAAGTGGTGAGAGGATATCTGAAGGCCTTGGGGAGTTAAGTAGGTACAGAACAGTCTTCCCTCGAGGGTTTATTTTTATTTATAATCATGGTGTCAGAGACTCTCCTGACATGGAGGACATTGGGGAATTGGGAAAGAGATGAGAAAAGAATCAAACATCCCAGCATGGCATGCACGGTCAAGATCATCCGACCTGAGAACAACCTTGATTCTCTCCTTCTTCTCTGCCCTGGTCAGTAAGGTAGTAAGGAAAGAGCAGAGAAAAAGACGGACTGGGAATCAGAAGACTTGCTTTTAGATAGTCCATGAAGTCATTAAATGGCCACTAAGTGCTAGGCACTGTGCTAAGCACTGAGCACACAAAGAAAGGCAAAAATAGCCCCTGTCCTCAAGGAGCTTATATACTTACAGAGGAGGTAATGCGGAAATTTGTAAGATCTCTCTCTTCCTCTCTGTCTGTCTCTCTGTCTTTCATTGTCTCTCTGTACACACACACACATGTTTATGTAAGGATGTATTATATTACATTCACACATATCTGTCTGTCTGTCTCTCCATACATATACATATATTTATATATAAAGAGAGAGACAGACAGACTTTACCTAAGCATTCCAGGTTCCAGAGTCAGTTTCCTGTCCATCACATCACACAGTCTCTTTTTATTGTTGAGTCTTTTTTCAGCCGTGTCCAACTCTCGATGACCCTATTTGGGGTTTTCTTGTACTAGAGTGGTTTGCCATTTCCTTCTCCAACTCCAACATTTTACCGATAAGGAAATGAGGCAGAGTAAAGTAACTTGCCCAGGGTCACATAGCTAGGAAGTGTGTGAGGTAAGGTGAACCCACAAAGAGGAGTCTGACCGACTCCAAGTGTGGTACTCTATCCACTGTACCACCTAACTGCCCTCATAGTCTGCACTTCATATTAATATAGACAAAAGTTTTACTAAAAAGAGGAGAAAAATGACAATACCAGCATTTATATGATGCTTTAAGTTTACAAAGTGCTTTCCATGTATTATCTCATTTGACCTTTATAATAACACTGGGAAGTAGGTGCTATTATTTTTCCTATTTTATTGAAGAGGAAATTCAGGCTAAGAGAGGTTAAGTGACTTGCCTCGCTAGTACGTGTTTGAGGCAGAATTTAAACTTAATGCATGCAGATGTCTTATTTCTCTGAGAAGATTCTTCCTCCTAGAGCTTTCTTGGGGCAGGGATTATCTATTTCTTTGTATCTCTTATAGCAGGTATCCAGGGGCTGAACTTCTAATAGATACTTGGTTTGATCATCTGTTCTATCCCTGAGCCTCAGCATTTCTTAGTTACTGAAGGCAGGTGGCGTCCTTTGCTGTTGTATGGATTGAGAGCCCAGGTTATGGGATTCTGACTTGATTTGCCACAGTCATTTGGTAAATTGCTTGTAGAGCCTGGAATGGATTCAGAAATTCTTGGCCCCTGTGTCAGTTTTCTAGCCAGCAGGCTGTGCTACCTGTCATTCAGGCTGCAGAGACTCTTAGATTTTAAAAGATGATAGATTTAGTATTGGAAGGAACTTTAGGAGCCATTGTGGGCAGCCCCTTTAAAATGAAGAAACTGAGACCCAGCAAAGTAAGATAACATCCCCAGGGTCACACAGGAACGGGTTCAGTTCCAGGTCATCTGACAAAACTCTTCCCTCCTCTCACTCTTCCTCCCCAAATTATTTTTTGTTTATTCCCCAGTAAGAATGTTAATTCCCTTTTGGGCAGAGGCTGCTATTCATTTTTCTTGTCTTTGAATCCCCCTAGGACCTAGCACAAAAATCTCTCAAGTAGTAGGAAAGAGTACTGGCTCTTAAGCCAGAGGTTCTGTGTTCAAATCTCACCTCTGACACTCAATAACAGTGTAACCTTGGGCAACTTCCTCATGCCTCAGTTTACTTCTCTGTAAAATTAAGGTAGTGCAGTAGATAGAGCGCTGGCTTGGAGTGAGGAAGACTCATCTTCCTGAATTCATCTGGTCTCAGAAACTTGCTCTCTGTATGACCCTGGGCATGTCATTTGACCTTGTTCACCTCAGTTTCCTCATCTGTAAAATGAGCTAGAGAAGGAAATGGCAAACCTCTTCAATATCTCTTCCAAGGAAACCCTGAATGGGGTCACAGAGAGTTGGACATGACTGAAATAACCGAACAACAGCAACAACCAAAAAAGTGAGGGTACTGGATTGGATGCTTTCTGAGGTCCCTTATAGCTCTAGATCTAAGTCACTGCCTCTGTGGGTCTCAGTGTCCCCATCTATAAAATGAGGGTGTTGGACTAGATGGTCTCTGAGCTTCCTTCTTTTTTTTTTTTGTCTTTTTAGGAGGGGGAAGGCAGGGCAGTTGCCCAGGTGACTTGCCCAAAGTCACATGTTAGTAAATGTTAAGTGTCTGAGACTGGATTTGAACTCAAGTCTTCCTGACTCTAGCACTGGTGCTCTATTCACTTCACCACCTAGCCACCCCTCTGAGCTTCCTTATAATCCTAGATCTATGATCCTGTGACTTCCTTGGGCCCCAGTTTCCTTGTTTGTAACATGAGGGGGTTGGATTTGGTTTCTGGGCTAAAGCTCTAGGATCTTATGAACTCTATGACCTTAAGAACTTGAAATGTTTGTTGCTGAATTGGATTAAATGGAACAAGAGTGAGCTGCCACATCTGTAAAGCCCGAGTACTGCTCAGGGGTTTTGGAGTTAGGAAAAGGGTAAGAGGAAGCCCTCTTCCCTCTCCCCAGGGCATTGGATATATTTAGACACAAGGTGAGAGTAATCTCACTTGGAGAGTAATTACTAGAGAGGAACAGCCCCCACTAGTGAGCTCCCAGATGGACCACAGGACCAGGGCACATGCAAAGAAAGGTAACTAGGATGATGAAGGAGCTCCTTCCTAGGTACTTTGAGGAACCGTAGAAGGAGCTGAGAACGTCTCTCTTGGAGAGCAGAAGATGCAGAGGAGACATGATAGCTGTTTTCAAATATCAGGCAGGCTAGTAGGTGGAAGAAGGATTATCATAGATCTAGAGTGGGAAGAGATCTTAGAGATTAGCTCGTCAAACTCCCTTATTTTACAGATGAGAAACAGTCTTCATGTCTCAAGTCGAGGGTTGAACTAAATAACCCTTTTGATTTCTTCCAACTCTGATATTGTGTAAGCCTGCTCAGGCTTGGAATGGGGAGAAGTTTTCACCGTATTTCTCTCCAGAGTCTCATCCAGGGGAGCAAATTAAGTTCTAGCAATAAAATGGTCCAGGTGGTACAGCTACATTGGAGCTCAAATAATGCTTGGAGTTATATATTATAGAGCTACAACTCACATTTATTTAGCACCTTAAGGTTTACAAAAGCACTTTTCTCACAACAACCTTGGGAAGTAGCTAATATTATCCCCATTTTATAGAGTCCGAATAAGTTCTTTCACTCCCTACTCTCTATGCTGGAGGCCCATCCATAGCCAGGTGCTTCTCAGAACTCAGAAACTCCTGGGGAAGGAGTGTGCCACTATTCAGAATTCTGGATCAGGCTACACAAGACCCAGCTTCAAATTCTGCCTCTATCACTTACTTGCTGTGTGACTTCAGACAAGTAGTTTCATCCCTCTGGTCCTTAGTTTCTCCCTTTGTAAAATGAGGGAATTGCTCTGGAAGGCACCTAAGGACCTTACAGTGATAAATCTGTGAGTAGCCAAGCAGCACTCAAAAGACCCCATGGACTGGAGAATTTGAATAGAGTTGCTAATTATTTTTTCATTTATTTAGAAGTACCTAATGTGTGCCAGGTACTGGAGATACAGTTAATAAAAAGGAAGTTACCCTTTTTACATTCTATTAAGAGTAAATAACTGGTACGCAGAAACTATACAAAGTAAATACAAGTTAATTTGGGGCACTGGGGCTGGGGTGGGGAGTAGAATAGGTCTCATGAAGGAGGTAGTTCTTGACTGGAGCCCTTTAGGAAGCTAAGGATTCTAAGAGGACAGGTTCTAAGGGACAGAATAGCAAAGACAATGTCAGGCACACAGTAGTTACTTAATAAATTCAGTTTGTCAAACTGAATTGAGATGGAAGATGGGGTATTTTGCATAGGGAAGAGTTAATAGACCAGCTGCTAAATCCTAACAAATTGACTTGCCATTATTTTAAAGTTATTGCTGAGAGAAGATCTTTTAAGAAATAATACCCAATACTTAGTTCCTTTCCAATTTTAAAAGCCTACTATCTTACAATAGCTATTAGGTTCTTAAATGTGGTACTAAGTAATCTGAGATGTCAATCAGTTAATAAGTGTTTATGAATAATATTTTATTTTTCCCCAAACATGTAAAAACCATTTTAATATTAATTTTTTTTAACATTTTGAATTCTAAATTATCTCCCTCCCTCTCCTTCCAGGGATGGCAAGGAATTTGACATAGGTTATACACGTGCAGTCATGCAAAAATTTCCCTATTGCTTATGTTGTGAAAGAAAATGCAGACAAAAAATCTCACACACACACACACAAAATGCTTCAATCTGTATTCAGACCTTGTTAGTTCTTTCTTTGAAAGTGGATAGCATTTTTTAAAATTATGAGTCCTTTGGAATTGTCTTGGATAATTGTATGACTGAGAAGAGTTAAGTCATTCATACTTGCTCATCCTATAATGTTGCTGTTATTACTTACAATGTTCCCTGGTTCTGCCCACTTTACTTTGTATCAGTTCATGTTAAGTCCAGATTTTTCTGAAATCATACTTGTCATCTCTTAAGCACAGTAGTATTCCATTATAATAATATACCATGGCTTGTTCAATTATTCCCAGATTGATGGTCATCTCCTGAATTTTCTGTTCTTTGCTGCCACAAAAAGAGCTACTAGAAATATTTTCATACAAATAGGTCCTTTTACCTTAAAAAATTTCTTTGGAATATAGATCTAGTACTTGTATTGCTGGTCAAAAGTACGCACAGTTTTATAGCTTTTTGGGCATGATTCCAAATTGCTCTCCAGAATGGTTGAATCAGTTCACAACTCCACCAACAATGTATCAGTGTCCCGATTTTCCCACATCCCCTCCAACATTTATCATTGTCCTTTTCTGACATATTATCCAATCTGATAGGTGCGGTGGTACTTCAGAGATGTTTTAATTTGCATTTGTAAAATCAATAGTGATTTAGAGCATTTTTTATTATAACTATAGATAGCTTTGATTTCTTTGTCTGAAAAATGCCTGTTCATATCCTTTGACTATTTATCAATTGGGGATGACTTGTATTCTTATAAATTTGACTCAGTTCTCTATATATTTGAGAAATGAAGCCTTTATCAGAAACACGTACTGTAAAAATGCATTCCCCAGCTTTCTGCTTCCCTTCTAATCCTGGTTGTATTGGTTTTGTTTGTACAACCCCTTTTTAATTTAATATAATCAAATTATCCATTTTATATCTTGTAATGCTTCCTATCTCTTGTTTGGTCATAAGTTCTTCCCTTTGACATGTGTTTATGAAGCATCTACTAAGTGTCCAGACCCTTGTTGGGTCTGATTTGGAATCAGTTCTTTTGTTCTGAAAAACACTTCATATGGAATCAGAGGATTTGGGCTGAATTCCATGTTATATTATTTATGACTTGGGTGACCTTGGTCAATTACTTAGCATTTCAGAGTGTACCCATGTTTTTAGGGTTTCTCCTCTCTTTTTTATAGTCCTGTGCTAGATTATTTTATGATTGTACACTGTTCTGTTCTCATCATCAGGGTCACATCTCAAACCCCTCAGATGCTAATGTCTCCCCCCTTTCTCTCTTTTGAGTGTTCATGGCAGAATGCTAAGGACACTGGGGTTGGAGCCAGAAATTCATTATGTTATTCAGTCTTTTTAATCACGTCTGATCCTTTGTGACCCCATTTGGGTTTCCTGGCAAAGATGTTAGAATGGTTTGCCATTTCTTTCTCCAGTTCATTATACAGATAAGGAAACTGAGGCAAATAGCGTTAAGTGACTTGCCCAGAGCCACACAGCTAGTAAGTATCTGAGGCCAGATTTGAACTCAGGAACATGAGTCTTCCTGACTATAGGCCCAGTGCTCTATGCAGTATGGCACCACCTGGCTGCCCATTGGAGTCTAAGAACCTAGGTTCAAATCCCACTGTTGTCACTTCCTACCTAGGTAGCTTTGGGCAAATATGTGCCTCACTTTTCCCTTTCGTAAAATAAGGGAGTCAGACTAGATTTCTTCAGAGGTCCTTTCCAGCTTTAGTTCTATGGTCTCAGTATCATGGAGTATCCTGGTTTGGTATTTTGGGAAGAGGGTAGAGTAGGATGTGTTCTAGAGAGACTCCCTGGAAACTAGATCCCTTTCCATTCTTCCCTCACCCTGTTGGGAGCACCTAAGTGCTCCCCATTGCCATTTCTGTCCATCTGCACCGGAATCTTGCCACCTGCCTTGGAAATGTCTTTGATCATTCCCCCCGAACATCAGGCAGATGCTACACAGCCCACAGCCCCTTCTCTGACAGTCACAAAACATCTCATTGCAGATGGCACTGGGCCCAGCCCGATGGGGAAGCCAATGGCCCCCCTCTGCCGAATGCATAACCGAGCAGGAGCAGATGTAACAGCCCACAAAGACACAAAGCAAACTCCGAATCTTGGGTGAATTATGGCCAAAGGGCTGATCCTGGATAGGGCTTCCCTGGTGCATGATCTCCTTATCTCTCCCTTTTCCAGGCCAAGCCAGAGAACAGACCCAATTTGGAGAATGATAGTTTAGCTTGGTGGCTTGCTTGTTGTTTTTTTCTCCCTGTAATTTCTTTTCAGGAAAAAAATCACTTATTATGTTCCCTTTCAGTGGTTACATAAGCAAAATGTCTGAACATCATAGTGAGTGATGGCTCCAGCATTGGTTAGGGGCCCCCGGGGAATCTCTTACAGCAGTCACCCTGTATTTGGAGAAAATATACTACTGATCCACTTAGCTGAAACTTTGAAAGCCAGTGAAAGTTACCTCTAGCATCCCAGTGGGGACACATTAAAAAAAACCAGACTGTTGGCTCTACCAGCATTCTTTGAAAAGGGCCTGGAGACAGGGAGATACAATTCAGTAGCCATACGGATGGAACAGCCATCAGCTACTTGGGCCAGGAGAGCATATCTAGGGAAAGAAATAATAATAATAACAATAGTAACTAATATTTATATAGCACTTACTACATGCTAAGTGCTTTCCAGTCATCTTATTTGCTCCTCACAACAATCTGGGGAGATAGGTGTCATTATTAATTCTGTTTTGCAGTTGAGGAAACCGAGGCAGGATGCGGTGAAGGGACTTGCCCAGGGTCACACAACTAGAAAGTGTTTGGGACTGACTTTAGGCCCAGTGCTCTGGCCATTATGACATCTAGTTGCTAAATAGAGCTGTGTCTCAGGGGGCTGAATTAAGCCACTGACAACACTTAGAGTCATAGGATCTTATATTGAGAGCTTGGAAGGCGCTTTAAAGGCCATCTTGTTCAACCCCCTCCTTTTACAGATGAGGAGACTAAGGCTGAAAGAGATTAGGTGATTTGTCCCGATCACATACTCTATTCAAATGTAGGCTTCTTGAGGGCATGGATTTTTAATTTTTTAATTTTTTTTTTGCCTTGCTCTGTAACCCTAATGCTAAGCACAGGTCCCAGGACACAGAAAATTCTTAATGGATGCTTGTTGGTTAACTGGTGTCTGAGACAGGATTTGAACTGAGGTCTAACTGATGCTAAGTCTAGTGTTCCAGCCAGAATTAAGAGGAATAATTAATTAACATAGAAAGCTATCATACAGTAGTCTGGGGGAGGTACTCCTGCATCCTCTTAACCACTCATTCAACTGACAAGTCTTTACAGGTGATTGCTATATACCAGGCATTGGGGATATGTAACAAAAATGAGATTGTCCCTTGCCCTCAAGGAGCCTATGTTCTATTGTCGGAGACAGTATGTACATGTAGGCATATACAAAGCATATCCAGTAGTGCCAGTCATGTCTGATTCTTTGTGATCTCATTTGTAGTCTTCTTGGCAGAGATGCCAAAGTGGTTTTCCATTTCCTTCTCCAGTTCATTTTACAGATGAGGAAATTGAGGCAAATGGGGATAAGTGACTTGCCCAGGGTCACACAGCTAGGAAGCTTTTGAGGTCAGATTAGAACTTAGGAAGAGGAATCATTTTGACTCCAGGCCCAGACAATATGGGGAGGCTCTATTTTAGACAGCATTTACTAGGCATTTATTAATAAACTTCTCCCCCACCCCAGCCACTGGCAGCCATAATGTCTGTCTCCCCACCATATGGTGGTGTCTGCTACCCATTCTATCCTCCTCCTCCTTCCCTACTGGCTCCTTTACTAAAGGCTGTGTACTTCTTATTCCTTAGCCCAGGTTATCTTTGTAGGACTTGCCTCAGGAACCAAAACCTTTAAGAAAGGTTCAGCTAAGGTCTCTAATGTCCTGTTTTGGCCTGGGAGTTCTTTGTGGTCTTTTTTTAGTCACATGTTTCATAAAGAAGTGTCAGATGGGATTATGGCAGTGGCACTGTATTTAAAATCTAAGGGTCTAGGTCTGAAGTAACCCAGGTCTGCTGCCTGTGTGATTTTAGGCAAACCTGGTATTATTGTCTCATGGACTAAAATCCTGTAGGGGAAGTCATCCCAAGGGGGATGGGAAACTCTCAAGAATGAAATTCTAAAGGCACAAAAGAGAAAGAAACTCTGATGAACAAGGAAAAGGGGAGCTGTCTAGAGAGATTAATATGGATGCTGAGGGAACTCGATGATCAGCTTAGATTTTTAAAAGACCATATATAGAAGGTAGAATCAAGGACAGAATATTAATAGGGAACAGACTGGATTTTTATGAAGAATATTCCACCATGGACCACATCTTTATTGTGACAAAACTGGCTGAAAGGCACAGAGAATACAAGATCCCATTGTGTTAATTATGTCAGCACATAATTTGTTGTGTTTCACCACTCTTCAGTCATACCCAACTCTTTATGACCCCTCTTTGGGATTTTCTTGTCAAAGATACTGGAGTGGTTTGCCATTTCCTTCTACAGTTCATTTTACAGATGAGGAAACTGAGGCAAACAGGGTTAAGAGACTTGCCTGCGATCACACAGCTAGTAAGTGTCTGAGGCTGGATTTGAACTCAGGTCTTCCTGATTCTTGGCCCAGCACTCTATCTAATTGATTACCACAAAACAAGGAAATCATGCACTTGGATTCAGTAGATCAAAACTCAACTTTAAAGGTTTTGTTAGAAAATAAAAGTGCGTCTTCATCATAAATCAAAATTATTTAAGATTTTTGAAAGCTATAACAATGGAGAGAATCTTCTTCATTGATCCTCTGATCATGATTGTCAGATGTGTGGTAATACAGGGAGAGGTATGCTCATGGAAAGTATTTGCTACCGTGATGGACAAGAGCCAGCATAGAATCTAAATTGAAGGATTCCCTAGACATGTTTAAGTCCTGTTGATGCTCTTGTTTGTGGAGAACATCTTACTAGTTGCATCAAGCCCTCCCCACTCCCCCACCAGGAGCCACAAGCATTCTGGAATGAACCAATG
This sequence comes from Pseudocheirus occidentalis, assembly GCA_028646575.1. NCBI lineage: Eukaryota > Metazoa > Chordata > Mammalia > Diprotodontia > Pseudocheiridae > Pseudocheirus > Pseudocheirus occidentalis. The sequence continues at coordinate 26,960,732 of CM053596.1, read as the reverse complement.
AATGCAAAAGCAATTATTAAACACTTTCTGTGTCCCAAACTCTGTGGTAAGCTCTGGGAATACAAATAGAAACACAAAGATAGTTCCCACCCTCAAACATATTCTAATGGGACAGATGACACAAAAAGGAGAGTGGTGGACAGGAAGACTTTGGTTTGGAAAGTTAGGGGTATTAATGAATAGTACCATAGGGGAGTTGTTAACATGCCCCATCCAGGAACAATGGTAAAGTTGATTTACTTTCATGCATGGCCCAGAATTGAGGGGTAAATGGTGGTGGACTATAAGGAAGATTCCTTGACTGTCAATAGTTAAATATGGCTGAACTTTTTTCTTAAAATAGTAGTTGGGGAGAGAAGTGAAAGACGTAAGTGGCCACTCTGAAGAATTTGGCCTAATCATCTAGATAGGGAAAACCAAGCATATAGAGAATGTTTATTGTCCAAATTATGACATGCAGTTAAATGGACAAACTAGAGAGCTTATCTGTCTATCCATCTATCCATCTGACCATCCATTCATCTATCTATCATCAGCATATACCTATCTCCCACCAATCTCTCATCTATTTATTTATCAATCTATCTAGCTACCCGTTTTTATTATCATGTATCATCTCTCTCTGTCTCTCATCACCTTCTGTCTCCCATCTATTTTCATCTCTTTATCTATCTTCCTCATCATCTATCTCTTATCTATCTATCTATCTATCTATCTGTCTGTCTGCTGTCTGTCCGTCTGTCTATCTACCTACCTTTCTATCATCTATCCATCCATCTGTCTATCTATCTGTCTGTCTGTCTGTCTCTGTCTGTCTATCTATCTATCTATCTATCTATCTGTCTGTCTGTCTGTCTTCATAATTTCCTATCTCTCTCTCGTCTATCATCATCATCCTCACCATGTCTCTATCTCCCATCTGTCTGTCCCTCATCCATCCATCTATCCAAACTGTTTTCATATATGTATAGTAATACAAGCATAATTTTATCTGTGTCTATGTATATATACATATAATCAATCTCTACCAATGAGGAGGGTCTTATACAAACGGATTTGAGCCAAGGGTTACAGAAGTATTGACTGTAAGCTTCTCAAGGGTAAGGAGCATGTCAGTCCATCAACAAACACTTATTAAGCATTGAGAGTTAATGTAGTTTCTTAGATGGAGAGATAGCCTTGGAATCAGGCAGATCTGGGTTCAAGCCTTGCCTCAGATACTTATTCACCATGTGAACCTGGGAAATTAACTTTTCATTGCCCCTAAACAATTCTTTAAGACTGTGGGGTGCACAGTTTTGCTGACCTCCATTGGTAGAGGAAGTTCCTCATTGGGAACCACTTATACTAATTAAATAAAACCCTAAACAAGTCCAGACATTGTACTAGGTAATAGTAAAAATAAAATCAATCTCAAGCCTTAAGGAATTTATGTATTACTGGAGAAACAACATGTGCATGTGGAGTTAAATGGGAATGAAAAAAAACCATTAGTAAGTGCTTTCTTATGTACCTGACAAATGGAGGACCAGACAGTCTGTTCTCAAGGAGCTCCCACTCTAATTGAGGTAGATAGCACACATGGTAGATGGCAAGGGTAAGTGGTACGTGGGTCCTGGCAAGGACACTAGGGGGCCACAACTTTCCCCAGTAGTATAGATAGTGCCTTAAAGGCATTAAGGTCTACACTGATGAAATCCCAGATTTTATAAGAAAAAATTCGATGAGATAATGCATTTAAGTGCTCTGCAAACCTTATAATGCTATCTCAAGGTGATCTCTCAGAATCATCATCTTTATCATCAATTAGCATTTGTTGAATTGGATTAATTTGAATATTCTAGCCAGAGCCTACCTAGAAATGATAACAAATGGCTCTACAGGATGAAGTAGTTGGGGTCAAGTGACCATGAGTGGAGGGAGAATGGTCTTCATTTTGTTCTCCAGATCCCATTTTTCATTCTTCACTGGATTCTTCATATAACTTTTGCCACAGTTTCCATTTCTGGCTCCAATAAATGGGCTGGCAGCTCTGACCCAATCTCACTGGCAGCTTTTCTGTTCCCACTTTCTAGGAAGCCTCTGTAGGTGCTCTGGGCTTGTTCTCTGAGAAGCCATTAGGCTGAATGGGAGTGTACTTTCCTTTCCTCTGCATGGTGGCTGACAGATTTCAGAAGATGGGCCAGGCTGTTAGGTGCATTTCCAGCCCTGACAAGGAATAAAATGATGTGACAGGAAGCAAGAAAACAGAAAAAAGCAATCAATGAGGACTTTGAGGCCAACTCCACCTGAAGCCATTAAGTTTTTGAGGGCAACAGGACCTGAGAAAAGCCCTTGAGTCTGGAGGCCTGTCCAGGGCATTGCCCAGTCAGCAGAGGAAAATCCCAGAGTGCATTAGCTGTGAGTAGAGAGCCAGGGGCAGTGAATCTTTAGGGCAGAGAAGTTGAGGGTAGGTTTACTTTTGTGAAAATGCCCAGATTTCCTGGGCACTTCTCCATGGTGACTTTGAATTCTCCTAGTTCCTGGGGAACCCACCATCCCAAGCATCTTATTGGTAATGCTGGATGTGCATTTTCCTTTCACTGATGCGTACGGCAGGTCATTTATTACTGCCCCACCTGTGCAACTCTTAGACTAATGAAGCCTTCATTACATTTACCAAATATGTGCCATATTCCCCTTTTCCCCTGCCCCTAACTAATGTTCTAGTATCTGTTATCCATTTCTTCAGATATAAGGCAGCGAGGGGTCTGGTGGATTGAGCATTAGACCTGGAGTCAGGAAGACCCATGTTCCAATCCTGTCTTAAACACCTACTGATTGTATGACCTTCGGTATGTCACTTAAATACTCCCTGCCTCAGTTTCTTCATCTGTAAAGTGAGGATAAAAATAACACCTTCAGAGCGTTGTTTTGAGGACTAAGTGAGATGATGCATGTAAAGAGCTTTGCAAACCTTAAAGAACCATATAAAATATTATTATCTCAAAGATATAAGTGGAGCACACTGGAATCCATCCCTAGATAATACAGAGTGACTAGCTCATCTGCTTTTTGAATCTGTCATGGTTGCTAGGTGGCACAGAGGATTGAGTTCCAGGTCTGGAGTCTGGATACTGTGAGTTCAAATTTGACCTGAGACACTTACTAACTTTTTGACCCTGGGCAAGTCACTTAACTGCCCCTTCCTCTCCAAGAATGAAATTCTCCAAAAAGGGATAGCAACTTCCTATCATTACTACTTATACTTGCCAACAAAGTATTGACCTCAGTTGTTTCCCTCAACAAAGGAGTATAAGTTATGTCAGTTGCCTCTAAATTTTGGCACCATGGGACAAAGCCCCAGTGCCACCCCTTAGTTGCAGCTCTGCCTTATAAGTGTTACTATCTTCAATGTGCCTTAGATACCCAGGAACATTCAGTGGGGTGGCCCCCAGCCAGACCAGTCATCCCTTACTTTTTCCTGGCCCAAACTGGAGACCCAGCAAGATAAATTTTTAACTGCCTCAGTTTGATCAACAGCCACATGCATACGCTGCTTCGTTAATTGCTCACGCATCAGACATCTTAATTATATCTGCAAGTGAGTGCCTGAAGAATTACAGCTTCTGATCACATTTAATCACCATGTGATTTTGGAGCTGTCAATTTAAACTTGGATCCCTGAATTAGCATTCACATTCTCTCCCCGAAAAATAAATTACCCTGCGGCTCCAAATGGGTGATACCTAGCACACCTTTGGAGATTTCTGGCCTGTGGTCTCTTGGAGAGATCAGAGCTCATTCATAATCCCAGAGAAACACTATTATTGTAAGAAAATGGAATGAAAATTGTTCAGTTAATCTACTTTAATCACTCAGCTTAGGATCCTTGATGGACTTTGGTCTTTATAATATTAATTTCAGAAATACTCACTGTCACTTTCAATCAAAGTGAGAGAGCAAGAATCACCCTGCACATGCCCTAATGAGAGGCCCACCATTCATCAGCTTAATGTGTCAGAAAGACCCACGACTACATTCCCTGTTAGGCATAAATCTCTCCCTACGCCTAGGACCATTTGGGTGATGTTTATAGATTGAAGAAAAAGAACCACCTTAGGCAAGAAAGCTGGATGTCCTCGGAGAGGGTGGCAAACCAAAATGTGGGACCCAGAAACTGACCTGGGTGTGACAGTCACTGACTTGCTATGTAAATTCTAGCTATTATCTGCTCCAAACTGTATGTTTGTCATTTGAGAACCAAGTCTACTCCCTCGTACCTAGAAGGCACTCTCTTCTTTTCTCTACTTCATAGAATCTCAAGGCGTGGCACCAGACTGGCCACAAGGGGATGAATCTGACAGCCATTATCATTCCCAAAGACAGCATACTGAATGGTAGAAGGTTTGTTCTCTGTGTAGGTAGAGCTGGGCCTGATGGTGATAAAATCATTGGTTTTTGAAATATTTCAGTGAGGAAAGTTGGGAGGTACAAGATCTTGTTCAATCAAATTAATTGGTCTTTTTTTTCCAGTGGAAGTTATACCAGTTGAGTTATACCAGTTATACCAGACTCTACACCATTAAGGAAAAGTGCCTTAGATTGGCTACACATTAGTCCATCACCTATAAAAGGGTCCTCGGGGGTCATGGCACATTCATTCTAGAACAGAAACCTGGGAGGTAGGTTCTATGACAGCAGAGATCTAATAACTGTTCAGTGTGACAGTGGAAAAAGTAGTGGCTTTGGAGTCAGGGGATATGAGTTCAAATCTCACATCAGGATACTAGCTGTGTGACCTTGGATTTCTGTTTTCTCATCCACAAAATAAAAGGACTGGGCTCAGTGACCTTTGAGGTCCCTTCTAATGACCTGATGGTTCCATGAAAGAATCTTGCAGACTGTTAACAATCAGATCTGATAATAAAAGGCCTCTGAGGATGTAGCTTGTTAGGACATAGATGGTGGCATTAGTGGGCAAGGAACTTCCTAAGTGGACCCTAAAAACTGCAGTGAGCTGGCCCTGAAAATGAGAAACACCCAGAACTGACCCTGCTTAATTTAGCATTGACCTGTTTGTTCTTGGAGTCTGTGATCTATTGCAAGAGAAATGTCAGCTCATCACTTTGTTTGCTAATTAGTGGTGTCCCTGAAAGATTTCCTAATTAACCCTTAAACAAGTGAATGCCAAGAGGGTCATTGGTTAGAATGGTGGTGATTACTCAGTCATCAGATTTCTGAGCTGCACAAGGCATAACCTCCCTTATAGTATAGTGCTGTGGGATGAATGCTGGACCAAGCTCTGCCTTTTACATTCACTGAGACCTTGGACAAGTCATTTCCACTGTCTGAACCTCAGCTTCCTCCTCTGCAAAATGATGAGGTTGGCCTAAATGGCCTCCGAAGTGCTTTTCAGGTCTGCAGTTATGATCCTATGATCATTCTTCTCCACATTCCTCCCCTATGGCATCAGCCTTTCTCTCCCCAACCTATAGTGATTTCTCTCTCCTTTGGGAGTCTCCTTGTTACTTTTTATTGTCTTTGTAGCATTTGATATTTAGCAAGGTTTAACGTACGCTATGTCATAATGATAGCTAGCATTCATATATGCTTAGTTACGACAATCCCATGACAGAGGTGCTGTTCATTATTCCCATTTTATATATGAAGAAACTGAGGAACTGAGGCTGAGGAAGGGTTGTATAACAAATAAGAGTCTAGGGAGGTATCTAAACTCAGTCCTTCCTGAAGCTAAGCACAGCAATCTTTCCACTAATCCATTATGACTATGCTTCAGCCAGACCTGCTGGTTCCTCAAACTCGGTTTTCTGTTTCCCACATTTGTGCCTTTGCAACTAGGTGGCACTATTGAGCATAGAGGGCTGGGATTGGAATCGGGAGGGACTAATTTTTGGGAGTTTGAATCCAGCCTCAGATAACTTCCTAGCTATGTGACCCTGGGCAAGTCATTTCATCCTGTTTACTTCAGTTTCCTCACCTGTTAAATGATCTGGAGAAGGAAATGGCAACTCACTCTAGTATCTCTGCCAAGAAAATCTCAAAATGCAGTCATGAAGAGCAACAACAAAATATCTCCTCTCTCATACCTGGAATTCGTTCCCTCCTTTCCTTTACCCCTTAGAGTTCTCAGCTTTATACAAACCTTAGCATGAGGAAAAGGAAGTCAAATCCTACTATTTTACTTATTATTATTATAATATATTATATATGATATGTATGTATATTATATTTATTATTATATATTATTATTATCCTACTATGTTACTTATTACCTATGTGACCTCGGATAACTCACTTAACTTCCCTGTTTCTTTGATTATAAAATGAGGAGGTTGTACCAGATAGCTTCACTATATCTATTATCCCATGACTACTTAAGGGAATCCTTTCTTGATGTTTCTAGTTATTAATGCTCCCTTTCTCCCCAAATTCTTGTCTTAAGGGGATTAAGAGAAAGGGCCAAAAAACCGGCTGTTCTGCTTTCCTCTGAGAGGTACCAGATCAGAATTTTAGCTGTCTGTTCCACTAAATAATACTTGTCTAAATGCATGATTAGTTCAGAGCTAAAAACCCACTTTCCTGGCAGTTGTCTCTTAAGTGAAAGAGTCCTTCCAGCTTATATCTATCAGTTTAACCTCTTCCTGACAAATACTGGTTACACAAAAGATCGTCACAAATAGCGAATAGCGAGTAAACTTGTTTACCTGAATATATAGCAAGCAGAAAGTGGAGAAGTCATATGGGTTAGAATGTACCTTTGCACAGAGTGAACAGTCTCTTTATTTGGAAGCTAGATGACCTCTGGCTAGATGACTGTGTGACTCTGGGCAAGTCACTTAACCTCTCTCTGTCTCAGCTTCCTCCTCTGTAAAATAGGTATAATAACAGAACCTACCCCTCAGACTTGTGGATCAAATTGGATAATAATTGTACAATGCTTAGTATTGTGCCTGACATAAAGTGAGTTCTAAATAAATGTTAGTTACTTCTACTACTACTACTACTACTACCACCATCACTACTACTACTACTACTACTACTACTACTACCACCATCACTACTACTACTACTACTACTACTACCACCATCACTACTACTACTACTACTACTACCACCATCACTACTACTACTACTACTACTACTACTACTACTACTCACAAAGAGGGCAGACTTGATTTCACTCAAGGGGAAATTCCCTGAAGTCTCTAATGGCACAATGGAAATTAAGGATATGTGGAGGCCCTCGCTTCACCTACAGCAGGGGAAAGAGTCAAGAGAGTACTTCTCTTCATCCTTCTTGGAGTCAGTCCCAAAGAGTCTAGAGTCATAAGTATCTCTCAAAGAAGGAACGAAGAATGTCTCTCCCCTTCCAAGTTCTTGCATGATTGTTCAGGTATGTAGTGTCTTCTCAGCATTATCATAGATCAGAGGTTTTCTTCTGCCCTTTCCTTAAAGTACATGAGACCTAGGGAAGTTAAGTGACTTGTCCCAAAAGGGATTAATTTTATTTTTTCTTTGTATTCCCAGTCCAGAGCAAAGTGCCTTGAAAATTGTAAGCACTTCATAAGTGCTCATTGATTGATTGAGCCTAACAGAGATTAAATAAACCTTTCAAGCATCATGTAGGTTGTAAGAATAGCAGCAAGCACCCAAACCTTCGATTCCAAAGTCAGCACACTTTCCCCAGCACTATGTTGTCTATCACTCTATTCCTCAGCAAAATAGTAAAGTTGGCCAACTTATCTGACCTCCCGTGTGCTTTATTGCCTACATTTTTGTAACTACTGAGAGTAAGAGGAGCCACCTTATTCCTCCTTACTTTCCTAGCCTTCTTGAAGCCTCTACCTTCATGGGCATCCGTTACTCACAATTTCTCTAAACTCCACCAAGCTGAAAGAGATACCAGATGGAGGGCTCTGACTAGGCTGTGTTAATTCATCCCCGTTTGGCAAATTCATGGTGAGCATCTTTCTGTTAGGAACTGAAGGCAAGGATCATCTTCTCTTTCACTGGTACCCAGTAGGTCACAGATCATCACTGAATTCCAGAGTTTCAGAAAGGGAAGGAGATATCCAAGTTACATTTTGATCCCTACCTTGTAAGGATTAAGGAGGTTGAATGTCTAATATTCTTTTTTTTTTTTTTTCGGAAGGGGGGTAAGGCAGGGCAATTAGGTTTAAGTGACTTGTCCAAGGTCACATGGCTAGAAAGTTTTAGGTTTCTGAGGTCAAATTTGAACTCAGGTCCTCCTGACTCTGGGACCAGTGCTCTATTTACAGAGCTACCTCACTGCCCCAAATGTCTAATATTCTTGATAAGTTCCTTGAGGTCAGGAATTGTTTCATTTTGTCTTTTTGTTTGGCACATAGGTGCCAAAGTAGGTGCTTAATAAATGTTTGTTAATGATTGATTGATTAAAGGCCCTCCAATATTCAATCTATGGTCCCATGCCCTCGAAGTCTTTGACACCTAAGCGCTCCTTGACTGCCTGGTCACAAATATACCCACGAGTAGTGGGTTCAGATCTTGCCTCAGACACTAGTTATGTGACTCTGGGCAGGTTATTTAACATTTGTGAGTTTAATTTTCCTTATCTGTAAAGGGAAAGGATTTGGGTTGGGTTTGATGGTGTCTAAAGTTTTTCTAGCTTTAAAATCTATGCTTTTCTGATTCAGTGTATAATGACATCCTCTCCATCCCCTACTCCCTAGTAATGGGCCATAAAAATTCATCGAGCAGTGTTTTTCTTTCTTGGTGGAAAGATTATGGGATTTGAAATCAAAAGACCTGGTTTTACATTTCGGCTGAGCTGAGCTGTGTGATTTGGGGCAAATCATTGAATGTCTTAGGGCCCCAGTTTCTTCTTCTAGACAATGAAGGGTTTGGCCTTTGAGATCCCTTTCAGCTTGGATCTAGAGTGTTATGATGCTGGGAAAGTAATTTCACCTGTCTAGAGCTCAGTTTTTGCATGTGTAAAATGAAGGGGCTGGATTCCATGTCTTCTGAATTCCTTTCCAATTATTCATTTAGGATCCTGTGGTGTAAGCAAATATTTTACCACGTGGGCCTCAGTTCCCTCGCTTGTAAGATGAAGGTATTGGAATCAATGCACTGTAAGGTCTCTTCCGACTTTATTCATTTGACTTTGTGAACCTCAGTTTCCTACACTGTAAAATGAGGGGCTGGACTTGATAACCTCTGAGGTCTCTTATTTCTCCAGAATTATTAGCCTGTGGTACCATCCTTTTAGCAGGGTAGTGATGGTGATGGAAGAAGGGGTGCAGCTCACCTGTTCCAGGCGAGAGGACAGCCAGCATTGCCTGGGAGCTTCCTGTGGAGCAGTGAGGCCCATAAAATCTTCCCAGGCAGCTTTCCTAGACCCTATTGATGTCTATTAGTTCATTTTCACTACATTAGCTTTAATTAAACAATTAACTTCTCCTGAACCTAAACACAAATGCAGCTCAATTAGAATCAGGCTTAAGGGCAACATTTGGGGGGCCTTGGGCAGGTGGTATGCTGTCTTCCAGGGGTCAGTTTATTTTCCAGGTAATGAAATGGAGATAGGTAAATGGAGTCCCCAGTTGGAACGAGAAGACTGAGCAGGAGCTGTTCCAGGAAGCCCAGTATCTGGGGCAGGTTTGGAATCTGAGCCAGCACGTGTGACTCAAGGCACCTCAGGTGAGCTAGGCTTCTCTTTAAATTGCTTTGGGCACAATCTGTCCGGAAAAGTTACAAAAATAATAAAATCTTTTGACCTAATAATTCTACTGTTGGGTATATACCCTGGGAGTGTTATCCAAATGAAAAGAAAAAGTAATTTGACCAAAGAGATTTAAAGCAGCTGTATTTGTAATTACAGCTTCTCTTCCTATCCCCCCTGCCACCAAACAAAACAAAAACAAAGCAAAAACAAAAAAATCATGGAAGCCAACTATATTTCCAACAATATGGAAATGGTTAAGTAAATTGTGCCCCCTTCCTACAGTGAAATACTATAATTCAGTTAAGGTTGATGTGAACAATATTTTGCAAATATCTTTGCATATATGATTCTCCCTTAATAGAATATAAGCACCCTGAGGGCAAGGGCTCTTTGTATTGCCAGTGACTAACAGAATTCCTGCATATAATAGACTCTTCACAAATATTTGTTGATTGCTTTATCATCATTCTTCCTCACCCCGCATATCTGATCAGTTGATAAATGCTGCCGTTTCTACCTCTATAGTATTTCTCACATATGACCTTATGTCTCTTCTCATAAGTCACTACCCTAGTCCAAACTGGCAATACTTCTCACCTCAACTATTGCAACAGCCTCTTGATTGGTCTTCTCTTCCTCTCTCCAATTTACCCTCCATACTGTTGCCAAAATGGTATTCCTGAAGCATGTCTAACTATGTAACTGCCTTGCTCAATAAACTCCAATGGCTTATCATTTTCCCTATGATCAAATACAAATATCTCTCTTGGCATTGAAAGCCCTTCTCAATTTGACTCCAACGTACCTTTCTAACCTCATTATAAATTATTCCTCTTTCTACAATCTACAATCCAGACAAACTGATCTGTTATTCCTCACGTTGACCATTCCATTTTCTTCCATGCTTTCATGTTGGCTATCCCATATGTGTAGAAGGAACTCTTCATTTTGCCTGTTTCCTACAGTTCTCCTCGGTATCAAGTTGAGCTCAAATACTACCTTTTATATGAGACCCTTTCTGTCATTAGTGACTCCTCCCAAATTATGTTTGCATATAGTTCATATATAATCATATGTGTAAATGTTGCTTTTCATTGAGGTGAAACTGTTGAGGGCAGGGTTGACTTTGTGGTATAAAAAAAATACCCATTATTCTTAATTTAATTAGAAAAGTAAACACAGAGATGCCTTAGATAAGAAGAGGAATTTATTCCCTTTCTCCCGGGAAGAAAGGGGTGCCCCATGAGAGGATGTCTTACCCATGTTGATG
>CM053596.1:26923414-26944021 GCA_028646575.1 Pseudocheirus occidentalis | reverse complement strand
GAGAGAGAGAGTGTGTTCCTCTCCCAGTATCTGGAAGCTGACTGAGACATGAACAGGATTTGTTTGTTTGTGGCCTGGCTGATCCTTGAGTTCCAGGCAAGAGAAGTGGTGAAGGGTTTGAGGTGTGCTGAACCCTGTGAACTTCAGTGTGTGCCAGGGATTGCCCTGAGGACTGGACAAGGACCTAGGAGCTGTTTATCTCTGAGGACTGGACGAGAGCCTGGCAGCTTTTAGCTCCTGAATCTAGGTGATTGTCTGGCAGATTCAGGAGGGAGCTGGGACCAGGGAAGAGGATCCAGGGAATCAGAAAGACCACCCAGAGTCAAAATGAAGAAAAGGCCTTCCCTTGGATGAAATTGATGTTTGCTGAGGACAAGGACCTTAGAGATGTTTTCCTTTGAGAACTGGATGAGCACCTGTCAGCTTTCTGCTCCTGAATCTAGGTGATTGTTTGACAGATTCAGGAGGGAGCTAGGACCAGGGAAGAGGATCCAGGGAATCAGAGAGACTATCCAGAGTTAAAATGTAGAAAAGGCCTCCCCTTGGACTAAACTGAGGTTTGTTGGAAATCAAGGGGTGGAAAGTTTGTGTGGTTTTCTAAGGGCTGTATTGGAGAAAGTTAATGGTTGCCCTGTGAGTGGAAGATCAGTATATTGTGAATTGTTGATTGAATCTTTTAGTGTTAAGCTGGTTTCCCTCTTAGGGAAACCAGGTGATTCTTCTTTTGTTCTTGAAGTGTTAAGCTGGTTTCCTTCTTAGGGAAACCAGATGAATTGATTGATTGAATCTTTGAGTGTTAAGCTGGTTTCCCCCTTAGGGAAACCAGGTAATTCTTCTTTTGTTCCTTGTTCTAAATATTGTGAAGTTCTGTAAATACTGTGCTAAATATTGTGATATAATATTGAACTGTGAATATTGTACTGAATCTTGATTTGTAATGGAATAAACAGAGTTTTCACGACTGCTGTGTAATCCGAATCTTAAAAGCTGTTCACAGTAGCATTCTTTTGGGAATCTACTGTTGATTGGCTTTACAAGGTCTGACATAGCCAAGGTACATAGAGGATTAATACAAATGGAGTAGATCAAAAACCATTCTTTAGTTATAAGTGAAGGTAGTTAGGTGGCATAGGGGATAGAATGTTGGACTTGGAGTTAACAAGACCTAAGATTGAATCTCATCTCAGACATTTACCCACTTTACTGGCTTTATGGGCAAATCATGTACTTTTCTTAGCCTCAGTCTTCTTGTGTGGAATGAGTGAAAACTTCTCAATTTGGGGTTGTTAATCTTTCCTTCCTTCCTCCCCTTCCCTGGCTTCTGTCAATCACTTTTACCTTCCTTTGTCTGTTTTCCTGCCTTGGTGGGACCCTCCCCACCTCTCTTCTCTTGCTGTTCTGGTTGGGAAGAATTTGGTGAGGTCAGCCTCTCCACCAATGAGAGGGGAAACAGTCAGGAAAGGGTGCCTGACAAAGTTGGGTTATAAATTCTGGTTCTACCCTTTGAAACAGGCCCTCTGCTCCATGTTCAGACGTGGGATAGATTGCCCTCTTCTTTCTTGGAAGAGAATAAACGCCTGTTCTTATCCTAAGGCATATCTGTGTTTGCTTTTCTTACTAAATTAAGGATAAAGGGTATTTTTCAACCCAAACATTCTTATCTGTGAAATGGTGATAATAATACTATCTACCTCACAGGGTTGTTGTGGGGATCAAATTGCGTGTAAACATTATGTAAACACTGGCTATTTTTAAGTGGTCAAAGGATGCAAATTAAAAAAAAAAGAATTGTAAATTATTAACAATCTGAAGGAAGAATGTCCCAAATCACTAATAATAAGGAGAATGAAAATCAGAACAAATCTAAAGTTTCATCAGCTTACATCCCTTTTTGCTACTGTAAAAATGACAAAAGATTGGAATCGTCAGTGTTGGAGGAGTTGTGAAAAGATTGATACATTAATATACTGTTGGTACAGCTCTGAATTGGGCCAATGTTTTTTGGAAAGCAATTTGGAATTATGAGAAGAGAGTGACTACAATGTTGATACCCTTTGACCTAGCATTTCCCGTGATAGATATGTATTCCAAAGAGGTCAGTAGTTAAAAGAGTAATTCCTATACATCTAAATATTTCTAACAGTACTTTTTGGCTGGAGAATCACTAAAAATAGTTGGGGTGCATGACTCTAATGGAATATTATCATCTTGTAAGATGTCTTCAGGTGAATCTTTTTCAAGTTCAATTTCTTTATTGTCTTAAGGATAAGGACAAATTTTGAGGACTTTGAGAAAAGGCCCAGTATATGTTGGGGCTGAGAGCAAATTTTCTCCCCCTAAATTCACTCAGAGGTAACCCTATCCTATCACATACTCCAATGGATCTCAGACCTCATTAATATAGGTGCTGCCTTCAGTGGTGCAGATTCTGACCCATCCATGTCTGCTCATCCTGTGAGACTCCTTATCTCCCCTAAATTCACCAATGAGGTTCCACCCAGTGGAGGTCGGGCAGGGCTTTCCTGGATATCTCCCAATATTACAGGCATGTCGGTGGAACACAAGAGGGATCCATTGGTTATTTTTGCTCTCACTCAAAACATGTGACCAGCTCTACTGTTCCTCTATCCTTGCTTTTCTTTCCTTCTTCTTCCTCACTAAGAAGCTTTGTGATACAGTAGGCTTTCAAGTTAGAGGACCTGAGTTCAGATACTGCCTCTGCATCTTAGTGTTTTTTTCCCCCCACAACCTCCCTGGATCTCAGCTTCCCAAGGTCTAGATTTACAATTCTATGCATAAGATGGCCTCTAAGATCTCTCCCTGCTTTAAGTTTATTGTACAATGATCCTCTGATGATACAACTCCATGATGGTGTCCGTTTCCTTCATTTCTCTTGGTTGTGTGTTGTAGCCAAACATACCCACCATGTATGTCTGTATAACCCTCTGAGTGATGGTCATTTACAATTCATCAGAGATATGGAACTTGCTCCCCAGCAATCCCTTCCAACCCGAACATGTTTACTATTTTCTAACTATTTCTTCTGTTTTCAAGCCATTGTTCAGGTCAGAAACATGTGAAGAGTTAACATTTTTCATTTTCAAAAAAAGAAGCCTCTTCCATGGTTGTCTCTAGAAGGGACATATTGTCAAAGGATCCTAGATTCCTCTCATTATACAGATGAGGAAATTGAGCAGCTAAGTGACTTATTCAGCCTCACATAGCTAAGTGAAATTTGAACCCAAGTCTTTGAGATTCTACATCTAGCCCTTTGTTCACTATTTCCCATTCCGTTGAGCTTCTTCTATGGCCAGAGAAAGGGAAAGCTGATTTCTTGAATCTGTTCCAGATCCTAAGGTGTTTATTTGTTTAATGATCAAATGAACAACTACATTTTTAGCCTCTCCAACTCATGGGAATTTTCTCTTCCCGTGCCAGTATATTTGTTGACCTCTCAAATACAGTTATGATTCTGTAAAATTTGCTCTGGCATCATGCGAAGGGAAATACACAATTCATTTTTCTTATCACGTGCATGGAAGGTCTTTCGGGCCCATTCAAGAATGACCATTTTGCTTTCCATGAACAAGGTACTTGGTCCCCAGGTAATCAGATAAATGAAAGTTTGCATGGATTTGTTTCCCTTCAGTCTCCAGGAGAGCTAGAGTAATCCAATAAGCATTTATTAAGGATTTAGGATTGTATGTGCAAGGCACTGTTCTATATGTTATGCATATAACAATAAAAATGAAAAACAATCCTGACTCCTGAGGAATTTACACTCTCTGGTGGGGTAGGGGAGAGAATTGGCTTCTTAACTCTGTTCCAAAATGTTTGCTTGTTTGTGTTGTTGAGTTATTTATTTTCAGTTGTGTCTGACTCTTCATGGCCATCTTTGCTTGGCAAAGATACTGGAGTGGTTTGCCATTTCCTTCTCCACCTCATTTTATACATGAGGAAACTGAGGCAAACGAGGTTAAGTGACTTACCCAGGGTCATGCAGCTACTAAGTGTCTGGGCCAGATTTGAACTCAGGACGATGAGTCTAGGCATAGCACCCTATCCACTATAATATCTAGCTGTCCTTTTTGTTAAGTGATATGAAACATAGAAACTAGGAAGACCTGAGTTCAAATAATACCTCAGCTAAGTAAATTCATGACAATCAAAACTGAAGAAATTATATGAGTGATTCATGCTTTTCTGTCCCAGTGGTGGCAAGATTCCCTCTTTAATCTGGCTCCTAGTTACCTTTTCAATTCCCTTCACATATCATGGGCTCCAATTAAACTGGCCTGCTCATTGTTCCCTATGTATGACTTGCCACTTCTCTGTCCCTTTGCATAGGCTGTCTCCCATGCCTAGAATGCCCTCCTCCCTCTCTTCTGCTCCTCTTGGAATCTATAGTTTTCTTCTAGAGAGAACACAGGCATCACTTCCCATAGGAGACCTTCCCTGTTCTCCCCAGTGGTTAATGCCATCTCCCTTTTGGAAGGATTCTATAATAGAATCCTAGCTGTAGAGCTGGACAGCACCATGCTATAGTATTTATTTATTTATTTGCATGTTTCCCTCCAGCAGAATAGTAGTTCTGTGAGGGTGGGGGATGTTTCCTTATTTTGTCTCCATATCTCTGGTGCCTAGCACATAGTAGGGGCTTAACAAATGTCTGTTGAGTTTAAATCAATAAAACCCATGTCAACATTCTTTGAGGTCACATAGCTCTTAATGGGCTGGGGATTAAAATGGAAAAGAGTAATCATTGTGTTTGTGGTTAACATGAACTCTAGCAAAAATTTTGTCAAGGTCAGGGCTAATGCCCTAATATAACAAGCATTTATTAAGAACCTATTGTTTTCACAACACTGACCATTGTAGGTACTGGGACTCAGAAAACCAAAATGAAATGAGGTCTTCCACTCAGGGAGCTTATGCTCTATTAGGGAGTTAGGTGGAGAAACTGCTCACTGTGGAAGCAAGAAGAACTGCCTCAAACATTTGCTATGTGACCCTAGGCAAATCACTCAACCTCTGCCTTAATTTCTTTATTGAGAAAATAAGTATAATAAGACTACCTACCTCCCTGAGTTGCAGTCAAGATCAAATGAGATAACATTTGTAGAGCAATTTTTGAACTTTAAGAAGCTATATAAATGCTATTAATACTACCACCAGCACCAGCTCCACCACTGTCATCATTTCCAGTCAGTGTAGGGAAGTCAAATTGTGTATTTTTTTCATAGGCGACTGTAGTGCCAATGCAATATTTACAACACACATGATCACAATAAAGACCATGACTATAAGTATCTCATGACGTGTGATTGCAAAATATACCAAACTCTCCAGTTAGAGGACAGAAATGAAGCATTTATTTAGACACCAGAAAACCAAATCCCAAAAGGAGTAAGCCAATTCCATTATACTGCCAAAGATATTCAGAAGCCATAATAACACTGAGAGCCACAGCATCCTTCAGCCTTCCCACAAACCAATACAAGATCATTATTTACTCAGGAACCTATCTGACTCTTTGCCTGAGGTCCTTCTCTCTCCCCCACTGTCTGGCTAGCTCTGACTACCAGCTTCCTGTGGGCTCTGCTTCTCTTTAGCAAATTCCTCCCACCACAGGCTACATGTCACTATATTTAGCCTAGCAGGGGGCAGAGTTTATCTACATAGCAGGGAAGCTTCTTGTGGGCTCTGCTCCACCCTTTAGCAAATTCCTTCCATCACAGGCTCCATGTGACCACATTCAGCATATTAGGGGGCAGAGTTTACTTTCAAAGCAGGGGAGGCCTTCAAGCCCCTCCCCCTCCACCTTCTGCCCTGGGTCTATTGAAGGACAGAGAAGATCTTCAAATTCCCATTCTGATTACAGTGACATGTGAGATTTCCCTACTTTAATTAAATCTTGATGGATATGCTAGATGACTAACAATACCCCTTCTCTCTCTAGCAGCTTCTTGCCTTCCTCTTAGACAAGAGACTTTTTAAGATTGCCTCAGTTTCATTTTGGAAGCTTTGAAAATTCTATATTAACTCCTGATAAGCTGGTCAGAAGTCATCAGACTGTCTGGCCAGTAGGATATTAACTATCCTGGGAGCATGTTTTTTTCTCTCTCTCCTCTTTTGTATAAATCTCAAGGTTGCCAGCTCTCTGTGAAGCTGGCTGAGTTATTGCTTCTAACCTGGTGATCCTGGCCTGTAAACTCATTTGGATGGTCCTTTGAGTCATCTTACTTTTAGGATGCTTTTCCACAGATCTTTAGAGACTGAATGCAAGGAACTCATGTTCTAATTCAATGCTTTTAAAAAATTTCCACTGACCTCTGAAATGCTGAGAGAGGTTTTCTGCATGACATAAAACCAAATGCCTTTGATTTTCTTTTAGCAGCCCTGATATATGTATTTTTTTGGCTAGTAATTAGGTCTCTAACTGGTTAGAAAACTCTCCCCTTAAGACTTACTTTTCTGTTTTATTCTTTATTCTATACTTTTCCTGCTCCTGTATTACAGTCCTACATGGATATCTCATGGCAGTGTGGAAATGCCCTCGAGCTTTTCCAGGTCACTCCAGAAGATAATAACAGTTAACCTTTAAGGTTTTGAAAAGAACTTTATAAATATTATCCTTGCAACAACCTTGGGAAGTAGGTACCATTTAATTGCTTTCATTTTACAGATGAGGAAACTGAGACCGACAGTGTATAAGTGATTTGCCCAGGATCATGCAGCTAGTAAGTATCTGAGGTTGGATGATGAGTCTTTCTGATTCCAGGCTGGCACTCTATCTACCACATCACTTAGCTACCCCATTCCCATTTTACTGATGAAGGTAAACAGGGTAAAGTGACTTGCTCAGGGTCACATAGCTAGTGTCTGAGGCCGGATTTGAACTTATGAAGATGAGTCTTTTTGACTCCAGGTTGGTACTGTATTAGCTGCCCCACCTAGCTACCCCATTCCTATTTTACTGATGAGGAAACTGAGGCAAACAGGGATTAAATGACTTGCTCACACAGTAAGTATTGGAGATAGGATTTGAATTGACATTTTTCTAACTCTGAAGTTGGCCCTCTATCTACTGTGCTTCCTAGTTCCCCTACATATGTCTTCATATAATCCTTATAAATTCATATTAGTCTTCTCTTACTACTTATACTCGTGGTTTCTTACAGAACAATTATATTTCATTACATTTGTGAATTGTAATTTGTTTAGTCATTCTCTCAGCTCTTTATTTTATGGTACCCAAGCAGACAGAATCTCAAAATGAGTACATACTAGCAGTGTGATATTGCACAGGCACTTAGCCTCTTTATCTTGTCAAAATATTTTGGAGATACCCTATTTCCCAGAGCTAAGGCCCAGCAAGCAGACTGTGCTCTGAGCTTGGCATAACAGCAATCCTTTGTGCTCAGGATGATATCATCTTCTGGCAAAATGTATTAGCCCAGCACCAGGTGTTCACTGAGGGATTTAGCTCCCCCCTTTTCCCAGGACCATCCATCTCATATTCACAGTATCTCTTCCTTGTTACTGACAGGTACTGCACTTTTCCCATCACAGAACTCTTTGACTCTCAAGACTTGAGACAATACTGTTCCCACAGGATCTGTGGGAACAGTAACTCAAGACCTAAAAATGATTATGTCATGGTCCAGTCCAATATGTATATAAGACCTACCTTTAATCTGGCATGCTAAGCCCTCCTTCTGGGGGGTGTGAGGTGGAGCTTTCATATGTACTGACTCTCCTATCTCTAGCCTGCTCTGTTTGGCTCTGGCCACCACCCACAGGTTAGAGGCTGGTTCCGGTCCAGCTGACAGTCTCAGTGAGTGTCCTCATCTGTAAAATGAAGAATCAGATTTGGTATTTTCAGAGGTCCCTTTCCATCTCTCTATCTATTATCTGAAAATCCTAAGATTCACTGTCTTATCTTTAAATCTCACCCCCTCCCAGGTTCACACAGTTCTCACAGTGAGTATTTTCATATTATGAATCTTCTGTTACTTTCACATACCCTTCTCCCTTCCCCCCAAATCATCAGCTTTAGAGTCAATGAGACAGAATCCCAGGTCTTCAGTGCACCAAACAATAACCCACAGTGTCTCTAAGGAGTTCAAAGTGGCTTCTGGAGGGACAAGTATGAAAGTATGGATATTTCTATTCAGCAACTTTATCTTAAGATCTCCCATTAGAATCCAGTGATCTCCAGAGGAGGCACTCCCAGTTGGGTAAAATGCCTATTATTAGCAATGTTCTATTCATATTCTTCATTAATTGGAGCTGATTGTACCACCTCTTCCTCCTCTTTCCCTTCTACTTTGCAACTCAAACCTGAAAAACTTTCCCCTCTTCTTCTTTGACCCAATCAAACCCGATGGCATGTGCTCCAGATACTCTAATGTCAGATGATTGTGTTCCACCGGGGCTATGCCAGGACGTTAATAAGTTGAAGTGTCTTTCCTAGTGGAAATGATCATTCAGCAGCCCTGCCAGGCTGTGAGATGACAAACTATTTATGAGAGGCACTGGAGTATTACTGCTATGAGAGATGCCTTCCAATCAACTAATGAGGGGGGTTAAGCTCCAAGAGGATTCTTGAGTACATTTTCAACAGACTCAGTAAAGGTTCACTTCACTGACAGTAGCAGTGACTTAAGAGTGACAAAGCACTCAGTTTAAAGAATATGGATCTCATTTTATCATCTTATGTTTCCATTTGGTCCTTTTGGAGGTTTGAGTTGAGTTGAGTTTTGCCCTCCTTGATGGTAGGGCTTTCTGGGTGGTCTGTAGCGAGTATTTCTGGGGTCCATGTGTGGCTCATGAGTTGAGCTCCTCTTTGGTAGTGTTGACTGAATGTCAACAAATTAATTCTATAGGGATTTATTAAATAATTACCATGTGCCAAGAATTGTGCTGAGTCCTGAGGATATGAATAAAAGTGGAACAGTCCTAGCCCTCAAGAAGCTGATAATCAATTGGGAGTGTGGAATCATCAACCAGTCGTTCAATAAGCATCTCTCAAGTACCTCCTTTGTTCCAGGCACCTGTGTAAAGTAATAGGCAACCATAGTAATGGGAAATCAACCAGTCAATCAATCAACAAGCATTTATTAAGCACCTCTTATGTACCAGGCACCAATTTAGGTGTTGGGGAAACAAAGACAAATTCGTGTTTGTCATTGAAAGAAAAACAGTCCCTGTTCTCAAGGGGTTTATATGTTCCTGGGTCTTTGATGCTTTTGAAACGTTTGGTTGGTCTTATTTCATGACCACCTGTTTGACCTTGGAGAGATCACTTAACTTCTGGAGACCTCAGTTCCTTCCACAAAGAGAAAAGTTTGTAAAAAGTAAGTAGTAAGGGGTGACTAGGTGGCACAGTGAATAGAGCATCAGCCCTGGAGTCAGGAGGATCTGAGTTCAAATCTGGCCTCAGACACAACATAAAAACTGGCTGTATGACCTTGGGCAAGTCACTTAACCCCAAATGCCCTCCCTTCCACCTTCCAAAGTCTTCTCCCCCTCCAAAAAAGTAAGTTGTGTATCTTGTTTATTTTAAGTTTCATTCAATACCCAGTTGACCACCATGCTCTGGAAACATGATGTATTTGGGAAGTATGGATCTTTGCTCTTGACCTCTGGCAACTAGAAATATTGGACATGATGGGGGTGAAACTTCGTGCCCTTCTTACTTCTGGCTGGTGCCTTCATGATGGCACTATTCTAGAACTGCATGGGTGAGAGCGTTGTGTCAACATCATCTGTACCTGAAGGAAAGATGTAGGGGAAATGGAAGGGGTCCAGAGAAGAGTGGCTGGAAATGTTTATAGGATGGGAAATTGGTGAGAAGAAGAAAAGTAAAAAGGATTGAGATCAGTTAACCTGAAGGAGAGAAAACCCAGGGATGACATAAGTTGGAAGTTTTAAGGAATGAAAGCTTTTGGATCCTGTATAAACATTAGTATATGTGATGTAATATATAATGCAATCAAGTCAACTAATTCACACTATTCACTGAAAGGTCAAATACTGAAGCTGAAGCTTGAATACTTTGGCCATATAATGAGAAGATGTGAATCATCGGAAAAGACTCTGATGTTGGGAAAAATTGAAGGCAGAAGTGGATGACAGAGGATGAGATGGATAGATGGTGTCACAGAAGCAATGAACATGAGCATGGGCAGACCTTGGAAAACAGAGGGGTCATTAAGAGTTAGACATGAGTTAACAACAACAATACCCACTAATGACTGATCAAGGGAAAATGAAATTAAACAAAAGCAGGAGTAGATGAGATGGCCATAATGAATGAATACAAATTATAAATAATAACTGGCATTATATAGTGTTTCAAAGTTTTTAAAGCACTTTATATACATTTGAGCCTCCCCAAATCCTCATGAGGTAGGTACTAGAATAAATTAAACTTCAGAGACTAAATGATATACTGAGGATTATGTAGCTATTAAGTATCAGATTAAGGGTTTGAATTCAGATTTTAGGATCATAACTTTAGGGCTGAAACTGGTCTCAGAGCTCATCTACTACAAACTTTTCTCTTTGTGGAAGAGACTGCAGTCTCCAGAAGTTAAATGATCTCTCCAAGGTCAAACAGGTGGCACACAGTGGCCGAGGGAGGATTCAAACTAAAGTCCTTGGACTCCATCTCCTGAGTTCTTTCTAGGGTATGCCTTGTCACATGACTTCAAGCTTAGCCCTTTCCTCAGTACACCAAGCTGCATCTCCTAGGGAAGGAAGTTTTGCCTATTAGGTAACAAAGCTTGTGATTAGCTGGCCTAAGAAGGTCTAGAGTCTTGGTCATTGGAGAACTCAGAGAAGAGATGACTTCTTTTGACATTCTTAGGAATTCTTCTGACTCCTCACTTTATGGATGATGAAATCCAAACCCTGAGAGATGAAATGACTTGCCCACAGTCATTCAGCTGGTATCAGAGGCAGTATATGAATTTAGACCTTCATATTTCTCAGTCTAGTCACCTTTCTACTAATACCATACAGCCTTCTGACCAAAACAAAACATAAGGATATTCATCTATTTCCTGGCTTCAGACTCTGTGATGAACTTTGAATCCCTAATGAGTTCACAGTTGATGGCTTAGCAAGTATGGAAATGGAGAGGAAACGAAGGAGTGAATAATTTATTCAGATACCTCATCCTTAGTTCCCTCCATTCAGAAGGCACCTAAGGTAAATCTACCAGGTCCTAACTTAATCACCTTTTTTTCCCCCCTTTTTTCCTGTTTTCTATATTCTGCCTTGGTGGAAAGTAACCAGAGAGCTATTTTGTGTTTTTATCTTCTCCACTGGAGTCAGAAAACCTCAATTGAATTTCTGTCTCTGGCACTTCCTGCCTTTGTGATCTTGGGTCAATTGCTTAACTTCCCTGGTTACCTGTTTCATCACCTGTAAAATGAGAAGGCTCATCTAGTATCTCCTCAGGTCCCCTCTAGCTCTAGAACTGTGATCTTTCTTTTATTGAACAGGGAGGTTGGATTAGATTGACCTGCAAGGTCCCTCTGGCTATATTTCATGATTCTAATAGTTCCTCTGTGGGGTCAAGATTTTGCTGTCTGGTCACCAGTGATTCCTAGCCATAGCCAATGTGTATCTTAGGCCTCTTCCTTCTCAACCACTTAGCCTTTGAGACTGTTGACTAATTTGGCTTCGAGATTTCCTTCTCCTTTGGTGTCCCATGCTCCCTTGGCTGCTTCTTTTTGTCTATTTCCTTCTGCAATGCCTCTTTTTTCTTCTCTTCTTCGTAAACTCTGGGCGTCCAACATTCTTTTCTTATCTTTCAGAGAATGAGAGACTCTCAGAGTTGGAAGGAACCTCAATGGCCATATAGTCTAACTTGTTTCTGATCACAAATCCCCTCTACAACATTCTAAACAGATCTTTTCTTGAAGAACTCCAGGAAGGGGGACCTCACTACCTTCCAAAGAAGCTCATTCCACTTTTGGATAGCTTTAATTGTTAAGAAGTTTCCCTCTATGTTGAATCTTAATATTCTTTCCAGCAACTTCCATTGATTGCTCTCTTAGCCCAAGGAGAACAACTCCTGCTTTTCCCTTTCTCCAACTGTTAAACATTAATCAAGTGAGCCAAGTCTGATTTGTTTTTTTGGCAATGGAGGACTTCGATTTCTGTTCCTCTTGGATATCCTTGACAAACACCCATATTACATGACTAGCTATTAAGCTTATGCCATCAGACAAGGGCAAGAGGTTCAGGCTGGGGAGTTGTTTTTATCCTTGCAACAGCAGAAGCCTTGACATTTCTCTGGGTGGATTGAAATCTCCTTTGGCTAGTCTCTAGCAAATCCTACTCTGGAGGGAACACAGAAAGTACCTCATTGGGTCAGTGTTGCTATGTTTTACCGTTGTTGTTGTTCAGTTGTTTCAGTCATGTTTGACTCTTTGTGACCTCATTTGGGGTTCTGTTAGAAAAGATACTAGAAAAATTTGCCATTTCTTTTCTCCAGCCCATTTGACAGATGAGGAAACAGAGGCAAACAGGGTTAAGTGTCACATAGATAGGAAGTGTCTGAAGCCAGATTTGAATTCAGGTCTTCCTGACTTCAGATCCAGCACTCTATCCACTTCATTACCTAGCTGCCCTAAGTATTTCTATGAGCAAACAATTGATGATGGGGAAGGCTGAAGTAGGAAGGCTTTGATTTGCTTTAAAAAAACCCAACAAAAAACCTGTGCAAAAATAAAAAACAGAATGGTGAATGGAGGGATGGTATTCTACATCTAAAGTATAAGATCTACCAATTTAGAGTTTGAAGGGAGTTTGGAGGCTTTCTAGTTCACACTTCCTCATTTTACTGATGAAAAAACTTAGGCCTAGATGGAGGAAGTGACTTGTCCAAGCTCACACAAATAGTGACAGAGACAGGATTAGAATCCAGACCTTATGGCTCTAAGTGTTCTTTTCACTGTATCATTTTATCTTTTAGTGTAAGCTAAGGGATAAAGACTTGTAGGTACGAGGATTTGGGTTCAAGTCTTGTCTTTGACACATGCTGACTGGATTGCCAAAACTATGCTGCATTTGGAAGTCAAATGGAGTCAAATCCTGACTTTGCCAGTCACTTGAGTGTGACCTTGGGCAAGTAACTTTACATTTGGGTCTCAGTTTCTTCAGCTGAAAAGTGAAGGAGTTTGGTTGATTATTTCAAAGGGTCTTTCCAGCCCTAAGTGTGCAATACTATAACCACATGCAAGACATTTAACCTCTCAGTGTCCCTAGGTGACTGTTACTGACTCAGACCAAAAATTCCAGAGCAGTTGCCAACCTGTCATTGGGAGATCCTTTCACTAATGAAGTCAGAATTCTAGATCAACATTTCCCACCCCAACCCCCACAATAAGGCTATATATCACTTTGCCTTAAAAACACAAAACCCAAACCCACAACACGATCTAAACCTCCTTCCTGTAGTTTTCATCCTTTGCTCCTTTTCTCTTCCCAGCCTTCAAGGTGATTAAGGGGTTATCATCTCTCCCACTCTGCTCCACCCCTCCCCCCACCTATTAAGACTTGTTCAATTATCAGGTTTTCAAATGAAGGTCATACTTTCCCCTCAGTATCTCAAGGTACAATGCTGGGTGTGAACATCTCTTGTTCTTTTTTTTACTGGACAATAATTGCTTTTTAAATCATGTAAGTGGGTTAATTCCCGAACGAAGCATACCAGGTGGAGGCATTTTCTTTATTTTTTCTTTATTGTAAGTGAAAGAACAGATAAATTAATGAGGCTGAGTTCCATTTTATTAAGTACGCCTTCATCTTTTGATTTACACACATTTTACCTTTTGGATTGCTTTTAAGGAAGGTTATGGCAAGAGTGAGCCTATTCATCTTCCCAGTGTATTTGGTTTCCTTTCATAAATTGTGTAGATTGCATTTTAAGGTAGTGGAAATTGGATCTAGCCTTTTGAAAAAAGTTGCTGAAGCCAATTAGCTGCTATAGTGTTTTTAATTATGGGAGAAGTGCTCAAAACTACAGCCATCAAGTAAAATCCTCCTGAAAAAGCTTTTTAGCCCCCTGTCTCATTTTCTTTGTCCTTCATCCACTTCTTTGTGGGCTCAAACAAGACAACCCCCCTTTTTTTTTCAAAACCCAGTCTTTAGAATGGTGGCATTTCCTGAGGGAGGTGGGGAGTGTCAACATTGTTCAGACTCTTCTAGCTTCTCTCTGAAGGAACCAATAGCCTGTGTATTGATTCCTCCTCAATGAAATGGCCACTCACCTCCAGAAGGATTTCTCGTCAGATAGGAGAAGAACAACCTTTGGAGATATATCCAATGGTACAACTAAGCTGTCTGGATCGTTTCATATTGAGGATGTGAAATGAAGCTAGCAAAAGCAGAAGCCCAGGGAAAATGAAAGAGCTTTCTAGAGAGGCCCTTGTAGACTCCACACTCCCCCTTCCTTTGTAACCAAGAGAGATGAGGTTAATGTATTACCAGAGAAAGGCTCCACTTGTGACCTGCTACAAAGGGTTGAAATCTGTGGTCAGGGGTTTCCAGACTGAAAGGCCATGGAGTTATTGTGAGTGTTCTGAGAATCCATGCTTTACACTAATCATTGACACTTACCAAGTCATGTCAATGTATGCCCATAACATTTTTTAACAGCTGTCTCATCTTCACTCACCTTTCAATAACTTTCATTGTCTTCTCCATCATCATTCGCCTGGACTATTGTAATTACCATTTAATTTGTTTCCATGGTTCTAATCTCTCTCTTCTCCAATTCATCCTTCACATAGTTATTATACTGATATCCATAAAATACAAGGCTGGTCATGACACTTTTCTGCTCAAGAAACTTTGGTGGCTCCCTATTGCCTCTAGAGTAAAATATAAACTTTTCTACTTGAACTTCAGACCCTTCACAGTCTAATTGCAATCTACCTCTCTTGATAGATTTCATATCATTACCCTCAATTTACTTTATATTCCAACCATACTAGTGCATATGCTGTTCCCCATGTACAATATTCTGTCTTTTGCCTTCCCACCTCTGAATAGGCTATCTGGAATGTACTATTTCCTCTCCTCTTTTGCTTAGGATCATTAGCCTTCCTTCCTTCCTGCCTTCCTGCCTTCCTGCCTTCCTTCCTTCCTGCCTTCTTGCCTTCCTTCCTTCCTTCCTTCCTTCCTTCCTTCCTTCCTTCCTTCCTTCCTTCCTTCCTTCCTCCCTCTCTCCCTCCCTCCCTCCCTCCCTCCCTCCTTCCTTCCTTCCTTCCTTCCTTCCTTCCTTCCATTTTTGTGGGGTTTTTTTGGGGGGGGGTAGGGAGGCAATCGGGGTTGAGTGACTTGCCCAGGGTCATACAGTAGTAAGTGTCAAGTGCCTGAGACCAGACATGATTTCAGGTCTTTCTGACTCCAGAGTCAGTGCTCTATCTACTTCACCACCTAGCTGCCCCCCATTTGCTTCTTTCATACTTCCTACACCAGGCCTTTTCAGATCACCGCAGTTATTAGCGATCCCTGAAATGACTTGGTATGTATTTTGTATTTATTTATTAGTGTACATGTTATTTCCCCCACTAGAGGGCATTCTTCTTGAGGGCAGGGAGGAGCTCGTTTTTTCATTTGTGTCCTTCTTGCCTAGCACAATGTCACGTTCACTGTGGGTGATTGATAAATCCTTGTTGAATAGATGAATCTTCACTTATTTTTATCTTTCCTTTTAGCTCTAATAAAACAAGCAGCCTGACTCAGTATAATAGAAAGACAAATGAGCTCCCTGTAGGTTGGGTAAATGTCCTCTGCAAAATTCATCCCTATTATCTATAAGTATATTAGTGCTGCTATGATTAATAAAAACTTAAAATAGTGAATGAATCATAGTAGTCTTTTGTTTCCATGCATTGCCTAATCAATAGATCCTGATAATAGCTAGCCATTTATATAACCCTTGAAGGTTCAAAAAGTGCTATATCAATATTATCTCATGGTATGCTCACAATAACCTTGGGGAGCAGGTGAAATTCTTATGCTCGTTCTTTGGATGAGGAACTCGAGGAAAATAGATATTAAATTACTTGCCTAGGGTTACACAACCAGTAGTTGTCTGAGGCTCGATTTGCACTCTGGTCTTCCTGACTCCAGGTCTATGACTGTGCCAGTTGCTATCCTGTTGGGGCATGTGAAACTTTTTGACATTCAAAATTGGAACCACTTCCATTTCATAAGATCACAGATGGAGAGTTGGAAGGGCTCTTGGAGACCATCTAGATCAGTCCTACCATTCTACAGAGGAAAAAAACAGACTCAGAGAGGGGAAAGGCATTGTCCAATGTCACACAGGTAGCATACAGTAGAAAAGAGATTCAAACCTAAATTCTCTCTCCAGATTCTATACTTTTCCCACTACACCACAAGAACTTCCTCTTTGTTCAACATTTTGTTCAAAACATTTTTTAAAAATCTTGTTGGGAAAGGAATGTATCTGGATGACTTGAGCAGGTTCTGCTTACTTCTCTCGTAAAGAAATGGGAAAATGCCTGGTATATATGTTTACCTTTTGAATTCACTTTATTGCAGAGGGCACCAAGTTAGCTGTCCATGGTGCTGATCCTTGCAGTTACTTGGTCTCAGGCTGTGATCTCCCGAGTATCCGTGCTGTTAGTTAACTATAACAGATAGATGAGGTCTGAACTAAGACATCAAGATACCTTCATATAGTGATATGGACTACTTACCATCATTATGACCTAAGCAATAGAAAAGATTTTTGTAGAGATAGGGTTCCAGATGTTTATGCCAGGCTGTGAACAGTCTTACACAGGACCTGGAAGCAGAAGATCTGGGAGAAATCCCATTTCAATCATTTACAATCTCTGACCTTGGCTTCACATCTTCAGGACTCATTGTCTTCATCTGTAAAATTAGGAGCTTAGATTAGATGAACTCTGAAGTTCAGCTCCAGGAATACAGTATTCTCTGATTCTTTTCTTTTTAATAAAGAGAAATGGTTTTGTGAGTATTTACATAGCCCAGGGACATTGTATTGGTGATAAAGGATTCTAATCTTAGAATTTATATGAATTATGTTTGGTGTAAGTGACTTAAAGTCAATCAAAAGAATGTTCATACTCTCATTGATGCAATATGACAGTGAGATATAATATTTAGACAGCACAATAGCATTTATATACTAAATGTGGCTATGAACTTCTTGTTTCTCACTGAAACTGAGATCAATAATGAAATAGAGGCACATTACATCAAATCAATTCTGAAATGCTTCTGAAGTCTATCCAAGTTGCTGAAGAATTATGATAGAGAGATGGAGGTGGTCAAAATATGTAGGCAGTTAATTTCTTTGGCGTTAGGACTTGGCATGACTCACAAAAAAGCAATAGGATTGTCAGTGCACTGACTCATTGAACCCTAGCTTGTCTAATTGGTAAGCTGATTCTGGTTGGTTTTGGTGCTATCATAACAGCAGTATGGTATAATGGATAGATCACGGGACTTGAATATAGAAAACCTGGGTTTGAATCTCACTTCTGATACTGCAAAGTCACTTAACCATTTGGCTTCAATTTCTTCATCTATAAAATGGTGAAAATGATATACATAGTACCTATGCATTGTTATAGGTCTCTAGATAGAAAATATTTATAAATAACTTTACAAACCCCAAATTATCATAAAAAAGCCAGCTGTTATTGTTGTTAGCAGGAAGTATTGGCATGATAGCATAATTTTCCTGAGCCAGTGGTCTGACCTTAACAATCCTGACCTACTTGAGTTCAAATCTTTAATAGTAATTTGCAAAATTTATATTTATATTTATTCAACTTACTTATCTATTCAGGCTTGCTCACTCATATCTACCTATCAATCACATTGTGTATTTATTTAGGATTATTTTTGATTTATGATTTATTTATTTTGATTGTTTATATTTGAATATTATGATTTATTTATTTATGATTAACATAATTAAGGTCATTCACCTGGCTTTAAAAAAAAGAAATCCTTAAATCCACTCCTGACAATTCTCTTCCTATTTTGTGTGGTTTTTGTAGCTGAGTGGGGGTGTGTGAGAAGTATGATTATTTCATTTAATAGCTTTATCAACCTAGAACCATCCATTTGGCTATTATGCCTGGGTCAGCTACAGAAGGCCTCTCTTTCTTTTGAAGAGATGGTCCCATTTGAAGGATTGAAATCTTAGACTTTAATGTTCATGTTTTGATACCCATCATGCTTCTGAATATAGGTAGGCTGTGTGTGTGTCACAGAGGACTAAGTCAGACCACTCTGATGAAGCCTGCTGTGTTCCCTCTTAAAAATAGAATATTGTGTCTGAGTGGGTGGTGTCATGTCTCCAATAATACATTCCTTTGGAGTCCAGCTGTTTCAACTACTGTGATAACTTGGTAAAAATCTGTGCTAGGCAGGAAGAGAGGCAAAGTATTCCAAAAGCTAATATCTGTGCTGAGATTTTGTTTTTCTGTCTCTTTATGGAAAATCACTACCTCTAGTCTTCCATTTTTATTGCTACTTTATTAAAAACACCTCCCAAATCCACTGTCACCTTGTGTCCTGGGGAAAATAGAGCCAGTTATGTTTTTTTGTGAACATAAGATTCAATTCAATTCAATCTGACAAATATTGTTTAAGCATAGCCACCATTGTATAACCTGTATCTGATTACTTACCATTTACAGGACAGGGGGAGGAGTGAAGGAGAGCATTTGGAACTCAAAATTTTAAATAAGAATATTAAAGATTATTTAAGTACCTACTGGGTCATGGGGAAACCAGGATAAACATGAGGTAATCCCTGTCCTGAAGAAGCTTACATTCTACTGAGAGCTGGAATGTATTTTCAAAGCAAGTAAACTTTTCCCACTAAAAAGAAGAGAATTCAATTTAACAGGAATTTCATGCCTACTAAGTACCAAGTACTATACTAGGCACTGGGGATACTGTGACACTTGAAAAGGTAGAGAGACATAATTTCTGGGTCATTAATAATTTTATTGATAAAAGAGGTCAATGGCACTCTCAGATGCCAAAGACCCTCATGGTGGCAGGCTCACAACTTATATGCCCTTGGAAAAGCCAGTGTTCCTAAGGGTGGCAATCAACTCTGATTCATTAACAATTGATGAGAGAATGAATGCTGTAATAAGAGACTGGCTGTATTACAATGAGGGTCTTAGAGTATGTGACTTGGATCACCCAAGTCTTGGTCAAAGAGATTTATTAATTTTCATATCATCTGTCTGCCAGAACGGAGAACCCACATTTCTCTAGACTTATCTGAGTAAATACAATGAGCAGGAATCCACCCATTCATCTAAACTTAGAATTTATTTTATTGCCTTTGATTAGATTTTAGCCATTCTTACTGGATAAGTCTTTTTGTGCCTTTTATTTGGAGGGCAGTTGGGGTTAAGTGACTTGCCCAAGGTCACAGGGCTAGTTTTTGTGTTAAGTGTCTGAGGCCTGATTTGAACTCAGGTCCTCCTGACTCCAGGGCTAGTGCTCTATTCACTGTGCCACCTAGCCGCCCCTGGATAAGTCTTTAAGAACTTTGAGAACATTAGTTGAATTCTGGATGAGAAAGTTGAAAAAGGGAAAAATCTTGGTCTTGATTCATAATTAGTTATTAATGCAAGAAACAACCAGTTCTCTCAATACAAAGTAAAAATTGAAATAATCTTTGTCCTTAAGGAGCTTATGTTCTACCACGAGGACTACCATATGTACTCAGATAAACAAATGTGAAGAAAATTTAAAATGATTGCAATATTACTTTCAAAGAGAGCTCTAGCTATTTCGGCTAGGCCTAATCCATAGAGAGAAAAGGCAATCTCAGGATCATCTTGCTTTCACTAATCAAGGAGTCATTGCAAAAAAGTACATTTTACACATTTCTGCTAACAGGCTCTTAATGTCCTTGAAGTCTGGGAGAAGTAGTCATATTCACTGATGGAAGCTTAGTGCTGATAGTACCTTTGGGAACCACAGTGGCAAGATAGGTCACTGCAACCTCTGGATCTCATGACATCGCGTATTGATGACACTTTCTGATGTGGCAGCATTTTCAATTCAATTAAATGAAATGGAATCCAATTAAAGAGTATTGATTAAGTACCGACAATTTGCCAGATACTATGCTAGGTTTTAGGGATGCAAAGAAAAAAACCCCACGAAACAGTTCCTGCCCCCAAGAGGCTTACATTATATTATACTAATTTGTATTAGTATATATTATCATACTAATATATCGTACTAGTACAAAAAAGTTTGTGCAAACATGCAAAGTAAATACAAAATTTTTCCCATGGGGAAATCAGGACAAACATAAAGCAATCCCTGTCCCAAAAAACTTACATTCTACTGAGAGCTGGAGTGTCTTTCCTTTCTTTTATTTTAAATTTAGTTTTTTTTGTTTCCTTGTTTACATTATTCATTTTCATTACATTTTTGAATTACACATTTTCTCCCCATCTTGCCCCTGCCCCAACCCTAAAACAGCAATCCCACTGTAAAGCCCCTTCCCTGCTCTGCTCTCTTTTTTTCTGGTAGGGCAGG
>CM053596.1:26903989-26922914 GCA_028646575.1 Pseudocheirus occidentalis | reverse complement strand
AAGCTCTGTTCCAAATAGCTGGGGTTTTCCCAACTGCTGGAGCTATTAGGGGGGTGTTGCAAGTCCCCCCAGCTTTGGCTTGCTGAAAGTGCACCCCAGGACCACCACCCAAGCCCACGATCCGGATCCAGGCCGCTCAATGCAAGAGCACTTGGCCCTGATGGTTCGATTCAGCCCCTCTGTGGTGGATTCCGTAGGCCAGGGGCTCTGAAGCAGCCTGGTGGGGGCCACTGCTGCTGGTTCCAGTAATTCCCCTCCCCCACTGCTTCCTTGCCCAGGGGGCAGATTGGCTGAACTGCTTTATCACCCCCAAATTAATTTTCAAATTTCAACTTTCACTAACTGTCTCTGACCTAAGCTCCCCTCAGGCAGGTGCTTTAGATTTTCTTTGAAGTAGACTCATGCTTGCTCCTCCTCCTGGCGGCCCTGGTGCCTTGCCTGGCCTGCTGCGGTTTGGGGCTGGCGGGGTCTCTGCTCCGGTGAGCCCCTCTCCTGTCCCGTTCCTCACGCCTTGACAGATGTGGAGGTGCTGGAGGCTGTAGATCTCTTCTGAAGACTGGCTGCGGTGCCCGCTTGACTCAGCTCAGCCTGGCTCCTTCCCACTGTCCCAGGCCTGGCCACGGTCTCGGCTTCCGGCTGTTCCAGCCTCCCCTCGGCGGCCGTGCTGAGTCCCTGCTGCCGAGCTGCCTTCAGCGAGAGGTGTGTTCTCTGTATTTTTGTGAGTCTGAGAGTCCTAGACTTTCCTAGACTTTGTCTGGGCTCATATTTTCTGGGTGTTTAGGGTGGTGGTGTGGGAGCTGCGGGACCTTGCTGCTTCTACGCCACCATCTTGTCTCTGCCCCCCTTGAATGTCTTTTCAAAGCAAGCAAACTGATCCTACTAAATAGAAGATGGAATGCAGAGAATTCAATTTAACAGGAATTTAGTGCATGAAGCAGGGTAATGACAACTAGGGTGTCATCAGAAAAGACCTTTTGTAGGAGGTGGTATTTGAACTGAGCCTTGAATAGAGCTAAGGATTCCAAGAAGAGGAAGAAAAGGAGAGAGAGGATTGGAGGCATCAGGGACAGCCACTGAAAAGGAGCAGAGATGAGGGATGGGGCTTTGTGTCTGGGAAGTAAAGAATAGGCCAATTTGATTGGAATGTAGATTATACAAAGGACAATAATATGAAACTGGTCTGGAAAGAGGTTGGAGCTAGATTGTGAAGGGCTTTCCATGCCAAGTTTTTCAATAGGTATTCTGCTTTCGATGTGATTTCCCCCCCTCCCACATGAAATGAGATAGATGCAGGGACTCATTGTAGACTCATAGAATCATAGACTCTCTGAGGTAGAAAGGACCTCAGGGGTAATTTTTGTAGGAATCCCATTGACCTCTGTTTTTGTATCATCAGTGACCAGCTTAGTGCTTGGTGCATCAAAAAGTCTTAACTGATAATTGTTTATCAATTTTATCATCCCAAAGTGGTCACTCAGCCTTTGTTGAAAGCTTTCAGAGAGTGGAAATTCCCTCCCATGGTAACCATTTAATTTTGGGACAGGTCTTATAGTAAGGATGTTTTTCCTTCTACTGAATGAAAATTTGCATCTGAAACTTTTGTACATTATGCTTAGTTCTGTTTTCTGGGGCTAAGCAAAACAACCACATCTCTTTTCCATACACATGCAAGAGGAACACACACACACAGACACACAGACACACACACATATA
The DNA here is from genome assembly GCA_028646575.1 of Pseudocheirus occidentalis. Lineage (NCBI taxonomy): Eukaryota > Metazoa > Chordata > Mammalia > Diprotodontia > Pseudocheiridae > Pseudocheirus > Pseudocheirus occidentalis. Next base: position 26,921,201 of record CM053596.1, on the reverse strand, counting down.
TCTTTCTGTCATTCCTAAGTTTTCATGCCTTGATCATGGGGTTAGTGGTGGAGGCCATATCTGTCCTGCTAAGATCTTTCATCCCTCCATTGTTTTGGTATCTCTGAGCTGCCCCTGTGCCCCAAATATACACTAGCACCTCAGCCTTGACAAGACTTGAGAGGAGCTTTCCTCTTTTCTCTGTTTTAGATCCAACCATTTACCTGCCATTGTTCTCAGGACCTCATCCCAGAAACTCCTTGTTCCCCTGTATTTCCTTGTCTCATCATAGTCTACAAAGCATAGGGACATTAAAAACACCCTGCTGAAATGTTTACTGTTCCCCAATGCTGTTGATCATCTTGATACTTTCTAAACCTTCCTCCTCTCCTTGTTCTGTCCTCTCCTCAAAGCCCTATCTCTGCACTGTCTTGGCCTAAGCCCTTTCTCATGGATTGTCCTGGTCTCCACTGCTCTCCCCAACCCCATCCTAGTTCTTCCTTAATTTTTTAACTGGTTATCTCTGATAACTGGTTCGTTTTTCTGACATTCCCTCTCACAACTTTATGCTTTTGTACAGGCTATCTCCCATGCCTGGAATTACCTCCTGTTCTTAGGTTCTGTAGCTTCCTTTAAGACCCAGCTCCAAGTTACCTTGTGCAAGATGCCTTTCCCAGATTCCTCTCTATCCCACCCCCAACTCCTACTGCCTTCTCCTCTAAGGTTACATTCCATCCTTTCTGCATATATCCTTTATGTACATAATTCTGAATGTGACATTTTCTCCATAAGAATGTGTGCCCTTGGAATAGAGCACCAGCCCTGAAGTCAGGAGAACCTGAGTTCACATCTGACCTCAGACATTTAACACTTACTAGCTGGGTAAGTTACTTAACCCCAGTTGCCCTGCCCTTCCCCCTCCAAAAAGAAAATAAAAAAGATTGTGAGCCAGCAGGGGACTCTATTTCTAACTTTGTTTTCTGTCCCCAATGCTTAGCATGGTGCCTGGCACATAGTAGGTGCTGAAAAGTATTTGTTGACTGACTGGTTCACTTACTGGGGGAGCTTGAGGTGAGGGATTTGGTCTCTGAATTTAAGGCTTTTAAAGAAGAATGAGGATTAAGGATGGGAGGAAGGTAATCCTGTGACCTTTTCCTCCTGCCTCATTCCAGGGGCAGAGGTCTCCTAATATATCCCATATATTAGATTATTATGATTAGAATTAGGTGTTGAATTAGACTTTAATGTTCTGGCAAATCCCACTGGAGATCTTAGATGTCTGTGAATCTTGGGCTTTTCTTACCCCTTCCTCCATCTTGGCATTGACAATTCAGGGGACTTAGGTTTGCATGTTGACTATTTTGCTCATCACCTGGGTTAGCGAGACCTTGAACAAATATCTTCTTAGATCAAAAGCTTGAGAGTGGGAAATGATTTTAGAGTATGCTACAGAAGATAGAATGCTGGATTTTGAGTCAGAGGAGTTCAGCAACTCTCAGCCCTCATTGGAAAAATACTGTTAACTAAGGAAGAAGGGGGGGAGGGAGAGAGAGGAAAAAAGGGGAAGAAAGGAGACAGAGAGAGGAAGAAAGGGAGAGGAGGATAGAGGGACAGAGAGATATGGGGGAGGGAAAACAAAAGAGGGAAAGGGATAAAGAAGGGAGAGAGATTGTGTGTGTGTGTGTGTGTGAGAGAGAGAAAGAGAGAGAGAGAGAGAGAGAGAGAGAGGAAGAGATGGAGAGAGAGATATGGAGAGAGAGAGAGACAGAGAGAGAGATGGAGAGAATATTGACCCCTCTCCCCCTTTCCACATGTAGTGCTATATTCCTCATACTTAGAGGGATTTGCTGTTGTTTCTCGTCTGAAGTTTCAGACATTTTCCCCTAGGAGAGGAGTGGAAAAGAGAAGATGAAAAGTATAATAAAGGAGAACAAGGGAACCACAGTTAATTCCCCACCCTCCCCCTTCATCTCTTGATATATAGGTTTCACTCTTTTTTCATTTCTGAGCTCCCACAAGGAGGACCAGTGTGGTCTGAGTGTTTGGAACAGACACCAATTTTTTTTCTGAGAGTTACCCAAGATTTGAGGGAAGGGATGGGGGTGGGAGACTAAACTTGGTAAATGCGGAATGATGATTTCTAGGAAAATACTCAGTTATGATGAGAACTCCCATTTCCACAGTGCTCCAAATTTATGGTCTTCTCTACAACTTCCTTGTCTGAGAGGCAATACAGGTAAATCTCCCCATTCTTAGGGGAGTAGAGTCTTACAGAGGTTGATTGAATTACCCAAGACCACACAACCAGAGCTTGGACTTAAACCCAGGTTTTCCCTATCTCCAAGATTTGAAAAGCTAATGGGAAGCATGACATCACCAATCAGTCTATCCTTCTGTCTCCATTCAAAAGTGAGTTTCTTCACACTAAGGCATAACATAGAGATTGGTTACACCTAGGATTCAATGCAATTCTTCCCCAGTGGAAAACCTCATAAATGTCTCCTCTTGTCTTTTTTCTGGGTTATTTCACAAACAGAAGTTCTAGGAACCTCATATAAGGACAATTTTAAGGTAAATTCCTAGTCTAAGAGATTTGGTCCTCTTCCAAAACTTTGGATGCTTATTTGGTGCAACGCTGGGGATTGTTTGAATGTCATATCATGGGACGTAAGCATGTCTGCCTGACAAAGCTTGTGTTTTTGTTGTTGCTGTTTGTTCTTTTCAGTCCTACCTGACTCTTTGTGACCCCATTTGGGGTTTTCTTGGCAAAGATACTAGAGTGGTTTGCCATTTCCTTCTCCAGCTCATTTCACAGGTGATGAAACTGAGGCAAATGGGGGTAAGTGCCTTGCCCAGAATCACACAGCTAGTAAGTGTCTGTCTGGATTAGAACTTAGATCCCGCAGGGCTTGCACTTCATCCACTGTGCCACCTAACCACCCTAAACATGTGTTTACATAAGGTAATAATAATGGTTGGCCTTTATAGAACACTTTAAGGTTTGCAAAGCTCTTTCCATGTATTACCTTTTTGATTCTTACAAGAACTCTGTGGAGATGGTGCTGCTATAATCTTCATTTTATAGATAAGGATACTGAGGATCATAAAATTTAAGTGACTTGCCTCAAACCATACAACTAGTAGGGGTCAAAGTGGGGATTTCAATTAAGAATTTCCAGAATCTGAGTCTGGTGCTCCCCTTTGCTGTGCCTCACTATTATAAAGCATGTAGGTGCTTGGAGTCAAGAAGACTTGAGTTCAAATTCAGCCTCAGACATTTATTAGCTGTGTTACCCTGGACAAGTCATTTAATTTCTGTCTGCCTCAGTTTCCTCAGCTGAAAAATTATAACACCTATCTTACAGGGTTGTTCGGATCAAATGAGACAAAATGTATCAAGCGGTTAACTCAGTACCTGGTATATCATAGGCATTTAATAAATGCTTGTTTCCTTCTACCAGGCATAGGGTTTCCAGTGAACAGGGAGGATTCTAGAAGAATATTTTAAGAAAACCTGTTTTTAAATTTCTGAATAAATATGAAATAAAATGAACATTTTTACACACAAAGTTGAGCAGGCAATGAAGATTGTACATGAAACTGTAAACCTATTACGTACAGCCTCCTTTTACTTTTAAGTACAAAGTAAGTTCAAGGTTACTTTCAGAGCTATCTAGCTGTGTTTCCTACTGAACTTTCTTCTATTTGCTTTTATGATTTTTAAATGTTTCATTATCCTGCTTTTCTTTTTTTCTTCATTTTTATACTAGAATCGCCAGTCTCCTTTCTCCCTGAGAACTGGAAAAAACAAAGTCAGTATAACAATAAGAATAATAAAGGAAAACAAATATATATGTTGGCCATATCAAAAAATGTAGGGCTCCTTTTGCATCCTGATTTTATCACCTCTCTGTTGGAACAGAGACATCATGTCTCATTAGAAGTTCTCGGGAGTTGGAATTGATCATTTCCTTCATGAAATTTCTTGAGCTTTTCAAAGTGGTTTTTACATATAGTTTTGTGGTTACTGTAAGTATTGTTCTGGTTCTGCTCACATCATTCTGCATCAGTTCATATAAGCCATCCCTTATTTCTCTGAAGCTGACATTTTCATCAATTCTTATGGCACAATTATGGTTCTTTATATCTATATGTCAAAATCTGTTCAGTCACTCTCCTTGAGGAATACTTTTCAGGCCAAGCCTTTATTATAACCTCCTTAATCAGGCATAAAAATAGAGTTATTTTAAGTCAGAGACTACGTAGAATATGGTAACCATTTTTTCTCTCCTTCCTGGACAGTAGCATTTAATTTAGAAGTATGTTTGGAAAAAGTAAAGCTCCATTGTGATTCTAGGACAGAAAAATGGGGAGTATCAAAGACCTCTCTGACTCAAGGAAGATGATCCAGACAATGATCTAGAAGCTGTCCTTTTTTTAGCCTGGATCCCAGGGTTTTCTTTGTAAAGAAAAGTATTGATGTTTTTGTTTTAAGTTATAAAAAGGAAAGGAATAAGGGTATCCACCTTCTTAAAAATACCCCAGTTTCTAGCAGCCTTTTGGGGGAAGGAGACATCACTAAGTAAGAGAACTAAGAGTCTCTGCCTCCTCTTTAGTACAATTTAGTCAGTCACTTAACAATTAAACATTTGAGTATGTGTAGGAGTGGAGGAAGTGGTATGCTTTTAAATATTTAACAAGCAGCTCTCCAGGAAAAAAAAGTACCACATGACACACTTTTACAATTAACATGCATTGTTGACATTTTCTTCTTCACTATCTTAACTCTAGACAATCAACAAAGCAATAATCCAAGCCCAGATTTATAGCAGTTGTTGAATTCGAGGTGTAAAGTTGACACTGAAAACTTAACAATTGGCTAGGTTAGAGATGATATCATCACACGCCTGACTATATAGTGGGTACCGTGCTAGGCCCTATGCATATACAGAAAGGCAAAATAGTCCCTGTATTTAAGGACATATGAATGGGTGAGACAACATATCAGCAAATAAATAGCTACATACTAGATAGACACAGAGAGGATGGACGGTATTCGTAGAATGCAATCTCTAGCAGTTAGGGGCTCATTTAAAAGGCAGTGTAGCATCACCTAGCTAGAGTTGAGAGATAAAGTCTGAAACTTGTGGGAGGGTGAAATGGAAGTGGGAGAGATGCAATGAGGGAGGAGGAGGGGGTGGAATATGGACTGTAGGAGGAGGTGGTGGAAGGCACTAAGTGATTTTGCAGAATTTAATATTTGCCTATAACTAGCAACTAAATTTAAGGATATCAGCAAATTGAAAACAAGGCCTGTGGGTAGCGCCATTGATGGAAGAATATAACAAGTCAATGCTTAAAAAAGGAGCTAATAACATTTAATAATGAGTTATTCAAAATTGGTACTCTGGTGTTTATATTTTTTAAAATTAATTTAAAAAAATTAATGTCTTCTTTATATGTATCCCTTCCTTTCCTTTCCCTTCTTCTCTTTCCTTCTATCTTTCCCTTCCCTCCCCTTCTATTTTTCCTTCCCCTCCTCTCCCTCTCCTCTCCTCTTCTTTCCCTTCTCTCCCCTCCCTTCCTTTCCCTTCCCTTCCTTTCCCTTCCCTTCCCTTCCTTTTCCTTCCCTTATTTTTAAATGACACAAGCAACAAAAAAGATGAAAAAATCATCACAACCAATCAATACATTGAACATATTTTTCCTGATGTTTATTCTATATGGCATATTTTGTGTTTTGTAAGATTTTACTTCACTTCCTTATTGTGTTATCAAAACAAAATTTTGTTTCTATTTTTATATAAAGCCTAAATAGTAAAATTAAATGGGATAGTTCTGTTTCTTCAATGATACCTGTACTGTGAAACTAGTGAAATTTGAGACTACTAGCAAGGACTTTAAATGACTTCCAAGTTGCCAGTGAGTCAAGTGTATATGATGTGAAGTCTCCTACCTTGCTGCTGTCCCCACGCTTCTCATCTAGATCTTTACTTTCTGGATCAGATTTCCAAAGATCTTCCCCTCAGTCATGGGACAGTTAATTTACTCAGTTTAAGAATGCCTACCTTTAAACTGAGATATCTAGATGGGTGAATGAATGTAAACACTACTGGCAGGCTAGAGACCAGACCATGTTTCACATTCCTCCCAGCCATCCACTTTCTCCTTCTGGTCTGTATGGTGAGCTCATCCCTTGATACCCCCTTTCCAGGTCCCCTGGACACAGGGATTGAATCAATGCTACTCCTGCTTCAGGAAGGGACATTCAAACAGCTACCTGATGGTCACCATTCCTGTGACTTCTCAGACCAAAACTCCCTTCACTTGTGACCACTCCACCAGCCCCTCATATTAGAATATAAGTTCATTGAGGGCAGGACCTGTCTCAAATCTGTGTTTGTTTTCCCAATGGTTAGCACTGTGACTGGCACATAGTAAACCATTAATGAATACTCATTTAATTTATTCAGTTCATCTGTTAGACCAGATAGGAGAATTTAGGCCTCCTCTCTAAGTCAGAATGGGGTTTTCAGAATGTGATGATGGTCTCCCATACTGAGGGGAGAAGCAGATGGGATATGTATGGATACTGACCAGAGAAAATCTTTGGGCTGCCTAGTAATTACTTCAATATTTATACCCTTATTTTAATTTCAAACTTCTTCCTTTTCTCCTGGTATTTCTACAAATGTCTTTCGTATCATAATTAGAAAAGACTTTTGAGATCATCTAGCTTAACTTTCTACCCACCTGACATGGTATGATGGAGCTGTCCCATGTACATGTAATTAAAAAAAAATATTTATTCTCAGTTACTCTAGTCATTCCTCCCTCCCCCAAGGGGAAAACAGCTGAGTTGAGGGAAGGCCTGCCTCCATTCAATGAGCATATGGCCTAGTGTAAAGGTGAGATGGTAGCTAAAAATCCGATTCCTTCACTTAGTCTCAGTTTCTTCTAAGCCTTTCATAGGGTAAGTACTTCATTGTGCTGGGTGATAATCTCCTCTTCAGTCATACCCACAGATACTATTTTCATTTTGTTGGGGCTGGTAGAGTTAATGAAGACAGCCTTGCTAGCCTCTGTCAGCTAGAAGGCTCCTGTTGGTTCAGTGCTAGAGTTCTGTGCTTATAGTCAGAGAAGACTTGAGTTCAAATCCAACCTCATACACTTACCAGCTGTGTGACTTTGTGTCAGTCAGTTTTTACTTCTGATGGCACCAGTTTCTTTTTTTATTGACTTGTTTGTTTACTTTTAGTTTACAAGATTCAGTTCCAGAATCACTTGGGTTTCAGATTTTCTCCTCTTCCTTCCCTCCCTTCCCCCCCTCCCCCGCCCCCCATGGTGGCGTGCAATCATGTACAGGATCTGTAAACTCTTTCACATTGTAGAATAGTCTGGTTGTGTAGAAGTGTTGTAACCAATGTAGTGACCAATGAGAAAAAAAGAAACAAAACCAAACATGGAAAAGAATGACCCCAGTTTCTTCATTGGTAAAGATGGGGATGATAATATTGGCGGCTACCTCCTCAGGATGTTGTGAGGACCAAATATGTTCATGTTTTGTAATGTGCTTTGCAAACTTTAAAGCCTGAAAAAATATTATTGTTCTTGATTTTTGGCTTGTCTCCTCATGAAGAAGAAATAGTTATGATCATCCTGTAATAGAATCACCCTGATGTGTGAAACCCTTAGAGAATCTTTTTTTTTTTACCTTAAACATAAGTTTTCCTGCCAGCTAAGTCTTTACCTAATTTTGTTTTTTCTATATGAATAGAATTTTTAGTTTCCTCCTCCCTTCTGATCAATAGCTTAGCTGGGTTAAATGAAAAATAAATTTTACATTCAATTGTTTCTATGGCAACCATCTCAGGTCCATTTGTTATCTGCTATAGACTTCCTTCTTTTTAAAGAGATCCTAACCCTTTCCAATTATAACTCTTTAAAGCTATTCTTTAAAATGACATTGGGGGTTTTTCTCAGGGTTTTTCAAGGGTAATTTTGACTTTCTAGGATTTTTGTCTTATTGCTGACTTTAAAACCAATCCTTTCTCCCTCTCACCTCCCCACTGTGCAAGATACTACCCTACCATTTAAGGGAACAAGATTGTGTTAGAATTCAGAAGACTCATTGTTTGTCCCGGCATTATTAACTAATATCTAGGTGACCCACAGTAGGTTACTGAATGTCTTTGGGTCTCAGTTTTCTTACCTGGAAAAATACGAGGTTTTGACCTACATAATCTATATAGTCCCTTTTAGCTCAAGCATTCTTTGGTCACATGCCTCTAGAGCGATCTCATAGTCTCCAGGTAGATCTTTCCAGCTCCAATCACTCGATTCTAACCCATTAAAAACACTGTATAGTGTATCACAAGAGAAAGAGTACAGGATTTGGAGTTAACAAGTTCTGAGTTCAAATTCCAGCTCTCTTATTATGTGACCCTGGTCAAGTCACTTACTTAAGTCAGAAAACTTTTGAAGACTCTAAATTATAGAAGGACCATGACCTGCTTCAGTGAGCAGAGTTTCCACTGACAAAAATCACAGGTCTTTAACATCCTGACTATATTGGCTATTGAGGTAGGTATCCATTTGGTCAATCAGTCCTCTGCAGAAATATTTTCAGTAGCTCTCTATTGCATATTAAATAATATTTCATATCACCTTACCTGAGATTCAAGGCTCTTCACAATTTGATGTCTACCTCTAAACACCCCCCACACCAGTGAAATGGCATAATCTTCCCTCTGAATATGCATTTAACTTTCCCACTCCTTTGTCTTTGTTCATGCTTTTTTCTGTGCTTGGATTATACTTTTCCCCCTCCTTTGCCTATGGAAGTGCAACCTTCATGAAATCTTTCCTGATTAACCCTTCATTGGCATTGACTTTTCTCTGTAGTTCTGTTGTTTTCAGTTGTGCCTTACTCTTTGTGACCCCATTCAAGCTCATTTTTCAGATGAAGAAACTGAGACAAATAGAGTTAAGTGACTTGCCCAGGGTCATATATCTAGTAATGGTCTGAGGCTGAATTTGAACTCAGAAAGATGTCTTTCTGACTCCATTCTAAGAACTCTGTTCATTGCATCATATAGCTGCCCTTTTCTCTGTAGATCTCCCATCATACTTTGCACTGTACTAATGTTTCCAATGCACTTTTCATATGATATTATATATTAGAGTTATCTATGTTTGTGCCTTACCCTGTGCTATGCTGTAAGTTCATTGAGAGCATTGACTGTATCTTACTTTAGGCAGAACATAGAGTAATGGATAAAATTCTGGGTTTGGAGTCAAGAGGAAATGGGCTTCCTCTAGCACTTGTAAGCTGTGTGGCATTAGAGTTGATTACCTTTGCAATTACTTCCAAATCTATATTCTATGAATGAAGCCCCAGTCTTAGGAGACAACCCCAAGTCTTGAAACATTGACTTCTCCTGATGTTTCTTCTATCTTCAGGATAATACCTCTTGGAAAAGACTCTTCTCCTCCTGGCAGAAAGCCCAAGAACATGCTGGCGAGATACTAATGAGTAAGAGTTGGGATTTTGTTGGCTCCTCTCCTGAAGGTGACCTCTGCCCCAAAAAAGAAAGTGATCTTGTCTTCTCTCTTCATTATAGACACTGGCAATGAGTGGAGACTCCTGAATGAGAATCCCTCAACTTCTGAAATTTTAATGTTCACCTGATGAACCTGATATTTTCAGAAGCTGCACCTGTCCACCTTAATTATCATCTACCGCCTCATTTAAAGTGAAAAGGCTAATTTGTTATGAGGGTGAAATTGAAGGGCAGAGAAGCTTGTGTTGGGGAGCCCTAGACAAGGAGTCTAGGGTGCTTGAGAAGTTAAGAAGCTTGAGGAGGTTCAGAAATAGGGAGCCATCCACTAGGGTTGGGACCCATTCAACAAATACCAGACATCAGCTGCATGAGGAGAACTGTTCTAGGCATTCTGAGAGTTCCCAAAATTATGTCACTGATGCCTACGTCCAAAGGGATCCTGCCAGGTTCCTTTGCATTCTCAAGTCATTTTCCTTTATCTCAGGCTTTACATCTGCTTAGGGGCTTCCATGAGGGATGCTTTTAAATGCTATTTCCAAATGCACCTGTTTTTAATGCCATAAAATTCAGATTTCATCAGATAGGGATGCTTACTTATCAGGGAAGTAGCATGTGTGATTACTCAGAAGAGTCAAAGCTTCCAGGGAGAGTCACCTGCAGGGTTGAAACTTACAAACAGCCTGGAGCACACAAATGCTCAGTTACCAGTGGTGTCATTTGCTTGTGGACCTTTTCAAATGAATTGTTTTGGTGCCCTGGTGCTTATGTGTACATAGGACCTTGGAGTTCCTGTATGCCTTCAGGGAAGCAGATAGAGGCTTTTGAACTGGAAGATACTATTCTAATAATGGATTAAAGAAGATGGACATAAGATCTCATCAGAAACCTACCCATTTAGTTACAAGACTTTGGGATCAGAGAATCAGAATGAGAAAAGACCTCGGAAGCCAATTAGTCCAACTCCCCTCATTTCACAGATAGAGAAATTGTGACATCAGATTGGAGAATTAATTTGTCCAGGATCACAATATATCTGATGTGAGATCCTTGGGCTCATAATTTAGGGCTGGAAGTTGGCTTAGAGGGCATCTAACCCACCCTTCTCATTTTACAGATGAAGAAAGATAGGTAGTGGACTAAATAGAGTTCTAGACATTGTGTTCAAATCTGATCTAAGACGTTCACTAGCTGGCTGACCCTGGGCAAGTCACTTAACCTCTGCCTGCTTCACTTTTCTCCTCTGTGAAATGGGGATAACAATATCATCTTGTAATGCCAATGCAATACCCATAGCAGCAGCTATGAGTATATGTATTTCCAGGGTTAGTTCACAAAATATAATAAACTCTCTTGATCCAAGACCAACCAAAATATTATTTGAAACATCACTAATTGGATACTAGAAGAGGAGATTTAACAAAGTATTCATCACCAGTCTGGGAAACGTGTTCTCTCCTTCAAACCTCTTGCAAGCAAGTTCCCTTAGGCAAGTTCCTCCCCACATCTAGTCGCCTTCTCTCTCAGCCCTAGCCTCTCCCCCCAAGCAATACAATATATATGTTTTCTAAACAAGGACTCAGCACCACTGGGAAGCCTGGAAACCTACTTAATTGGAAAGATGTGGGAAGAGCCTAATTGTTGCTGCATCAGGGCCCTGTGTGAAGCCTATTAATGGACAGGGCAGATCTTATATCTCATTAGCCCTAACCATCTACACTCCTGTGTTATTGTGAGGATGGAATGGGATAATATTTCTAAGGGGCTTTGGACATTTTTAAGTACTATATAAATGCCAGTTATTATTATTAACAAACAAACCACAGAGAAGTGACTTACCCAAGATGATGTCATTGCCATGGGCTTCCCCTCCCTAGGTGTGGATTGCAAACAATTTATTCCTTCTTCTCTTGTGAGATTCTTGTTCATGCCCTTCTTCAGACACATTGTAGAGGGCTGTCCAAAGTGCTGGAGGCCTCCCTCTAGGTCTTTGGATATTTTGTTGGTATAAATTCATCATTTGTCCTGTTGCCCCCTTTTCTCTTCCTATGTGACCTGTATAATTCCTTCCCCAAACATATATTTTCTGGAGGATCATTATCATGATGTCACTTGGGGTTGAGCCATTTCCTGATTAATAGGCTGCCCAGACTTACTTTGAGTCTCTCAACTTGCCCCATGTGTCAAACATCATTTTAATTCCCTGAAGTTTATGGGGTTCTATGACACATGGCCATATGGCATCTCTGTGAGAATATTGCTTTTGAAAAGATGGGGCTGGATACAGCTAGGGATAATTGCAAGACCTGCCCCAACTGCCCCAATGTAATTCAGTTCACTCTCTTCCTCTTAGACTAATTTTAGGCTCAATTCATTGTCCATGTTCAAAATCTATCTACATATATGCAGTGATGAATTGTCTCAATGGGTTACCCATCCAATTGCACATTGGACCAGGTGTGTGCTTGACTGACCTCAACAATAATGTAAATAACAGTGAACACCTGATTATCTTCTGGCTATTTGGAATAGGAGGAGGGACATCATATCTTTCCCTTCTCTCTCTCAGCTACAGCCAGAACAAAAATATTTGTAGAGGCACGAGGCAGGCACTCAACAAATGACTGTTGGATTGAACTGGGGAAAAAAGGGAAGGAAACAAAACAGAGCCATTGAAGCATTTTTAAATGCACAGAAAGAAACAGGAGGAAGCTCATGAAGAGGTTTTTCTGGGGAGCACCCCTTGGGTGAAGATCTGATCTGGCAGATTCCCCTCTCAGGTGCTCCAGCCTCTGAAGATCTGAAAAGGAAAGACCTGTCATCAACAACTTTGGCACTGTCTACCTGTTGTTTGTCCTTTGCTTTCGAAGAGGACCGAAGACATCTTTGGGGGTGATGTATTGACTTGCAGCTGATTGGATTGAAGTGAGGCAGAGTTCCACAAAGTTGTCAGCCTTTCTTTCAGAGTCATCAAGGTTCAGTGACAAGATAAAAGTCAGGATCACTGGCAATGGCCTAGGATGCAGTGGGTGACCTTGGCATCTTCACAGTCTGACCAAGCTCTAAGAGCTCTTCGGCTCCTGTTTCAGCTGCCTTCACGACTGTTGGGACAAATTATTCTCATTTGCCCATTCTGCTGGTGAATGTCTTCACATGCTTGGGGTAGACACCCCCTAACTCATTGATGGGTTTGAGATCTGTTGGTTACCCTGATTTAGCCTGTCTGCTGAGATTTCTTTTTTTCACCTGGATGTGGCCACTATGCCTACTATTGCTTCTTGGAGCCACAGGTGAGAATTGGGTGAGGGTGAATACCAAAGGTGGATGATCAGCTCTAAAAAGGGCTCAGTGAGCCCTCACACCAGAAGTGCTAGTCTTCCCTAAACACCCCCTACATGTTGTCCAGTAGATTAACACCAGAAGCAGACATGGTTTTCTCACCTGACATGATGCCAAAGAAGATTGTTTCCATAGAATTTGCTGCTATAGCCTAAATCCCATGGGACCTTTCCATCTGACTTGCAGCTCAAACCTCTTTGTATTATTACCTCTCTATATTAGAATGTGGGCTTTTTGAAAGTAGGGACAGTCTTGCATTAGTTTGTAAGCTCCTTGAGGGCAGGGACTGTCTTTTGCCTCTTTTTGTATCTTCAACACTTAGCACAGTGATTGGCACATAGTAGGCACTTATAAATGTTGTTTGATTTTCTATTTGTAACCCATGAGCTCAGCACAGTACATACTGGGCATTTAATAAATACTTTTTCATGTATTGATTCATTCATACATTTCCCACTATAACTTCCTCCAAGGCTGTTATGAAAAGGAAAACATTTTGCAAACCATGAAGCAATATCAGAATGGTATATCATTCCAGTTTGGAATCTATGATGCTATGAGCCAATATGGCATCTTTTACTCGCTTGTTTCTGGGCTGTACCATTGGAGCAGAGTGATAGAGAGGCCATTGAAAGTAGATTTAAGAGGAGTGGGTTTAAATCCCAAGCCCCATCTTTTTAAAAACTTACTGGCTGGATGATCCTGTACAGTTCCCTTACCCTCTATGAGCCTTAGTTTCTTCTTCTGTATACTGGAGGTAAACATTTCTTCCATTATCCACATTGTAGTGTGATTATGAGGAAAACACTTTACTCACCTTAAGGACCTAGGTAACTGTTATTATTACTATGCGCTTTGCCTCCATTTTATAGATGAAGAAACTGAGATTCAATCACATTTAAATGACTTGCCCAAGGTCACACGATTATTAAGATTAGGAGCTAGGATTCCAACCCAGATGTTTATTAAAACCAAGTCTGTTAATTTTTTCATTATTCAATTTCAATCATACCTGCTTCAGGGGGTTTGGATGGTCACTTGTTAGAGATATTTCAGAGAAGATTCCTATTCAGGCATGAATTAGACTAGATGGTTTCTGAGGTCCTCTCCAATTCAATCCAATTTCACAAGCTATATTAACTGCTTACCATGTGCTAGGTACCACATTAGTTGTTTCATTGGAATGTAACGGCAGAGGGCAGAGACTTTGTTTTTGTCTTTGGATGTCTAAGGCTTACCATAGTTCCAAGTACATAGTAGGAGCTTAATAAATGCTTGTTGATTGATTATTGGGGGTTACAAGACAAAAATCAAACAGCTTTTGCTTTCAATTCTGGGAATTCTGAGCCTCTGCAAATGAGATCTATTTGGATTAGTATTTTCCACTAGACTAAGACTCTGCCTAAATGTAATCAACACACAGCATAGGACAACCAGAAGGGGAAGTGTGTGTGTGTGTGTGTGTGTGTGTGTGTGTGTGTGTGTGTGTGTGTGCGCGCGCGTGCATGTATGTGTATGTGAGTGTAAGAGAGACAGAAGGAGACAAAGACAGAGAAAGAGACAGAGAGGTAGAGACAGAGACAGAGAGACAGATACATAGAGAGAAGAGGGAAAGGACATTAGGGAGAGACAGAGGGAGAAAGGAGAGAGAGAGAAGGAGAGAGAGAAAGAGAGAGAGAGAGAGAGAGAGAGAGAGAGAGAGAGAGAGAGAGAGAGAGAGAGAGAGAGAGATTGGTAGGGCTTATTTTTGGCTTACTGCCCCTAATTCCTGGGGCCATATAAGCCATTCCAGCCAGTTTTTCATCTCTAAAGAATTCTTTTGCTCCCCAGGACATAGTTGACTTTATCACTTCCCTTGGTGCTCTTAATGCCTTTGTTTTTCATGTTTCCCATCTTGTTCAGTCTCCTGTCCAGCATGGCCTGAAATTATTTCTGGTAACTTGATTTCAACATCAATTAGGGCATCTCTACCGGATCTCCGTGCCTTGATATGGGAATCAGACAGATGCAGACAGAACTTACCAATGTTGATGGTGTTCGAGACTGGCAAGGGGGAGATTGTTGGAAAATCATTGAATTACAGTCTCTGAGTTCAGAGGGACCTCAGAGGCCATCTCAATTTATTTCCCAAACCATTGTAATCTTTAGCAATATTTTCTCAGTTCCTTCTGGCATTATCATTTGCTTCCCTCTGAATCCTGTATAGATTCGGTAGTGGTCATCTATTGGTTTTGACAAATCTTGGGAGATTTTCTGCCATGGCTTGGATATTTGCCTTGGGAAGATCCATTTATCCTTTATTAAATGCTTATTGTGTGTCAGACATTGTGCTATGTGCTAAGGATAAATAGATGCAAACAAAACAGTCTCTATTCTCCAAGAGCTCACATTTTTCTGTGGGGAAACATCATAAGCCTATATGTCGTTGCTCAGTTATTTCAGTCATGTCCAAATCTTTGTGACCCCATGTGGAGTTTTCTTGGCAAAAAGACCAGAGTGATTTGCCGTTTCCTTCTCCAGCTCATTTTACAGATAAGGAAGCTGAAGCAAAAAAGGTGAAGTGACTTGACCAGGGTCACCCAGCTAGTAAGTGTCTGAGGCCAGATTTGAACTAAATAGTTGCAAAATTCATAAAAAGTAATTTCATTTTGGACTTAACAAACCTGAGTTGGAACTTAGGGATATCCAACAATGTCTTTTTTAAAACAATGTATTTATTTACTTTTAGTTTACAACATTCAGTTTCACAATCCCTTGAGTTCCAGATTTTCTCCCCCTCCCACTCCTCCCCTTACCCCTCCATGGCAGCACGCAATCAAATACAGGTTCTACATATACTTTCACATTAAACATTAGTCAAGTTGTGAAGAAGGACTATAACCAATGGAGTGAACAATGAGAAAGAAGGAACGAAACAAAACACAAAAGAGTGAGCAAGTAGTTTGCTTCAATCTGCATTCAGACTTTGTTCTTTCTCTGGATGTGGATAGGATATCCAACAATTTCTAAGACTCCTTGTTAAAAAAAAATTATGGCCCTGTGATGTGAGCAACGATGAAACATTACCAGGTAAGGATAAAAGTTGTTTCTCTGTAGGGGGCAGTAGGGAGCATTACAAATTCCATTCTCCCTTTTAGAGAGGTCTTTCCTGTTCTTTATTTCATGTGATACTCCCTTGTTGCTCCTAGAGGGAGGCGGGGCAGGGCAGGGTAGGACAGGAAGCATTATCCTCAATGCTTTGGCTAGATAAACAGGTTCAGAATGAGAAATAATTCGCCTCACTTTATAAAGTTCATAAAAGGGAGAGCTGGGACTCAGACTTAAGACTCGACTTATCGTGATGTCTACCTCTCTTCCCTTTGGGAGAAGCTTTATATATGTTTCTTAATTTAAACTGTTCAGTGGTCATTTGACCATTTCTGTCACATTTTTCCATCTTCCAAATTCCTTGTATAGCTCAGGATTCCCTTCTAACTTCTAAATCCTTTTTCTTCTTCTTTTTTCTTTGAAATGCTTCTATTTTTAAGAGGAATATTTCATTATTCAAGATGAACTGAGGAATAGAATATGTTTCTCGGGTCCTTTTAACTTTTCTAAGAGGGAGACTAGCCTGCACATTGAACACAGATAACATTCACTTGGTTGTGGCAGAAAGACTAATATGGTACGCTCTGTGCATGTGAAATTGTCTCTGTTCTCCCAACCTGCTGGAAGTGAGATGCTCACTTCATTATCATTCTTGCTAGCAGTTCCCATGAAATGAGCAAGAGTTTGGGTAAATAATGTGAAGTATAGATGCTTTTTTGGACTTATGACTTGAGTTGATCAGTGTGAATCCTTCCTCTAGAGTAGGGGTTCTCAGACTATGGTCTGGGGTCCCCTGGGGTCCTCCAAGACACTTTCAAGATGTTGTAATGGTAATCAATTTGTTTGATATTTAGGGCTAAGTAGATTAGATACTTAGGGATAAGCAGATCATATACTTAGGGTTAAGTAGATCCTAGTAACTTAGGGCTAAGTATAGAATCTGTCCATTGGTGAAAAGGTGTGAATTCCCCTGTTGACATGGAAGAATGCTATTGGCTGAGACACTCCCCTGTTGACTTGGGAGAAGGCCAGTGCTTATAAGCAGGAGAATTTTAGAGACAGACAGATTATGGATTTGGCTCCTCACTGGCTGACTGAAGACATGGAAAGGATGGGACTTTGTTTGTTGGTGGCCTGGCTGATCCTTGAGTTCCAGGCAAGAGAAGTCCTGAAGGGTTTGAGGTGCGCTGAACCTTGTGAACTTCAGTGTGTGCCGGGGATTGCCCTGAGGACTGGACAAGGACCTG
>CM053596.1:26883820-26901320 GCA_028646575.1 Pseudocheirus occidentalis | reverse complement strand
GAGAAAGATCTAGAAAGAACAGCACTTAAAAGCAGGCTGAAGCAAACTACCTGCTCCCTTTCTTTTTCATGTTTGCTTTTGTTTCCTCTTTCCCATTGTTCATTCCATTGGTTACAACCCTTCTTTACAACCAGACTAATATCTAATGGGGAAGTATTTGCAGATCCTGTACTTGATTGCATGCAGCCATGGGGGGGGGGGAGGAGGGGAGCGTGAGGGGGAAAAATTTTTGAAACTCAAGAGATTGTGGAACTGAATCTTGTAAACTAAAAGTAAACAAACAAATCAATAAAAACAAATTTTTAAAAAAAGATTTCATTTAGCAACTATTTGGAGGATGGATTGGAAGACAGGGAGACTTCATAAACACTTGATACCTTGAGAAAGGGAGTCCAATGAGGAAGCAATTACAAGAGTCCAGGCAAGAGGTTATGAGCATCTGAACCAAGCTGTGACCACGTGATTAGAGAACAGGTTGAATATCAAGGAAGAACTGACAAATCTTTAAAGGACATCACAAAACAAGAGATAAATTATGTATTATCAAGTAAGAAATAGTTTGTGAATGAGGTGAATCATTTCTGAATCAGGTGAATGTGTATAGTCAAACCACTGACTTGTTATAGGAAAAACAAAAATCAAAACCAAATTACAAGAAACAGCATGCATATGAAATAACTCCAACACAACTTACATAAATGTTCTGTTTCATAAAATACAAAATGGATAAAAGAACAAACATTATCACAGCTGATCACCATTTCCTAAAGATGTATCACTGATATAAATCATGTAACACAATGAGGAGGCTCAAAGAGACTTCTGCAGTCAGCCTATACTTGCTCTTCTGTCAACAGAGACATACAGTAACCAAAGGCAATACTAGTTTGTAAACTTATTTATGGGACAATGGCTGCAGCAAACTACTTCAAGGGTTCTTGGAGTTCCAGAGTGGTCAACTCCTGAAAGTCAACCTCCTTTCCCTTGTCTCACTAACTTTGTTCTACCAATTTGTATCACCTATCTTGTTATATGAATTATTTCTCTTTCACTCCTTCTATTTGAGTTATTCTGCTCTTTCTTTTTTCTCTTCTCTCTCTGAGACCGTCTTCTCATTTTTCTCTTTCTACTCAATTCTTTGTCTTGTCTTCTTGGATCTTTGTTCTTTCAGATCAAGCCCTTCTCCTCCTTTAACTTTAATACTTTTCCTCCATCAGCTTTAATCCTTCTTCTGTTTTTCCCCTTTCAATTTCTCTAAAGACCCTCCCAAACTTCCTGACCATGAATTCATTTTTTTGTCTTCTTCAAAGTTCTAAACCACACCAATTCAATCTCATCAAACCTTTTTAAGGTGAAGTTCTCTTTGTACTCTTCCTCTTACAAACTTAATCCATGGAAATTGGAAATACATATTCTCCTTATGTAATGCTTGGTTTTGGTCTTGTTTTTTTGTTTGTTTGGTTTGGGGATTTTGTTTTTTTAGGAAGGATAACATGGGCAAATATGATGGAACATAAAACAAATTTAAAAATCACAACCATGAAAGTTCAAAAGATGAACTATGAATTAACTGGAAGCTAGTGACAAAATGGATTAAAAAGCAAAAATTCCTTGCTTTATATAAGAAGTATATTTACAGCATAGAATTAGACATTGGAGGAGAATTTATTATGCTTCAGTTGAATCCAAATAACATGAATTCTGATCATGATTTCAGACAAGACAACAGTGGGAAAAATACATTGGTAATAAAAACAAACACTATATTATACTTAAAAGCAGCATAAATAAAAAATCAATTTAGATTTATCCAATGTGGGGATTTATTTGGCTTGTCTGTGTATATTTGTACAGCAGTTTTATTTTTATTTGGGGAGGGGGAAGAAGGGAGGGGAAAGAGCAAATGGTTTTAAATTAAATTTTGAAAAACATAATATGCCAAATGACATAGCATCTAAAGGCTTCAAATTAGATTGTAGTTGCCTCAATTACATAGATAAGCAATAAAACTGGGGGTGACTTCAATATGCGTCTTTTTGATGTAGACACAGCTAAGCAAAAAGTGAAAAGAAATAAATTAATTGGAACAGAATATTAGAAAAACTAAATATGATAAACATTTGGAAATTATTCAATAGGAATCTTAACTACCTATTTTTAAACATCACACACAAAATTTGCAAAAACTGACCATGGGCTAAAAAACATAAAGAATTCATCGATAAATACATTGAGGTAGCATTGTTAACTGGATCCCTTATGAACTGCAATGCAGTAAAAACAGAATAAATAAGGGAACTAGAAGCAAAGCATGTGGATTTAAATGCAGACTGCACAATATTATAACCTTGAGTAAGGAATCAGTCAATGAATACATAATAAAAACCAAAAATGACATTAAGAAAACTATATGAATGAAATGATTAAAGTGTATTGAACTTAGTTAAAGCAGTCCTTAGAAAAAAGTTTCTATATCTCTGAACAATTATGTCAGCAAAAGAGAGAAGGGAAAAATTTAATTTAGGACACAACAAAAAAAAACTAGACAAAGTAACAAATTATTTGTCCTAAACCCAAAAGTGCTTGAAAATTCATTTGTACAATTAAAATCAGACATTTGAGGCAGCTAGGTTGTGCAATAGATAGAGCACTGGGCCTGGAGGCAGGAGATCCTGAGTTCAAATATGGCTTCAGACACTCACTAGCTGGGTGACCCTGGGAAAGATACATAATTCTGCCTGCCTCAGTTTCCTCAACTGTAAAATGGTTATAACAATAGCACCTACCTCCCAGAGTTGTTGTATGAAATGACATAATATTTGTAAAGTTAAGCACAGTGCCTAGAATAGTGCTATTTCTTTCTTCCAACTTGCAAGTTCCTTCCTTCTTTCTTTTCTTCTTCCTTTCTTTTCTTTTCTTCTCCTCTCCTTATTTTCTTCCTCCCTTCCTTCTTTGTCAACAAATTAGCAAAGTGATTATTAATTGCATTGGCCTTATTCGATCAGTGTTTTTATTATATAAGTTTAAGGTTTTTTTCTGATAACAATACTAACGTTAGCTAACATATATATCGTACCTACTTTGTGCAAGGTGCTGTGCTAAGCACTTTACAGCTATTTTTTATGCAGTTCTGGAAATGCTAGCATTAGCAATAAGACAAGGGAAAGAAATTAATGGTGCAAAGGTAGGTAAAAAGGAGATTAAAAAATTATAACTATTTCTTGATGATATGATGATTTACTTAGAAAATTCTATGGGATCAGTAGATATGGAAATTGAGAAAATTAATAGCTTTAATAAGACTCCAGGCTACACAATAAACCCTCAAAAACCAATTGAATTTCTATTTGATAATAAAGTTCAAGAGGCAATGATAGAAAGGGAAATAAATCCCTTTCCAGATAACTATAAAATACACAAAATATCTAGGGATCAATCTACCAAAACTATACAAAATATTTGTATAGATTAAATTAGAAAGTATTTCTTAAATAAAGAACAATTTAAGTAGTTAGAGGAATATTTAGTGTTCATGGCAAGGCCATGCCAATATAATAAAAATAACAATATTACCAAGGTAAATTTAACGTTTAAATGTTATATCAATCAAATTATTAATGGGATACTTTGAAGGATTCAATAAAGCAATAAAATTCTTTTTGAAAAATTAAAGATAAAGAATATTAAATGAAACAATGAATAAAATTAGAGATGAAGAGGGAATAGTACTTTTAGACCTCAATCAATATCTTTAAGTAGCAGTCATTAAAACCCTCTAGTACTGGCCAGAAAATATAGATAGATCAATGGAGCAGTCTAGATAAGAGAGAATCAGAAACAATGAAAGTCAAAAATCTGCTTGATAAACCTGAAAACAAATTACTTAGAAAAGAACTCCCTATTTGATTTTTTTGAGGGCAATTGGGTTTAAGTGACTTGCCCAAAATCACTCGGCTAGTAAGTGTGTCAAGTGTCTGAAGTTGGATTTGAACTCAGGTCCTCCTGACTCCAGGGCTGGTGCTCTATTCACTGTGCCACCTAGCCGCCCCTCCCTGTTTAATTTTTAAAAATTACAAAAACTGGAACACAATCTAGAAAAATGTCAGGCTTAGACCAAAACCTTAATTTATATTCTACAATGCATTCTAAATAGACACATGACTTTAATACTAAATATCTACTATTTGAAAGAGAGAGAAAGAAAGAGAGAGAGAGAGAGAGAGAGGGAGAGAGGGAGAGAGGGAGAGAAGCAGAACATATGCCTCTTACAGCTAAGAATAGGAAACATATTTTTAACCAAATGAGAAATAAAAGCAATTACAAAATATAATGAAACTGACAAGCTTTTGCACAAATAAAATTAATGCACCTAGGAAAAAGGAATTGACTGAAAGGGAGAAAAAAAATCTGTCTCAAATTTCTTTGATTAAGATTTGGTATCTGAGATATGTAAGCAATTATCATATATGGGTGTGGGTGTGTGAAACCAAAGCTCCTTCCCCAATAGATAAGTAGCCAAAGGATATAATCAAATAATTCTCAAAAGCTATGCAAACTATTAGCAACCATACAAAAGAATACTCCAAACCATTACTTGTAAGAAAAATGTTAATTGAAATAACTCTGGGATTTCACCTAACATCCTACAAATTGGCAAAGATGACAGAAGATGATAATGGTAAATGCTGGAGGGGTATATGGGGAAAGAATAGTAGGTGCAAATCAGTACAACCATTCTGAAAAGCAATTTAGAATTACTCAAAGTAACTAAAATTTCCACATTTTTTGACGTAGCTAATACTAGGCTCAAACCGCAAAGAGGCCATTGATAAGAAGTCTCCATATACCCCAAAGTATTTTTTGCAGTACTTTTCGTGATAGCAACAAAAAAAATGGAAACAAAGTAGACATCTACCAATTGGGGAATGGCTAAACAAATCATGGTACTTGAAAGTAATGGAATATTACTGTGCTGTTAGAAATGTTAAGTGTGATGAATACAGAGAATCATGGGCAAATTTATGTGAACTAAAGCAGAGTGAAGTAAGCAAAGACAAGAAAATAGATGTGCTGACTATAACTATGTAAATAAAGAGAAAAACCACAAAAACAATAAAAAGTAGTAAATTACAAAGAACAATCATGGCCCCAAAAAAGTGAAATGAGAAGACATGCCCACCCCACCTCCACCCCCCTTTGTAGAGATGGGAGGTCCACAAGTGTTGTACATTGTACACATGTTTAAGACTTCTTTGGTGTATTAATGTTTTATGTTTTTGTCATGTTTTGCTTTGGTTTTTTTTGGCTTTTAAAAACACTTTGTTCCATATGGACTGGTTCTGGGAGGGATCCTGGGGAAAATTATGGTAATGCTAAAAAACAATGCTCAAAAATTCTGTACTCCTTGTTCAATCCCCATTACTAAGTGATGTAAGGTAAAATCATGGAGCTAGACCAGTCTGTTTATAGTAAAGATGAGGAAATTGACATCCTGGGGAGGTTAAATAACTTGCCTAAGGTCACATGGGATGTTATCACCAGAGAAGCAATTTTAACCCTGATCTTCTGTTTCCAGAGATCATGGGTACTCTTTCTACTATAGGATAGACAAAAAAACACAGCGTAAAGCCTCTGAACTATCCCAGCACATTCTAGATGAAATGCTTCATTTCTCAAGCTAGGAAAATAACCCCTCCAAATCTTCTTGCCTGGTTCAGACATCCTGGTGCTACCCTCATCCCACAGGAAGTATGAAGCTTGTCTCTCTCCTTTGTCTTGTTTTCAGCAAAGTAAAACTATTTGAATCCATCTTACTGGACTCAGAGGATAAGGGACTCTGCTGAAAGGGAAGGAGGCTAACTCACAAATGGCTATATGCATCCTTTGAGTTGCCTTCTTCGTGGTGCAGCCAAATGGGAAAATCCATAGCACTAATTGTCAGGACAGGAGCCAGATTTCCCAGAGGTCCATGACCTTGGGTCTTTCCCCCAGCTATCTGTTTCTTTCCCCAAAGCCCAGTGCAAATTGCAAAATCTTCTCAGGAAGAATCTGATGATGGGAGTGTATCTCATCTACTGCATCAAAACAAAGTGGTACAGTAAGCGATACAGTGGCAGAATATTTCTAAATTGTAGGCACTATAAGTTATTAGACCATACACAGAAATCTAAGTTTTAGATGCCAGCTGAATGGTTGAGCTGGGAGTTTTAAGGTATATGGAATAGTTAAGGTTTATGTGGATTTGGATTTGATTTCAGAGGAAAACAAAACATCACAAAAATGTATTATGTGCCAGGAATGGCTAGAATAGAATAGAATAGAATCAACACCCTGCTGGCAAGGGGAAAGAAAGGGAGGAGGGAGGAGGGGGAGGAAAAGGAGGGGGAGGAAAAGGAAAGAAGGCAGAGGGAGGGGAGGGGAAGAGAAGGACAAGGAGAGGATAGGAAGACGGAGAAAAGAGGAAAGATAGGAAAGAGGGAAGGACAGGAGGAGAGGGGAGGGAGGGAAGAAAAAGAAAAACAGAGGGAAAAGAGGAAAGGGGAGGGAAAGAGAGGGAAAATGAGAGGACAGGAGGGGAGAGGAGAGGTTATCAGAGAATCTCTAAGTTAGAAAAGACATCAGAGACCACCTAATTCAAACTGTACCTGTCAAGAATCAATCCCCTCCACAATATAACCAATAAAAGATTACCCAGTCTTTAATTGATGACAGCTGAAGGGAAGAAACCTACTAACTCCTAAGGCAGCTCATTCTGCTTTGGGACAGCTATAGTTCTTGGAAAGGCTGTCCTTTTTTCAAGCTTAAAAACTGCCTCTTTGCAACTTGAACTCAACGTTCCTGGTTCTGTCCTCTGGAGCCAAAAATAAGGAGATGGGATTGGGTCATGAGTTAGAAAGGACCAAAGTAGTTATCTCTTCCAAAATCCTCACTTTTAATGATGGAGAACCTGGGACCCAGAGGGGTGACCTGAAGTAGTCAAATTTTAACCCAGGACTTCTGGATCCAAAACCAAAGATCTTTCTGCTGTACCATGCTGCCCTTCCTATAATCAGCCATAATAATTCACCTAGGATTATTCTTTCACCACATGTAACTTACCACAGTCTCCACCCAAAACCTCAGGATTTTCTTCTCCTAAGACTTTGACTTTGAACCCCCTAAATCTGTTCTTTCTTCTGATTTTACTCTTTTTCTCTGAGGTACAATCCCAGATCCCTGAAATTCCAGTTTTTGTCTTGGATTCATCCTTCCCCCTCACCTGTCACATTTTAATAGGTTACCTAGATCTATTGAGTTCATCTCAGCAATATCCCTCCCATCCATCCTCTCATATTATGGGCCAGGCACTGTGCTAGGCAATGGAGTTACAAAAAAGTTTTTTAAAAGAATCCCTTCACCCAAGAAATTCACAGTCTAACTTTGTATCTTGGTCTCCTCATCTGTCAAATGAGACTAACAACAACACTTAGCTCCAAGAATTGTTATGGGGTTCAAATGAAATAATGTGTATGAGGTGTTCAAGGAGAACTAGCACCTCTGGAGTGGGGGCTGCTAAGGCCTTTTCAGGACTGCTTATCTACCTTTGGTGCCACCTGTCCCCCAACTCTCACCTGGAGCTCCAAGAAGCTCTAGCATGTGCAGAGGTTAAGCCCCAGAAAAACCATCTTGGCAGATGGACTAAACCAGGTTGAGTATAGCCAACAGAACTAAAATCCTACAATGAGTCAGGAGGATGTCTACCCCAAGTATGTGAATATTTTCTCCAGTGGAATGGGTGGATGAGAACAATTTATTTTAATGACTATAAAGGTGGCTGAAGCAGATCCTGTGGAGTGCTTAGAGCTTGGTCAGACATGGAAGATGCCAATGTCATCCACTCCATCCTTGGCCATTGCCAGTCATCTTGACTTTCATCTTGCCACTGGACTTTGATAACTCCGGAAGACAGAGTGAGGCTGCTGACTTTGTGCAACTCTGCCTCACTTAAATCCAATTCATGTGCCAGTCAAGACATCACTAGTGATGTCATTCGCCTTCTTTTAAAATAAAGGACAAACAACAACTTTGAAAATATTCAAGTGTTCAATAAATGTTATTATTATTGGTGGTGTTATTATTATTCATGATATTTTCCCCTAGAACAGAACTATGCACAGAAGAACATAGGTACAGAACTGGAAGGCACCTCACAAGAGATCTGGTCCAACCCTCATTTTCCAGAGGGGGAAACTGAGGCCCAGAGTTCATTGATTTGTCTAAGGTTGCCAAAGAAGGTGTAATGTCAAAGGAAATTGCTTTACACCAGAGGTAAGATATGACCCAAGGTCTTCTGAATTCTGAGTTAGGTCTCCATCCATTGCAACTCTCTGTCTTCTTTTTAATAATGTTGAATTGAACTGAATGTAAATGATCCTGGCCTACCTCCCTCCCTCATTTATCTCAGCTATTCCTCCTTTGTGGTGTGTCTCTAGCACAGTGGTTCTCAACCTGTGGGATCATGACCCTTTTGGGGGTCAAACGACCCTTTCACAGGGGTCACAGGGGTCGCCTAAGACCATCAGAAAACACATATTTCCTGTGGTCTTAGGAACCGAGACACCACTGTTCCTCTGTCCATCTCCAGGTGCTTCGCCCACATACAGATATGCCCATATGAGTATTAAAGGGTTGCGGCATTAGGAAGGTTGAGAACCACTGCTCTAGCACAAGGCATGCTCAATCAGCTAAATAGAGTGTAAGGCTTTATCCCATAGTGTGAAGAGATTGAAGAGTATGAACTATATCCCAGATAGGCAAATTACAGATTTATGAACTCGTTACTCAATTCAGTTTGATACAGCTTAACACAAGGAGCAGACTTATAGAGTCACCCCTCCTCCTACCACTGTTGTTGGTTTTATTTCTTTAGTCCTATTCCTTGGGAACACTCTCCAACACCATCTTTCCCTCCTCCCCTCACCCCATTTATTCCAAGGTACACAGCTCAGTCTCAGATTAAAATGTCTACTTTCTGCTGCCAAAAAGGCCTCTCAGCAGTGCCCATGGATTCTGGCTCCATTTTTTAAAAATTTTAAAAGTATTTTATTTTTTTCCAATCTCATGTAAAGATAAATTTTAGCATTCATTTAAAATTTTGAGTTCCCCATTTTCTCCCTCTCTCTTTCACCTCCTTCCTCTCTAAGATGTTAATTAATTTATATAGGTTGTATATGTACAATCATATTTCATATGTACAATCATATTTTGTATATGTACAATCATATGTAAAAGCATATTTCCATATCAGTCATGTTGTGAAATAAGAAAGAAAACAAAAACACACAATAGTGTACTTTGATCTGCATTCAGATTCCATCAGTTCTTTCTTTGGATGTGAATAACATTTTTCCTCATGAGTCCTTTGGAATTGTCTTGTATCATTGTATTACTGGGAAAAGCAAAGTCATTCATAGTTGGGTTGTTTTTTTTTAATTTTTAAAAAAGACTTTCATTGTTAAGTTCATTCTGTCTGCCTGGAGAAATTCTGCTCATCAGTTGCTTCCTATTCTTAGGCTCCTTCTCGATGACCTCCCACCAATTCAATGATATCTTCTTCTTCCTCTGCTCATTGCAGCCAAATGACCCACAAGGAATCATTCAATTTTCTGTCTCTTGTTTCTGTCTCTGTACAGCCTCAGTTTGTCTTTCTGTCCTCCCCACTGCTGTGGTTTCACACTTCCTGCCATTTGATGGGGGCACAGTCTTCTCCAACCACCTGTCAGTCTATACGAGCCCATTAACACTTCAACAGCTTCCTCCACTTAAGCCCTTTGAGATCGAGGACTACTTCATTTTTGCCTTTGTATTTTCAGGACCTGATACAATACCCTGGTGAATAGTAAGTATGTAATAAATAGTTTAGTTATTAATTCAAAACTCCATGTTGACATATCACACTAATTTGAGAGGTAATATGGTATCATGGACAAAGAGCTGGCTTAAGGAGTAAGGAAGACCCAAGTTCAAATCCAGCTCTGAAACATATTGGCTGTATAGTTTGGGGTCAGTCACTTCAGTTCTCAGTGTTCTGAGAAGCTCTCTAAGGCTATGAGTTGCAGAGATGGTGTTAATCTCTATTGGAAAAGAAAATTAACTCACACAGGGTTCCCTATATCAATCATATCACCGAGTTGTTGTTTTTAAAGCATATAGGACAGTTCTAAAATTTTCATGTCGAAATGATATACCTAAGAAGAAAAGTAAATTGAAAAACCCAAAGTTTCATACATATATATAGTATATAGTATATGTATATATATATAGTATAGTCATAATATATAGTAGTTGTAATATATAAATGGGAAATGCCAATTTTATTTGGAGTTTGTTAAAATATTTTTTAAATCACAGGTAAGGTCTCTCTAAATATCTTTTTTAATAGGAAAATGAAATCAAAATAGATAGCACATAGAAACTGGGGAAAGAATTCAATTTTCTCAATTCTATGTAAGAGAGATATGCATGTTCAGGTACATAAGTTCATGTAGATACTTTAATAATATCCACGTGGGTTTTGTAAATGTTTAGGCACACATCTTGCATGGACATATATCTCTCAAGCCTTATCCTTCCTTCTTCAAGAAAGATAGGAATTTTTCTACCTTCAGGAAAGCCAGAGAAGGGCCATGCTTTTACCTACCTCCAAGATGGGTATAAGGCTAGATTTTTATGTTTCTCCTTCAAATATTATTGGTCTAGAGGTTTCAGTAGGTTCTGAACAAAAGTCATTTACCTAAGCAATATTAAGTGGAGAAGGTAGCCCTAAGAGTACAGCTACCATCTGGGCCTTTTCCTACCCTGTGCTGGTTACACAAAAGATCATCACAGAGAGAAAATAGTGAGCAGACCCATTTATCCAAGCAAAAAGAAATCAGAGAAGTTATACAGATAAAAATATATCAGAAAATACATAATAGTAAATGAATTTAGATGGTAGTAAGATAGGATCGCAGATCAAACCGAGAGAGAAGGCCCAATCTCACCCAAGGGAAAAGTCCCTCTCCAAAGTCTCTAGGTTGAAAGTTGGAGACATGTTGAGAAGAAGCTAGTTTCCCTAGTATGCCTGCACCTTCCAAAGTCTTTCTCTCACCCAATGAACCTCTCAAACCACAAGTGTCTCTCCCCAAAGCTCTACTTCCAACTGTCTTCCTTACATAGGTATATAGCCTTTCCTCAGCATTATCTCCAGCAATTAGGAGCCATGTCTCCTTTCATATACCAATAGCATGAAAAACATGGAAAGCTTAGATGGAAGCCCTGATTACATCTCTTAAACTCAAGTCTACATGTAGCCCCATTTCCTCTCTCTCAGAGGCTTGGTCTCTGGATGACACAATGTCCCATGGTCAAGTTATAAAGTAATCACCTTAGTCTAAGGTAACTCTCAACAAGATGGCACAGATCCCTGTGGGCTACATTTGACTTAGATAACCAGAAATTAACATCATCTATGTTGCATCATATTTTCAGTCATTTTTGCTAAACATTTCCCTAGTACATTTTAATCTGGTTTGGGTCACACTTGGGAGTTTTGGTGGCTAGCTGCTACCAGGGCCACAAGTTTGACATTTTTATTAGAGGTGCTATAGAGCTGTCCTCTGTGTCTGAAAGACCTGGGTTCAAGTCCCTTCTCTAACATTGTATGACCCTGGGAAAGTCCCATCCCTTCTTGGGCAACTTTCTAAGATTCCAAATGGCAGACTAGGTATAAGTTTACATTGGCAAATGTACTCTCATCATTGAAAGTTCCCTACACTTATGCATTTGTAGGTGTGTTAAAATAAAAAGGTAAATATCAATAACCCAGAAATTCCCTCTCATTAGACTTCATCCTTGTTAGTAATGGTATCATATGAAATAATCATGGTTATAATGATGTTGAGGATAAAGAGGAGGATAATGATGGTGGAGATGATGATGGTGATGGTGATGATGATGATGATGATAACTGACATTGATAGAAGGCTTTAAGTTTGCAAAATACTTCACACAATTTATAATTTAATCCTTTCAACCATTAGATCCTACAATTAGTGTGCCCATTTTATCAATGAAGAAACCAGCTCACAGTGACTTGCCAATGGTCACCAGGCTAATAAGGGTCAGAGGTAGGATATAGAACTTTCTGGTTTTAAGTACAGCCCTCTATGTCATGCTTATATGGGTTAAGGTTGTCTTCCTAGGACAATTCTATGGAGAGTTTGTCATCAGACTAGGAGTCATAGACTTTCCAGTTCAGAACTTCACTCTTGAGAGCATGTCTGATACCATAAATGACCAGTGACTTCAAAATATCTGAAAACTTGCTTGCACGCATTACCAATTGTCTTGACTTTTGTCTTGTATTGGGCTCTGGTGACTCTGGAGGAGAGAGTAAAGGTGATAACTTTGTACAGCTTCACCTCATTTATATCCAATCTATGCACAAGTCAAGGTATCACCCTCATGATGCCATTGGTCCCCTTCAAGAACAAAGGACCAGCAACAATCTGAAAACCTCCCAGTTCAAATGGGATTAACCTTATTTTGCTTGGTTTTAGCAGACATAACTGGAAATAACAGGAATGAGTTTTAAAGAAAACAGACTTGGGCTCAATAGAATGAGGAAAATTTTCCCAAGAATGAGAGTCGTTTAGTCATGGAATGAAGTGTCTTATTGTTAATGAACTTACTAACACAGAAATAATTCCCAAAGTAGAAGAAAGGTGACTCAGGAGTTAATTGATGCCCGTCACAGGAGTTCTTCAAGCAAATGGTAGTGGATACCCTATCAGATTGTTACCTAAGTCCCTGAATGGGGTGAGAGATTGGACTAGAGGATGGCAGAGATTTTTCCCCCACTCTGAGATACAGGGATTCTTTATTTTTGGTGTCTCCAGAATCTGAAGTTTCAAACAGTGGTCCAGCACCCAGTATTCAACTATGGAGTTAAGAGGTAGAGATGGTATTGGTCATTGTCCAAGGAGCTCACAAATAGTTATGCCTGGCCACCACGTCATTAGTCCAGAAATTCAGCACATCCAAAACTGAACTCATTATCTTTTCCCCGAACCTTTTCCTCTTCTGAATTTCTTTAATACTGTAAAGGGTACTACCATCCACCCACTCCCCTCAGAATTACAATTTAGATGTCATCCTTGATTCCTCATTATCTCTAACCATCCATATCCAACCTGGTGACAGAAAGTAGAAATATACCTCAATCATAGATGTGGTGAAATAAAATGAGAAGTGAACTTGAAATCTAGAGATTGAAACCCGAATCACAAAACTACAGAATCCCAGAGTCTCAAAGTTAGAAAGGACCTCTGAGACCATTGGGTCCAATCCATCCATGGACAAGAAGCCCCAATGCATTATACTTGATAAGTGGCCATTCAGTCTTTGCTTGAAGACCTCCAATGAAGAGAACCACACTCCTTCTTGAGAAAGTCCATACCACTTTTCTACAGCTTCCACTGGTAGAAAGACATCCTGACATTAAACTTCAATTTGCCTCTTTGTTACATCCATCCATTATGCTTGGTTATGGTTTCAAGGACCAAATATATCTAATCTCTCTGGTACTTGAGAAAAGCTATCACATCTCCCCACACCATTGCCCCATCCTAATAGCATGAACGCAAAGCCCTTTGCTATCCTGGTCACTTCCCTCTAGGCACTTTCTGGCTTAACAACATCAATCCTGGATGTTGTGCGCACTAGATACAACCCACAGGCAAGTCCTAATATCATTAGAGAATCACCTCTGATCCCTCAGGACAACACCTAGATTCCTGAAAGGAAGATATAGTCAGTCAAGCTCTGGACCACTGACTCATCAGTGGGAATAGGATTTAGGATGAAGATCCTTCTGGATTTACTTAGGCTACATGATACAGATTTGTAACATGCTGTTATAACTATCAGTCAAATTAAATCAACAAAGCAATTATTGAGCCCCTACTATGTGAGAGGCACCATGCTAAGCAAGGGAACACAACTACATGGAGAAAGACATCACCTGCTCCTCAAGTAGCGATTATTAAAAAGCTCATTTAAAGCCAACGGGGCAATATAGTGATCTCTAAAGTCTGCGTAGTTCCTGCCTTTTCAAGCTATAAGAT
Organism: Pseudocheirus occidentalis; assembly: GCA_028646575.1. Taxonomy (NCBI): domain Eukaryota; kingdom Metazoa; phylum Chordata; class Mammalia; order Diprotodontia; family Pseudocheiridae; genus Pseudocheirus; species Pseudocheirus occidentalis. Next base: position 26,887,176 of record CM053596.1, on the reverse strand, counting down.
GTTTATTTTAGATGACAAATTAGACTTCATTGACAAATACTCTGAGCAGCTATTTAACAAAGTGCTATAACAGATGCAGATCAGCTACATGGCAGCATAGTGGATAGAGCACCAGGACTAGAGTCAGGAAGACAACTCTTCCTGAGTTCAAATCTGACCTCTGACTCTTCCTAGCTGTATGACCCTGGGCAAGTCACTTAACCTGTTTGCCTCAGTTTCCTCATCTATAAAATGAGTAGAGAAGGAAATGGCAAACCATTCCAGGATCTCTGCCCAGAAAACCCCAAATGGGGTCACAAAAAGTTAGATATGACTAAAATGAGTGAACAACCACAATAAATAAAAATAATCCATGATGATTATACTGACTTAATGCTTCTCAGTCATCTTATTTCATTTATTGTCTCCAAGACTTTGTGTGTGCTGCCCTCATGTTTGGAATACTCTCCTCTCATCTCTACCTCTTGGAATCCCTACCTCCCTTCAAGTCCAGCCCATGGGTCACTTCCTGTTAGAATCCTCTTTTTGTTCTTTGTTGTTACTGTTCCCTCCCTCCTCCATTTAACCTGTATTTACTGATATTGTTTTCCCGAATGGAACTATTTCTTTCCATTTGTCTTTGTAATCCCTTAAATAAGTAGTCACTTAATGAATATCCAATAGATTGGACCTAATTATACCTGTTTTATGGGGATATTTTAAGAAAAGCATTTTGCAACCCTTAAATTACTATATATAGGTAAGTTATCATCATACTATCCCTACTACATGACATAAAAAGTAATAAATAATACATAACTTCAAAATTTGCAAGGGGGTTACCTCATTTGATCTTCAAAACAACCTTGTGATATCTTTGTTGACCCCTCTGCAGCTCCTGACAATACTGATCCCCCTAATCATCTCTATACTGTGCTAAACACTGACGATATTGAGTCAAAAGACAATCCCTGCCCTCAAGAAGTTAATAATCCAAAGGATAGAAAACATATGTACAAACAAAATACATACAGGAAAAATTATTACACTGGCTCATTATCCTCCTGTCCAATGGAGGCCCTTCAACTTAACCAAAGAAAAGTAAAAGAAAATGGCTTCCTCCCAAGAGGAGACATTTGCTCCCTGAGAGAGAGGGAGCCCTTCATTTTTCCAGATGGATACAGCAGACAGTGTGAAAACAATTGGCCACACATATTCCAGTCTGTTTGATTCAAGTATAATTAGAAAAACTGATTTACGTCAGAAATTCTTTCCGGTTCCATTATCTGTTTGTGACAGGAGCTCTCTCCAGATTCGTCTCCAAAGAAAACACAGCAAGATGACTGAAATAAATGGAAATTGTAAGATGAAGAAGAATCGAATCCAGATGTTCTTTGTAAAATGCCACCAGGAAAAAACACTGAAAAGAAAGCACACCCTATCACAAATCCATAAGATCCAATCACTGGCTTATTGAAAGTGATCAAAAGCAGATCGTACAAGAAAATTTGAAGAACATGGAATGTATTACCTATCAGACTTATGGATAGGTGAGCAGTTTATGAACAAATAAGAGATACAGAGCATTGTGATATGCAGACTAGATCATTTTGATTACATTAAATTTAAAGGGTTTTGTACAAATAAAACAAATGTAGCCAAGATCAGAAAGAGTTCAGAAAATTGGGGAGGGGGGAGATTTATACACAATTCTTCAGATAAAGGTCTCACGTCTCAAATATATAAAGAACTTTGTCAAATCTTCAAGAACATGAGTCATTCCCCAATTGATAAATGGTCAAAAGATATAAACAGGCAGTTTTCCAATGAAGAAATCCAAACAGTTTATATTCATACACAAAAAGTGCTCTAAATCTGTATTGATTAAATAAATGCAAATGAAGACAACCTGGAGATATAATTTTACAGCTATCAGATCGGCTAAAATGATAGAAGGGGAGGAGGCACCAGCCTATTTGAAAGATGTGGTCTCGCCCCCAGGGCTTTCTTCAACCCACCTTCCACCCTTGTCCCGGGTGGTGTGGATGGAGGCATCAATGGAAGCAGCCATGGAGGCACAGGAGGTGATGTCTCAGAAACCCAAGAAAATGTCTGGTAACAATAAATGGTTTCAGAGTTTCTGGGTTCCTAGTTTTGCTCAGATGTTGAAAAAGAACTGACCAGTTCAGCCCTCCTCAACAACAGTGAATCCTCCTCCAGTATCCTCATCATCAGAGAATTACAGTGTGTCAGGTTTGGCTTCTAAGGTTATTCAAGTCACAGGTAATTTTCCAGAACCAATGCTTTCCATAGTAGTCCTGCCTAATCCAAATACTGTCCTTCCTCTGAAGAAGACTCCCAAAGAGTTCATTATGAAGTACAAAGGTTGAGAGATAAATCCAGTGTCAGCTTTGCATCAGTTTGCACAAATGCAGAGTGTGCAGCTTGAGTTTAAGGAAACTGTAACAACAGGTGATGTTATGGGTCCTTATTTTGCCTTCTGTGCTGTGGTGGATGGTATTCAGTATAAAACTAGACTGGGACAAAATAAAAAGGAGTCTAGATTCAATGCAGCTAAGCTAGCCCTAGATGAGCTTTTGCAGTTGGATGATCCTGAACCAAGGAATATAGAAACCTCAGGTCCTCCTCTCATCCCTGTAGAACTTGTCATTTCAGCTAAATTGAATTATGTTTCCAAGGTGCAATATGGTAAGAAAGTCCTTTTGTTCTTGTTTAGTCCCAGCTACACCGCCCAAAGAAATATTACATGTAGAGCTCATTTTGGAAGGAGTTGTGTGATTTGACCAGATGAGATTCTGGGTAGCCGTTGAGACCCTTGGCTTTAAAAATCCAGATGTTGAAGATGGTGGTATAGAAGGGAGATGGCAGCGTAGAAGCAGCAAGGATCAGCAGCTCCCACACAGCCACCTTAAATACACATAAAATAACAAATTTTAGACCTCCAAAATCCACAAAACTACAGAAAACATGTCTTTCACTGAAGGCAGCTCAGCAGGAGGGACCCATCACAACAGGTCGGGAGCCGAGGCCAGCCCAGCCTGAAACCGTGGCCTGGCCCCAGGGCAGTGGGGAGAAGCCGCAGCAGCAGCCAGAGCCATTCTATTGCTAAAGGCTAAAAAGTGAATCTGAATGAATTCAAGAGTGACAGAACCCACTGAGAGACTGAGCAAGGCGGATTCCCAGCCCAGGAAAGTGCCTACTCAGGTTGGGGTAAGAAGAACAATGAGCACAAGGAAGCCACGCCAACATAGAGCAGAAGAGCAGAGAAGATGCCTGCCCCAGACAGGCATCGAGCAGACTCACCCAGCCTGAGAGGTTTGCAGCCATCTCACCAGAGGACAGAGGATCATTGAACC
>CM053596.1:26864782-26883320 GCA_028646575.1 Pseudocheirus occidentalis | reverse complement strand
AAATAAGAGAAGTGGAGGAAAAATTGGAAAGAGAAATGAGAATGATGCAAGAAAATCATGAAAAGAGAGTCAACAACCTGACTGAGGAAACAACACTTTAAAAAATAGATTAACTCAAATGGCAAAAGAGGCCCAGAGAGCCAATGAGGAGAAGAATGCCTTAAAAAGTCGAATTTGCCAGATGGAAAAAGAATCTCAAAAGCATTCTGAAGAGAAGAATTCCTTCAGAATTAGAGTGGAGCAAGTGGAAGCTAATGACTTTATGAGAAACCAAGATATTATTAAACAGTTACAAAGAAAGTAATCTCTGTCCCTTAATAGGCTGAATATAATCACATGCAGCCTGTAATGGAGGGAATTTGCTGAATGCAAGCAGAGCCCACAGTAAGCTGGTGATCAGAGGTAGCCAGATGGTGGGGGAGAGAGAATGCTCATGAAACAGATAGAGAAATTTGTGAGTAAATAATGATTGGTTTGTGGGAAGGCTGAATGATGCTGTGGCTCTCAGTGTTATTATGGCTTTTGAATATCTTTGGTACTATAATGGAATCAGCTTACTGGTTTGGGGATTTGGTCTTCTGGTGTCTAAATAAATGCTTCAGTTCTATCCTCTATCTGGAGAGTTTGGTATATTTTTGTGATCAAACATCATGAGATACTTATAGTCATGGTCTTTATCATGATCACGGGTGCTGTAAATATTGCATTGGTGCTACAGCTGGAAGTAAAAGTGCTTTATAAATTGTAAATAATAACTCTTATAGCCAGGACACTGAGATACAAGGAGACTGAGAGGGCTTAAGACCAGATCATATAAATATCATATGAAAGAACTGAATGAGCCAAAGAAGAGAAGATTCAGGTGAAGACATGATAGCTGTTATCAAGTATTTGGAGAGTTGTCCCATGGAAGAGAGATCAGATTTGTAATACTTGGCCTCAGAGAGTATCCTTTTTGTGGATAAAAAGAATGCATGATGGGAGCAACAAGGTGGATTTGAAGTTGATATAAGAGAAAACTTTCCAACAAATATAAGTGTGCAAAAGTGGAACAGGCTGGGAATAGGTTTCCCATTACTGAAGGTCTTCAGACAGAAACTGGATGACTGTTTGTCAAGGTGATCATAAAGAAGATTCCTCTTCTATTTGGGGTTAGATTATATGACTCTAAGGTCTTTTCTAACTCTAGGATTCTCTAAATCTGTATTCATTAGAGAAAACAATATCCTTCTCTGTTTTTTCCTCCTTTTCCTCTTTCTTTGTCTCCTTTTTCTCATTGTTCTTTACATTTTCCTTTTCTCTTCCTTTTCCTTTTTCTTTTCCTCTTTTTCTCTTTCCTTCTTTCTTCTCTTTCCCCTTATCTCCTACTTTTCCTCTTCTCCTTTTCCTCTTTCTTCTCTACATTTTCCTTTTCTCTTTCTTTTGTTCTTCCCTTTCCTCTTCCTTCTCTACCTTTTCCTTTTTCTCTTCCTTTTCCTTTCTCTTCCTTTTCCTCTTCTTTTTCTCTTTCCTTCTTTCTTCTCTTTCCCCTCATCTTCTCCTTTTCCTCTTTCCTCTTCTCCTTTTCCTCTTTCTTCTCTACCTTTTCCTTTTTCTCTTCCTTTCCTTTCTCCCCCCTTTTTGCTTCTCCTCCTCATCTCTTTCTTTCCCTTAGACATAAATGCTACTCAAGCTGAGTCAGCATTGCAGAGTCTATTTGTTTGCTTTGCTTCTCTTGCTTCCTGCTTTTTTGTTTCACTTTGCTTTGTTTACTTGCTTTGTTTGCTTTGTTTTTTGTTCTAATTAATGAAACACAAGGTGGTCTTAGCTGTCATTTTTGCAGGAAATTCAAGATTTTGAGAGCTCTGTGCTGCATAGTTAAGTGATTCAACTTTGTGTGTACTGGTTAAATCCTGCATTCCTTTTGTTTGCTACTTGTATACTTGATTTCTAGACTGGGTTGGAGTTGTTCAGAGTCTTTTTTGCAGTATTAAAATACTATCATGGAAAGTTTTGCTCAGCCCTTGACTATTTTTCATGGTACTGCCACAATCCATTTCAGCAAAAATGTGTTAGATTCTTACCATATTCAAGACACAGGGCAAGATATCAGAGGATACAAAGAAGAATTAGACACTCTTCTGATCCTAAAGTATCTTTAAAAACTGGGGGAGGACACTTGGAAGGGAGAACATGCACTTTTACTTGACGGGAAGAGACTCAGAGGACATCCAGATGGAAAAAAATGGAGACCATAGAATCTAAATCATTCATTTTACAGTCAAGGGAAGTGAGATCCAGAATGAGAACGGCACTGTTCCTAGCTATATGGACAAATAATTTCATTTCTCCAAGTGTCCATTTCCTCATCTATAAAATGAATAGGTTAAAGTAGGTACCCTTGAAGTCCATTCTAGTTCTAGATTTCTGACCATGATCCTAAATCACTTCACCTGTCTGAGCCTGGTTCCTAATCTATAAAATGAGTGTTGGACTAAGCTTTCCTCCCATGACTCCTAGGAACCCTTGCTTATTTTTCTGCTTCCACAGGATTTGTCTAGGGTCTAGACTCTAACCTTATTTGGGGGTGTCATCCCACTCTTTCTGGACTTTAAATTTTTTAGGAAGTTCATTGACTCAGCCCCTTATCCCTCCTCCACCCTCACTCTTCCTCTGATTTTTTTCTTGGCTCAGTAATGGACCATGGAACTCTTCTCATGCTGGATACTCCAGGGATATGGTCGTTAGGCTGACATTTCTTCCACCCCAGGTCTAAAATTTGACTTCCTCGGTCCCCTTCACCATGCCACCTAACGAAGATTAAGAGTTTATGTGAGTCAACCCTGGCTCTTTCCCCACTAGTAAATTCAATTAATGGAAGAAAGTTCCTTCATAGGAAAGCATGTGTGACATTTAATAAGCTGTGCCTCCCTCCAGGCAGGCAGCTTCTGGATTTAGCTTCAGCCAAATATGTTTGGGGTTGTTGTTTTTCCATAAAATAAAGAAATGGGTCAGATGGCTGAGGAGAATGGGGGAGGGAGGGGAACTGTCTCCCCAGGGCCAATTCCAAAAGATGAAGTTGGAAGCCCGATTAAAGGAGATTTAATGAGTTAGAGAGAGATCAGAAACAGAAGGAACTCAGAGTGTAAATCAAATATTAATCATTGTAACAGCTCAGCTCAAAAAGGCATAAATCAATAGTACAATGCAGACTGTTGCACATCTGCCTTTCTAAACAGAGACAACTCCGTGAAAAAAAGACCTGAAATAGCAGAAAAGGATGAAGGAAGGAGGAAGATTCCATTTGGTATTTGGCACAAATCTTCAGAGGAAATGAGGGAATTCAGTTGTGTTTGTCTTAAGACTAAGAGGCCTTCTGGGTGGGATGAGACTTTAGGAAGGACCCCTGCCCTGGAAGTCTTAGCTTCACTGCTAGTCATTCATTCCATCATTCCAGCTTCATTCCTTTGCACCTGAAAGGTTCTTGTTTTGATTTGATTTGTCCATTTTTTCTATCCAACCAGTGAGGTTTAGCAAAGAGGGCACTGACCTTGGAATAAGAAATTGAAACTTATGTCTTTTTCCTTAAACATAAAATGATGTGTATGACACTTAACAAGTCTTAGCCTCAGTTTTCTTCCTTGGAAAATGCAATTGCCATGCTTACAGAGTTGTTGGGGGTATCCAATATATCAAGTACTACATAACATAAAGCTTTATGTTGATATAAGCTACATAAAATTGCAGCTCTGATCATGTCCCTCCCCACCTCTCTCCCAACAAACTCCAATGGCTGTCTATTACCCTTAGGATCAAATACAAACTCTTCTGTTTGGTATTTAAAGTTCTTCACAACCTGACCCTTTCCTTTCTTCCAAATTACCTTACATATTACTCCCCTTTACATACTCTATGCTCCATTTTTTCAACTTAGGCATCCTCATGCTCACCCCTCAGTGGTTAACCTCAAGGCGCTCTGCTCCTGAGGACTCACCACATTGATACCAGCCATGGGGCAGATGCCCAATCAGTATAAGCCTTGTGAAGCTCAGAACTGCAGAGAACCTCAGCCTCCCCATCAGCAAGGATTATGGGGATGCATCGCGGTGCCCAGCAGAAATGCTTATTGATTGATAGATTGCTACAAATACGGAGAGCTTTTGAGTTTAGGTTAGTGAGACAATTATCTAAAAAGTGGCCTTGATCAACTGGGCAGAGCTGGTAACCAGAAGGCTTACCACCAGGATATGAATCTTTTGGGCCACAACAGTTCTCAAGACATCTACTATGACACTTATCAAAGGGATGCCATCTGCTTCAGTGGAGGAAATGACCACTCTGATGAAGCAGCAATTAAAGCTAAGGAAAAGTGGAAATTGCTGCTTCTTTTGATAATGAATATTCCCTCCCTGGAGGTCTTTGTTGTACTGGACAGATAACCTCTGAGGTTCCTTTTCATTCTGAGACTCTAGGACTCTGAAGGATGAACAAAAGCTGTTTTCTCATTAACAATTTCCTGTTAAAAGACAAATGTTCCTTGTAGGTATTCAGCTTTTTCAGCTAAATACCATAGTCTGCAACTGGCTGAAATTAAGACCCTGCAGAGAGGAGACCAAGATGGGAGAGATAAAGGTATATGAGTAGATGTCTAAAGACAGATTTTGTTGACTTCACAATTTGACCCTTAGCAATTTTCATCTCCCATCCTGGGTGGCTTATTTTGCCTTATTCTGCCTCTTCCTAACTTTTCACCTTACTCATGAAGTCACAAAAGCACAGTGCCAGGCAATCAACCCTTTGTCCTCTACTCCTACTCTCCCAGTCACCCATGGCTAAGATAAAATTATAGGCAGCAATAATACACACATATATGTGTATGTATACACATATATACACATATACATCTATACATGTGTATGTTTGTATATGTATGTATGCACATGTGTATATATACACACATACACACTATACACACATATACATGATAGATAGATAGATAGATAGATAGATAGATAGATGGATAGATAGATGGATAGATGATAGACAGATAGACAGACAGACAGACAGACAGACAGATAAATGATAGGGTTGGTTGTCTTATTTATTTTCACAGCTCACAAGTCCTACCAGTTCCCTGCGATTATCAGTGAATATCAATTTGCTAGCCAGACTCAGCTTTCAGAAATTGGTATTTACTACAGCAGTATAATTGCTAGACTTGGTACATAACACCACCCCCAAAGACTCTGACATACTCCCTATTTGTATGGGGGAAATGGGCTCAAGCTTAGCATGGCAATGGGAGTAAATCTATGTTCCTAGAAATCCTTCTGCTGGAGCCTTCAAGATGTCCCCCTTAAGTATTTCCCTCTGTGCTGTTCTCCAACTTCTACTATATAGATCTGATTCATATCTAGTTGTTTGCAGGTTGGCTTCCCCACTAGACCATGAGCTTCCAGAAGGCAGGAACTGTTTTTGCTTTTCTTTGTCCTCAGCACTGAGCAAATACTTTTTGGCTTGACTTGACCTATCTTAAGTAGGGTAGAGCTTTTTCTCACTGTTGATCCTTGAACATGACTGTCCACATCAACTCTATTCTCAGCTCCCACTACCATTAGCTGTCCCAAGGACATTCTAAGGTCATTGATAGAAAGTTGAGAGTTCTTCAGATCCTTCCAGACTCACTAAGTCCTCCTATGGCCAAAGATGGACAGAGAGCAAAAGACTGAGGCTAAGGCTGAGGTGGGGTGGGGTCAAGGTTTATCCTCCTCCACACTCCACCAAGGGATTTCTTCACAAAGCCTTGGTGAGAAGGATTATCCCTAAACCACTGGATGCTTGAATGCTGAATTCTGAACTAACTTCTTAATTTTATGCAAGTGCCACAAAGGGCACAACCAAATCCCTGAACCTATTGTAATAGATTTCTTTTGCAATAATCAGGTCTTCATAAAGAAGGTGCTCTTGGTGACCTCCTGAGGCAACCTAACTTTCTTTTGGACAATTCTAATAGTTAGAAAGTGTTTCCTAATATCACACCTAAATTTGCTTTTTTGTAAATACTTTGTTTTAATTAAACAAAATTCTGTCCTCTTATCATCCTATTCCACCCCACCCCCACTGAGAATACAAGAAAAATAAAGCTCATTACATACATAGTCAACTAAAACACATTTCCACATAGGTCATGTCCAAAACATTATATCTCATTCTGTACTCTGAATCCTTCACCTCTCTATTACGAGGTGGGTAACTTGCTTAATCATTGGTCCTTTGGAATCCTGGTTGTTCACTACATTGAATTCTACCCAGTAGTATAACATCACATTTTTACACCATAAGGGGGTCATCTCCAATCATCCTGATCTATCTCTTGCCACCTGTCCCAGATGACTCTAAAGGAGAAAGTGAGGCTGGTGACTTTGCACAGTCCTCCCTCACTTAAATCCAATTCATTTGCAAGTCATGGTATCATCTTCCTGATGCATGTTCCTCTTCAAGAACCAAAGACAAATAGCAACATGCACCATAAATTTTTCATGAATTCTTCAATTTATGAATACCTTTTCAGTTTCCCATCATTGCCACCTCAAAAAGAGCTATAAGTATTTTTGTATATCCTTAGGTTTGGGGGTTGGTTTTTGGTTTTTATTGGGTTTTTTTTTGCTTGGCACTAATTCTTCTCTTAATCTACCCTCCCTCTAATTCTCTCTCCATCTTTATCCCCCTTCCCTCTTATTTCCCTATTGAGTAAAATGTGTTTCTGTACTAAACTCTGTGGATGTGTGTTTTCTTCCCTTTGGGGGTGAGTTCAAACCATACATCAAAGAGTGAGGATTCTGTGTTAACTGTTCCCTTTGTTTGTATAGATGTCACCTTAGTTCATAAGTTTTCTTCTTTCTATAAAATTACATGAAATGTTCAAAGGAAAACTTGCCCATGTTTGCTTGGACAGTGACTGACAGCTGTTTAACAGTGTCATTGAGGAGGGAATTGACCTTAGAATGTAAGGTCTTTGAGAGCAGGAAACATCATACTTCCTTGTATTTGTATCCCAAGTATTTAGCATAATACCTGGCACATATTAAGTACCTACAAAATATTTTTTCATTCATTCATTCCATCACTCATTCATTCATTCAATCATCCATTCACTCACCCATTCACTTTCATTCATTCATCCATTCATTCATTCACTCACCCATTCACTCATTCATCCATTCATTCACTCATTCATTCATTCATTCACTCATTCATTCATCCATTCATTCATTCACTCATCCATTCATTCATTCATTCACTCACCCATTCATTCATTCATTCATCCATTCATTCCAGATGAGGAAACTGAGATTCACAGAGGCTGATTTTTATATACAGATAGTTAGTGCCAAAGGAGAGATTGTCACCTAAGTCTCTCCTAATTGCAAGTACAAGCTTCTGTCTCATACACATGCCACTCCTCATAGACAATTTGATACACAACATAAGAAGAAAGAGGAAAGAGCCATCTTGCCACTACCCAATACCTCCTCATCTATCCTTACCAGCTTGGCTTCTCTGACTCTCACCAGTCACACTGAAGGAGGGGTGTAGAGTGATTCTGTGTCCACCAGCATCCTGCATGCCTAGGTCAGTCCTATGGCTGCCAACTCTTTTTCTTCCCAGTCTCTTGTCATGTCCTTAATCTGATTAGGGAACAATAAAATCTGCCAAAGGACTCGTTTGGAAAAAATGCCACAGGGCAATAAAAGCCTACATTTGTTATTTGCCACCACCCCCTTTTGTTCAGGCCCATTTCCTGGAGCACTTGTAATTGCTTCTACGCCTCTCCCAAGGCAGACTGAGTTTGGGGATTTGGGTCAAGATTGAAGGCACCAACCCTGCTGTGCTGTGTTTTCTCCTCAATGCTCTTCAGGTCTGTAAAAGAAAGTTCCCCAAACACATGGTGATCCCAGTGATACAAGATCTCCTTTGTTCCTTCAAATGGAAAAAGCTCTTCTGAAAAGCAGTGAGAACTCAAAAAGGCTCTTTAGAAAACAATACAAAATTAAAAGAACTGATTAGATTTTGTTGTGACTGGACTCATTACAAACTCCAACATTTTATTTCAGTGGTATTTTGCCAGAATTTAAAGGTTGAATGCATGTGAAGAGCCAGAGAAGGAATTTCAGGAATCATTTTGTAGAGGACAAGAACTCTCAGTAGACTACAGACATACCCACATTCCCTTCTATGAGGGTCCTAGCCTTGCCACCTAAAGAATATGGTGATGGCAAAGAATTGGAAAGAAATGAGATGCCCATTGGCTATAAAATGGCTAACTCAATTGTGGTAGATAAATATCACAGAATATAACTAATGAATATGAAGAATTCAGAGAAGCATAAGAAGACATATACATATTGATACAAAGTAGAATAAAGGGGAAGAAAAACCTCATACCAAACAACAGTGACAATAATAACAATAACAAACATAAGGCTTCAAAACACTTCCATATATGATCTCACTTGATCCTCACAGCAACCCTGGGAGGTAGGGACTATTAAGCAATGACTACAACAATGCAAACGGATAAACCTGAATTCTTTGTTATTATAATGATAAAGCTTTGGCATTAAAAAATAAGAAAAAAATGATACTTGTCCTTTCACCGTAGAATTCAAATAAACTAATATTTGGACTCAACATAGTGCCAGGCACACAGGAGGTATTTAATAAAATGCTTCTGTTCTCCCTTCCTCAAAGGTGGAATAGGTTTGGAATATTGTATATGGTATCAGACTCAGTTGATGTGTTGTTTAATTTTTCTGAATCACTTTTCCCATTTTCTTTATTTTTTATTCTTTGCTATAATGAGTGGCTCTCTCTGTTTAGGAGAGGGGGAGAAATAGGCTCAGAAATTAAGATGATGAGGGTGGCTAGGGGGTACAGTGAATAGAGAACTAGCCCTGGAGTCAGGAGGACCTGAGTTCAAATCCAGCCTCAGACACATAACACTAACTAGCCATGTGACTTTGGCCAAGTCATTTAACCCCAATTGCCCTGCTCTTCCCCCTCCAAAAAAAAAAAAGAAAAAAGAAATTAAGATGATGGGAAAATGAAAGTTAGAGAGAAGTCAGGCAGTACAATAGATACAGTGCCAATCCTGAAGTCAGAAAGACTCACCTTCCTGAGTTCAGATCCAGTCTCAGACACTTGCAAGCTAAGTAACAAGTTACTTCATCCTGTTTTCTCTGTTTCCTCTTCTGTAAAATGAGTAAGAGAAGGAAATGGAAAACCATTCTATTATCTTTGCCAAGAAAACCCCAAATGGGGTCACAAACAGTGAAAGACTGAAACAACTGAACAATAACAAAAATGAAAGCAATGAAAATAAAAATAAAGAATGTGGTGGGATTATCTAAATGCATAATGAAAACCTGTAGTGCCAACCATTACTGGCATACCCAGGATGGCTCAAGCACAGGTTCTTAGATCTGCTGTTTAAGGGGTCAATAATCTTTTTTAATTGCATTCACTAGTTCAGGGAAAAATCAACACCCTGAAATTCAGAGAAAATATAAGCAGAGAAATAAAGACCAACAGGTGGGGCTCTGACTGCCTGAATCAGCTATGGATGGAGAGAGCCTTTACATCTGAGCAGTCTGGGATCTCTGAACATAAGGTCACTTGGAATCTCAACCAGGGAATCACAAGAATTAGAAATTAACAAAAGTTGTGGAAGCCTTCCTACAAGCAAGCCTCCCCAAAGCAAGCTTCCCTTAATGGGCTCCATGTGATGCCTATTAATAGGCTGGGAAGATCTTAAATCCCATTACCATTACAAAACCCTAAATTACATGAGTTTGGGAGAGTACTATGTATAGTACTTTAAATATAGTATTTATATTTAAATATAAATAGTATGAGTACTTTAAAAGGAAAGAAATAATCTCTAAAACTGAGAGTGGAACACACCAAGAGGTTACAAGCATCCCAGAAATATTCTTGACCTATTGACATAAGCTAGGCATCACAAAAGTCACTCCATTAAATATTACTGAACACCACATTGTTCATCCAGTTAATGAAAGGGCGACTGTGCTGTAGACAGAACCTCTGCATAATCCCAAACCCACTTTAGCCAACACTTTTCTCCTTCCCTTTTATTTATTTGTTTCTCTGGTTAGTTATGTTTGGAAAAGCTAAAAATAGACTTTGGTTACATTCAGCAAGTATTTACTAAGTGCCTACTGTATGCAAATCATAGTGTTAGATTCTGGGGATTCAAAAAAAAAAGGAAAATGAGTCCCTGCCCCTCAAAGATAGTATATTCTACATGGATATAACATGTACCCAAGTTAACATATCCAATGTTATTTCAAGAGGGAAAAAAGCGCTAATAATAGTAGAGATCAAGAAGGACCCCGTGTCCAAAGCAGAACCTAAGTTCTGCTTTGAAGGAAATTAGGAATTCTATAAGAATAGAAGAATTATTCTTGGTGATCACATCAGTTCACTTGGATTTACTTACCGTCTCTATGCTGATGATTTTCAGACCTACCTTTCCTACCTTAACCTCTCCCCTGACCTCCCTTCTTGGATCTCCAGCTGTCTTTCAGTCATCTCAAACTGGATTCCAGTAGACATCTTAAATTCAATGTCTTTAAAGTATGTTATTGTCTTTCCCCCTAAACCCTCCTCTGCGCTCCTATCTTTCTTGTTACTGTGGAGGTCAACACCAGCCTAGGAGTCTTCCTGGACTCCTTACCGCCTCTCACCACCACCCCCATATCCAATTTGTTCCCAAGGCCTGTTGATTTCACTTTTGACACCTTCTCTCCTGACACTGCCACCACCCTGGTGCAGACCTTATCATGTCAGTTCTGGATTATTACAATAGCCCACCTCGAATTTCTACCCACTTCAATCCATTCTCCATTCAACCACTAAAATGATTTTCCTAAAATACAGGTCAAATCATGCCATCACCACCTCCACTCAGCAAACTCCAATGGCTCCCTATTGCCTCTAGAAACAAATACAAAAATCTTCTATCTGGCATTCAAAGCACTTTATACCCTCATCTCCCTACCCTTCTTTTCCAGCTTTTTTACACCTTACTCCCTGACATATACTCTTCAATACATGACCTCTTGATCATTTCATAAATTAAAAGCTCCATCTCTTAGTTCCAAGCATTTTCCAGGGCTATCTACCCTGCCTCGAATTCTCTCTCTCATCTGCTCCTACTGCTGACCTTCCTGGCCGCCTTAAGTCCAAACTAAAATCCTACCATCTACAGAAATCTTTCCCTAACTGTTCTCAACGTCAGTAATTCCCGTCTATTGATTATCTCCTGTTTGTCCTATCCTATATACAAAACTTGCTTTGTACACATTTATTCACATGTTATCTTCCCCGTTGGATCATAATCTCCTTAAAGGCAGGAATTATTACCTCTTTTTGTATCCACAGTACTTAGCATGGTAACTGGCATTCAGTAGGCATTTAATAAATGTTTATTGAATTGAATCAAATTTCATAACTGGAAGGGAGCCTAAGAGCCTCTAACCCAGTGGTTCTCAACCTGTGGGTCATGACACTCAAATGACCCTTTCACAGGGGTCACAGGAGTCACCTAAGACCTTCGGAAAACACATATTTCTGGTGGTCTTAGGAACCTCCTCTGTCAGTCTCCAGGCAAGTCCACCCACATGCAGACATGCCCACATACCACTATTAAAGGGTCGCGGCATTAGGAAGGTTGGGAACCACTGCTCTAGCCCATTCCCCCATTTTATGGATGAGGAAATCAAGAAGAAAATCAGTAAAATGATTTACCCAAGGTCACATAAGCTAGGAGGTACTGTCGTTTAGTCAAAAAAGCACAATATTTAGATTTTTTTTAGTGTAATCATGTATATTTTATATTACACTTTTTAATTTTTATACACTTTCTTTTTTATTTTTTATTAATTATTTTATTTATTTTCTTGTTTTTTTAAATTGGACTCAAATCTTGGCTCTTGCTGGAGGAAATATGAAAGTAAGATACAGCCTGTGTTTAAAGTCAGAGAAGTGAGTTAGGAACTCAGCCCTGCCACTCACAGCCTACGTGACTCTGGTCAAGTCTTTGAACTTCTCTGTGCCTCAATTTCCCCAACAGGGATAATAACCCCTACCTTATCTGGCTGTTGTGAAGATTAAATGTGATAAGGCCTGCAAAGTACTTTGCCAACCTCAAAGCATTGTATATATCCTGTGGTGGTTGTCGTTGTGGTTGTCATTGTTGTTGTGAATGTTGTGTTGTCATTGTTGTGGTTGTCATTGTTGTTGTGAAAGTTGTGTTGTCATTGTTGTGAATGTTGTGTTGTCGTTGTTGTTGTCATTGTTGTGAATGTTGTGTTGTCATTGTTGTGGTTGTCATTGTTGTGAATGTTGTGTTGTCATTGTTGTGGTTGTCATTGTCAAGGTCATTCTCGTTGTTGTTGATGGTTGTTGTTGTTGTTGGCATAATTGTTGTTACTGATGATGCCATATAGCTGGAAAGTATTAATGAGACCTTAGGCTACATGAAGAGAGATTCATAACCAAAGTAATGGTCCCATTCTACCATACTCTGGTCTGTCCACATCTAGCACGTCACATCCACTTTTGGGTACCACATTTTAAAAAGGATATTGATAAACTTGAAGGAGGCAACGCAAGTGTAAAAAACATTGAGATCGTGCCCCTCAGGGAAGGAAGCAGGGGTGTGTATATAGCCTGATGAAATGAAGGCTCAAGAGATCAGGAGAACTGCCATCAAGCATTAGGAGGGCTCTTGTGTGGAAGAAGGAATAAATGTTTCCGATTGTCCCCTCAAAGCAGAACTAGAGCTTGTAGGGGGAAGTTACAAAGAGGTATGTTGAGGTTTGATATAAGAAAAAGTTCCGTAATGATTCGAGCTAATGGATGGGCTGCCTCTGACAGTAATGGTTTTCTTCTCACTGGAAACCTTCAGGTTTAGGTCAACTTACTGCTCATTAGGCATTTTGTGGAAGGGTTCTTTTTCAGGTAAGGTTTGGACTGGGTGGTCTCTGAAGTCCTTTCCATCCTGAAGAACTTGGAAGAAAGCTAAACCAGAATTAGAAACCGAACACTCAGGATCTCCAGTTCAATGTTGGTTTTTTCCCATAATATCCCAGCCATCTTCCACAGAATAGCATCTAATAACAATCATCAGTCATGGCCCCAATGACCTTCCATCACTCCTTACTTCCTCTGAGCAGCATCTCATGGAAGTTCTCTTCTGTACACCAACCCCAAGGGGATCATAGATAATTCATAACTTTAAAACTTCCACTTGGAACACTGAATGCATTGTGGTGAAAGAATATTGTTTCTGAGATAAAGTTGGAGTATGGGAATTTATTAAAATAAGCTTCAGGTTAGTCTAATGGTACTTTCCAAGAACTGTTAAGGAAAATTTAAATGTCAAGAGTATATGGCACATACAGAAAGCAGTACAAGGGAATAGAGTTTGCTCTTTTGCATCCCAAATGGAGGGAGGGCTATCCATAGTCTCATCAATTTGGAGCTGGAAGGGGCCATCTGAGTCCATCTCCATCCCTGACTTTACAGGTAAGAAACTCAAAACTCGAGGAATAAGTGTCTTTATTAAAGTCACGCATGTCATAAATAGCAGAGCCAGGATCTGAATCTAGTTTCTATGACATCAGATACAGCACCCTTTCCACCATACCACACTCCCTGCTTTCCATTTGTCAAGTGGAACTAGTCCACTGACTCCACAGTCTGAATCATACAAAAATGACAATTCCAAGTCTCAGAGCACCAGATGGTGTCTCAAGACTCTGGAATTAGGGCAGCATTGGTAGACCACCACAGAACTAGGGCCTGTCTCCCCATGGCAGAGACAAGGAATGAGAGAGAGGCAGTCGACTTTGATGGTTATAGAGTTCTGGCTAATGGCAATCCACAAGAAGACCTGTACAGATTCTGCATGACCCAGTAAAGAGAGAGCCACAACATGCTGTCTGCCAAGAACATTTACCTCAATCTGGACATCCAGTACCCAGCTATAAGCTGCCCACAATTGCTACTACTCTGTTCTATCACAGATCCCAGCATTACCAGTGTATATGAATCTAGCCAGCTGTGTTCACTGCTGATGTAGCTGAGAATTGGCTAAATCATTTGGGAAAGCAATATTGTATAATGCTGTAAAAGCTACAAAACTGTTCATACCCTTTGACCCTGCTATCACATTATCTAGGGACTATACTGTAAGGATGTTATTCTAAGGGGGGAAATTACCTATATACACCAAAACTTTCAAAGCAGCATTATTTGGACTAGGAACAAAACCTGGAAACAGTCCATATGTCCAGGGAAGAAATGAACAAATTACAACATATGGATATAATGGAATATTACTATACCATAAGAAATGACAAATATGTGGAATAAAAAGAAATATGGGAATGCTTATATAAAGTGATGCAGAGTAGAGAAAAGCAGAAGCAGGAAAAAAAGTAAAGACACTGACTATAACTATGAGATGGGCAGCACGGTGGCACAGAGGATAGAGCACTCAGGCTTGGAATCAGGAAGACTCATTTTCCTGGGTTCAAATCCAGCCTCAGATACTTATTAGCTATGTGACCCCGGATAAGTCCGGTTTGCCTCAGTTTCCTCATCTGTAAAATGAGCAGGAGAAGGAAATAGCCAACTACTCCAATATCTTTGCAATAAAAAAGCCCAAATGGAGTGATAAAGAGTTGAACAAGACCAAAATGACTAATCAACAAATAACTATGAGAGAAATAATATTGACAAGAAGGATTTCAGCATTTGGAGGCAACCCTTTGCAGAACATTTATAGGATAGCATGAATGAGACACAGAGGATGGACAGGTATGGATGGGTTATCTTCATCCTTGTGCGAAGAAACCACATCAATGGAATAACACATCCACAGAGAGTCAAAGAGATAACGTAAACAAAATCTGCATAAATACATACGAAGCAAAGATTTCACTGTCAGGACAGGAGTATGGTCCCTTGAGAAGTCAAGGGGAGGCAGAGCAGGGCTCTGACTCTGCCCCCAGTTTGATGCAGCCCATAGAAGATTATGGATGAAGGATTGAGAGCAAAGACTTTAGAGACCATTGGGCTCTACTCCTCCATTTTGCAGATGGGAAAACTGAAGCACTGAAAAGTTTTATGACTTTCTTGGAATCACTCAACTAGCAAGTGTCTGAAACAGGATTTGAACCCACTTCTTTCTAACTCCAAATGTGGTACTCAATAGTGACTGCCATACTGCTGAATTATAAAATATTCATGGGGAGAAAAAAAACAAACCAAGAATCTGTGTTCTATTTGTGGTGTATACGGTTGAACATTTGTGGCTATCATGTTAAAGTAACTAAATACATTTTGTATTGTTCATAATCATTTTTTCATTTTGTTCAGGTACTTGAAGGTTTGTTTTGGATAATAGCCACTACGTGTATTCTGCTGTGTTCTGCTGTCCTTGTTCACGTATGTCCTTCAATGTGCCCTTACGTTTTTCTTCTCCTCTTTCTTACATCTCACAGAAGGTCATTACATTGAGGTGACTAGGGCAATCAAAGGGCTTGAGATTAATCTTGTATTGCGGGAAGGAAGATTGGATCCCAACCAGGACCCATGGAAAACAAGCAAAGCAGAATCCAGGCAAGGTCGGGAAACAGTGTCTCAGGGACATCAGAATACATGGACTAAATATAGAAACATGTAGTTGCATCACAAATCAAGGAACTTCAAGCCACAGAGGTCTGCAAGAAAATCAAGAGGCTCCCAGAGGTGGAGGGACACAGATTTATTAAGCACCTACTACCTGTCAGCACAGTGCTAAGAGCTTTACAAAGATGTCCTTTGATCTTCTGAGAATTGTCTGTCAAAAGGCTTTCTCCTCCAAATTCAATTGTTCCCTGACTGCAGTACGGATTCCCCAGACCTGGCTTGCTCTGATGTGTTGACCACCTGTAAGTTCATTTTCCCTCTTGTTTTTTCCTTTTCCTAATGGAAATACTCTATCAGATAATGTAGAAAATAACCCTTTTTGGTGTGGGAATCCATGGTCTGAGCAATACCAAAATGACAACTCCATATCTCAGAACATGCGATGGTGTCTCAAGACTCTAGAACAGTGGTTTTCAACCTGTGGGCCGCGACCCCTTTGGGGGTCGAACAACCCTTTCACAGGGGTTGCCTAAGATGATCCTAAAACACATATTTCCTATGGTCTTAGGAACTGGGACACCGCTCCTCTATCCATCTCCAGGCGGGTTTGCCCACATGCAGATATGCCCACATACGAGTATTAAAGGGTCACGCATTAGGAAGGTTGAGAACCACTGCTCTAGAATAAGTGTAACATTAGAATAAGGTAAACAGGCGATTAGGACCTGTCCATCCATAGAAGTCATGGGGAGTGGAGAAAAATAGAGTACTGTGCCTGGAGTCAGGAAGACCTAAATTCAAATACGGCCCTAGATACTTCTTAGCTGTGTAACCCTGTGCAAGTTACTTAGCTACTGTTTGACTCAGTTTCCTTGTTTGCAAAATGGGGTTTGTCATAACCCCTCTGTCCCAGGACTGTCGTAAGTATCAAATGAGATAATATCTATGGCACACTTGTAGTAAGCATTATATAAATGTTAGCCATTATTACTAGCTCTCATTGTTCTGACACGTCAATGATAATGAGAACAGTCTTCCCCTATGGGCCAATTAATAAGCAAATTACTTATTAATCAGGAAGAAGCATAAGGTAATAAAAGAATCATTGAACATGGAGTCAAAAGATGTTTAAAACCCCTACATTGTTACCACTTTGCTGTATTATCTTAAGAAAGTCACTTATGCTATTTGAGACCCAGTTTCCTCATCTGTAAAACAGCTCGAACAGATTGCTAAGATTCCAGCCTGCTCTGACATTTTGTGATCTGAAGGTCTTATATATTCATTCAAGACTCAACTCAATTCTTGGGCTGGGAGGACAGGGCCAGGCAAGGAGATGAGGTACAAAAGACAGGAAGTATGATTAATATATTTACATAAACTTGACATTTTATAATTTGCTTTCTTGTGAAGTAGATGGGGAGTAATCCATTGTTTTAGGAAGGCGGAAACAGGAGGAAACAATTTTAGAGAGGAAAAGTAACTTCATTTCAGATACATGGGGAGGTAGCATCAGAATCACTGTTCTGACCCCCAAGTTTGCTGATGCCAAATTAAGTATTTTTCTCTGTCCCCAACTAGCACAAGACTCAGCAAGGAGAGAGAATCTTCTCTAGGAAAATAAAGCAAGCCAAGACATTATGTAACAAATGACTAATTTGTCTGGTATAGACCCTGAGTGCTCAAGGGCTGTAAGGAAGATGGAGATTCTCAAAGGCCTCAGCCCTCAAAGGAGCCAGGTAGGCCTTGAACCACAGATAGGATGTGTGGGCAAAGAAAGTTATGGGGCAAAGTAATAGCAACAGGAGCAACCAAACAAAATGATGCTTCTTAGAGCAAGAAATTAGAGATGTAGGGGAGCCCAGATTGTCAGAGGTGTTAAAACGGACCGATCGAAGTGTGAGGTTTTGTTTTTCTTTTTGTCCAGGTATGGGAAAGAAAAAGATAACTACACAGAGGGTGAGGAGAGTAGGCTCTCTTACTTAACACTCTTCCAATCAAATCTACCATTACATAGGACTCTGTACAGAGTTATGGATCAATAGATATCATTGTCTAATTGAGGGACATCCCCTAAATCCATCAAGGAACCACACTATTAAGAACTAGAAGAGTCCTGAGACATAGATCATCTAGTACTACTGTCTTGTTTTACTGCAGGTTATTCAACTGAGACCCAGAGAAAAAAGTGACTTGGCCAAGGTCATTCAGGATCTAAGACAAGTAGCTAGCTATGCACTACTATGGGTCACTTTCTATGTATGCACAGGATGTCAGGAACCCCTAAAAAAAAGATAATATAGAAAAATATAAAGTACTGTATGTGAGCTCAAAATACCCCAATTTCTCAAGTATAAGACTGGGTAAGCATAGCTAGATGTGAAAAAAGATCTTGGGCTCTAGTGGCCTACAAACTCAATGAGTTAACAGTGGGATAGGGTAAGTAAATTTAGACTGTGTAAAGGGAAGCATCATCATGTCTGGGACTATAGTAGTAACAGACACACTGTATTCCCCTCTGGCCAGACCATTTTCAGAGTATCATGTTAGATTCTGGCCGCCATATTTTAAGATCATTGGTAAGCTGGACACTCTACAGTGGATGAAGACCAAGATGGGAAAGAGTATTAGTTCATGTTATATAAGGGACAAGTGAAAAACTGGGAGATATTGGGCTCGGGGAAGGGAAGACTCAGGAAAGAACTGCTAGTGATTTTTAAGTTCATACTTGAAAATCTACCATAGAAAGATACATTACCCTTATTCTTGGCCACAGAGAGTAGAAGTAAGAGCAATAAGAGAAAATTACCCAGAGGCAGGTTTTTCTGACTATGAAGAA
>CM053596.1:26831966-26864282 GCA_028646575.1 Pseudocheirus occidentalis | reverse complement strand
GTTGGAAATCAAGGGGTGGAAGGTTTGTGTGGTTGTCTAAGAACTTTATTTGGAGACTAAAGTTAATGGTTGCCCCATGAGTGGAAGATCAGTATATTGTGAATTGTTGATTGAATCAACTTCCTCTTAGGGAAACTAGGTCATTACTTTTGTTAATTGATTGATTGAATCTAAAAATGTGAAGCTGGTTCCCCCCTTAGGGAAACCAAGTGATTCTTCTCTTGTTCCTTGTTACTTTCTGTACTTTCCTTGTTCTGAAGATTGTATATAATATTGTGAATTGTTGATACTGTGAACATTGTACTGAATCTAGATTTGTAATGGAATAAACAGAGTGTTCACTAATACTGTGTAATCCGAATCTTAAAAGCTGTTCACAGTAGCATTCTCTCAGGAATCTACTGCTGATTGGCTTTACAACATTCCCAAGGTCACACAGCTAGTAAGACACAAAGCTTGGTTGTAGAGCCCTCCATTATTCAGCAATATGGTCCAGAAGCTTCCTCTCCCTCCCTGTATTGCCAAGTCCATCCATCCCACCCTCACCCTTTCCACTAGAGGCACCTAAGTGGCACAAAGGATAGAGCCTTGAGTCATGAAGACCTGAGTTCAAATCCAGCCTAAAACAGTTACTAGCTGTAGGAAACCGGGCAAATTAACTTCTGTTTACCTCATCTGGAAAATGAAGATAATAATAACACCTACTTCCCAGATATGTTGTGGGGACCAAATGGGATAATGTGTATAAAGCACTTAGCACAGTGCCTGGAATGTGGTAGGACTTGATAAATCCCTATTTCCTTTTTCTCTTCCACCAGGTAACTTTGGGTCTAGAGCAGTGGTTCTCCACCTATGGGTCATGACCACATTGGGGGTCAAATGACCCTTTCACAGGAGTCACAGGGGTCACCTAAGACCATTGGAAAACACCTATTTCCTATGGTCTTGGGAACCGAGACACTGGTCCTCTACCCGTCTCCAGAAGGGTCTGCCCACATGCAGATACGCCCACATATGAATATTAAAGGGTCGTGGCATTAGGAAGATTGAGAACCACTGAGCTAGACAATGATAGCCGTTCTCAATCACTAGCACTTCCAAGGCTATGTGGTCTCATTGGCTCAGCTCATCCATGCATCCATCTTCCCTTTCTGTAACTTACTCATGTGCATCCATGAAAGGGGTTCATGACATAAGCCATAGACCTTTGTCTACATATCGTAGGATTGTGTGGACACCACTGGAGAGTGGAACATGTGAGCCATCCAAATGTTAGCCCCAACTCTCACAGTAGGACTGGAACACTTCCTTTTCTGGGCCTATATCTCTCCAATTATAGCCATTGCAGCCACATCTATGCAGGTGTTCGATGATAATATTCCTAAGAAATTTGTGAAAAGGGGGTAGGAAGTTTTATTATCCCTATTCATTTCACAGATTGGAGAAATTAAGGCTTTCAGAAATTCCCACTTACCTAAAGCCACACAATAAGAAAGTGTCAAAGCCTGGCATAAAAATCTACCCATTAATAAACATTTATTAAGCACTTACTGTGTGTGCCAGGAGCTGTGCTAAGTGCTTGGGATGCAAAGTCTTTGCTCTCAAGGAATCCAGTCCAATGGAGGAGATAACATGCAAACCACTCTATACAAAGAGACAGAAATGGGATAGAGTAGGGGTGGGGGTCTGAGAGGGAAGACCCCCTCCCCCAAGATTGAAGAAGACTGGGGAAGGTTCCTTACAGAAGGTAGGAATATAGCTGAAACCAGGTATCTGGACTAGAATGCAGTGTTCTTGGCACTCCACCCAAATGCTCTACTACATCCAGAGGGAAATTGAGAGAGTCCAGTTCACAGCACCAGCTGATTCAAATGCCCCCAGTTCTTAGAGTCTGGAGTGAGAATGCTTGTTGCCTTTACATTTTGCACAAGACTACCAATTCTGTAATGAAGTATTTTGATATTTGTTTTTCATAACTTGTTTTTCAATATTAAGATAAGCACATGTGTGGTATAAACCAAGTGTGTTCATAGGCAACTGGTGAGTATACGAGACCTTTAGATGGAACAGACCACCAATGGGGAAGTGGCAAACAACCTCATCATTACCCTATGTCATCCCACCAATCAAATTAATTGGCCAACAAATTAGGTCATGAACTACTAATCAGAACTTAGGTATAACGAACCAACACCACAGGCCATTGAGCAGTTAGATGACTATAGAGTACTGGGTCTGGAGTCAGGAAGGTCCAGATTCAAATCCAGCCTCAGATGCTTAGTCACTGTGCGACCCTGGGTAAGTCACTTAACCTCTGTTTGCCTCTGTTTCCTCATCTGTAAAATGAGAATGATATGAGATAATAATTGTAAACCCCTTAGTACAGTGCCTGGTACATAGCAAAGTAGTATATTATAATTATTATTATTGTTATTATTATTATTAGATTTATATTATTATTATATTATGTTGTGTTATGTTATGTTATGTCATGTCATGTTATGTATATTATGTTATATTATGCTTGTTATATATAATTATATAGATATATATATAGGAAGCCCTAGCCTTCAGCCTTCTCCTATGGCAAGAGCATTCCTTCTACTTCTGACTAAAGCAATACTTACTGGGACACCCAAAGAAATCAGAAAAATTGTTTTTAATCGAGTCAAAATATGTGTAGACTAATAGATAATCTAAACTAATATTTGCACACATTTCATTAGTAAAGCTTGACTGCTAGCATTGAGAAGTAAAGTCTAATTAGAGTTTCCATCACACCAGTTAGCATAAGTAAGGACAAATTGAGTTCATACTTGCATCCTGCTTTACAGGACATCTCCACCCACCACACATTTGCTTCCTATACATCCTGTATCTTCATTGTGGTGAACATGTTTATTCCACCCCCTTCCAGTAGACTATAGCTTATAGTTCTTGAGGGCAGGAATTGTTTTGTTTTAGTCTTTTGGTCTCCAGTGCTTAGCGTCCCATTGGGAATTTAGTAGAAACTTATTGAATGTTTGCTTCCTTGATTGACTGTAACCTTGAGAACCAATTAGTAGCAAGTACCTGGGGGAAGGGGCAGCTGGGATCCAGAGTTCAAATCTGGCCTCAGCTGCTTGCTAGGTATGTGACCCTGGGCAAGTCACTTTACCTTTCTGCCTCAATTCCCGCCCCCCCCCTTCTTAAAATGAGCTAGAGAAAGAAATGGCAAACCTTTCCAGTAACTTTGTTAAGAAAACCCCAAATGGGGTCGTGAAGAATTGGAAACTACAGAACATGCTAAAGAGAGGGCCAAGTCACAGCCCCAATTACTAGATCAGAGTAGGACCTAGCATGCTAAGCTTTGACTACTAGCCTAGTGATTTGACTCTTGGTAACAGGGCAGGAAATGCTCTGAAATCTAAATTCTGTATTTTTTATTTGTATGTCTATTCCCAGCACTTAGCACATTACGTGGCATACAGTAGGTACTAATACATGTTTGTTGACTATTGACTGTTAAATAGTACCAGCTTTGCCATGCCTCTGTTTCTTCATCTGCAAAATGAGAGACTTGGACTGACTGATTTCTAAGGTCTATTGTAACATCAACATTCCAGGAGTCTACTGGATGAAATATTTTGGAGGCAGTCTTTTTGTCCAAAGAGCACAAAACACTTTTCTTTAAAAAAAATTGTTGGTCAGTGGTACAGTCAATGAGGGTTTGGTTTCCAATGGCTCGACTAAAAAGCTGAACTCAAACAAAGTTGAATTTATTATGGCAGAGGAACAAAGATTCTCATAACATTCTTGGTGTGTGAATATCAGAAATTTCCAATAGACAATTAGTTGCAAGACTAGAGCTCGAGAGAGACAAGGGCTGGATACATAAATCTGGGAGTCATCTGAGTAAAGCTAATAATGGAACCCAAGCGAGTAAATGAGATCACCATGACACAGGACAGAGAAATAACAAAAGAGGATGCTGCTCATTTTGTTCTTCATTATTTCTCGCAAGTCTCTTCCTGTTTTTTTATAAAATTATAGAGCTCATCGTTTCTTATAGCACAGTAGTATTCCATCATGATCATACACCACACTTTATTCAGTCATTCCCCAACTGATTGGCATCCCCTGCAATGTCCAGCTCTTTGCCACCACAAAGAGAGCTGCTATAAATATTATAGAACATATAGGTTATTTTCCTTTTTCCCTGATCATCTTTGAAAATAGACCTAGTAGTAGTATTGCTGGGTAAAAGAATAGAAGTAATTTAATAACTCTTTGGGCATAATTGCACATTGCCATCCAAAATGGTTGAATCAGTTCAGTTCTACCAGCAGTGACTTAGTTTCCCAGTCTTTCCACATCTCCCTCCCAATATTGTTTAAAGAATAACTTTGAATGATTAAGTCATTTTAAATTAACCACAAAGCATCTAGGAATGAAGACACTGTCTAATCCAGAGAAAATGGATAAATAGAAGTATGTATAGAATAATTTTGCATATATTTGTGTGCATGTATATACACATTTTAAAAATAGTAAGTTTTATATGTACATATTATTATTATTATTTACATGCAACTGGGTAACAAGACATACAGGCACTGGGGTAGGGAGATCCATCTTACCCTACCACAATGTCAGGGGGGATGGGGAGCATATAGGAGAGAGCAGATTGGGGGAGGGGGCATATAGGGGGATCACTGTTTTGGGGTGGTGGGTAGGGGAAAGACAGTGAGAAAATTTGTAACTCAAAATCTCGTGGAAATGAATGATGTAAACTAAAAATAAACAAAAGTTAATAAATTAATTTGAAAAAATAGCGAGTTGTACATAATAGAGTTGCAGCTTTATGTGCAATCATCTTTTCCCCCTCTATTCTATTATGTTATGGAAATGTTTGTTTTATTTCTTAAATTCAGAATCAAATTTTTTTTAAAAGAAGACCCTGGACAAAGCCTTGGGGCACATCCACAATTTGGGAGCATGATATGGTTGCCAGTACAGTCTAGTGCCTAAAAAAGAGAGATGAAGCAGATAGACAGAGAACCTGGAAAAGAGAGGCAGACACAGAGACACACAGAGAGAAAAAGAGACAGACAGAGAAAGAAAGAGAGAGAGAGAGAGAGAGAGAGAGAGAGAGAGAGAGAGAGAGGGAGGGAGGGAGAGAAGAATCTCAAAAATGGTGATTTTGTCAGGTATGTAAAGTACAAATTTAAGAAGGGAAGGATGGTAGGCAGGGAAACTAGTTAGGAGGACATTACAATAGTTAGGGGGAAAGTGGTGAAGATCTGAGCAAGGGAGTGACCCTATGGATGCAGAGAAGGGAACAGATCTGATAAGCTCACAAGGAGAACCAAAAGGACTTGGTGACTGATTTGATGGGAGGGCAAAGATGAGGGAGGAATCAAAGGGGTAGAACAACTTGACCAGGGTCATGCTCAGTGAGTATCAAGAGTTAGGATAGAACTCTAGGTCTTCTAACCCTCCCACGATAGCATCCTTTCCCATTATACTATATTCTTTTCCCCCTTGGTCTACAAACAACAGTAAGAACTAAGGAGGACTTGAAGGTAGTAAATAGCCAACGAAATCTCCACCAGAGTTTACCAGCTTTAAATAAATAACCAGCTCTTTCCCCAGTGTGAAAAAAATGACAATGGAAGAGTCTCCTTCCTGCTCTTGAAAAGCAGTGTGGTAAAATGGAAAGAGCCATAGATTTAAGAGCAGAGGACATGGGTTCGGATCTCACCACTTTGAGTATATGTGACCTTGATCAAGACCTTGACATTTCTAGAACTCAGTTGCCTCATCTGTAAAATGAAAGGGTTATCTTTCCCCACAAGAAAGCAAAGCAAGGGGAAAAGAACCCATTTATACAAAACAATTATTATAGCTCCCCTTTTTCTGGTTGCAAAGACCTGCAAACTAAGCAAATGATCATTCATTGGAAGAAGGTTGAAAAAAGTATGAGATATGAATGTAATAGAATGCTACCCTGCCATGAGAAATGATGCAGAATAAAGTGAGTAGCACCAGCAGAACAATTTATACTCTACCAATAACGGGGAAAATAAACAATGTTCAGACATCTAAACAAAAATTAGTCAGCTAGACAGTGTAGAAAGAGCTCTGAAGCAGGAAGATTTGAGTTCAAATCTAATCTGCTAGCTTTGTGACTCTGGGCACATCATTTAACTTCTTTCTGCCTTGATTGCCTCATCTGTAAAATGGAACAATTAAGTCTCCCAGAGTTGTGAGGATAAACTTAGATATTTGTAAAGTATTATACAACTGCTAGAAATTCTTAGCATTATTAATAACTGAAAGAATTCAGTGTTCTGATGAAAGCAATGGTCAACCACGATTCCAGAGGACTAATGAGAAAGTGAGCTACCCACCTCCTGAAAAAGAGGGAAGGCATGTATTCAAAGGACAGTTTGGACCTGGCCAATGCAAGAGTTTGCTTTGTTTGACTCTGAGTATATATTACACAAGCGATTTTTTATTTTTATTTTAACTTTGGAGAAGGACAAGGTAAGAGGGAGAGAGTATAACTTTCGGATCATTTAAAAATAAAATGGAAAGGTTACACTAGATAATCTCTAAAGCCCCTTTCAGCTCTAAATCTATGCAGCTCCAATATGCCCCATCCCACCCCTCACCCACAAGCTGGTTCTATCCCCAAGACACCTCCCCAGACAAGTAAAGTCTTGTTTTTCCAATGAAATCAGCTCTTCAAGTGACCCTTGACATTTCCCTCCATCTCTTGCTGAAATACAGTGCTTCAGTAAGCCCTGAAATGCCTGCCATCTGGGGATCGCTGTGCCGCCTGGCTCTACTCTCTCTACAGCAAAGGAAATATTGTTTGGAGGCATGATACCCAATTCCCACAGTGCGTGCTGCTGCTGTTGTTGCCTTGTTTTGTTTTGAAGGGAAAGCACAAGTCACTCCTTGTCCTGGACACCGGGTCAAAGCAAAGCCTGGAGCTTCTTACAAAAGACTCCCCTTCACCAGATGCCCCCTTTTGGTTTTCCTGCTGACATAACCTTCCTTCTGTCTCATAAGACAAACTTTTCACGGCTCCATCCTGGTCTTTCTTCTCTATATACACTCTCTACTCTGGTTATTTTATTAGCCCCAAGGAGTTAAATTACCATGTCCATGCATATAATTCCAAAATCTGTGTTATTATTGTTCAGTCATTCTTCAATCAATGTCAGACTCTTCCTGACTCCATTTTGGTGTTATCTTGTCAGATACTTTAGTGGTTTGCCACTTTCTTCTCCAGCTCATTTTACAAATGAGGAAACTGAAGCAAACAGGGTGAAGTGACTTACCCAGGGTCACACAGCTAGTAAATGTATTAGGCCAGATTTGAACTCAGGAAGATGAGTCTTATTAACTTCAAGACCAATACTCTATCCACTACATCCCCTAGCTGGTTTTTATAGTAGGTTATTGGTCATTGCTTATTTAATTAAATTACAATTATCCCAGTTTACTCAAATCCATATGGCTAGTAGTAACCATTGGGCAAAAGCTTCTAGCAGTATTTTGAGATATTTAGCATCTCATTCCCTGTCTCTGCCTAGCTGTCTCTGTCTCTCTGTCTCTGTCTCTCTCTATCTCTCTCTGTCTCTGTCTCTCTGTCCCTGTCTCTGTCTCTCTCTCTGTCTCTCTCTGTCTCTGTCTGTCTGTCTGTCTCTCTCTCTCTCTCTTTCTCTCTCTCTCTCTTTCTCTTTCTCTCTTCCTCTCCCTCTCCTACATAAATCCTAGGCACTAAATCTCAGCCATCTATGTCCCAAAGCTGAAATTAGGAAGAAGCAGGAAATATGGCATTTTCCTTCCTTCTTCTCCACAGCTACTATTGAAATTAGAGAGATGGATAGTGATACTTAATCCCATGGGATAAGCAAACCTCCTTCATCTCCTCAGACTTGACAACTGACCCAAGCCCATGAGTGTCCCAGGAGAAGAGTGAGAAGATGGGCAGAACTGGAATTCCAATGGACCCACTCTGATTTTCATATAAACTCATACACCTGCTATAGAAGACCCCATTTCTAATCTGATGGATGCACTACATCATATCAAAGACCGTGAAAGCACTTTGAACATTATATGCTTTGAAGCTCTGTGTGACTTTAAATCCAGGACCACAAAATATCTTTGCAGAAAAATAACCTAGATTTGTCATGGCGTATTTTGACACATTTTTATGGGTCTCTTGATCTATCCCTATGCTAACAATAGTTCCCCATTTTGTTCTAAATAAGATCATTCAACATAACAATAGGGTGCTTTGTGGTAGGGTGGGGGTAAAATGGGCAGATACTATTTTTTAATTCGCATAAACAAGAAAAATTATCTAGGCTCCCGAAGCTGGAGTCTCAGCTCCCAGCCTTTGACAGAATCATAACCACAGGACTGTAACAGCCCTTGACAGGCTGAGATGTAAACAGGGAGGGGAGGACAAAGGCTGAAATGACCATGGAGACTGGTAATGGGATTTGGAGCCCTCAACTTGCAGGTCACTGGTTTTAATTTAGCCCAAGCTAAAGAGAAGAATTGTAGCCATTTGGTCAATGAACTGGGAGACATCAGCCATACAGAAGTTAGAGACAGTGGGTACAGTGGACAGAGCCCTGAGGAAGGGAGAACAAAGACCCAAGTCAGCATCTAGCTCTACTTTTCTTGGTGTTGTTTATTCCTTTCAGTCATGTCTGACTCTCCATGAACCCCATGTGGAGTTTCCATGGCAAAGATACTGGAGTGGTTTGCCATTTCATATCCAGTTCATGCTACAAATTAGTAAACTGAGGCAAAAAGGGATAAGTGACTTGGCCAGGTTCACACAATAAGTACCTGAGGTCAGATTCGAACTCAGGTTTTCTTTACTCCAGCTCTATCTACTGTGTTCTACCTACCTGTACCTACTACCTATAAGCTATATGAGCTTAGGCAAGTGACAGCTCCTCAGTTTCCTTCCTAAAACATGAAATGGTTGGACTACACCATCTCCTGGATCCATCCCAACTCTGCCCTTCAGTGTCCTAGAGTCATTCCCAGCTCTGATATTCTCTGTTCTAAGTACCCTCTCAATTCTGACCTCCTGTGTTCTAACCTTTCAGCTCTGGGATTCTGTGCTCTAAGCTCCCCACACCCTATTCTGATATTCTGTTCTCTAATTTACTTTCCAGATCTGACATTCTACAGCAGTCCAAGTACTAATTAGGTCTGTGACCTTGGACAATTCATTTCCTCTGTCTAGATCTACTTAGGTATTGGGTTCCCTCAACCTCAATGTCAGGCTTCAAGCAAAGACTGGATGACAAGTCTTTAAAATTTCTGAGAAATTTTAAAGAGAATCCATATTCAAGTACAGGTTGGACTAGCTAACTCCCAAAATCCACTCAAATATTAGACTGTGTTCTGATCTCAATTTTCCCATCAATAAAATGAAGGTTCTTGTGTCCTATACCCCTTTGGAAGCCTGGTGAAACCCATGGAACCCTCTTCAGAAGAATGATTTTAAATGTTTAAAATAAAATGCATAAGGTTAGATTAAAAACCAATTATATTAAAAGATAAAGCTACCAAAAACATTTTAAATAAGTTCACAAAGCCCAACTTAAAAACCTCTAGACTAGATGATTATAAAGTCTCTTTCAGATCAGAATCCTGTGATCTGTGATCTAACATTCACTTCTAAAACATTCAGTACCTTAAGAGTTCTCTATGTTCCTGCAATTACCTAACTAATTATATCACCTTGGTCTACTCACTTCCTTCTCTAGACCTCAGGTTTTGTTTTCTTAAAACAAAGGATTAGGACTAGATGATGTCTAAGGGATTACTCTCAGCTCTAAATACTCTGATCTATGATCTGTCAATCTTCATTGCTAATAATCTCAGCCCCCACAATGTTCATAATAACCCTTTTTATAGTAGCAAAGAACTGGAAACAAAGTTGATGCCCATTGACTAGGGAATGGCTGTGCCATTAACGATGGCACAGCTGATAGAGTGCCAGACCTGGAATCATAAAGCCTTCTTTTCCTGAGTTCAAATCCAGTTTTAGATACTTACTAAGTGTGTAACCCTGGGTAAGTCACTTAACCCTGTTTACCTCAGTTTCCTCATCTGTAAAATGAGCTGGAGAAGGAAATGGCAAGCCACTCCAGTATCTTTGCCAAGAAAACCTTAAATGGGATCATGGAGAGTTGGACAAGACTGAAAAATAACTTAGAGACCGTGAATGTAATGGAATTTTTTAATGTGAAGAAAAACAATGAATATGAACAATTCGGTGAGTCACAGGAAGAATAATATACAAAAAGGAAGTAAAGCAGAAAGGGGCAAATATTAGACACGACAATTACAACAAGGTAAATGGAAAGAGCAACAAAGAAGAAACCAAACACCATGTAATTATGATGACCAAGCATGACCCCAAAGAAAAGATGAGATCCATCTTAACAGAGGTGGAAGACAATGAATGGGAAACACTGTCAGACTCCATGGGCATGTGGATTCATTTTTCTGAATCACTCCTTTCTTTCTTCCTTTTTTGTTTAAAAGGGATGCTCCGTGCACAGAAGGATGTAGAACTCTGGGAGCTATTTTTCAGACTTTTGCAAGGTGTTGGTTAATTTTGCTGCATTGTGGGCTTGGGGTGTGTGTGTGTGTGTGTGTGTGTGTGTGTGTGTGTGTGTGTGTGTGGCTATTTTCTTTTTTTTACTAATTGTTAAAAGTTCTGGCTCTCTTGGAGGTAGCTCAGAGGGAAATACATTGGGAAATGTAAGTGATATAAAAATATAATAAAATTTATATTTAAAAAGAATGGATGACTCTCTGGATGAGGGGAAAGTTTTTGTTTGGTTTTCTTTGGTTTTGGTTTTGTTTTTAATGAAGAAGGTGTATAAACAAAAGATAAGGATAGGATTGAACCTGTGATTTCACCGGCCTAGGGAATTCCCAGATGAGAAGGCCATTCCCAGGCTGCTAATGCCTTTGCCCTCTCAAATAACTTTAATCTGTTCTGCAAATATCTTATGTGTACTTAGATACATACACAATTATCTCCCCCATTAAAAATGTTACTTGAGAGCAGTGGGTTTTTTTGTTTTGTTCCCTTTCTTTGTATCCCAAGTGTTTAGCATAGTGTCTGGCATATAGTTGGGTATTTAATAAACCCTTTTTGACCAACTAGCTGACCTCTATCAATGTAGGACAGCTCCTTTGAAATTTATCACCTTAGAGAGTTGCCAAAAGCAGTGAGGGATGAGGTAACTTAACAAGGGTCACACAGTCAGTCTGTGTCAGAAGCAAGGCTTGAACTCTGATCTCCCTGGCTCTGAGGACAGCTCTCTATCTACTATGCCAGTCTAACTAAAATGAATGAAACATAAAGAATTTTTTTTAGTTAAAAGCTATTCAGTACCATAGGAACTAATCCCCATGAAATGGCCTTGGACAAGTCATTTCCCTCTCTCTAAACCTGTTTTCCCATCTGTAAAATAAAGAACTAGGATAATGTGATCTCTAAGAAGCCCTACAACTCTGAGTCTGCATCACCTCAGGAGCCTTATAAGGCACCCTACAATCTCTGAGACCAGTGTTGGAAAATTCAAGTCATGTAGAAAAGTCCATCACTTCCAGAACCCTCACCTATGAGGCCTATCTCAGGATTCTGGTTGGAATCACCCAGGGAGGTGAGCTCTTACGAAGTGAAATATGGGATGTTTACTCAGCTCATCCTTTGTCATTTTTCATGCTCAATCTCCAAGAACCGGAAAAAAGAGATAGATGGACCCTGATGCACGCCTGCTAGCCTGATGTCTCCAGCATGAGCCAGGACGTGCTGTAAAATTCCCCCTTCAACACCATCCGTCTCAACTTTATTATGCTCTGACAATATCTCTTTGCCATTTTTTGTCATTCTCCACGACGCTCCTTATTTTTTATTTTTGGCAACTTGTCGAATGCATTTTTCGGTGAGCCATTCTTTCATTTAAAAGTCCCTCGGCCCAGTTGTGATTGAGTGCACTTAATAGAGTAGCTCATGTTGTATAAAGATTTTGTATCTGATATTTGACAGCTTTAATCTTAAAGGAATCCATTAAGTAAGGCTGGCCATACCTCCCAGTGTCGTACCCATGTAAATAAATGTGATTGCACTCGCTGGTATTTTTCCAGACACAAAGTACTTATGCACTAGCTGGTGAGGCAGGAAGCTCTCCTCCAGACCAGAGGGGGAAAACTTATTCATCCAAAAGGAAAAATGTTTTTGTTGGAGCAAATAACATTCTCCGACAAGGGACAGCTCACATTTCCTTTTCATAAAAATGTCCTCCTCTCTCCGGATTGCATTTTCCAGGAAGCACATCTCCAATGTGGCCTACATTATTACTTATTTGTTCATTTATTCATCTCAACACCCTCAGTTCAACTTAAGGTGATTCAATTCACCAAGCATTTGTTTAAAACCTACTGCTGTGCTAGGCACCAGTAATACAAAATCAAAACAGTCCCTGCCTTTAGGGAGCTTATAGTCTATTGGGAGGATACAATGGGTTTAATATTTTAAAGGATCATTGACTTCGTGGATACGGGTATTCCTCCATTAAAGTAAATTGCAATCCATCCATGCCTTCTCAGTCTGACAGTTGGTCAGTCAATAAGCATTTATTAAGTGTTTCCTCTTAGTCAGGCTCCATGCTAAGCACTGGAAATACAAATGCCAGCAAAAAAGAAAGCCCTGCCTCCAAAGGAGCTTACATTCTAGTGGGGGAAGATAGCAGGTAGAAGAAAGCGTAATTCTTGTCCCTGTTCTTCCATAGATCTTGGATTGGGAGTCAGAGGACCAGGACTTGAATTCTGGTTCTGCAATTCACTCAACCCCTCTGGTCCTCACATTGGAACCGGGATCTTCCTGATTCTGGGTCTAGCATACTATCTAATTGTCTCTCAGCTCCCTATCCACTCTAAATCTTTGATCCAATGAAGACCTACACACAGGGGACCCACCCCACCTGCTGGAGGCCCTACTTTGGAATGTTTACATTTTCTGGGGCCAACAAGGCTCTCAGACTGTTTATCTTGCCCCATAATAATAGCTAGAATTTATATGAAGTTATAAGGTTTGCAAAGGGTTTTACATATGTTAGATCCTTTGAGCCTCACAACAACCTTTTCAGATCCATGCTATTACTGTCTCTATTTCACAGAAGAGGAAACGGAGGTTAATTCATCCAAAGTCACATAGATGTTAGAGGTAGGATTCAAACCCAGATCCTCCCATTCCAAAAATCAGCATTCTTTCTACTGAATCACGCTGCAGATGGAAAGCAAAATTATTCTAACTGGTGAGATTCTCCTGAAATTCCTGTTTGTGGAAGACATTGCGCTAGTTAATTGCACTGATCCCCAGACATTTCAGAGACTATTCATTGAGGTCCATGAATACTGGAAACATAACAAATAATCCATGTAAGAAAAAAAATAAATGTCTGAAAAATGCCCTTTGTCCAGACTACAATGTGTGGTTGAATGACAAGTCCATATTGTCAGGCTCTGTATTAAGTTCCAGGGGTACATATATAAGCAAGCAAGACAATTGCTGCTCTCAAGGAATCTGCAATCTAATGTGAGAGGGAGGAAGATGACATGGAACTATGGAAGAGTAAACATATTATAGCACAGGTTGGAAATAGCTAGGAAAGGACATGGTGTGTTGGTTCCAGACAAGATCAGGTGAAATTTCACCTCATCAGAGCCCAGGGTCCACAGGATGGCATCTAGGTTCCAGTAGAAGATGAATGAGAAGGATGGTCAGACTGCAGATGGAATGGTTTGACATTGGATGGTTCATAAGTTCATATATCTGGGATGGACATTTGGATGGACAATGTATTAACTTGGAGAATGGAATAGGAGGAAGAGGGGACTGGACCACATTTGGGAAATTTCATATGATTTGAATGGTGTCAAGGTACTGCCCAGTACAAAGACCCCATCAGCCCACATTTTCAACCCAAATGGTTACCAGGAGAGCTATGTGACTATAAATCTTGGAATACTATAGTTTCTGGAGAACCAACGTAGCAGATGAGACAGAGAGAATAATAAGAGTAATGCTAACCTCCTGGATTTCCTAAGCTTCCTTTAAGTCTCCACTCAACTTATAGCTTCTGCAAGTAGCATGGCATGCAGCAAGCATTTAATAAATGCTTGTTGCCTGCCCATATTTTCTTGTACCTCTCCACACTGTGGCTTTCTTCTGAGACCACCACCAATTTACTCCAGTCTTTATCTTATTTGTACATAGTTATCTGCCTGTTATCTCCTCCTTTAGACTGTAAGCTCCTTGCAGGCAGGAACCATGTTTTTACCTTTTTTTTTATCTTCAGCCCTCAGAATTATGCCTGTCCCACAATAAGCTCTTAATAAGTACTTGTTGACTTGACTTCTAGCTGGATGGGAGGGAAAATAAGGAAAGTTTCATGAAAGAACAAAGAAAAAGCTTCCCAACAACTGGAGGGATCCCAAAGTAGAATGGGTTCCCACAGGAAATAGAGGGTTCCTCCTCACTAGAGGTCTGCAAGCAGGGGTCAAAAGACATTTGTTGGGTTTGTTGGGGAGAGGATTCGTGTTCAGGTATGTATTGAAATAAATGACCTTTCAGGTCCTTTCTAACTATAAGAGTCTGTAAGAGAGAAGTGTTTGATCTGGGACTTGAGAGAGGAGGAGATCAATAAGTGGAGACAGGGTGGGGGATGTATGTCAGGTTGAGAAATGCTTTCATTCATTCCTAGGAAACAAAGGAGTAGAAAAAACAAAGGAGTAGAGCTTACAGAATGTGTTTAGGGAATAACTAACCCAGTGTGACTGCACTACAGAATATTTAAAGGTGAATGAGGCATATGAGATAAAGACTGGAAAGGAAAGCCACAAGCCCTCAGAAGCCTACAGGGCAACATCATCAAACTGCTGTAGCCTGGGTCAAACGTTACTCTGTTCTCTTAGCAAACATGGTGGACTGGAAATGACTGAAGCGAAAAAGGATCCCTCTGCAGTGAATTTCTTCTAAGCAACACAGACTCAGAGGTAGAAGTGACTTTAGAAAGCGTCTAACCCAATCCCTTCATTTTGCAAATGAAACTAACCCTAAAGACTGAAAGTGACTTCCTAAATATAGAGCCAGGAGGACCTTCAGTGACACTCTGGTCCACTCCCCTATTTTGCATATGAGGAAACCAAAAGGAAATTAAGTGAGTCATATATATAGTAGGTATTGCATACATTGTAAGTACTTAGTATGGTGCCTAGCACATAGTAGGAGCTTAATAAGGGTTTATTGACCAAGGAGAGGCAGAGGTGGGATTGAACCCATTTACACACCAATCCAATCCTGGGTATCAAAGAGAGGATAACTCACCTCTCCAAGACCATAGTGACTTCCCTCTTCTAAAGTAGTCTTTGGTTTGGGACCATGGCATACCTTGTCCTCACCCAACAATATGAACAGCATGAAACTGGGCCCTGAATATATTCAATTTACTCTATGTTGGTCATACTTTTGAGGGGTGGAACAATCAGAAGGTTTCAATCCAATTCCCCAAACATTTATCAAGTCCCTTCTATATGTCAGGCATGTACTAGTCTGGGAATAGAGACTGCTGCTACAAAAAGCAGAGCAGACCTTTCCCTCAAAAAGCTGACATTCTACTCGGAGGTCACAATGGGTGTACAGCTAAATAAATATATAATACATACAAACTATTTTATAATGGTTGGGGAAGGAAAGAATCTTGTCCCATGGGGGAATCAGGAAAGGTCTCGTGTAGAAGGTAAAGCTCCAAGCAGAGCCTTGAAGAGAATTAGAAGAGTAAGTGAGGAAGGAAAGGATCCTAGGCTCTCAATGACAACTCTTTTTGTTTTTAAGGGATGCTGACTCCAAAAACTGGTAGCAAACAGATAAAGAATATGTTAAGGATGATGTGTCCACTCTAAGAAAGAACAATGAGCCATTTACTGAATCAATGTACAGCTCTATTGTGCAGTATAATTAAGAAAGCCTTGAAGTCTTGGGTACAATTAGTTGGGAAGTTAGGTCCTTATGGAGAAACAGAAAATCTGGATTTCAAACTCACTTAAAAGGCAGGGAAAAGTAATAATAATCATTTGTTCATGTTTATAGAGTGTTTTGATGGTTTTTACCCAGTAGATTAAAATTTCTCGAAGGTGAGTCTGTTCCATTATTTTTTTGTCTCTTACAACAGATGATGGCACACAATTGGTACTTAATAAATGTTTCTTAATTGCTTGCTTCAGTTTTGCCATGATGAGATGAAAAAAGTTTTAACCAGATCACAGGACTTAAGAATCAGGAAAGGCCTGAGTTCAAATCCTACCTCTGGCACATAATATCTGGGTGACCCTTGGCAAGTCATTTGATTCTTTCTTCTTCTTTTCCCTCATCCATAAAATGGAAATAATAATAAACTTACCTCCCAGAATTGTTGTGAGGCTCAAATGAGATAACACATAAATAATAAATAGGAAGCACTTGGAAAATTTGATAGAAGCATATAAATGTGAGCTACTTCAATCACTATTACTATTTTTGGATTGCAAAGTTCTTGTTCTGAAGATCTAGTCCTACTATGAGTCAGGCAGGGCAGAGCTGGAACTAAAAAATAGGTCTTGTGTTTCTCATTGCAAGATCACTTCTATCCTATCCTTTAGAGGAGACAATAATAAGGTCAGAATTATGGAGGTATATAGCAGGGCAAATGACCAAATTATTCTGTGTGCCACCTTAAGGAGTATGTTGATTTATTTGTTTGAAAAGAGGACTGAGGAATCTCTAGACAGCTTTTAGTGTGAGAAAGGCCTAGGGAGTTTGAATTGACTGCAAGGTCAATACGAGTCAATAATGTGACCCAACAACCCCAATATTAATGGTCTCTTTTCACTTTGGTACTTTAGGAGTCTGTGATTTGATCTAGATGAGTATTCCCTCTATAATTCTGAGTTCAAGTGCCCCATTCCTTAGTAAAGAAAGACTTGTTGAAGAGGGAAGGGAAGAGAAAAAGAATTTATTTATCCCCTTTGGTTAATGAATATTCTCTGAACTTTAGCAAACTGTTGTTATTTAATCATTTCAACCTTCATGACCCTTTTTGGGGGTTTCATTGGTACATATTGGAATGGTCTGCCATCTCCTTCTCCAGCTCATTTTAGAGACGAGGAAACCAAGGCAGAGTTAAGTGACTTGCCCAGGGTCACACAGCTAGGAAGAGTCTGAGTCCATGTTTTATGGGTGTTCTTGACTGCAGGAGCAACATTCTATCTACTACACCGCCTAGCTGCCTGAGCTTAGTGGGAGGATCCTCAGATGATAGACACTTAAAAGTATTGGGGTTGGAGATGGGAGTGAATGGGAAGAAAGAGAAGGGGGCACTTAGCAAAGCCTCTTCGACTTGATAAGACCTGTTAGATCTGGCAGTTCATCCAGTCATCCTGCGAATAAATATTTGTTAAGTACCTACTATGTGTCAGACACTCTGCTGAGTTCTGGGGATGCAAACTAAAGCCAAAAAAAAGTCTCTGAAGATGGTCACCAGAGGGAAGGCACTAGAATTAAGGGCAATCAGAAAAGGTTCCTGTAGAACAGTGGTTCTCAACCTGTGGGTTGCAACCCACATATTTCCAATGGTCTTAGAAACTGGGACACCACCCCTCTGTCTATCTCCAGGCAGGTCCACCCACATGCAGATATGCCCACATACCAGTATTAAAGGGTAGTGACATTAGGAAGGTTGAGAACCACTGCTATAGAAGGTAGGATTTTAGGTGGGACTGAAAAGAGATCACGCAGTTCAGGAGGCAGAGATGAGAAGGGATCATATTCCAGGCGCTGGGGGCAACCAGTGAAAATGTCCAAAGTCTAGAGATGTAGCATCTTGTTTTAAGAACAACAAGGAGGCCAATGGGCCTGACTTCTAGAGTTTATAGAAGAAAGTAAAAGAAAGAAGACTGCAAAGGTAGAGAAGGAAAACAGGTTATGAAGGATTCTGAATGTCAATGGCAGAGGTCAAGTGACTTGTCCAGGGTCACACAGCTAGTAAGTGTCTAAGGCAGATTTTTTTACTCCAGATTCAGGACTCTATCATTGTGCTGACAGGTGACAGAGTGCTGGCATGACAGAAGATGGCATAATAGTCATCTTCAAATAATCTGAAGTTCTGTTATGAGAAAGAGAGATAAAACTGGTTTGAGGCTGGAATATGGAATTTGCAGCAATGGAGAAGAATTACAAAGAATGGAAATTCAGGTATTTCATTTCCTTTGATTCTCACAACAACCCTGTGAAGTAGGTGCTATTATTAACCCCATTTCACAAATAAGGAAGCATAGGCAGACAAGGCTAAGTGAGGGGGTCACTTAGCTCATTAGTGTCTGAGGCAGGATTTGAACTCAGGTCTTCTTGATTCTTGATCAATTTCAACTTGATATCAGGAGAACCTTATTATCAATCAGAGTTATCTAAAAATGAAATGAGTTCTTTCCAGAAGTGATCGTATAACCTCTCTCATTTTCAAGAAAAGTCTGGATGATCCAATGTCAAGGACACTGCAGAGTCGACTGCTGATCAAATAAATGGCCACTGAGGTCTTTTTCACCTCTGATATTCAATGACTCTTTGTGCATAATTCAATGAGGCAGTTGGGTGGTACAATGGAGAGAGTGCTGAGTCCAGAATCAAGAAAATCTGGGTTCAGATCCTGCCATAGACACTTACTATATGACCTTGGACCAAACTTAGCTTCTGTCTATCTCAGTTTCCTTATCTATAAAATGAGAATAACAAGAGCATCTACCTCATAGGATTGTGGTGAGGATTAAAGGTGACAATATATCTAAAGTGCTTTGCAAACTTTCAAGAGTTATACAGAATATGGCAGATTAGAGCCAACAAACCAGCCACTCTCCCAACATTCCACTCTGAACAACTCTAAAATAATGCCTTAAGCAAAGAACCTGGTCACAGTTTCGTAGCCAAGAGGAACACTCGTGCTTGTGGATGCAAGGCAGCAGGGACCCTTCCAAGGTAAAACCCAGAGCCCACAGCTAGAGAGCAGTGACCAAATCTCTCCTCCAATTATTCCACCTTGAAAGCACCAAAAATTTGCAGACTCCCCAGAACTAGCTCTAAAAACAGCAAAACCTGAAGTTTGGGACAGTGCCTCCTTACCCTAAAGTGAGCAGAGTCTAACATTAACATAAAGTTCAAGGTCAAGAAATAGTTTTAAAAATGAGCAAGCAACAACAATCAAAAAAAGAAAAAACTTGACCATATAAAGCTACTACAGTGGCAAGGAAGACCAAGATACAAATTCAGAAGACAAAAAAATATGAAAGCAGCTATAAACAAAGCCACAAAGAAAAATGCTAAGTAGGCCCAAGTCCAACAAGAACTCCTAGAAGAATTTTTAAAAAGACATAAGGGTGGTAAAGGAAAAGTTGGGAGAAGAAATGAGAGCAATAAAAGACAATTATGAAAAGAGAATTAACAGCTTGGTAAAAGAGAAACAAAAATTAATGAAGACAATAACACTTGAAAAATAGAATCAACCTAATGGTAAAAAGAGGCACCAAAAAATCACTGAAGAAAAGAACTCCTTAAAAAGTAGAACTGAACAAATGGGGAAAGTGACATAAAAGTTCACTGAGTAAAATAATTCCTTAAAAATTGGAATTGGTAAGTGGAGTAAATGATTCCATGAGACATTAAGAAACAATAAAATAAAGTCAAAAGGAGGAAAAATAGAAGAAAATGTGAACTATCTTATCAGGAAAACAACTGACCTGGAAAATAGATCAAGGAGAGATAATTTAAGAATTATCACACTAATGGGAAGCCATGATGAAAAAAAGAGCTTAGACATCATATTTCAAGAAATTATCAAGAAAAAGTGCCCCCTATGTCTTAGATACTCAGGGTAAAATAGAAATAGAATACATCCAAAAGAGATCTCAGAATTAAAAGTTCCTGGAATTTTATAGTCAAATTCTAGAGCTCCTAGGTCAAGGAGAAAATGTTGTGAACAATCAGAAAGGAAAAAAACAGTTCAAATATTGTGGAGCCACAGTCAGGATCATGAAAGATTTAGCAGTTTCCACATAAAAGGAAAATGGGGTTTGGAATTCTGGAAGGCAAAGGAGCTAGTTTTACAACCAAGAATAACCTACCCAGAAAAACCAAGAATAATCCTTTAGGGGAAAAATGAATATTTAATGTAATAAAGGACTTTCAAGAATTCCTGATGAAAAGACCAGAGCTGAATAGAAAATCTGACATTCAAACACAAGAGAAGCATAAAAAGTTCAACACAAAAGACAAATGATAAGCCCCAATAAAGTTAAAGTGTTTACATTTTTGTGTAGAAAGATGGTACGTTAATATGTAAGAACTTCATCATTATTAAGGCAGTTAAAAGGAGTTTACATAGACAGAGTGCATGAGTATAAGTTGATTATGTTAGAATACTCTCAAAAAAAATTTTAAAAAGGTGAGAAAGAAGGATGCACTTGGAATAGGGAAAATAGAGAAATAAAATGGGGGAAATTATCTCATATAAAAGAAGCATGTAAGGAAGGGCTTTTACAGTGGAGGGGAATATAAGCAGGGTGGTGGACAATTCTTGAACCTCACTCTTCTCAGGATTGGTTCAAAGAGAGAAAAACACACACAATATGCCCATGTGTGCATGCGCGCATGCACACACACACACACATGCACACTCAGTTAGATATAGAAATCTATCTTACCCAACAGGCGAATCTTAACAGAAGGAATTTAAAGAAGGAATGATAAAAGAGAGGGCCAATTAAGTAAGGCAGTGGTCAGAAGCAAAACAGACTTTTGAGGAATAATAGGATAAAAAGAGAGAGTAAAGGATAAACAGAAGAAAATAGAATGGAGGGAAATACATAGAAATCATAAATACAAATGTAAATGAGAAGAACTCACCTATAAAATGGAAGT
Organism: Pseudocheirus occidentalis; assembly: GCA_028646575.1. Taxonomy (NCBI): domain Eukaryota; kingdom Metazoa; phylum Chordata; class Mammalia; order Diprotodontia; family Pseudocheiridae; genus Pseudocheirus; species Pseudocheirus occidentalis. The sequence goes on along the minus strand of CM053596.1, from coordinate 26,843,233 downwards.
GGATAAGCAATGGATTTGAAACCAGAACCCAACAATATCTTGTTTATATGAGACATATTTGAAACAGAAAGATACACACAAAATTAAAATAAGGGGCTGGAGCAGACTCTATTATGCTTCAGAATTGAAAAGAGAAAAAAAGATGGAAGTAGTGATAATGATCTCAGATAAAACAAAAGCAAAAATAGACCTATTAAAAGAAACAATCAGGGAAACTACATTTTAAGAAGAGATACCATGAATGATGAAATAATATTTTAACAATTTCACAGCAAGTTTCTGTAATAAAGGCCTCTTTTCTCAAATATATAGGGAATTGATCCAAAATTATAAAAAATAAAATTCATTCCCTAATTGATAAATTTTCAAGGGATAGAAATAGATCATTTTCAGAAGAAGAAATCAAAGCTAACTATAGTCTACAGGGGAAAAAATGTTATGTCACTATTTATTAGAGACAGACAAATTAAAACAACTCTTAAGTACCACCTCATACCTATCAAAAATGGCAAATACTGGAAGGGATACGGAAAATGAGTACAGTAAGAAATTGCTGGTTGAGTTGTGAACTGATCCAACCATTCTGGAGAATAATTTGAAATTATTCCCCAAAGGGTTATAAAACTGGAATGCCATGCACAAGTAGCTTTCCAAAAGAATACTACCGTGAACAGGTTTTAAGGTCCTGATTACACAGTATAGTGAACACTTCATTTATTCCATAACAAATCAAGGAAAGCTTTCTCAGAAAATCAAGGTACAATATAAGTACACAACATTACATCTTATCACAGAAAATCACAATATAGTGTTCACAATAGCTTAACATTAGAATGGCTATATAGTTTTCACCAAAGTGGCCACAGTATTTAGAACAAAAGAATAATCATCTGGTTTCCCTAAGGGGAAAACCCTCCTTACTTAATCATTCAATCATTTCACAATACAAGTCAGTCTTCCACTCATAGGGTAATCACAAGTTAACTTAATCAGTCATTTATCCATATTCACAATTACTAAGTATCATTAATCACTAAATACAATCATTAAAAAATTACACAAACCTTCTACCCCTCAGTGCCTAAAACTTCAATTTCATCATGAATTCAATATCCAAGGAGAGCCCTTTTCTTCATCTTGACTCAGGGTGATCTCTCAGATTCCCTGGATCCCCTTCCATGGTCCCAGCTCCTACCTGAATCAACCAAACAGTCACCTGGATTCAGAGGCAGACAGCTCCCAGGTCCTTGTCCAGTCCTCCAGGCAGTTGTCTTCCAGGAGGCAACAGCCACTTTGGCCTTCCAGGAGGAAACAGCCTTCAGCAGATTCTGGTCTCATAGAAAACTCCAACTCAGTTCTAAGTCCAGTAGCAGCCCAGTTCCCAGATGCTGGAACAATTCTGCTTCCTCCACCAGGAGTAAAAGTTCTTGATTCTGATTGTCTCTCCTTTGGAGCTTTTCTTAAATACACATACACACACACACACACACACACACACACATTGGCTTCCTGTCTCAGCCAACCCCTTCCTGTTATGTTAGCAATGGGAGGCAGAGTTCACACCTTCTGTTTCTTTCACAGAAGTACTTGGCCCTTAGTTACTAAGGGCTAAGTACCTGCTCAATTAATTTCCATTACAAAAACTGTGCATACCATTTGACCCAGCAATACCACTTTTAGGTCTGTATCCCAAAGAGATTGAAGAAAAAAGAAAAGAATCTATATGTACAAAAATATTTATAGTAATTCTTGGTGGTGGCAATAAGTTGGAAATTGAGGGGCTGCCCATGAATTGATTATGATAGCATACTACTGGGCTATAAGAACTGACAAAAGGGGATGATTTCAGAAAAACATGGGAAGGCTTACATTTTCATGAGAAGATGTCCTAAATGTTACCAAACTGCCATAAGAGTCCACAATACCTTCTGTAAGTCTTTCCCAGTCCTCCTTAATATTAATGCCTTCCCTCAGTGATTATCTCCAATTTATCTTAAGTCTTGTTCACAGTTGTTTACTTGTTGTCTCCCCCATTAGACTGTGAGTCCCATCAGAGCAGGGACTGTTTCTTCATTTCTTTGCATCTTCAGTCCTTAGCATAGTGCCTAGCATGTAGAAGTTCTTAATAAATGCTTGTGGATGTGACACAGAAAAAAATAAAATAAACTTCTGATGTAGAATAGCCAGCAAACATATCACTATCTCATGTCTTAAAGAGAATTCATTATTCTCTCCCCAAAATTGTCTCTTCTTCCAAAACTACTTATTTCTGTCAAGGGTATGACCCTCCTCCCATTAACCCATGTTCAAACCAAGGTATTCACTTTTCCTTCTATTGCACTGCACCACATACAATACAGTTTAAAGTACCATATATTTTGCCTCTTTCACATCTGGCCCCTTTCCTCAAATTACTCATGCTGTCTTTAATTTAGGCCCCCACCACCTCTTGCTAGACTTTTAAAACCAATGAGCCTTTGTGAGTTTTCTTTCTTCCTAACTCTCCTTTCTTCATTGTGGTGTTCAAGGGTGTGGAATCAGGAAGCCCTAAGAAGGTTTAGAGACATGGGCTCTAAACTTGGGCCATCTTCATCCTCCAGAGACGTGCTTCTGTCAATGACCCCAGCTCTTTCTCCCACTCTCAGGCATTTGAATCTTAAAAGAGTATTATCCAAGTGAACTTCTCCAAGTGTTTTTCATTAATTACAACAGTCCCACATATGCAGAAATGAATTACACGACACGGATGCAGAATGACTTTACTCACTTTCATCTTTTCCTTCTCAGCAGGCTGTGAAATAGGACCCACTATTCCAGTAGGAGAGATGATTCAGGTGGCAATAAGCCAAGTTATAATGACTATGAGAGAGCAGACTTCTCTCCCTCTAAAATGAATGTCACTTGAAAACCCACGGATAAGTCCTTCCCTTCTGCCTTCACCCTCTACACACATTCACAATTTTACATTCTTCTTTGCTTTAAGAAAAAAAAAGTCAGTTTTTCCCAGTAAGATTATAAATAGCATTGAGATCACATGTCTAAATGCCAATCCACACCAAACATTTCCCAGAAAGAGTCTTCCTTCGTATCCCATTTTAAGAACAGGAAAGATATGAGAAAAAAATATTTTTGAACCTGTACAATCTTCATGTGAAATTGAATTCCTGACTATGGAGAAAACTTCAGAGGTACCCAGTGATCTTCTGGAATTGCTAAACCTTCCAAGATAATAAAAAAGACTGGGAAACCATGCACCTCATCATGATGTAGGAAAAAGAGGGGGCACCATAGCCAAAAAACCTCTCCCTCACCTAATTTTCATATTACTTTATATTTTCCCATTAGAGATTCATTCATTTGGATTAAGATACTGCATTTCCAATGGTCTCCATATGAAACTGAAATTATTGTTGTTGTTCAGGTGTTACAGTTGTGTGTGACTCTTCATTACCACATTTGCGTTTTCTTGACAAAGATACTGGAGCAGTTGGCTATTTCCTTCTCCAGCCCATTTTACAGATGAGGAAACTGAGGCAAGTGGAGTTAAGTGACTTGTCCAGAGTCACACAGCTAATAAGGCTTGAACTTAACTCAGGCCTTCCTTTCTCCAAGCCCGGCACTCTATCCATTGTACCACCTAGCTGCAAGTAAGACATCTCAAAGATTCTATTGCCATCTAATCTTGGTCAAATCACATCTGCCGTATTGGGTTCAGTTCTAAGGGTCACATTTTAGGAAGGACGTTGACAAATGGTCCAGGAATAGGAAGACCGGATGGGGAGAAGATTGAAAATCACTCATATGAAAATCAGTCTAAGAGACTGGGAATATTTCATCTAGAAACAAAAAGTCTTAGGGAAGATATGACAGCTGTCTTCATGAATCTGAAGGCCTGTCAAGGGAAAGAGGGATTATTAAACTTGATTGGCGTAGCCCCAGAAAGAAGAACTGAGAAAAGTGAACATGGAGGTACAAAGACAGAAGGAGAAATCTAGCAATTAGAGCTAAGCAAAAGTAGAACCAGCTACCCAGGGATGTAGTGAGGGCCCCTGCCCCAAAGGTCTTCAGACAACAATTAAATGACCATGTGTTGAGAAGCATTTAGAGAGGATTCTTAATCAAGTATAGACTAGACGACATACCCTCTGAGAGCTCTTCCTCAGACATTCTATGATTCTTTTTTGTCTAAAAGTATGTCATCTAGACAGGCTTCCTTTATTCCCTTCTCCTCTCAGAGCACCTACTCCTTTGAAATTCATGTGATCGCCTTTCACCTAAATAGGTTCCTCCTTTTCCTAGGACTCCTTTAGGGGAATGGACACAGACTTACAGATTCTTCCCCTGACTTTCTCTAGCTCTGAAATAAATATACAACTCTCCCTTGGGTTTTCCCAGGAGATTTTACTGCTAGCCAATACAGGAAGACAGGCAATAGTTTAAAATAGAAAGCAAAAAAGGAAGTTAAGAGAAGTCTTCAGCCTTCCAAGAAGAGGTAATTCTAGTTTTCAACAAGATGTCAGAGAAGATGGATCAAATCTTTCATAGCATTTGTCTGCCATCTTTGATATATTTTAATTCTTGTCATTTCAGCTGCCACACAATTGACAAATTTCTTTTGAGGGGGTTGTTTTTGGGAGGGGGGAGGCAGGGTAATTAGGGTTAAGTGACTTGCCAAGGTCACATGGCCAGTAAGAGTTAAGTGTCTGAGGTCGGATTTGAACTCAGGTCCTCCTGACTCCAGGTCAGTGCTCTACCCACTGCACCACCTAGCCACCCCTTGACAAATTTCTAAAATTATTGAACTGAATATTGTCTCATCCCCTCCCTCATTTCACAGATGAGAAAACTGAAACCAAAAGAAGAGTGGTTTACCCAAAGTCACACAGCTACTTAGCATCCAATGTAGGATTGGATTCAGAAGTGAAAGAGATTGCAAAGGCCATTATGTACCTGTACCTAAGAATGTTCTCTATGACCTCCTTGTCAAGAGAACATGAAGCCTTTGTCTGAAGACATCCAATGAAGGAAGCACACTGCTTCATGACATGCTCCATTGGTAGCTTTCATTGTTAGGAAAGTTTTCCTGATGTGGAGCCTTAATGGGACTCTACAGTGTTCAGTCAGGACTTTTGCTTCTGTCCTTTGAGACCAAAGCAGAGTAAGCCGACTTCTTCTTCCATATGACAGACCTTAAAATATTTGAGGTCAGCTATGATGTCCCCTTAAGTTTTCTCTAGGTTAAGCATCCCCCATTCTTTCAACTAATACTCATATGGCATAATCTTGAGATAACTTGACCATTCTTGTCTTTCTCAATCATGAGATATGCAAATTTAGGGAGATCTGTACTCCAAATTTCCAAATGTGCTATTTGTGTTCAACCTGCCATAGAGCCTTCCAAGCTTGTATTGATCTGATCAGCCACTGTTAGACACACTGTACAATGACCCCAACATAATAGTATCATTTTGGTCCTCTTTGAGAATGAAGAACAACAACTACCATCCTCTGGACTTTCTGCAGGTCTTTAATATCAGTCAATCAATCAACAACATTTATTAAGCACCTATGTTTCAAGCACTGGGAGTACAAAGAAAGGCAAAACTACAATCCCAGTCCTCAAGAAGCTTACAGTCTAATGGGGAAGACAATACAAGCAAGAAAATATGTAAAAATAAGATATATAAAAGCATAAATTAAACAGAATTAACCGAGCGAAGGCAGGAGAAAATGGGGCATGTGGAATGGAATATAATGCTCCAAATATGGTCTCACCAGGGCAGAATACTATAGGACTATCACCTCCCTAGTCCTGGATACCATGATGATTCTCTTAAAAGAAGCTGCCCAAAAGAGCTTTAGGTCAATTTTTGTTTGTTTTGCAGTCACTGGCACTGTTGGCTCATGTTATGATTGCCATGCCCTAAGACCCCCAGATCTTTTTCATATGAACTCCTCCCTAGCCAAGACTGTGCCACCATTGGTAAAGACTCAGGACTCTTGACTCTTTATCAGTAAGTGTTCTTCCCACTTATAAGGCACTGAGAAAACTGAATCCTAGAGAGCTCTAACGATGGGATCAAGGCTACATAGCAAGCTAATCCATAAGATGCTAAATCTAAATCTGGAAGAGAACTCAGAGGCTAATTCATCCAACTTCCTCATTTTATGAATGAATAAACTCCAGGAGCTCAGGGAGATTGAGTTATTTTCCCCAAAGTTACACATGTAGTTAGTGTCAGAAATGGAATTTGGACCCAGTTTGCCTCAGTCTAGAACCTGTGGAAGCTACATTGGACTTGGAATAAGGAATCATAGCACCTACTTCCCAAGGTTGTCATGAGGGTAAAATGAGACCATGTTTGTGAAGCACATTGAAAACCTTACTTTTTTCATGCTTGCTATCATTATTTTCATACTGCCTTTATACTGGCAGAATCCAGACTGATACCTGCATTTCCCGATCATTAGTCCCATGCCCTTTCAATGTGAACATGAAAACACTTTCTCCTTCTCCAGACCAAAGTCAGAGCAATCGTGCTCTGGTCCTGCCCTAGGGTTGGTCCTCCCTAAATGTTCTGCTGACATCAGCCACTGCGGATATTATTCTGGCTGACTCAGCCATATTCAAGCCATCTATGCTAGTTTCTGGCTCTCCCTAAACAGAAAGCAGAAACTGGCTCTTTTCTAAATCTAATAAATCAGTGTTTCACTTGGTGAGCAGGCAGGAAACCTGTAGGAAGTTCCCTCTTAAGCCCAGCATTTGCTCCTGACTGGTATTGATCTGAAACGTGAGGCTTCCTGCAGATCGAGTAATGTTTCCCTTCTTCCTGCCAGCAACAAGAACAGCACATTTCTGTGATGAAAAGAGAATCAATAAATTAATAAGTTTTTACTAAGCAACTACTGTGGGTACAATCCTTTGCTAGGCACAGTGAAGGCTATGGCCGTGAGCCAGACTTGGGTCTTGTTCTGGGGGAATTTATATTCTGGTCATTCAGGAGGTAAGACAAGTTATACACACTCAAGACATAATGCCAGAATTTATTTTTCTCAAAATTAGTGAGGAAAATTACGAGAATTTATGGAGTCCAAAAGAAGAAGAAAGCACCATTGGCTGCGGTGATCAAGGAACATTGCATGCATTCATTCAAGAATTCATTCATTCAACATCATCTATGCAGGACATTTCTATGCCAATCAGTGTAGGGTAATTAAGAGTTGGTCCCAACTACCATGGGACTTTCAGTGCAGCAGAAAGCACCACACATACAGAAACAAACAATATCTATAATGCAGATTAAAATATGATCATCAATAAATATTAAGGCCCTACCATGTGACAGGCGCTATAGTAAGTGCTGAAAACACAAAAGGAGACAAAAGACAGTCACTGCCCTCAAGGAGCTTACAGTGTAATGAAGGAGACAATAAGCAAGTAAACACACACACACAGCAAGCTTTATACAGGAGAGATAAATTATTAACAGAGGGAAAGCACTACAATTAAGAGGGATCAGACCGCTAGGTGGCACCATAGTGCACAGAGTGCTGGGCCTGAAGTCAGGAAGGCTCGTGTTCATGAGTTCAAATCTGGTTTCAGACATTTGCTAGCTGTGTGATCTTGGGCAAGACACTTTACCCTGTCTGCCTCAGTTTTCTCATCTCTGAAATGGGTCGGAGAAAGAAATGGCAAACCACTCCAGTATCTCTGCCAAGAAAACTCCAAATGGGGTCACAAAGTATCAAATACAACTGAACAGCTGGGAAAGGTTTCCCATAAAAAAAATAAAACAAAATAAGAGGGATTTTCATTGGAATTTAAAGGAAGCTGGGAATGCTAATAGGCAGTTAAAATATGGAGCTGTTTACCAGTAGATCCGGATGATAGAAGCTGCTGCCAACAGGTCTGATGAGGCCACCGGTCTCTTTCCTCCTTGGAAGTTGTCTGCAAACTGCCTCAAAAAGAAAAGTCAACCCAAGTTTTCAGACCTGTGTTTCTAGACTGGCTTTCATTCTACCTAGTTGACTATGTTCACTTATCCGGACAAAAGAGGAACAAAGATACCTATTGTTTGGGTGCTCCAAGGGATGATGTAACTTGTCTGGCCCTTCCTGTGTTCCCTTGCCCACATATATCCTCAGAGAGAATTACGTGCACAGTGGCTATTCTATAAACTACTGCTGGCAGTTTTAAGGCAGGGCAAACAACCCCAGAGCTGGTCATTAATGACATTGTATCATGAGGTCAAGAACACTCGAGTTCTTGAAAAACATCTTCTGAGACCTTACCTGTTGTCCAGGATATATACTTGTGATAAGCTATGGGGCATGCTGGCAGTCAGAGGTCATTGGACCTGAAAATAAGAAGAACCAAGAATTTTTAAGGTCCAAAGAAAGGAAAATCACGGGAAATATGGAACTGGCTACAAATCCCTGGAAATTGTGTTACTTCTTAGTTTTAAAAATAATTACTGCACATGGCAGAAGTGTGCAGTTCTGTGAATAATGCCCATTTTAGTTCCTTTTGTATTAGAATGATTCTGTTTGTGTTTGTTAAGTTCAGAATAAAAAAATGTTGAAAAAAGAATAAAAAAGGAAAGATCAGACTCAAGCTGGGCTCTTGCTGAACAGAATTTGGATCAGTGGGAAAACATTTCAGAAAAGGAGATGGCATGAGAAGAAGAGGGAGGAGAATGAAGTAGCAAATCTGTCCCTGTATTAGAGGCAGAGACTAAAGCGCTGAACTCACACTTATTCAGTCGACTTGGACAATACACCTAAAGATTGAGGTGGTAGTGTAACTCAGCGGAAATAAAACTGTATTTTGAGTCAGAAGACTGTGGTTCAAATCCTGGAGGCAACACTTACCATCTTCTGTGAACTCTGGCAAATCACTTCTCTGGGCCTATGTTTTCCAATCTGTAAAAGGGGTAGAGGGTGGAAAAGATGATCTCTGGAGTCCTATGTCTCAATTGATTATCCTAGAAGGTCTATAAGGTCTTTCTAGTTTCGTGACTCAGTTTCCCAGTCCATAAAGTGAGATTTATCCCTAATTGCAAACCAAAGCACCTCATAGAGGTGCCCAAGAATTCAATGGCCTGTTGGTTGAGAGCCATGAGAATTTTATGATTAATGCTCATTATCATTATATAATTCCTCCATTTCATCGAGTCTTTATTTAACTTAATAATGCCTCAAGCCTGAAAATAGAAAATATTAAACCTTAAAAGTTAAATGATTGATCTCAATGTCAGGATCATAGAGTACTCAGGAGGCCCATGTTTTAACCAGAGAACATTTTTCATCTCATGGCCCATCGTAGCCTGTGAATATGATTAGCATCTGAGAAGCCGGAAGGTAAAATCTAATTAAGTTCCTTCTGCTGTTTGGGGGCACACTTTTAAATCGTTAGGGAAGGATAAGGGGGGAACCCTACCCAGTAAATCATAAGTACATACCCAGTCAGACTCAGACTTACAAGAGGCATATTAGCATAAGTCAGAGACAACCAGGGTCCCCAAAGGCAAGAGATCAATGATGAGGGGAGAAGTCAATCACAGAGGCCCCACTGGTAACCTAGAGGTTAATATTAATGGCAAGAGCAGCTAGTGTTAGTAGAGTTCGTTAAGTTTTGTGAAGCATCTTACCAATATTATCTCATTTTGATCATCACAACAACCCTGGGAGGCAGGTGTTACTATTATCCCTATCTGACAGAGAAGGAAACTGAGGCAGACGGAGATGAAGTGACTTGCCCAGGGTCATACAGCTAGTAGATGTCTAAGGCTAGATTTGAACCGAGGTCTTCCTGACTCCAATCCAAGATCTCTAACTACTTCCAGTCTAGTGAATATCAAAGAATAGTTAATGTGGGGTTGAAAATTGTACTATGTCCTGCGCTGAAAACAAACTATTGGATTTTAACCGAAAGAAAGATCCAGAGGAAGTGGCATCAGTGGGTGGGGAATATCGAGGCCAATCCTGCCAGACCTCAAGATGATTCTGTGAGTACAAATGAGGTCATGGTTGGCAAGCATTTTGCAAAGATTAGAAAACTGTGTAAATGTTAGTTTTGGATGGAGAAGTAGCCTAGAATCATGACTAGAAGATCAGCCTTGAAATCGTGAAGACCCAGGTTCAAGTCCCACTCTGAGGCATCCTAGGTATGTGTCCATGGGCAAGTCTCTCCCCCAAGCAACTCCTACCAAAAGGAGAGTTCTCTATGGACCAATAAATGCCAGGGATTATTAAGATCATAGCTTTAGAAATAAAATGAACTTAAAGATCAGCCAGTCTAACCTCCCTCACTTTACCAGAAAGAAAGCTGAGGTTCATGGAGGTGACACGGATTACCCAGGCCACACAACAAGTACAAGTCAAAGGCAGGCCTTGAACCCAGATCTTCATGACTGAAGCTGACTGTCTATCTACTACAGCAACTCCTTTTGTTTCATGTAAAATACCTCATTTAACCTTTCCAGGTAGGAAACATTTTATGTTTGTCCCTATATAAGAGATGAAGAAAATGAGGTTCACAAGGAATAACTGGACTTGTCCAAGGTATCACAAGGTATCACAAGTAACAGAACCAAGATTCTGCTCCTGGTTTTCTTTTCCTTTTTTTGAGGGGGTAAGGCAAGGCAATTGGGGTTAAATGACTTGCCAAAGGTCACACAACTGGTGAGTATGCCAAGTGTCTGAGGCTGGATTTGAACCCAGGTCCTCCTGACTCCAGGGCCAGTGCTCTATTCACTGCACCACCTAGCCACCCCCTGCTTCTGGTTTTCTGATTCTGAATCCAGTTGTCTTTGCACCATATCACAAACGTCCTTTGAAATTAGAGCCTGGATCCCTAAGGTCCCTTCTGGTTCAGTCATTTAGCTTCTGGGTCAAGAAACTGCTGACCTTGATCTCTGTTGGCTACTGCATTTGGATGGGATTGGAGCTGGAGCATACAGAATCCAGAAGGATGCAATCACTTTTCTTAAGGCCAGAGTCCTTCCTCCTAGCCCAGGACCCAGCTATCCTTATTAATTACTTGCACTTTCAATGATGGTCCATTGGATGCTCTTTGGGCACAAACAGTACCCATTTAGTTCTGCATGACTGGCTTTTGACCCCCATCTTGCCAATGCTTATTGATCCCCAGCGTAGTAAATTCTCCTAAATAGATTCTATGAATTAGGAATCACTGCTGTCAACTTTGTTTCCACCTCATTCAGTCTTTTTTTTTCTTTTCTTTTCCAATAAATAAGTACTTACAT
>CM053596.1:26813671-26824944 GCA_028646575.1 Pseudocheirus occidentalis | reverse complement strand
CCCACCAGAACTCCATAAAAACGACACCCCCAAACTCCTTCCCCCAAGCATTTGCTATCTCCTAAGAGTCCACGCTGCTCAGATGCTCCTAACTCCAATCAACAGTTATGTAAGTGACTTTCCCTTTCTTTATTTTCTTCTCATGCTGACTGCCTCCCTCAACCACTCCAATCCCATCCCCATGTCATTTGTCTCTATACCCCCATTCATTCCTGTACTTTTTGTGCCATTTGCCCCTACACCCTCTGTGCCTTATTAAAGTATGATTGACACATTATTCTCTATTGTCATGGTGGTCTTTCCTGGCAAGTACCCAAAGAACCAAGCATGCTTGTCATTACTTAATAATTCCATAAATTAATTAGCAATTCACCTTCTTCACCCTTGTCTCACACAAATGTACAGCTTTACTCCTACTAAGGTAAACCCTTCTACATGCTCAAGTGATCCATTCCTTCCCATCTCCTTCAACAGACTGCCCCCCCCTTGTCATCTCCACACTATGACTTATCTTCAATCTCTGTCTACTGGCTCCTTCCCTTCTGCCTACAACCATTCCAGGGTGTCCTCTACTCTCACAAAGACCCTCATTTGATCCTTCCATCCCCACTAAGTATCATCCTATATCCCATTTGTCTTTCATGGTTGGATTCCTAGAGGAAGCTGTCTACCATAGTTACCTCCACTTTCTCTCCTCTGGCTCTTCTTAACCCTTTACAATCTAGCTTCTGACGTCATCATCACACCAAAACTTACCTCTCCAAAGTTACCAACAATTTCCTAATTTCCAAATCTGGTAGACTTTTCTCAGTCATTCTCCTTTGATCTCAGCCTTTGACACTACTGATCACTCTTTTCATTCTCTCTAGGTTTTCTAGGTACCATTCTCTCCTGGTTCTCCTCCTATCCACTACTTCTCAGTCTCCTACACTGAATCCTCATCCAGATCGTGCCCTTTAACCACAGGTGTCCTTCAGGGTTCTATCCTGTTCCCTCTTCTTTTCCCTCTCTATACTACTTTACTTGATGATCTTACCAAGTCCCATGAATTTAATTACCATCTCCATGTTAATGGTTCTCATATCTCTCTCTCCTACACCCACCTCCCTACTGACCTCCAATCTTGTATCCCCAACTGCCTTTTATATATCTCTCACGAGATTCCAACATGCATCTCAAGCTCAATATTTTCAAAACTGAACTCATTATCATTCCTCCTAATGCTTTCCCCATTTAACTTCCCTATTCATATTGAGGGCAACATCATCTTTGCTGTCCCTCAGGCTGGCAACCTAGTTGTTATACTTGATTCCACACTCTCTCTCCACCTCCCTTCTCCCTATATCCAATATGTTGCTGTAACAGCAAGCACCCTAGAATACCCAGGATGGCTGCTAGCACAGGTTCTTTGATCTGCTTTGATGAAGGAAAGCAACTCAAAAAGGGTTAAAAATCCTACTTTAATCAAACACACACATATATATATATAGATATAGGTATAGATATAGATAGATAATTGTATCAGCAACGCAGTATTCAGAATGCCTAGAGCAACTATAAGTATGCTGATCTGGTTATTAATTACAAAATGTAACAGGCTCTCCACATCATATATATAGCTAGAGCATTTATTCAAATACCAGAAAACTGAGTCCTGAAACCAGAAAGGCAAAGACAACACAGTAGTTATGAAGTTGGCACATGTATTTAAAGTAGTAAACACCCAAAATCTCAAGTCTTCAAAACAGGATAGGCTACCTCAGGCAAAGATCCTCCTCTCCTCACTCACGACAACCGCTTAGCATCCAGGCAGCTTGCTCCCAGCAGCTCCGTCCCACCCCCACCCCACCCCCTGCAGTTCCTGTCCCTGGCAGTCTTCAGCAGAAGTTCTTAGCAGAGATTCTGGCAGACTCAAAGGAAAAGGATTTCACACCACAACCATAGCCACTGTTGCTGCCCCTGTCACTGCTTCTGCTGTTTCCAGTCACCATGGCATGGACGCTAGCTTTGTTCTGGCTTTCTCTTGCTCCACTCCTTCCTGCTACATTAGCAAGTTCAAGGGGCATGGAAGATCTTCAAATCCCAGTATTATTACAATAATTCACTTAGTTCAGGGGAAAAAGTCAACACCTTGAACTTCAGAAAATACAAACAGAAATTACAAAAAGACAAAATGTATAGACAGAGAAAATAACACAATCCAATAGACCAACAGACAGGGCTTCTAAATGTCTGGCTATTACATGCATACATAGTTAGTTATCAGAGAAAGGAGCACCAATATTTGGGTTTTCGAGGCCACAGGGCTCAATGGCTACCCAGAGTCTCATCTGGCCAAATCACACAAATCTTCCCATAAATGAGCCCCACAGATAAAGCTCATCTCAGGGCGTGTGTGTGTGTGTGTGTGTGTGTGTATACATATAGCCTTTTCCAGGGTCAGAGGACATCACAACTTTTGTGACCCACTGCCTAATTACAAAGTAACAAAAGGTGTGGGCCTTCCCAAAAAAACAACCCTCTCCTAAGCAAGCTGCTCTTGTTGAGATCCAAGTGAGGCCCATTATAAGGGCAAGAAAGATCTTCCAAGTCCCTAGGCCTATTAAGGGGCAGGGAAGATCTTCAAATTCCCTGACCATTACAGTTGCCAAGGACTATGAATCTCAGCTTTGCCGTATCTCTCAAATATATTCCCTTCTCTCCTCTGATACTTCTACCACCCTGGTACGGGTCTTTATCACATCATTCTTGGACTATTACAATAGCCTGCTGGTGTGTCTACCTGCTTTAAATCTCTCCCCACTCCAATCCAGCCATCCTGCTATAAAGTGATTTTCATAAAGCTCAGAGTCAATGATATCACCCTCCTACTCAATAAATTCTAATGGTTCCCTATTACCTCCAGTATCAAATACAAACTCCTTTGCTTAGCATTCAAAGCCCTTCAAAATCTAGATTTCCCTCTACCTTTCCAGTCTTCTTACATCTTACTTTCTATAACATGCTTTTCAGTCCAGTGACTCTGGTCTCCTCAGTGAGCCCCAAATTCTGTCTCGTGGCTCCCCACATCTTCTCAGACTTCCCCATACCTGGGATGTTCTCCCTCCTCTTCTACTTCTTGGCTTCCTTCAAGTCTGAACTAAAATGTCATCTTCTACAGAAAGCCTTCCTCAACTTTTCTTAATTCTGGTACCTCCCCTATTTTAATTATTTCCTGTTTATATTGTATAGAGTTTGTTTCATACATTTAACTAGTTATCTTCATGTTTACATTGTAAGCTCTCTGAGGGCCAGAACTGTCTTTTGCCTCTTTTGTATTCCCAATGCTTACCATGGTGCCTAGCACATAATAGGCATTTAATAAATGCTTATTGACTGACTGACTGACTGACTGACTGACCAGCCCTAGATAGGGGGCTGGTTTGGGGATCAAAGAACCTGGGTTCAAGTTCCATTTCTACTGTTTAATAGCTATGTGACCTGGAGAAAGTCTTTTCACTTGCTTGGGCCTCAGTTCATCATCTGTAAAATGAAAGGGTGATACTAGATGGCTTCTCAGAGACCTTTCAACCCAAAACCTATGAAATAGAGCTGGGTTTTGAACCCACACCATGAATTCAAATTCATGAATCTTCCCACCTGAATCATTTGAATGTGAATTTTGAGTAACTTGTATAATTTGAATATACATTTGAGTATATATTTGAGTATATATACATTGAATATAATTTGAATAAAAAGAATTGTGAATATGGGTGGCTATGTGGCACAGTGAATAGAGCATGGCCCTGGAGTCAGGTGGACCTGAGTTCAAATGCCACCTCAGACACATAATACTTACTAGCCATGTGACCTTGGGCAAGTCATTTAACCCCAACTGCCCTGCCTCTCTCCCTCCAAAAAGCAAAAAAAAAATTGTGAATAGATAAAAGAAAATCTCAGAATGAGTATAAACTAAGTAATATATGAAAGTGTTATTTTCATGCCAGAAAAGGAGTTTTCCCTGAGATTCAGCCCTAAATCCACAATTTCAATAGTAGTACTTTCTTATTTTTAACTAGCAAAATAAACTTGCTTTGTTATCAGTGAAGTCGAATCCTCGGACTAACTTTGATAATCCTACTAGCATGTGGACTAGAAATAGTCAGGAGAAAGGGAAACTGTAGAAAGCAGTCTGGAGTCGAGGAACAGAAAAGCGTTAAAAGTCACATGGAACTGAGAGATGAAGGGTAGGCAAAGCAACTGTCCCAAAAAACACCAGGACTAAAGTTGTGTGATCCAATATGTCTCAGGGTGTGTTGGAATAGAAGCTGTGCAGCTGAACCTATCCCCCGACTTACAGACCACCAGGTAGCAATCTTCTGCCTGTTTTCTCACACTGAGCTCCTTCATGAAAACCTGGAGCCTTTTCCTCTAAGCATGAGAGGTTATGGAGAAGGGGGAGATAAAGAGATTTTGTTTACTTTTATTTTAGATGTTTATTTTTATAATCAGTGGTACCCATGGATAATTGCTAGTCGGGGGATATTTATTGGCAACATAATTAGTAAGAAACTAATGAGGATGAAATATCTGCAAAGTAGAGACAGAGATCATTCTATTACTAAAGTGTTTTTGCCAAAAGTTCTCTGTATGGATGGGGGTTCAGGGCTAACAAAATAATCGTTAGAATGACAAATACTTTGATACTACTTCTCTAAGTGAGGAAATAGCATTTATGCAAGAAAATGCATCTAGGGAAAGAATCTGTAAGGAAGAAATCAAAAAAAGAGTGATTGAATAATTCTTGGTTGCCACCCACCTATTCCCTTCAATACTTTACAATGGAAAGAACACTATAGAGTCAGGGGACCTAAGTTGGAATACTAGTTATATTATGTTACTTCCTGTGTGACCTTGGACAAGTCACTTCCCTTCTGGTCCTCAGTTTCTCAAGTGTAAACTGAAAGGTGCTAGATTACTTTTGAAGTCCCTTCCAGTTCTAAAATTATGATCTACTTTATATGCTACCTAGCCTGCCCCAAGAAAAATGTGCTTAGTAGGGTAAATGTTTCAGCAGATGAGATATTTCAGTGGTAAAAGCATGTGTGCACACACTTCAGCATCCAGAGATAAGAAATTATCTAAAAATGACTTCCTGCTAATCCACAGGGAGGCAATCCTACAGGAATAATGCAGATGGAATATGCAGAACCAGAGCTAATGCTCTCAAAAAGGCTTGGGAGAGCACGTACTTGGAGAATCTCATAATCTAGCCTAATTGAAGTCGTCATAGCAAGTTTAGGAAGATACAATTAGCACCGGCTTTGATATTTAACTCAACACACTTGCGCTACAGAGCAGGCTCTTAATTGCAGAATACTTGGTGAAGGCACTTTTAATAACCTTGTCTACAGGCTCCTGAGGAAGACAATGAGAGCACCCTCCCAGGTCAGGAGTGGACCCAGAAGCCAGGTAAAGGGTGAAATTTGGATTCTACTCATATCCAGATTCCAAAATCACCAACATGATGCCATTAAAAATCACTTTGGCTGAAATAATGGGAATATTCTTATTTCTTTTTAGATAAATGAGATGGAGCTGAGATTGCTATTTTAGCTATTTTAAATTAAAATTAGGAATTGTAGGATTCAGAGCATAATAAGTGAGCTGCTAAGATCTGACAAGGGAATGGATAAAGAAGCTAATACCACCAGTTTTTGCATCTCAGGCATGGTCTAGATCGGTGGTTCTCAACCTGTGGGTTATGACCCCTTTGGGGGTCAAATGACCCTTTCACAGGGGTCACAGTGGACGCCTAAGACCACTGGAAAACACATATTTCCGATGATCTTACCCTGCTCCTCTATCCATCTCCAGGCGGGTCTGCCCACATGCAGATACGCCCACATATGAGTATTAAAGGGTCACAGCATTAGGAAGGTTGAGAACCACTGGTCTAGAATAACTTCTTTACTTAACATAATGATTATTGTTGTTCACCCTTTGTTCTCAAAGAGGACCAATGACATCATGAGGATGGCAAGGCAAAAGTCAAGATGATCATGAATCACCCAGGATGCAGTGTGTGACTCTGACCTTTCTAAATTAAGGTCTTTCTCAGGTATCAGTTTGTCTGAGGCTATGCCCATTCAGTGACTAAGAGCAAGGTGAGAATTCTTTTCTGTTCTGGCCAGAAACTTTCAGGGTCTTCCCCAACCAGTTTAATGAAAAGAACTCTGGATGGGAAGTTCAAAACTTGGGTTTAAATATAGCCTCATGGGGCAGCTAGGTGGCACAAGTGAATAGAGCACCAGCCCTGGAGTCAGGAGGACCTGAGTTCAAATCCAGCCTCAGACACTTAATACTTACTAGCCATGTGACCTTAGGCAAGTCACTTAACCCCAATTGCCCTGTGCCCTCCCCCCTCCAAAAAAATAAAAATAAAAATAAAAATAAATAAATATAGCCTTGCAAGTAACTTTCAAACAAGTCCTTTCCCTGATCTGGGCCTCCAGCATGAATTCAAAGTTAAGTTATTAACCTAAGCTAATTTAGTTTACTAACCCTAACCCTTAGTAAACTCATCAACTCCATTAGCTATCAGCCCTATGTAGATGAACCACAGATACACAGAGATACAGAGATACAGATATAGATGATCTAGACATAAATTAGATATAGATTAGATATAAATTAAATATGGAATCGATATAGATATCTACATGTACACATACACACACACAGTTATCTTTTCCACATTGCAACTTTTCCCATAGTAGTTTCAATATATCGTGGGTTGGTATAAGAAATTAGATGGGAATTTGGGGAAAATTTTGCAGAAGCCACAGATGGCATGCAAAGACAACATAGAAAAAGTTTAGAAATTCAGAAATGCATTTTATATACGTATATATATATATTACTATAAACCACCCCCTAAAAAAAAGAAAAAATTCAGATTTTTTTCTCTAAAATAAAGGGAAGGCAAAAAAATTTATGCAGATTTTCCAGATCTCATGGGTACAGTAACTCTAACCCCTACAATATGAAATAGATAACTGTATATATGTATACAGAAATATACATATGCAGGCATATAAATATAAGTATATATATTTGTATAAATATAATGTATATATGAAATTTATGTATATATTTATACACACACACATATATATGCATACATATACTGACATGTGTATATACATATATATCCCCTGAGCTTCAGTTTCACATCACTAATTGACTATTGGACATTGCAAACTGGATATCCCAGAGACATCTCAAAACTGAACTCACTGGTTTTCCTTCCAAACCCTACCCTATTCCAAATTTGTCCTCTTTCTGACAAAAGCACCGTTATCTTTCCAGTCCCTTAGGCTGGTTATTGTTGTTTTTCCAGTCATATCTAAATCTTCATGACCCTTTTTGGAGTTTTTTTAGCAGAGATATTGGAGAGGTTTGCCATTTCCTTCTCCAGTTCATTTGACAGATGAGGAAACTGAGGCACACAGGGTGAAGTGACTTGCCCAGGGTCACACAGCTAGGAAGTGTCTAAGACTGGATTTGAACTCAGGGAGATGAGTCTTCCTAACTCTAGGCACAGCATTTCATCCATTGCACCACCCAGCTGTCCCTTAGGTTTGTAACTTTATCCTTATCCTTGACATTACTCTCCTCACCGGTATATTCATTCAGTTGACAAGTCTTGATCTTCTCCTTCTACATGACCTCTCACATCTGACCCTTTCTCTTCATTCACACAGACACCAGCTTAGTCTAAACTTTATCTTTCACCTACATTATTGCAACAACCTTTTAACTGGTTTCCTTGCCTCAAGTCTCTCCCCATTCTAGTCCATCCCAAAATTATTTTCTCAAGAGCAAATGTGATCACTACTCAATCAATTCCAATGGCTTTCTGTTGCCCTAGCATAAAATGTAAATTCCTCTATTTAGATTCAAGGTTCTTTACAACTTGACCCCAAGCTATCTTTCAATCCTCATCCTATATTACTCTCCCTCCCACACTCTGCAATCAAACCTAAATGTCCTGTCTTCTATTCCTCACATACAATATTCTATCCTCCATCTTTCTTTGTTTCCTTGCCCTGACTGTTGTTGGCACCTGGAATGCACTCCCTCCTGCTCTCCACTTTGTTGAGTCTCTCTCTTTTTTATGGGGTGGGGAGGCAAGGCAATTGGGGTAAAATGACTTGCCCAAGGTCACACACACTATAAGTATCAAGTGTCTGAGGCCAAATTTGAACTCAGGACCTTATGACTCCAGGGCTGATGCTCTATTCACTGTACTACCTAGGTGCCCCCAGTCTCTCTCTTTAACATGCAACTCAAGCACCGTCTTCTACACGAAGTTTTGCCTGATTCCCCCAATTGCTAATGCCTTCCTATCCAAACTGCCTTGTATAGATATACAAGGTATAAATACCTTGTATTTATGCACTTCTTCTTTGTGATATAAATATTTATATTTGTAACTTTGGACAAATTAAGGCAGCTGGTAGAGTAGTGAATAGACTCAGGAAGCCTTGAGTTCAAATCCAGTTTCAGATACTTACTAGCTGTGTGACCCTGGCTAAGTCACTTTACTTTTGTTTGACTCAGTTTCCTCACTGTAGAATGGAGGAAATAATAGCACCTATTCTGCAGGGTGGTTGTGAGGCCAAAAGAAATAATATTTGTAAAAAGCATAATGCTTTTTATAGGTACTTTATAAATATTTATTCCATTATTAGAATGAAAACTCCTTGAGAGAAGGAATTGTTTCATTCTTTGCATTTGTGTCTCTAGCACTGTGCCATATACTAAGAGCTTAATAAATAGTTGTTGGTTGAGAAGGGCAAAAGGAAAAAAAAACAAAAGCAATGGGAGTAAGTTTCAGAGAAGTAGATTTCAGTTTTGTGTAAGAAAAAAAAACCTTCCTAATAATTCAAGCTCTCCAAAAGTGAAATTGACTATTTCAGCAGGTAGTGGGCTCCCCCTGCTTAGAGGTCTTCAAGCAGAGGGGACCACTTGTTGGATACGTCAGGGAAAGGATTCTTCTGCAAATATAGGTTGGACTATATGGTCTGTAAAGTCCCTCCCTACTCCAAGCTTCTGTGGTTTTATAAGAGAAAGAAGGAACCAGAGACTTTGGAAGTCATTTTTCCTGAGATAAAATATGTATGAGTCCTTAGGGCAGATGACCCCAAGAAGAAGGAGGAGGAAGGTTGGATTCAGAGATGAAATGACAATATCATGAAGAAGAGGAATGACCTTGGGGAGGTCAAAGGGAAGAGCTGGGACATGTAATTCGGAACCCATGTTAATTTCCACCATTTAGGACTCCTGTCCAATATTGCTTCCCTCACAAATTGATAATTCTAAAAATGAAACACAGCAGAAAAGGGGATGATGTAGTAAGATCTATGAATGCAATAATACAGAAATTGATTAGAAGAGGGAACTCAAGCCTGGCACTTCAGAAGCTTTCTGCCCAGGAGGAATAAAGAAAACATTTCAAAGGATATTAAATTAAATAAGAGCATATCACACAAATCAGAGAATCAAATTTCAAATAGACTAGAAGAGAACGAAGGAAGAAAATGAAAAACTTCTTAGTGTAACAAAGGGACTAACCAATAAGGACATTGTCATTAGAGCCTGCATAATGTACTTTTTCTGGTATTAACTCATTTGGGGATTTGATGAGCCTATGTCTAGAAATGGAGTGTAGAAGACCCTTCCCTATCCTGCTTCCTGGACAGGTATACTTTGACTATTTCCTGTCAGCATATTGTGTGATGATGAGAAAAAGTCTTTTAGCTCTCAGCTTAGCAAGAACTGAGTATGCGTAGCCAAGGTTTGAATGAACAAGAGGACACTTTGTTTTTTGTGATACGCAAGGAAAAGCCAGTGTAAGCCTGCATGTGGGTAAAAGGGTGGCAACCCTGGATCCTGTAAGTAGGGTAGCAAATTATTCGCTGGTTATGCTACAATCAGCAGTGAACTTGGTGGTGTTAATGCTTTGGAGTAACCACTTGAAGTCTGAGTCCACTATTCTTGGGGAAAATGGGTGTGTAGAGGAAAGACTGTACCTCAGGTACACATTTCTGTACTTTGATTCTTGCTTCTCAGTAAATAGCCCTTTCTAAATGCTAGTTGATGTTAATTAGTGATCACTGGTTGGATAATATTGTAGAAATAGCACTGACAGATTAATACTGAGAAGGGGACTCATTTGCATTAGTACTAGAGGAATCTCTCCCAAACTTTCAAGGTGGCTGCTAGTAATCTAAGGGGAGTAGTAGGGACTGTACCTGCTCATCAGAAAGTAGGTGAAGAGAGTGAACCTGGAGTCTCCCTGTGCTACCTCAGAAATAGAGGAAGTTAGGTGGTAGAGTGAATAGAGCACTGGCCCTGCAGTCAGGAGGACCTGAGTTCAAATCTGACCTCAGACGCTTGACCCACTCACTAGCTGTGTGACCTTGGGCAAGTCACTTAACCCCAATTGCCTTGCTTTCCCTTCCCCCCCTCCAAAAAAAGAAGAAATAGATAGTAAAAAAAAAAATAAATTGTCATTTCTGGTTTCCACTGAATATATGCTGTCAACATAGGATTCAATAACAGATTTGCCTATTATATTATCTTCAGAGTACAGGAAGGCAGGGAAGAAAATACGACCCGAGTCTTGTTCTTCTACCACCCCACTAAGTGGATTATTATTCCAGTCAACACTTCAACTGGTTCCCTTTCTCAGAATCAGTGAGAGCTAAAGTGAATGAACCAGGTCAGCAGCTGAGCCAGCAGACCAAGGAGCTTAAGGAGCTTCCCTCCCTCACCCTAACACCTGCTGCACAAACTTATCTTTTCCAATCCATCCTACATTTGTTAAGCCCCTACTGCATTCAAGGAACTGTGCCGGCCGTTGAGATTCAAAAACAAGGTAAATCAGAGGCCTTGCCCTCCAAGAGCTCACATTCTCCTGGCTTCATTCCCAGTGACAGAACGACCCAAAGTTCTCCCTGGGAGATAGTATAGCTAGCCTCTCAAAAGTACTTTAAGATTTTGAAAGCACTTGACATTAATTTCATCTCCCTTGAACCTTACAACCATCCTGTGAGAGTGGTGCTAATGTTAGCCCTATTTTACAGATGAGAGACTCAGGGAGGTGAGATGACCTTGGGCAAAGTCAGAAACTAATCTACGCATCTAAAGGAGGATTTGAATCCAAGACTGCTCTGCCTGATTCCAAGGCCAGCGTGCCACTCACAATGCCACACTACCTATCT